>JAGSMT010000195.1:0-621933 GCA_029286875.1 Lamproptera curius
TAAAGAATAAAAATTAAAACATAGGATTTTCATTTATCAATACACTGCCCTATATTAGGAAAGAATTATTGTGTGAAGTTAATATTTGCAAGATTTAAATATTAGGAGGCTACACTTATCTTTGACAATGTTTTCTAAATTAAATTCAATATATTTATATAATTAGGGTAATGTGGTTAGGGGCTGATTTTGGGCTGATCACCCAATTGTCTGAAAAGTAAGATGATCAATGCGTCGGATGGGCACGTAAAAAGTCGGTCCGCCCACCAACCCGCACTGGACCAGCGTGGTGGAATACGGTCCAAAAACCCCCTGATAGATAGGGGTGTATTAGGGGAGGCCAATGTACAGCAGTGGACTTTTACAGGCTGATGATGATATTTATATAAAAATAATATATATATATAATAAAATATTCGCCATCAAACGAGGTTTTTATCCTTCCTCTTATCGCATTTCCAATTCGGCTTCATAACCACGTTGTCCGAGCCGGATTAAGCAAATGGTCCTTCGAACCGCATCCCGCTTCTGCTCCTAAATAGGATCACCATATCCAATCAAATTGGCTGACTAAAATTGATATGCCACGCGTCCGCGCAACCATTTTTATTTTTGTTACTTAATATACTAAATATTATATTTGTAATATGCAATATTAGCGAGAAAATTGTAATTTTAAAAACACTTCGTCATCATCAAATCAGCATAACAAAGTCCTCTGCTAGATAAAGCCTCCTCCTCTGTGCTGCTAAGAGGTACGATCCTGCGCAGGTTGTCACTCCTTCTCGTGTAGGTCGTCCCACCCTGCAGTGACCAATATGAGGCTGCCACTCGTTAACCTTTCTTTCCTATCGCTTACGGTTCTGCGAGCTGTGGCCGGCTCAATGAAACGTGCTAACTCTGCAGGCGATGTTGGTCATCATCGTTCTGCTGCGGATGTCCGGTTTACGCGCTCTATCACGCAGAGAAATATCGCGCATAGCCCCGACCCATAGCTCACTGAGCAACGTGGAGCTTTATCATTTGGCCAGCAGTAAAAAACAACGTCTCAATGCCGTAGGACATTATTTGCAACACACATTGGTTAAAAACCTTATTTTGCAGACACTGAGGGATACCAGACAGGGAAAAAGTCATAATACAATACGTTAGTAACCATGGTAAAAAACATAAGAGCTTTTCATTATTTCAGGATGCATTTAATTTAAAGAAGAATATTAAAATTATGTAGCAGAGTAGTTTAGTAGTTAAAATTGCATTTTATAAAACGCGCCGGACTTGGAAGCAAAACATATCTAATACTACAATAACATATCGAAATATTTTCTTTTATTTTATGCTTAATTTCATATAAATATGGCCTAGAAATATCAAACAATACTATAAGTACATGCGTCCACAGGTAGTGTTTGGGACCATAAAGGTACAAGAAACTGGATAAATCTAGTGACAGGGAAGACTAAAGATAGAGGTGCCTATGAAAATATATTGTCTCCTTTTAGCAAGCTCGGACAATAAATTGAAAGTATTGGCGATATCAAGACATAAAACTGCACTGCTAAAATAACCCTACCTTGTCCACCATGCGGTGCCGCTAATTTGTACTATCCGATTAGCGACACCGAGTGGTCAACATACATCATCAGCCTGTACTGGTCCATTGCTGGACATAAGTCTCCTCTGATGCACGCCTGAAGAAGGGGATTTTGGACCGTACCCCACCACGCTGGCCTAATGCGGGTTGGTGGGTGGACCGACTTTTTATATGCCCATCCGAAGCATGGATTATCTTATTTTCAGACAGTTGGGCGGTCTGCCCAAATTGTTCTAACCAACTAGAAAACAACAATGATAACTTGTTGAGTCTCCGCAGGATTCTAACCCACGACCTCCGGTTTATAAAGCACACGCCAATACATTTATATACTTTGATTTGTCCTGCGTATTAATCTGATCTCTTGAAAGACAATTATGTTCCATTTAAATATATGAATCTTCTAGGTTCTAATTACAAGGTCGTTTGTCATGTTTGATTTTTTTACGTCAATTTACAAAAGAGATTTTGCAAAATATTTTTACTAAACAGAATATAAAGTCAAGTCTAGGAAATTTTGTACGAAAAACGACTGACCTAGGTTTTAAAATTAAAATATCGTAGAGACAATGATTACTTTATGCGTGCGATAGTAGTGAAAAACTGCCACAAATTAAAAAAAAAAAACTATGTATTAAGTCAAAATTGTCGTAGTTTGAAATTGTACTGTAGATAATGAAGCTACTGTGTTATTGAAACGTAACATCCCATGTGTTTTTCATGGACACAGGCGAAAAAACTCAAACAATGAAATAAAACAAATAATTTATTGCCTTGATTGACTAATGATCTGATTTCACATTCATTAACTATTACAGCACCTTTGCGGGGCGTATAAAAAAACCTAAATCATTCATATTAAAGTTAATGGACACTAGCTTATCTGTGAATAATAAAACGCCTCTATCCTATGAACTGGTTTATGCTTACCCCATCCCATTTGACGATCACAATCGGGGTACTTACTGTAATGATTACAATAATCAGACTGGGGAAAACGATATTAAAACAACTTGACTAAATTTGTTATTTCATCAATTCTATAACTTGAATGAATGCGTAAAAATTAGGTAAATATTCGGATTTGCATGTATAAATTTGTCAAGTCACTATAATATCTTGGTACAAACAATAGACGACAGTCCTATTTTGATTTATGCATAGGTTTAATAAATAGAAGAATAAAGCAGCTTTTAAAGAGTTAAGGGTACATTTGTGGATTTATTAATGTTAGGAATAAGGAAAATAACTTATTACAATTTATAGTTGTCAAAAAATTCTGAAGCATTTTGTAACACATTTTTACGCAATAAAATTAAATTAAATTCCAGTAGTGTAACAGTTATTTAGTATAATTCTCAACGTGTCGCAGAATAAAATTAAAACTTACTACAATAGAAGCGTTTTAAGCTTTTTCTAAATTGTCTGTAATTTTTTCGCTAAATAAAAACTATTTTTGTATTTCTTTACACAACCGTGCAATAAGAAGAATCACTTTTACTTTTTAAAAAAAAGTTTCGTCAAAAAAAAGCAAAACATATATTTTTTTCTAATTTATTTCTGTATTGATATGCATGAATCATTGTAATTTACTATTGAATAAAGTTCTAAATCTTAACCTAAATTAACTATGTTTAACTAGTTTAAGTATATCTATTACTAGCCAGCGTTCGCAATTTGATCTTGCGCAAGGTTTTGATCACCGAATTTAAATTTTGTTTGATCTCAAACTTATTAAAAAATGCCAAATGATAGCTAATACTTGTATCCATTTAATAAAAGAATGGACAAAATCGAGATTATTAGGAGCGTGTAATGAGATAGCATATTATAAATAACAAAACATACGATAGCAAATTATAAATTATTAAAAAATGATAAATTTAATATTTTCACTGAAATAGGATTGTGTCACTTTTATCCTGAATAAACATCTTGACTCGAGTATTTAAAGTTATTTTAAAATATTTAAAATATAGTACTTAGACACGATACACTTTCTCATTTTTTTTCAAATTAAATTTTCGCAGTGTTCGTAACATATAAGTAATACGTTAAAGGGTATCCACAAAATGTATTGCCTTAAAACGCAATTATTCACAATTTTTAAGCCGTCATTCACGACCCAGCGCAAATCAATAAATGATATAATATATTTCCGTGAAAAAGAAAGGCTGTCCTTTCTCCTTAATTTTTAATATTGCCTTTGGATAGGAAATGTAAATAATGATATCGCTGTAATTCATTTAACTTATTTGCTCTATTTTAAGGTTTCATTATAAAATATAGAAATTTTATTAGATGTACTTTATTATTTCGAAATTAACGTTAATTTTGTTAAACTGTAGGTTTGTGTTTTAATTATTTTAAATTCTCATTAATACTACACAATAAAAATGCTACCGAATATCAGTTAAATAGAGCTAAACTAAATTGATTTACTCGAAATATCAGGTAATTGGTTTATTTGACAAATCCGATGGTTGATTTATACGTCTTATTAAACATTTAAACGTACGATTATAATATATAATATCGAAATAGGTTTTATTTTAAAATATTCTTACTACGGGTTTAAAATAAATAGTTTATAAGTCTAGTGTGTCTAAATCTTTTATATCGTAGTTATAATAAAATTAGGCAAATAACCTGCTCTTTTATTTCTATTCGGTATAATATTAAGTTAAAATGTTTGATGTGACACCTATGTATTAAAATTTTAATAAAAATACAAGCTAAAATGAATAACGCTATTTATTGAAACGTATAATTCCATTTTCATTGAACTATCGAAGAATGTGAAGAATTTTACGTTTATAAGCAATTGTTCCTGTATATTGCATTGTGCTACGGCGAAATAGCACGGGAATTTAAGATGTTTTATTTTTTTTAATAAAAATTAGGACGTGAAAAGAAATAGTTAGAAGTGCTCCTGGAAGTGTTTAGGTGTGTTCATGGTAATTATTTAAAAGTATAAAATTTCAAAAAGTTATTGTTGATAAATAAAATAATTAATTAATAACATA
Source organism: Lamproptera curius (assembly GCA_029286875.1). Taxonomy (NCBI): domain Eukaryota; kingdom Metazoa; phylum Arthropoda; class Insecta; order Lepidoptera; family Papilionidae; genus Lamproptera; species Lamproptera curius. The sequence goes on from JAGSMT010000195.1 coordinate 4,621, forward strand.
ATTAGATATAAATTTTTCACATATTCACGTATGCAATATTATATGACTACATAATACTTCTATAATGCAAATGTCAAAAAATTTTTAACATTTTTTTTTTAGACATATTGATGCGACTTAGTTCTACCAAAAAAATTGTGAAACATAATAAGGAAAGGCTGATCGGTGTACTTTAATAGGAAAAGCGCATTATTTTCCTAAAATAACGAGATAAAAATGCGCCAACAGAGCTTTGGAAATGTTCATTCGAACATGTTTTTGGTCTAATCTGAGCACACGCGGCACCCAACGCGCGGACAGCTTTCTGATGTCTAAATCTTGATTTAATATGTGACAAACACGTTCTTTGGACATTTTCATAAACTCTGCTATGTCTCGCACTTTAATTCGGCGGTCCTTTAACACCATTTTGTGAACTTTAGCAATGTTATCGTCAGTAGTTGCAGTTGCTCCCCAAAATTTCACGGTGGTAAATGATGGTGCAGAGTACCCATACATAGAGTCCATCTCATCTTTGATTTGCGTAGGCGTATTGCCTTTCAAACACAAAATTTTAATAACAGCTCGATACTCATTTTTTTCCATTTTTACAAAAACACTCACTTCTACTCACTCAAACTAAAAACTGCGCGTCCAAAATGGCCGAAACTTTGGTAACTGTTAAAATATGCTCAACTAGATTCACTAGCTTTTATTAACGAGTGGCGCCATCTTTGAGTTGAGGTCGTAAACTTTTCAGACCACCCTCGTATACCTACGGTTGGGGACCACATCACAATTATAGATATGATTGTGATATGGTCCTCAACCGTAAATTTTTAGGTTCACCTAAAAATTATTTAGTAATTATTTAGTAAGCTGCACCCGAAAATACAATCTTATGATTATTACTTTTAACACAGGCTTTTGGTTAGTTATTAAATGTCGATATGAGGGGTAAAATTTGTAAACGAACCGGAAGCGAATATTTTACCGTCATAAAACTTTTGTTACTTAGAAAAGATTGGTCTTATGTACCAAAAACTTTTTAAATTAAGTTTGAAATATTGAGCATAAGTCAACTGAATGCTGGCAATTAAATGTTCTTACAAAAAAGTTTTACAATAAAAATTTCTTGGGAACGACCTAAATAAAAATTCAAAGAGTTCGGAATTTCTCTCCTTCATAACGGCTATTTACAAAATGAGTGAAATGTATCGAGTAAAATACATATTGTGCAAAATGTTATTAAAATTATATGGTACTTACAAAAAAAAATGTAACTCACTGCGATTTAAAATATATATAAACAAGTGAAATTTTAACAAAAAAATATGACAGATTTCAATGAGCGTATAACTATAACTATTTTGAGTAATATAACTATTTTACGAAATATAAGCAGGTAACTAATTTCTGAAATCACATTTAAAATCTTCGATATCCTTTAAGGTTAAAAAAATGCCGTTATGACACGTTTCATGTACATAGAACGAATAATTTTTGTAATAAAGTAACTTATATGTAAACATAAACTGTATAATCTTACATGAGCTTTAAATATAGCTGATTGCAATTTTTAATAATATTAAAATTAAATGCTAATTTTGGGTTATTCTTAAAACATAGATATATGCTCTCCTAGACTTTCTTGTGGGCCTATTTAAGTAGAACAACTATGTTTAATTTAGTTTAAGTATATCTATTATAGTTGAGCCAGCGTTCGCAATTTGATCGCGCAAGGTTGTGATCACCGAATTTAAATTTTGTTTGATCTCAAACTTATTATAAAAATGCCAAATGATAGCTAATACTTATACCCATTTATAAAAAGAATGGACAAAATCGGAGTACTAGGAGCGTAGCAATGAGATAGCATATTATAAATAACAAAACATACGATGCAAATTGAGGACCTCCCTCTTTTGGAAAGGCGGTCAAAAATATAATTTCAGTGATTACGTATATTGATTAAGAAGTTTATTGCCTTATTATATACATATTTTAAATTACCCATTATGTCTTCCTTACTTATTTTAGATTTCATTGAGGTTTATTAGTTGTATTCACAAAGAAAAGAGGAACCTAAATTTTTTCACTACATTTATAACAATTACTTCTTCTTACTTAACTGTGTTATTCATTATATTTTTGTCATAAATGAAAAGATCATTTTAGTTTACTTACTTGGCTATTGTAACTTATGCTACAAAAGTATTTTTAAATGATTTATTATATTTAGAACAACAAGATTACTTTTTTTTAATTTTTCAATAAGCATAATTAAATATAATATTGTAGTTTTAGCGCTAATAATTAAAATTTTTTTTCGTGGCCACCGTTGTTCTCAATACAGCTGAGTAGACGGCGGCTTACACCACAACATTCTGACAAATATCTGGTTATGGTTAATGAGCTGTAGCCTTCCACTCCTTGCACGAATCTTTAGGCTACCCTCTTTCTCAAACCTGTTTTCCCAAAGGCTCACAATATTTCTCTAAAATGAACGTTTTTACACATTAATGTAAGTAACGTTATATTAACTTATTAAAAAAAACACCAGATCTATTTCAATAATTATATAATGTAAAAATAAAATATACTTACGGATAAGCATTTACTATTTCACTTATGTTTTATCCATTCATATGTAAATGTAGAAAATTATATTGAATCGAATCACGGGACTAACACAAGCGCTTTTAACTAATTTCACCAACTAACATATTTTATACATGAACCTGATATTAATTTATAAATAAAGCACATTAAGAGTTTCTTGTCAGATTGAAGATTCGAACCATCTACCTTAGCATTATAATCCGCATGGTAGAACCACTTGGTCACGGTTTGCTTACTCGTTATTTATACCGATAATATTTCCACTTAAGAACAATTTATGTGTGTGAGTGGATTGTCTTGAAAGAAAAAGTTCATCAGTAGCGCTAGTGTGTACGCTATAGTTGCGTAGGATTGCTATTGCTTTTTTGAGCTCTACTGTACACAAACAATTAAATTAAATAAATTATTTCTAAAACTCTGGTTATGGTACATTGCTATTTAGTATATTACTTATATGTATTTATGATTGTATAAAACAATACCCTTTTATAAATCTTATACTCAGTAAACAATAACAAGCTCAAAACAATATGTTATATGTGTATTTAAACGTTCTTATAAATTTTATCATAAATAGCTCAAAGGTCGCCGCATTAAAAGCTGATCGTAAAATGCTGACGAAGTTTCAAGGGAATTTAAGTACTTTTACTTTTATAGGAAGCGCTTAAGTAAACGATTACGATACTTAATTTAATTTTAGCGTTTCTTTTTGCAAAACAAAAATTGTGCATAACATTTATCGTTGGCATCTTATAGTTATTGGTGTCAAAAATACTAAGGGTGAGTAATTTATAACGATATTTTTAGGAATTCATTGAATAGAACAAAAAATACTATTATTGACATAAATTATTTACTAATTCTTAAAACACAATTTATTTTAATTTAATTACGAAACTGAAGCATTTGTAGGCTAAGTGCTCAGAGAAATGCCATAAAAATCAAAAGCTATTAATTTAATTTAGATACTGTAATGTATGATCAATACTAATACAATTAGTAAACAAACAAAAAAAAGTAAAGCAAAAATCTTTTTATTATTAAAAGAAAACGTTTTTGGTAATTTATATGACCAATTTAAAACATAATATATAAATAGATAAAATAATAACGTAAAGTTAAGTGATCAAAGCTGCATTTATATTATTTCGTTTTAAAAATTTAATATATCAAATAATAAATTCTTATTGCGTAATGTAATCGAAAAAATTGTAAAATTTTAAAGACTTTGTTTGTATAGAAATAACTTGGTAACTGTGATGTAAAAAGCTAGTACTTATAATTATTTAAGAGTAAATATCCTTAATAGAAGACTACTTAAATTTTAATTGATTAATTATTATTACGTTAGCACTCACCAGTGCATAAAAAAAGTTTCGTGTCATAGTTCAACATTGTTCGCCGTTTAACGTCCTAAATGTAGAAATTTAGAGGCAAAAAAGAAATGGTACAGCCCAAACTAGGATTACACTTATTCTCTAAAAAATACTGTGTCACTTCTAAGTTGTTAGCACTTTCAAGTACTTTTTGTATTAGTTTTATTTTATTTATACACTTTATATGATCTCCTACGTTTCGAATTTGATTGGTAGTCAAAATGCATTAGAAATATTAATGTATTCGTAAACACTAAATAAAATTAAACACTTTACATCGAAGGGTCTTGTTAATATTATATAATTCTTGAAAGCAAATTGAGCGCTTACACGGTTCAGAGGAAGTGCTTTAGGCAAGTTTTACAGTATAAACTTTTCTGTTTACAAAATTTTTCTTATATTTGTAAAGACATAAAATAGTCTTGGTAATAGTGGTAATCTGATGATTTTAATGAAACGGAACGTCCGACCAATATTAATTTACAATTTTACAATAAAATAAGTAACTTTAATAATTTCCCAACCGGAACAATTAAATACCACGTAAGATAACTTGTAATTGTTCAAAACCTTTTAAACAAATAATGTAACCTTTTGAATGCAGATGTTTGTGAAAGTGTTTTATTACATTGTCATAACAGCCTTGATCCGTCTACAGATGAAAATAGGCCTTTTTCCACAAACGCCACGACGGCCGATCCCTTGTAACTTGATGCCAACTTGAACCGGCAAAGATCGGCATTTCACCGATCGATCTACAAAACAGAACCTTATCAACCATCGGTTCTTCTGACCACCTGACTAGCCCACTGATACTTCAACTAATAAAACAAAACACTAATTCTTAATTAGCTCTTTGCCGGCTTAATTTATTACGTGATTAATTAGAATTAAAATCTATTAAACTTACGCATTATAATGTTTATTAAATTATATGAAATTCTTATATCATTTTTAGTTTTCGAAAATCCGTTACTATAAGTGTGTTTAGAGATGGCGCATCAAATAAGCTACAAGACGGTTTTTTGTATGTTTACATTGTCTCTTAACTGTAGTTTGTAAAGCAAGGTCTGAAATTTCTTGGCCGAGGGCTATTTTATGGGACAATACTTATAAATTGTATTAGCCAACAAAAAGTATTGAGTAATGAATGTAGTGGTAAAAAAGCACAAGAATACAATCAATAAACCGAAACAATCAAGTGGCTGTAAATGTTAATATTACTATAAAGTCTGTTATAATTATCTTACGTAATAAAATAAGTTATATATATTATAACTTAAATTATATATATACATATATAAGTTATATATATTATAATATTTATTACATCATACAAAATTATTTGGAAATAAATCAAAGTTGATCTGCTTTCACAATAATATTCAATTTAGTTAATACTTGTTTATTTATTTTAATCGCGTCATTATGAGTTTTTTTATTTAAAGCAAACCCTTATTGATACTTAAAAGCTTGTAATATTTTATATATATAACGTTCCATTGTGCCAATTTTAAATATTTGACTTTATTTTATCACTGCCTCCGTGGCCTAACGGTATTGGTCCCTGTTTTATTAACTGGAGGACGTGGTCGAATCCGCGGCGAAAAACTCAAAGTTATCGTTGTTTTTTGGTTGTTTAGGATAATTAGGTATTGAGGAGGGATAATTAGGTGCATTGCAAAAGTTCGTTAGTAGAATTAACTTAATTCATCTGCTCTTGTTACAAATTAGCTTCCTGTTTAAATTGGCCTATAGATTATAAATTAAGCCTCCTTATATAATAATTCAGTTATATCATTGATAAAAACAAAGGTTTTTAATTTTCAAAAGGTCCAAGCTAGCTTTATTGAAAATTTAAGCAATTTTTAGAATGAATCACCAACGGACCTTAAATTTTTAAACAAACTTTTGCATATTTAATAAAATTTGTTAAACCTGGTATAAAATTAAATTGGAACAAATATTATTGCAAAAAAATAAATATAACAGCAAAAACAAAGTATTGAAAGGAGAAGCCAAAATCAATCATTATTCAATGTATACCTGTCTTTTGAATTACTTTAATTAATTTTTGTTTAATCGATGTCTTTATCATCTGTAAAGTTTTATAGATGACGTTTAAAGTTTGTTTTAATAGTTGGTTTATTGTTTAGTTTTAGTTAAATTAATACCTTACCTAGTAATCTATAATAAAGTTTAGTTAAGTTATTAGTAGTTTAGAATATAAATTATTTTTATTATCGAGGAATCGACTAAGATCGATGGTTCGTGTTAAATTCATATCATCATCATCATCATCAGCCTGTGATAGTCCACTGCTGGAAATCGGCCTCCCTAATACACCCCTATCCATTAGGTTTCGGACCGTATCCCAACTCGCTGGTCCAATGGTGGGTGACGACTTTTTGCCCATCCGACGCATGGATCATCTTACTTTTCGAAAATGTGATCGGCCAATTGCCCCTAACTAACTAGGAAACAACAATGAAGATTTGTCGAGTCCCGCAGGATTCGAACCCATCGACCTCCGGTTTCTAAAGGACACGTCCATACCACTAGGCTACGGAGGCAGACAGCTGGAAAATTCATATCAACATAACACATACAATATGAATTATTCATGGTTTATCAATTGGCATTAACATGGTTTAACAAACATCTTTTTTATTAAAAAAATATTAAGAATTTGTATCATGAAAGCAAGATAAATAAGTTTTATTCCTTTACACGTAAGCCGCGAGTACTCTACGTAAATTATTACGTTATTACGGACTAAACTACAATACTTATTAAACGTGTTAATTATGTATATATCTCTGAGTGAAGACTTAAGATGCTTTAGGGTGCGAAAATGTAGTGTATTAGTAAGATATGTAGTCTCTGATATGTTTAAGGTGTTTATTTTTATAAAAATGTAGTCTATCATTTATTTTTAACAATGTTTACGTTAAAATAATTCTATAGATTATTTATAACATATGTATATGCGCTCTAGAATTTAATAAATGGCTAACTCAAGAAGTGCAATTACGTAGAAATTGCATTTGCATTTTTTTAATATTTATGTTTAATAAATTGAAAACTTAACAAACCAAAATTTTAAATAGTGACATAATTTACTACAAATCAAGTAGTTAACGTACATATTTAATATATGTAAGTTAAACTTCAGGCGTTCACATAGTTAAAAACTTGCAAAGAATAAATAGCTGGTTATATATTACCTTCTATTAAAATTGTTTTTCATCGTTAATGTTCAGAGTTTAATTCCAAAAGCGGCAAATTTATCACTTGAAATTTTGCTGTAATAAAATAACGTAACATAACATAGCTCGAACTTCCACACAGAAATATTCGTTTTGTATATGCAGCCAACAATTTTAATCCCACATTCGATTGCACTATATATTTACGAACGGGCGTTATCATCGGCTTCCAGTTATTGATTTTAGGCGCTACCAATGTTTTAAGGATAGCGGTAATAAAATTCAAAATATACACAGTGGATTTTGTATGCATTGCGTTTAAAAGTAAATCTATTCGTAAAGAACCATAATAATTTTTAAATTGTATAAAATGCAATGTTTGTAAATTATTAACGTAAAAAGCGTTTCTAATATTTTTTATTTAGAGTGAAAGTAGGCTTGAAGGTAGGTGGGTCCCGAGCCGAATATTTTTTACTTATCTGCCAGCGTTGAAATATGTAGTAATACATAGCTATAAATCAACGCTGCTGTCTCATAAAATAACATTATTCTCTTTTGAAATGAAGTAACAATGTAAAAAGCCAATATAGGTAGTTCATGGAAATTGATAAACGTAAAGGGATAAACAGAATCACATTATGAACTCTCATTTAACTTTTACAGAAATAAATATATTGTACTTTATTGTGGGCTAAAAATTCTGTTTTGTTCTTGACTGTTATTCAAAAAAATTATTCAAATATACCTTTTCAAACCATACGATTATAACTCTTTCCACACGCAGCAATGAAGTGGCACTAAAATATTAAAAATGCAAAAAGGATCAATTCTTTACTTAACAATATTTTGAGCGATCCCACACTTTTCTTATTTCTTAAATAACTAATTTTACTACTAGATTTACTTTTAAACAAATTGTTATATGTATGAGGACGTAATACGTTTAAAAGCAATAGTCTCAAAAGTTACTATAATACTGTGGATCACCGTTTGCATAAAATTTGGCACAGGCATTAACATAAATATGTCAAATTACTGTGGTTTTGTCAAAAACGGGGCCGCAAGTATAAATGATTTCGACCGGCGAATAACTGCGCATGAATCTAACTTAATGGGTGGCAAAATTTTTGGACTTTTGGATTATTATTGGTTAAATGTTACGTGTTAATTAACTGAAGATTCGATGCGTCAATTAAAATAATGAAAAACTTGGTTCAATATGACTTTGACATAACCCTACACATATATATGGGCAGATAGATTATCCTATAGTTCAATCTTATTGTGATGAGTATAAAAGGCGTTATGTTGATAGGATTCTGAGTAATATGCAAATTATTTAGCAGTAAAACCATTTCATGCAATTGCGCCATTTATTACAACTTGAATATTTGCAGCTATCTATGTAAAAGGAAGTGCAGTTATCATTCAAACTCAACGCCATTAAGAAGACGACTAGAATAATGCGTCCATTACACAAACCGCCTCCGCCTTTCAATCTTATATGGATATACACAGAGTTTATTGTTATGTCGGTTATGCAGTAGGTCTTTCTTAAGTACGTTTTATAGTTTGCGTGTGTTTATGTGTGAACATACAAACATAATCGTGTGAATTATTAAATAATATAGGAATTTAAACCACGGATACAAAATGACTACATAATTGTTTTTGCTGACAATACAAAAATATTTTTCCATTTCATAGCTTATTATTGAACTTATTTTTCGACAATATGTATATTAATATTGATACAATTGTTGTTTAGGCGTCCCGTATGTCCTAAACATATGTAATTTCTCATGGGAATGTTCTTCTCAAACACTCATGTATAATCGATTCTGTTGAAGACTGTTTACGTTATGTAAATTTATTTGCCGATTCCTCTATTTGCGCTGAATACAAAAGAGGCTTACTGTTAAGGTTTCGTCTTATATGTTAGTGAGGCATTTATAAAAAACAGAAGTAATCGAATATAAATAAATCCACAATTTATACTAATGAAGATATATTATTTTGATATTAAGATATTTATAGTTACTTCACTTCAGAATGTAGTCACCAAATAGAATTTGGAAACAAAGGTTATGAAACACCCAATTTAAATTTCATATACGTATGTCATTATATATAGAATTACATATACGTATTACGAAAGTATTGGAATTTCATGGCAGGACAGAGAAAAAGATTTAATGCTAGCACACTCACACTATAGCAAACAATTGATGAGCCTACGCTATTCTAATGGTGTAGGGTGCTACCTCAGCAGTTTTGTCCTACACGTGGTCCCATTTTTTATAAAAGTGAATTAATAGGACTGTGTTAAATTAAAATTCGTAGAAGTATCACAGTTCAATTGTTTAATGTAAAAATCGAGTCATACCCTTATATTTTATTTAGGATTAGATTCGTTGCACTTAGTTCCTATCTCTAGTTCTGAAACATAATAACAAGATTTGCTAATTATAAAACTTTGTTAATATTATTTAGGCAGTAAAAACACAATCTTATATAACAACTCGGCAACAGAAATAGTGAGAATAAAAGCCACATTACATGTGTAATGTATTCTTCTAGATATTTCCTACGGAATAGTGTCTTTGCCTTACAATGTTCCTTAAGCTTGTCTAGCAATAATATTCACCATTTTGTAATGAAAATTTTCTATTAGGAAACATATATTTTGAGCTTTTTCTCAAAATAAGGACGTACTCCCTCGTATATGTCACCTCATTGTTGCACTCTTAGTGCTAGAGTGGTTTGAGTTTGATCGTTCTTTCTTTTAAATAGTAGGTTATAGCTGTGGCTCCATTTTTGAAAATAATATTTTGATTAGTATTTTAATAGGTATTTAAAAATTTAAAAAGTACGGCGTCAAAAATTACCACCTCGTGCGAATAAATTGCAAACGGTGGCTCTACCTTAAAAATAACCTACAATAACCGTTTTAATGTAAAAGAACATTATTAAAAATTGCAATGAGGCATTCAAAACTAATTCAAGGTGTGTCATTCACAAAAGAATTAATGCATTTAAATGTATATTTATTTTTTGTGTATAAAACGTGTCATATACGACAGTGGCAGAAATCACGGAACCATTTCGTGCACGTTGTTACCCGCTTATATAGCGTAAAATAGTTATGTGAAAATTTTAGTTTTAGAATTATTTTAAAACTATTATTCATTAATAAACGGATTTATTTTTAATAACCTATGTATCATCAATAAAATGATTCCTTTAGCTATTATAGCAACAAGTTTTTTCTAAGTTTCTAAAAAGTAACCAAAAATATTCATAATTACTAATTCACATTTCTTTTCAAATAGTTACGACGAACCAGACGTTATTAGCGTGATTTACATTTAGAAATAAACTGACGTTGCGTCACAGTTCATTTAAAACATCCACTATAGCATATTTTTGTGTTTTTAAAATAAATGTTCGTAGTATATCCGCGTCAACTTTTTTACGGCATAAATTAAAAAAGGATTTTGTTTTTTTACGGTATAAATTAAGAAAATTATAAACAGTTAAAAAAGATTTGTAATAGTCATGAAATAAATAAATTGCTTTTTATGCAGAATTTATCAGGAAAAATTTTTTCCGTAAATGTTAAAAATTATTTTTGCGATTCCTAATCCAAAGGATTAATTTGGTAAGCCTAAAATAAATGGACCCTCGGAGTAGTGAGATTCTGGAGTATTAATTTGCTTATATAATTAAACATAAATCCCTTAATATATGTACGAAAAAGCCTATTGAGTAACAACGCTGACCAAATTTAATTATAATTTTTGTAATAAGATTAATTCAATACCTCGTTAAAGATAAAGATAATTTAAAAAGGTTCATTAACATAATGAACCTTTTTGATGAAAATTCATTTATAACTTGTATTGCCTTTACACTTTTTTGTGCATAAAGTTGATTGAATAAATAAATTTAGCTTTGAACATATAAACGTTCCGTTACAACTTTTTTTTTAATTAATGAAAGTAAAATTGTAAAAGTTTACTTGGCATTTTGAAGTAAAAGCGTATACATTGTCATATAAAAGATTAACCTATTGTTCTCAGTATAGTTACTGTAAGAATTCAACTAAGTTTGCTCCATGTTTTTATGTTATGTATAATGTTTTAGGAAATAATAATATTTTTGCGTATTCACTAAATACTTAGATATAATAACAATCTTACTAATATTACACATGAGCAATTGCTAAAATGTCGGTTATGATTTTTTTTACCGCAAAAACTGCTTAATAGAGTTTAATTATTATTTACACTAACAACTCCGAAATCATCACTTGACTTTTATTTTAAAAAAAATTTTTTGTACTTTTAACAATCAACATAATTAAAAATAAACACAATTAGTCCATAAATTATTGAGTTATGTCTTTAACCTAGCCATTTTCTCAAGTTGTCATGGGATCAGCTTCTAATGCATCCAGATTTAGCAACATAACAGTTTTTACGCAGAGCGACAGGAATTTGACTTCCACAACCCAAAGGATAAACTGCATTCTAAGGATGAATAAGTTGTCAGTAGATTTAAAAGATCTGACATCAAGTTACGACTGCCAAAGGTGGTGTTGACAACTTTTACATGCCCATCCGACACGTGAATCATTTTACTTTTCAGACAATTGAGTGATCGGGTCTTATTGTCTTAACCAATCGGCAAAACAACGAAATTACAAAATTGTTTTGACCCAATTGTATCTCTAACAAATGAGACAATATAACAAAGCGATATTTTTAAGTAAAAAATAATATAATGAATTTTTAAAGGTATTTAATTTATAACAAAATAAATTAATTACCAAGTACGCATTATATTGTTTTGCATAAGTCATAGACCTCATCAAATTTAGTTTAAGACTGCATGATTTCTTTTTTTATTCTTCCTTTCTTCTTCGAGCTTAATTATGCCACAATCCAGTTGTGTGAAAACTCTAATGTTTTTTGGCTTAACGTGCAACAAAACTGTGGAGAACAGTTGTAAATTAAAAACCACATATAAATCGACATAAAGTTTATTTTGGTTTAGACACATAAAACGAAAAAAATTAAATTCAAATATATAACGAAAGCGTAAGCAACAAAAATGTGTAAAGGGATTGGCGCAGCCTCAAAGCATCAAGCATAGATTATATCTTATATAGGGTGTCAAATGCCTGAGTAGCCTGACTGGCGTCCTGAACCGAGCTAGCCCGAATGCGCCCAAATGCGATCGAGCACGTTACCGCTTCCCGGTAATACAGCTTACATTTTATAACTTACTAGCGACCCGCCTTGGCTCCGCACGGGTGCAACACTGATTACAAATAAATTCTATAAAAATATATAAATTAATTAGCGTTTCTCTACAATTTTATGCATAAATTGTAGATATAAACCTTCCTCTTCAATCACTCTATCTATTAAGAAAAATCGCATTAAAATCTGTTGCGTTGTTTCAAAGATTTAAGCATACATAGGGATAGAGAAAGCGACTTTATTTTATACTATGTAGTGATAACTTACAAATGATATTGCAACAAAACGATTGTAATCACATGGTATACGAGACGTGACATCCCTTGTCTCAGGGTGGAAAGTTGACTTGCTGCAACTTTCGTCACCATTAATCGTCACGCTGTCGTCGTTCGCTATAAAAATAAAAACCTATCTTGGATATGTGCTATCTGAAACTATTTACATAGCTCGCTTGTTATTGCTTGGAGTGTAACTGACAAGTATTAGCACGAATAAGGAAACTTTTATTTTCAGTTTATGAAAAATGTAAAAGGAAAGTATCATGCAACGCCTACTTCACGTAGAAGGTAGTAAGAACACTGCGGTTTTATGTTTCAAGTTACCGTAGGTAGGATAATCACACAGTACAATACTAAACGCAAGCGGACTTTAGCTTTCTAAATTGGAATTTCATAAAATGGCATTTCTTACTACTGGCAATATTTGTTTAAATTTTATTCAGAAAGGAAAAATTTAGTACGCTTACTAATTGAAAAAATCAACACTTACTAAGCACGGTCTAGTAATAGAATGTTGGCTACACGATTTAAAATGTGTATCACTAAATAAACTTTTGGCAAAAAATTACAACAGATATGGTCTAGCTAAATTTTTTCGCAGTTTTTTCTTAGGTCGTAAACGTCCTACTGCGAACCGCTGTGCTTGTAGATTTTTTATTAATGCATAAGCAATTATCTTGTATGTTAAGTGTATAAACTGATGTTAAATATGTAGTTGTAAGCTGTATTACATAAAACGATTCCAAATTATCATATTGCTTTAAACGCTACTCAGTTTTTGCTTTTGCACCAATACAATTATGATCTTCTTAAATAAATTTAAAGTATCTAAATAATTTGTAAGCAAGCCCTGAATGTAAACGTAATTATGTTGGCCACAACGTCTGGAAGAAGTTTGCCCTTTGAATGATGTCATGGCAGCGGAGGTGTAATTAATTAATTGCCTGTCTAATAAATGCTAACATTTATTATTTAGGAAAATAAAGTACTTTATCTATATTTGAGACATCTTTACTATATCAGGTAGCTAAAACTGCAGTGCTCATTGCCTAACATTGTTTATAAATTATTAAAAACGTTGTGTGACTAATGTGTGGCTAAAAAGAGAGATAAAACTGTTATGATTTTCCACATAACACATATATGTTAAGAAACACAAGTCTTCATTAAAACTTTTTGCTCTTCTAACTTATCGAGAAGGTACGTAAAACTGGAAAACGGTAAATGTGAACATCTGCTGGTTTATGAGTTTGGGCATTTATCTCATTCTATTAACGGCAATGGTGTGTGGTCTTTATATTTAAAATTTAAAGTCAAGATGCTAGTGGTGTTATTTGTGTACAATAAAGTAAGTAACATTTCGTGAAGGTTCTTTATAGCTTATAATATACAACCAATTATAAATCTTATTCAACAACTATTACAATGTGTACTGTATGTTTTGTTTTAATAAATATGTAGAAGATGTATATATACGAATAAAACACTATCTTGAAATGCAAGGTTTGCCTTTGTTAAGAAAATTTTATTAATATTAAAAAAAGCATTATATTTGCTTGATAATCACTTAACTAATTAGAAATTCTAAAAAAAAGAAATTTTTTACATCCACATGTACAAGCATAATACACTCACATCACTAATCTATTTGCTGACCAAAAATATAATAGCAGGGATCGCGGTATTACTTCCTTTGTCGATTAATGTAAGATTTCATTAAAGAAAATCATGTTATTTATTCCAATAAGAGTACACTAAGTGAAAAATCGCCTTAATGAAATTGGAACATATGGACTACTTCAAACAAAATTATCGTGGAAATCAGTTAATCTGGATCGAGAAAACAAAGTAGCGTAAACAAAACATATATTAGAATTTGTTTTTATTTTTTTTTTTATTAGGCACAATATTTTTACCTTTTGGGCATATTTTATTTAATTACGATACACAACTTTTCACAAAGTCAGTTATGTTACAAAAAGTTTTGTATTAGTAATTACTAACTGTCAAGCTTTTTTTTATTTTAGTATCTATTAATTGCATATTTTTATGTATCATTGGTTTTAGAAATTGCTACATTTCGAAGCACAATTTAAAATTTGTTTTCTTCTCATAGAGGCAGGTCATTGAACTGTAGGGAGCTTCTTTTCTTTAAATAATAAAACCCACAGGAACCCCCTTTAAACCTTAATGTAGTAAGTGACAGAATCGTAAATTATTAAAGAGACAAAAATCGCTTTTCACAAGTTTTCGGTCGGATGATACGGAATTTTCTTTGCAAAAAAGAGCAATAATATCAAATCTATGCAAAGAAACAAAATTTGTGTGTCTGTTTGTGGCACTAAAATAACCATTTTTAATTCAAAAGTAAATGAAATATTTTTATTTTATATATAAGGAGTACACATAACAATGCGGGCAACTGCTAGTACTGAAATAAAATATTCCATGTAACTGACTTTTATTTAATTATCATTAAATAGAATACTTTATCTCTTGACACGATATAATTTAATAAAACGTTTCCATATTATAAACGCACAATTCACTTAGTATATCATTGATATAAATAATATCAAAAGTTCTATCTAAAAGCTTAGCTTAAAATACGAGAAATTATATAGTATGGTATGACTGTAACAGCTGTGCACAAGTTTTGTGGCGTGCGTTCAAAATTAAGTACATTAAGTAGCAGACTTTACATACTATTCTGTTTTTCACGCAAGGGAACGTAGGCATTTATTAATTCTCTTGAGTTTTACAATAAATTATGAAAATGGTCATTCTTGAACAGGACTAGCTATAAAAGATCATTTATAAAAATGACGCTCAAATTAAAATTTTGGTTCACACCTCGGTTAAGTTCTCTTATAAAAACTTAAAGTAATGTTTCAAAGAAGTAATAACTTTATTTTATTTATATTATCGTTTTATTTTGCCTTTAGTACAGGATTTTAAAAAATCATAAAGTTTTGGTAAATTAAAGGATTTCGAAATCGTCCTTTGAGTAATTCGAAGTTGTGAGGGTAATTTCACCACAAAACCCCTTTAGTCTATATAGTAGTTATATTTAGCCCTCATTTGATATTATTTTGTTTTATTAAATCTACATCCCATCACAAGTTCTATTGTTAAATAATAATAAGTTTACACGAAAACAAGGTGCACTCGTTTTTTCTTTTTTCTCGTAGTTCGATGGAGCAGAAGCGACTTTTACGTTCTCTTCTGATGCACGGATAATTTTAATTTACAGGCAATTGAGGTTTAGGCACATATTGCTCTAAGCAACTTCGAAACAACAACGAAAATTTCTCTTCTTTTCCCCTACCACCCGCTTCTGTCACGCAAGCTTACACACAACTTATACGAGTGATATACATAGTTGCTTACTTATTGTGTGCAAGAAATTGTGAACCAAAAGTAAATTTCCAGATTGATTTTTTTATTATTTTTAATGTATTTGAACTTTACGGCTTTAGCCTCAATATTTCAAAATATTAGTTTTCAAACAAATATCATAGTGTTGATGTCTAGTACTGCCGGTATCCAATATAAAAGTTGTATAAATTTGTTTAATTTTTATTACTTTAAATTCTATGCTAAAATTTATTTGGTTTTAGAAACATGGATTTCTTCTTTGGAGTATAAACAAAAGTGATCAAAGTTTTGTTTTTACTTTTGAAGTAAAAATTTTTGCTAAGAATTTTTTTGGTATTTTTTGCAAAAACGGTACCTGAAATATGGATGTATGTATGGATGGATGGCAATCCACAAACGGTACATAGCGCATACAGAGAAAACGAAGAAAGATCTGGAAATCCCGCTTCAGCACTGGAAGAAGACGCATGACATCTCAGTCTACCCCGTGACCACGGCCGCTGGAAAAGTGTTCAAATCGTCGGAATTTAAAATGTAAAATAAACGCGATACAATCCGTAAAGTAATTTTATTTAATAATGTATAATATTCGCGCAAGCAATAGAAAGAAAATTACCTGAAAAATGGCTTCTGGTT
This sequence comes from Lamproptera curius, assembly GCA_029286875.1. Taxonomy (NCBI): domain Eukaryota; kingdom Metazoa; phylum Arthropoda; class Insecta; order Lepidoptera; family Papilionidae; genus Lamproptera; species Lamproptera curius. The sequence goes on from JAGSMT010000195.1 coordinate 21,366, forward strand.
AGTCTTCTAGTCTGTGTGGTTAATTGGAAATATACATGATATATAAAGTGCCATAAATTATAAAAAGATACTAAGAAACTATCATGCTGTTTTGTTGTACTGCAGAAACCGAAGACATGATACAGAAGCTTACACATCTGCAAACGACCTTAAAGTTAATCAGTGGTCCTTGCTGCCCTTTTAGCCATATAATTGGAAGCTGCAATGGCTGCCTGAATCTGTCAGAATCCTATCAGCCAATCAATGTAAAACAAAAAATCCAATCAGCTTTACATTAAAAACTATGAGACGAGATGAGCTATCCAATAGGAGTTAAGTGTGCACGGATTATTTGGCGTACATTATTACCCCGTACAAATGCGCGCCAAGTTCTGTACTGACTGCCACCGTAGCCTAGTGGTATGGGCGTGTGCTTTTGAAATCGGAGGTCGTGGGTCCGAATCTTGCGAGGGACTCAATAAATTTCAATTGTTGTTTTCTAGTTGGTAAGAGCAATTTAGGCCGATCACCTAGTAGTCTTAAAAGTAAGATGATCAATGCGTTGGATGGGCATATAAAAAAAAACGGTCCACTCACCAATCTGCATTGAACCAGCATTGTGGGATATGGTCCAAAACCCCCTTAATTGATAGTAGTGAATTAAGGGAGGCCTATGTCCAGCAGTGGACTATCACAGGCTGTTGATGATTAAGTACTGTACGGTCCAATGATACGCGCACAATTTTGCACACGGAATTTAGGCTTAGCATTATCGGGTCGTACATTATAATAGCCGTACAATACACGGACCCCATCGTAACCTGATTCTGCAGAAAAGACAGTATCCAAGTTGCAATAATTTTAGTTGAAGCTCTCCATCCCTTCATAGGTTACCTTATTATGTCGTATTGAAAAAGTACGGGAAATCTGGCTGGCCTCAGGAATAACGCCGGCCGTTGACGTTAAGACCGGTGCAAGATGTTAGATATACTGCGTCCTCTATAGCAAAGGTGAAATGAGTGTAGATAGGCCGATACATGACATTTATACCTCCAAAATCGTAACTCACGAGAATAAGTAACGACCTGTCCAAATATGCAAAAAGAAATTGTTGAATGCAGGAACAGGACCGTTCCTTCGTCAATCAATTTAAGTTATAACATTTTAAATAATTAGAACAGTATTTTAATACAATAATTAGGAATCATTAATATTACCTAATTACCTACATTAAACAATTAAAAATATTTTATAAAATTGATTACAAGTAACTGAAATAATTAAATGACAAATCAAATTGTTATAATGATCATTAAATAATGAATTAAAAATAACATATTCATTCTTCAGCATCAAACAACAACAATTAAAAAGTGTAATAATGAAATGAACAGTGCAGATAAAATATAAAAGAATTATTTCTCATAAGATACTCTTTACATCATAGAAACATCTAAGCCAGCAACCATTTTTGAGTTTGAGTTTGAATTTAGAAATATTTTTTCTTGTTTTATCTCAATGGGAAGTTTATTATATATGTTAATGCTCATAGCATAGCAGTTTTATGAAATAGTGCCGTTTTGGTATTTTATCTAGGACTAGTCTATTTAAATTTCGTGAGCTCCGAGGAAGATTTCAATAGCTCTTTATCATACTTCTATTTTTTGGACATGCACACATGTTTCAAAAATGTATAATGACGGTAATGTCATAATATTTAGAGCTCTAAATAATGGTTTACAAGAGTCAAACCATTTAACTCCACATATTGCCCGGATACATCGTTTTTGTGCCATAAATGCTCTATTTATGTTCGAGCTATTGCCCAGATTACTAATCCGTATCTTAAAATTGTATCCACGTACCCATGATACGCCATAACAGCAGTTCGATGTGAAGATATTCTTCGTAATCTGTTTAAAACATATACAAATCTATTAGTTTTGTTGCAGATTTCATCTATATGAGCCTTCCAATTACAGTTATTATCAATAATTATTCCTAAAAATTTAATTATTTCTTTTCTTGTAGTTTGTGATTATTAAATGATATAGTAAGATTAGGTTTGTTTTATTTGACCTCTAAAATGTACATAATCAGTTTTAGAAATATTAACAATTAAATTATTCATCTCCATCCAAGACACGACATCTTTAATAGCACTTTTAATATCATCTTCATGTTTTATTATATTGTTATTGCATTTGCTTCTCACAACTAATGAAATATCATCTGCAAACATTATACATGGGTACTTTGTTGAGTTAGGTAAGTCATATAGCATATATGATAAATAATAAAGGACCAAGAACGCTTCCTGAGGAACTCAGAGCTTTTATTAATAATTGGGATCTATGAGATCTCATAATATTTTGTGGTCCAGTGCATAATCTCAACATATTCCAGTCGTGATGTTAGGTAAGATTTTATCGAATTCAGAGTTAAACCTCTAATTCCATAACAATCTAGCTTTTGAAGTAGAATTTCATGTGTGACAAAGTCAAAAGCTTTTGTCATATCGAAGAATATCGTTGTAACATTATTTTGTCATCAATAGCATGTATAATCATCTTTATTAGTTCGAAGCATGCTAGTGAAGTTGATTTAATTTTTGAAAGCCAAACTGTTAATTTTTATGATATTGTTTTGTTAAAAATTTCAGAAGATGTTCTTGCATAGCCTTTTCAAATATTTTGGAAAAAATTGATAATATAGAAATAGGACGGTAATTGCTTAAGTCACTTTTCACCTTTTTGTAAATCGGCTTTATTAGAGATAACTTCAGTTGTTGTGAAATACACCTGTTTCAAAGAAAGATTTATTAGGAAGGCGAGAATAGAGCTATTTCGTTTTTACAAACTTAATAACTTTAACATTAATTCCGTCATATCCTTCTGTCTAGGTATTTTTAAGGTGATGAGTATATTTTTATTTCTGAAATCGTTACTGGATGCAGAAAAATACTATTACATGGGTTGGGGGAAGAATTTAGTAAATTACTACATTTTTTATTGAGTGGACATGCATTTAATAAATTTTTATAATAGTCACTAAACGCGTTTGCAATATCTGTAGGACTTTTATAACCTTTGGCCTAGTTTGATTAAATTAATTGTATTCTTATGAGCCTCACCCTTAGATTCAGCTTTGATTAAGTCCCATGAAGATTTTCCAACATTTCTGCCGTTTTTTATTATTTGTATGTAATTAATCTATTTAGATGTGCGATACAATTTTTAATATTTTGGCGTAGGATTTGTATTTATTCTTGTTTTCTTCTGTATCCTTTCTTTGTTTAGAATACCCAGCTTTCGCTTAGTTAAACTACTGATTCTTAATCCTCTAGTTATCCACTCTTGTTATTTCTACAGATGCTTTTATTTATCTTCACAGTTGGAAAGAATAAATTGTAGATTAGAAGAAAAGTTTGTTCAAATTGTTTGTAAGCTGTGTTTATATCTTTACAGTTGAAAATTTTGTTGAATGTGATGTTTTTTACACTATTACAAAATCTTTTAATATTACCCGAATTATAATTTTTCCTAAATTCCCAAAAATAAGATTTGTTAAATTGCACTGGGTCCTAAATGTAAAAATTGGGCAGTTTCATGATCGGACAGATAAAAGTTTTGACATAAGAGATAGTATTTTCAATGTTACTTAATATGTGGTCAATACAGCTCGATCCACGTGTTGGTTCTTTAACATGACTTTGCAAATAAAACTATTTAGAATATTATGAAACCTATCTTTCGATGAATTATTATAATCTAAAGTATTAATATTTAGACCCCACATATAATAATCTTTTTGTTTATATTGTGAGTTAGTTTTGCAAGTAAAATTTGAAATTTTTCGAAAAATATTTCCAGGTTTGATTTTGGTGTCCGATAGAGGCAAATAACATAAACATTATGTAGTGGGACCTCAATACCGCAAACTTCAAAGTGTTCTGATTCCGATATATCTGAAATATAACTCATGTCATTCCATTCCAAGTTTTCTTTGCCATAATACAAACACCTCCCTGTTTTATTGCGACCAAAGAAACTAGCTAATTTAAAACCATTAATAATATAATTTTGCTGTCGCTAATCCTAATAAAGTTTCGTAGAACATAGAATATCAATTTCAATATTTTTTCTCTCCTTTAGTTCTTCTAGAGTCAATTCAAAATATCTTTTTAGAATTTATACCTGCAATATTTTGGTGCATTACAGTAAATTCATTAAGATATTTATTTTTCCTAGTTTATAAACGAAAGGAATTATTTTGTTCTTTTCTAAGAGATTTAAAATAGTACGGTATTTTCCCTCTTTTGGTACTAATTGTTCATCTTCTTTTGAAAATTTACATTTTCCTTAATATGTACTTCTGTTTTAAGTTTATTAAATTGAAATAATAAGAATAGTGCCTTTTATTGCATGTAAATTCTTAGTTTGGTTTGTTTGCTTGTTTGCCCAACGATTGCTTGTTTGAATAATTCTATCCTTTAATTTTTATGGATAAAAATTCGAGTCATAGTCATAGCAGTCGATATTAAAATTAATTTTCGGGCCATATCCTCATATAATTCTTAGTATTATAAGGATCTAATGACAAAAACGTACAATTTTTAAATAGTTTTATCAAGGAAGCTATATTGTCATTTAGAGTCTGTATATTCAAATGAGGGTTATTTATAACGTTTAAAACATACACTTTATATTTACTAAGACTATGAAGCACAACACCAAGATCATTTAAAATTTTAAAAGGATTTATGTCATTTACGCCTATAGAAAGTACAATTTTGTCTTCAGTGTTTATTTCTTTAAGCAGTGATTTATAATAGTTCAAAGACTCACTACAATCAGAATTTGGTTTTAAAAAGATATAACTTTATATGGCAAATTGTTAGTCTTTTGTCGGTCTGTACGCAAAATATTTGCAAGTCCTATTGCCTGTTGGTCTCCTAAATGTGTATAGTTCTGTTATAAGGTTGGGTAATGACATTTTTCCTATATGTATATTACCTTTTATGTCATGTTTATTATTAGCAATCTCCAGATCTACGACAGCTTCATTAGGAGGACATATTTTAAGCCGCTTTCGTCATTTATTGCAATATTTTCTTGTTCTAATGTGATTTTGCTAGTTTTGGGTGTTTGTTCCTCCAACGTAATATTCTTAATACTTTTCTATTTTCCTTTTTTGTGCAGAAGACCCATACACAGGTTATTGCACGTATCTTTAAGTTGAGCTATTGTTTTTCATGCTCTAAATTTGTCTTTTAAGCGAACTGTTTTCGAGTAGAAGATTTTCTATTTCTGTATTAGCACTGTTTAATAAGCTTTTAGTTTTATCTAGTTCTTCTTTACAATTTCTAGCTCGAAATTATAGGCTGTTGATATATCAGGAAGGCTTTTAATATCATATTCAGAGTCAGATGAAGATAAGCATGGTGTACTAGACGGCTTCGAACTTTTATTATTAGGGCTTAGGGTAACATTTTGTGAAACATGGTGATTTTATATGCATTGTATTTCATGTCTTTGCTTCACTGTATTACCCACAGAATGGAGTACACTAGGAGAATTTATTGAAGTATCTATTTTTCTTTCTGCTGCAAATAACACACTTACATTTTTGTTTCCTTTCCTTAGACATGATATTAAATCTTTTAAAAGAAATATTAGTACAATCTAAATCAAATGCTTTGATACATATACTACATTTTAGAAATTAACTCCATTTATTTTTTGGAACACTTATAACATTCTTTTTCTTTGGATAGTGAATCCATATTTATTATTTAAGGTGTAAAGAGATTTGATTATTTCAAGATTAACAGAGAGATCTTAACGTCCAAAACATTAAATTACTAATTTCAGCTGTTTAAAAGTTATATTTTATCTGCAGCTCTTCATTCATTAGTTTATTAGTTAGAACTGTTAATTTATTATTAATTATTTAAATTTCATTTTAAAACATGGACCAATTGTCACTATATACGTTTTTTTTGAAATTCCGTCTATGTAAACAAAGAGCAATGATAATAGAAATTGCAGCAATGTATATGTACATATAATGTTGGTAAGAGCAAAGTATTTAAAATAATTATTATCGACACAACAGAATTATAAGGTTAAATGTTATTTGTAATTTGATCTAATTTCCAAAAAAAAAAAAATGTAAAATAAATTATTAAAAGGAGACACTATTTCTTCACCAAAATGTATACATTATTCACCAAATAAATAGACAAAAATTTATAAACAAAAAGTTGACAATGTTTTATAAGATTTCATATAGCGGTACTGAACCCAGGATGCGCGCACGTAATATTGTATGTATAGTAGTTATTCAAGACTGATACCACAGGGCTAGCGCATTACTTCAACAGCGGACGAAAATTTGGTTTTCATTAGAAGCGTAGTCTGCTGCGAAACGTTGATCTTTTAGCTTCCAGAATAGGAGGTACACAAAGATAACACACTCAACTTTGTGCCACTTTTGAGATGTTTTCGTTAATTTAATTTATTCTTCATCTATGATTTTATTTGAATATGGGACACTGACATCACAATCATGTTCATTGTTTGTTGACAAATTTATTTTCTTTCTTCGACTTCACTAACCTTGTTGTTATTATAGTGGCACTTATTCACAAAAGACTTATTTTTGGTTTTAATACAGTACTTTTACTACTACAACATATGTCCTTGTACACATATAAACTTAAGTAAAAGTTTTGAATTTCTTGCGTTAAACACTTAAGATATTATTTTTACTGCGTAGTACCGTCCGTCCGTTGACGTCCGTTTTCCTACATATCTCGGATATCGAAAGTCGTCGACATATGGAGGAGGCCTTTGCTTAGCAGTGGGCTTTAATAGGCCAATATGACGATGATAATGTAGAAGGAATAAAAAATCAATGAAACTACTTGTAATACATAAATATAACTACTTATGTAATACCCATGTGCGACTTATCAACATACCCGATACGACCACAACACATTGGGCAACAATCAACGAGTCCCGACGATGGCTAGCCGACCTATTCACCACGATGAGAGCAACAATTCTCAAAACTTTGAATAAAAAATTATGGAACTTTGTCATTGATACGCTTAGAGAGAGGGTGAGAGAATATTTTAATAGAAGTAGAATTGTAATTGTTAGATAGGTATAAGAATCGTTTCAACAGTTGTTGGGCTTAATGATTTGGTTGATAAAAAATATCTGTGTAAATTATTTGTAGAAGATTAAGCTTTCCCTAACTATAATTCATTTAATAATATTTAAAAAACACATAAGAGGAGTATATGAAAAAGAAACCATTAAGCAGCTTTTTAAATTCCTATTTACAAAAAGTAAAGTTATAATAGAAAAGTAAAAGTAATAATACATAGTCTGGGAATTTACCTCTGTGTAGGTACATAAATGAATAATTGCTTTCCGTTACCTAAGTTGTCACAAAGACATTTGCATTCACTATCTTTGTTAATTACTATCGACTACGTAGATGGAGGCATTTATCTCGAGATTCATACTCTTTTAGAGTTTTTAATTTATATAAGATCTCATCAAAAGTTTCATAATTATCAGTTAAAAACATTCAGATATATAAGTAACAAAACAATTTTAGAAATACAAACATTTTTGAAATACAAACATTTTTAGAAATACTAAGGATACTACTATACTTTAGATCTCTAAAAGATAATTGAAAGCACTGCGCAAGGTAGTGTATCCAATTATCTTTAAATCAATTTTAAATACGATTACATATTATGTTGAGACTGCTTTTTTACCGATAGTAGACCTAATATTAATGCGGTTACGCTATAAATTACTTAATTAACTATTGAAATAACCATTTACGCATCAAAGACATTTTTTAACTTCAAGAACAAAATTATAAAGATATAAATTGTCCTGAAATATTTGACACTTATATTTATCAAACCTCAACGTATTATGTTATATTCTAATGCGTTTTAATATGACGTCTATAAGCTTTGTTACACTTTGAACTACAAACGAGCAAATGCAGACCGATTAAATGAGTATGTGGTCTAATTAAGGCTAGTGATAGCTTATTATCATAGCTTAAGAGCGTTGATAAATTTAAAATTATAACAAATTTTCTATTTTTAGGTATGTTATTATTTTATTTTATCCACCGGTTTTTACAAACCTATGTAAAACAGTAGAGCGAGTAACTTGCCTAAGAAGTAAACATAACCTGGTTATAGATACAAATAAAAATCAAAACCTTTCTGTCACAATAAAAAAGGCATCTCTGAATTAATTTAATTTTTTCAAGAAAATTTTGTGTAAATAGTATGAATTTTTTAATGTTTTATTATACACGGAGTTCGAAAATCGGTCCGTAGTGTCCTTCATCATCATCATCATCATCATCATTATCAGCAGTGATAGTCCGCGCTGGAGATTGGCCTCCCGTAATACACCCTTATCCTAGGAAGTTTTGGACCGTATCCCACCACGCTGTTCCAATGCGGGCTGGTGGGGACCAACTTTTACATGCCGATCCGACGCATGGATCATCTACTTTTCATACAATTGGGTGATCAGCCCAAATTGCCCTAAACAACTAGGAAACAATACTGAAAATTTCTGAGGCCCCGAGGATTGAACTCACGACCAAGTTTCTAAAGCCACATGCCCATACCACTAGGCTCCGGAGGCAGTCCTTACTAAAGCACAAGGAAACACTGTGATACACCAGCAGCATTTAACCGCACGAACGTTTGGGCTTCGAGGAAATTTATAAAATTATATCTTGTTAATATAACTAAATTGAGTTTTATAGTAATTTTTAGAAATCTTTCTAACACTGTAATAAATGTAAAAGTTAATAAGTTAAAAGATATTGGAAAATTAAAAATGGATTAGCTCAATTGTTGCGTTTTCAAGAAAATATATAAAGTATGCACAATTTTCGTTTAATTTATGGTTCCTGTTTAGAGACCATACATCCATACAGAATAACTACCTTACGCTCTCAGATTTTAGTGCCTTCGCACTTCTTTGTAGAGCAGTTTTTGTAAATTTGAAGAATCGATTGTTATAACGTACCTACCATAAAATCTCAGGAACCACTACTGTGATCAAGGAGTTACTAGGTTATTAAAAATCATCTTTAGTTACGCTTTAGGCAACAAAAAGAGACATTATTACAAGCAGTGCATGCAGACAAAACTGTAGGTAGAAGCTTCCATATCATCTGATTCTTAATATCTTTTTCATCAAATTCACGTTTAATTAACATTAGTATAAAACTACTACTAGCGATAGTTGTATTTTTAAAGTGTATTTGTAAATTTTATCATATATCAATAAATCTAGTATGTTACCGATATTTAAACATATGTGTAAGAGTAAGCTACTTGAAACTTTATACTAATAACATATGTACGAATAAAGCAATTCTATAAAGCACGAAAACTATATTTTATCAAAGACGACACTCATTGAAGTCTCTTCATCGTGTTTGCCCAAATGTAATTATCGTTCAAACATCGAATCAAGTCTTTGGATTATTTTAAAAACGTCGATCTGATTAGTTGAACACAGATTCTGTTGAAAAATATTTAAAAAGAACGGTTTTTATTACTAAATGCGTTGCAAAATTAAATAAAACGCATTAATCGTTTATACAATATACAAAACAATTTATATACATTATAATTGATTATATTTGGAGCAGCCTAACTATCACATAAGATTTTATAAACGATAAATCTTCGCAAAAGAACCCTGATTCCTACAAAGGATGTTTCGAGGCTATTGAAATTAAAATATATCCTAAGTTCAATAGAGAAGATGGTTGAGACTATCACCTACTTGGGATAAAATTATTTCAAGAATTAAAAACAAGCACACAAATACGAAGTGATAATTTCAGCTCAGTATGCAAAAATCGGATCATAATTTTATTTTCAAAATTGACGTTAGCCGAATCAACACTCAACGCTCAATATTTTAGTCGGTCCCGTCACCATGGACCTTGGTAGCGGTTTGAAACATCCGGTATTTAATAAGTTATTTTATAATTATTCTTTTAAGGAATTATCAAAATTTACGGACAGAAAATATTTGGACCCTTGAAATTTTTTAACCAATAGGGTTTAAAATGGTTTTATCCTGATGTTTTTCAAATCCTGTTTTAATTTAAAAATTGCAACTTTTTAATTTTTTTGGAAAACTTTAAATTATTAAAAACTGAGTAAGGTTGGTTCCAAATTTCGTTGGATCTGGTTAAAAACAAATGGGAAATAAATAATTTTAACAAGTAAAACCAAATAATGGTTTTCCTTTTTAAATTTTGGCAATAATTAAACGCAAAATTCCCAAACTGTGGTTTCTTTCATTTAAGTATTCTGTGAAATTTAAAGGCAAAAATAAAAATTTAAAGAATTTTTAATATTACAAAATTTCAAAACAATGGTTTTGGTTTTTCCAGTTAGGTGTTTTATTTTATGGGATTGAAAAATTTTTTTTGTAAGTTGCTTTGTAAAAAAAGTATTTTCCGTAACTTTTAAATTTTTAAAATTTTAAATTAAATGGTTAAATCCTTAAGGATAAACTGTAACCGGACTTTTAACCTTTTTTGTTTGGAACATTTTTTGATTTTTATCCAAATTTTTCCTGTTTTCAATGTTACAATAAAAATTTTTTTTTAGGCTCCTTTAAAATTCCTTAATTAATCAAAGTTTCTTTTTTTAATTATTGGACCAACCCAGAAGAAGCAGTTCGAGGCCCTTTGAATTCCCGGAAATTTCAAAACGTGGTTTCGGTTCCCCGCGTGCCTGGTTAGACCAAGGAATTTTTAAGTCCGTTTTGTAAAAGCTTTTGGTAACTTAAAGGGAAATTTTTTAAGGTTATCCTTTGGGTAAAAAAAGGCAACCGGCTTTTTTAACCCCAGGTTTAAAAGGGATTTTACCAGGGTTCTATTTTTGGTGTTGCATTAAAAACGTTTTAAAATCCTTGAAATTTTAAAAATTTTTAAATACATTAGGGATGGACGGGTGGGACCTTGGAAATCATGACCCTAACTTGGAAAGGATGGTCATTAAAAAAAGGTTGCTTTTCCCCAGAAATTCCCAAAAGGAGGTGCTTCAAACCGGAACAACTTTGTTTTAAATATGGCCCCGTTGGTTCCCCGCTCCCTGTGGGGTCCCGAGTTTATTCTTTTTTAAATTTAATTTTGCTTTTAAAACTTTTAAAATATTTTTTCCAAAATTTTAAAAAAAATACAAATGGTGGCGGACGAATCGAAAATACAAACTTAAAAAGCAAATTAAATAAAAAGAATTTTACAGTTTACAAAAAGGGGTCCTTAAAAATTCGGGCGTAGTTTTTATTATATTTTGGAATGACTTATTTTTTAAATGTAAACATTTTTTAAAAAGATAATACAGATAAAATTCTTAAAAAATTATTGCATTATAAATCATAAAACGGGCCATCGACGACATTTTGATAAAATAAATACCTTTTAAAAATTATAAAGAGATTTAAAATGCAGTTGCAGGAAAGACGATGCAATTTTCTTACGAAGAAATTGCCACCTGCTTATATTACGTAAAATAAATATACCTTTTTAGAAGTCAGTCATATTTTTGTGTTAAAATTTCACTTGTAACAAATCGTTTTGGACACATTCTTGTTTTGGGTTAAAATTCATCAAGGTTTTTATATAGTATTTACCCAAGAATCAAATACTCTGGAATCGCTTAATGTTAAACAGAAATAATTATAATCTTCATCTATATTCACTTGCCTTTGTATGGATTATTTGACGTAAGGGCTTTCAAATTATAAACATTTTGATCATCTATCGAATGCAGTTTACTCTTTGTTTTGTTAACTCAGTCATTTTGAATTAATTATTTATTCAGGCATAACTTTTATATTCATTTGAATAATTTCAAAAAAAGTCGTCCACAAAGATCGTCTCCAAAGAAAAAAAAAGCATGGCCGATAGGAAACCACTCACCAAAGATTTGATATTTTAATTGAAAAGTTTGCTAAAAAGTAACACATTACATTGTTTTGCTCCTCTACGCCTATTTTAATGGAGTAAGTTTAATTATTTTATACGTTGGAACGTGTATAGAAATGTTCCATAGTGAGTTTTAATCTACACCTATTTCAAAGTTGATAAATAGCGACAATAAAAGATAAATTATTAATAAATAAACATTTGCATAACAAGTTTTGTAAAATTTATAAGAAATATAAGAGCGATAAAAGCCTCCCATCAAATAATTTGGTATTTCCTAACTGATTTAGGGATGGGACCTTTGTGTGGCCAACAAGGGCGTGCACTGAACAACAGAAGAATAAAATTCCGACACCTGTTGCAATTGATGCTCCCAATCACTAGATGATAAACTATTAACTGTTTTTTAAGTGTTCAATTTAAAACAAACAAACAACTATTTGTGCAATTCAATATATTAATTTTGTTTTTATTAAAAAATAAGAAGAATTTTTATTTACAAAATTAAAATTTAATATTTCCTTATCTTCTTTTTTAGTTTTTTAAATAATCAAAAAAAAAGTCTTTTTTCCGAATTATTTTATTTTTCGTAAACCAAACAGTTGGTATAAAATTTTTAAGTGTATTATTTATAAAATAAAAAAAAAAATAAGTAATTTTTTAAAGTGACTATAGGTTTCTTTTCAAATATTCCATAAAAAGAATTCAAACGATTTCGTAAAATAAAATTTGTGGGACTAGAACTAGAAAGGAAATGAAATCGGCATATTTTTTATTTTCGTGTATATTTTTTTTGAACTTTACATTCGTGAACGCTTAACGGGTTAAATGGTTTTTTCTGGTGCGGTTTTTTCTGCATGCAAAAGTTAAGATTTATCACAACGATTAACCGATTTGATAACTTTCGATTGTACAGCAGACCCGCCGTACTTATCCCAAAACAGTTAACAATTAAAATCGGTTAAACCTTTCTACATTCTTTAAAGATATCGATTGGGGAAAATATTGTTGTCGGCCGATTACTGTTGAAAAAGTAAAACACTTCTATGTTGGTTACATTCAATAGTTTTTATTATTTTTCTTTTCTTTGAAAGCTACCGTCGTTAAAACCTCCGATGCAGAAGATAGTAAATTACTGGCCACTGGGTTGCGTGCTTTATCATACATTTTAAAAAGGGTGAACTTTCTACTTATCTCTTTATCTTATAAGATAAGTTTTACAAACTATAACAAATAAAAGTAGATTACTTTTTTTTGAGAATGCATTTATTTCGATATAAACCATTTTTATTTTATTTAATTTATTTAATCGCTATTTTTGTTATTACTAATTAATCTGTTTTATTGTTTAACTTTTAAAACAAAAATTTTGTTTATGGGGTATGTATATATTTTCGTTTTGTAATTGTTATTTTTTGCTTGTATAAGATTATTTATATCCCATAATTATTTAAAAAATATTACAATTTTAAAATTTAAAGATTTTAGTTTTTTAAATAAATGTAATAAAACAAAGAAACCTATTGAATAACATTAATTATAAACATTTTTAGATATTTATTTTATATATATTAAAGTGGACTTTAAATCACTGAAAAAAATTATTCAATAAAACTTTATTATCCTCCTACTACTTATTTATTATTAGACGATTAGTGAAAACAAAAAATTTAATAAACCCAAAATGTCACAAATCGTCATAAAAATTCATTCCCTTCTCACCCAAAAGAATAATTCGGAAAAATGTAAATCTAGTGGACGTGTTGGTAATTTTTACAGGGAAAAGTTTTTTGCGATATCGCCCTGAATTGAAGTGAAATTAAAACCTCCCCAAAGCCAATTGTGTAATTAACATTCCGGCATAAAATTAGGGTACAGGGTGGCCCATAAGGTCCGTTGAAAAGTAAAATTTTGAATAAAACGAACAGGGGGCGTGAGCGGCAGGGAAGCGGGGGGGGTAACTTGGTTTCCTGGGAATTTTAGTCGCGATGGAGCGTTTACCGGAGCGGACCCGGCGTTTTGTTGGGGGTTTTATAAAAACGACAACCGGCAAATTGCCGGCGTAAATTTTCGAGAACACAAAAGGTTTCCACAACTTTGACGACACTCCAACTCTTCAAACGATTAAAAACGGGCTAAGGTTCAGGAGACCGGTTCGACGTTAGATAAACCGCGGTTGGGTCGCCCAAGGACTTTACGTGGAACAAAACATGAACACCGGTGACACAGTCTATTCCGCGAAAACCGAACAGTCAACTCGACGGATTTTTTTTGGGGCTACCTTAAGGCTAAAGTATGGACACAAACCCGCGGTCAATTAAGGCCCTAAAAGAAAACATCCGCAGAGAAATGACAAGGGCTTTCAGCAGGATGCCGCGCAGTCATCGACAATTTTGAACGTCGTTTGGAAGGTGCCTGATCCTTTGGATTACATTTAGAAATGTTATTTTCAAAAATTATTCCCTTTTTTGCTTTTTTGTAAATAAAAATTTAATTCATAATGTAATTAGTTTTATTTTAATAATTTTTTTTCATAAAAGGACTGGCCCTTCTTATTTTCCCAAACTAAAAATTTTTCCTATTTAAAATGTAAAGCCAATTTAAGTTGGGGTGTTAACTTGTTTTGCAACTATTTTTTTTTTATTGTGTGCCAAATTCATTTCCATTTTTATGCTAGTTCTATTTGACCCTGGTGGTTAAATTATTAAATAAGTTTTAAATGGTTTAACAAGGGTTTACCCGCCTAAAATTTATAACATTTAGGTAAGCACCTTTTCTATGGTTTACAAAATTTATGTGGATGAATTGAATTTAGATCGGCTTAAAGTGGACAACACAAAGGTTCTTACTGGTATTTACTGGAAATCAGGTTTAAAAATCTTAAAAATCTTCCTTATTTAAATACTTTAACTGAAAAATGTTAGCTGGGAAATTTTTATAATTGGCATATCTAATATCTAGTTGTTTTTCCTTTTTTTATTTTTTTTTAAACAGGCGGGACGAGGGTTAGAACGGTGGGAAGGGCACCGCCCATAGACATTGGCAATACAGGGTAATACCAACCGCATGGTTAAGGTCCGGTTTACCCAGTAAATCCCATGGGTGCCCTTTAAAACCCGGAACACAGTGGTGTGGCCCACCGCTTTGCTTGAAAAGGCACCCGGGTGGTATTTCACCCGTAGTACCCACTGGACGGTCTCTTGTGGGGACCTACCACCGGGTCTTATTGTTGATCAAATGTAAAGACTATTTTTCCCTTATTTTAAAACATTAGTTTTAAAAACTTAATCTAACAAATAAATTGATGAAATTTGATAAACAATAATTTTTAAACAATTACAAATGATGATTACGATGATTAATAATTTTGTTACTTACTAAACCGTACAGATAATTTATTAAATAATTTGACTATTGTGTTTTTTCCCTTATTTTTTTATGATTGTTAATAATGAATAATATAAAAAAACACTAGTATCCAAGTTTCTTTGCTTAAATTGATCAGAAATTAATAAATAATCTTTGTTTTATTTACTCTTTAAATTGCTCTTTTAAAGTTGTTTTTTAAAATTTGGGCTAAAGTTTAAAAACTAATGTTGTTTTTTAAAATTGCTATAACATGTCATAGATGTATAAGAGATCGCTTATCTGTAACTGGCCCTTTACCAGTAACAATAATTTAATAATTGTTAATTTAAGTTTTAAATTTTGTGTGTATAGGCTGTTGGTGTTCTAAAGAAATAAAAGAAAAAGTTTTTTTATTTTACCGTTGTTTTTTTAAACAACGGTTAAGTATCGTCGTCGATCCACAGTCGTATTCCCCTAATTCGAATAAATTTCTGTTAATAATAATACGGATGGCTTAATACACTTTGAATCAATTTTAGTAGATTTTTTGATGGGGTTCTCTATTTAAGTAAAGCCTCGAAAGACATGTACGATGTAACGATTTTAGGGTTAACCCGGTCAAAATTGCGTACAGGAGTTTGTCGTCCCCGGCGGGATTCCGCCGAGGGTGGCATTTTATGTCGCCGGGCGGAGGTCTGGCGGGCTTTGCGTTATGTTAACCGTACTGGGCATCCGGGTGATGATGGGATTTCGGTGGCTTTGAAACAGGCCCCGGGCGGGCCGGTCGCAGAAATGACGGCCTGTTCAACGGGATACCCGTACGGGGTATTTGGAGACGTGGAAAACTGGTAAGATCTTCGTGATGCCCAAACCAGGGGACCGGACGACTACCTGGAAGTTATCGCCCGATTACGTTGTTATGGCACATCGTGAAACTTTTAGAGCGGCTGTTGCTTCCGGGGCTGCGCCCGCACATCTCATTACGAGATGAGCAAGGGCTTTCGGGCGGCCTTCGACAATTACGCGGTTGATCCGAGGGTGCTTCACGAGCTTACGTTTGACAGGGAATATGGACAAGTCGATCGGAGTCTTTCTCGATATAGAAGGCTTTTTCGAGAAAAGCCCGCCTTCTGTGCAAACTGCTTTATCAATACCCAATTCCGCGCGTTAGTGCCGGGTTCCTTATTTGGGTGGGCGGGACTTCTATGTATTCGTCGAAAACCCGTTTCGAAGCCAACCGGATCTTATGAGGGTTACCACAGGGATCTTCGTCTCGCCGATTCTGTATGCTATTTACACCAAGAACATTTCCCAAACCCTGGGTTGCCGGATGGTGAAAGATGTGTTCGACTTGCTTTGTTCGCCGGCGACGGCCTTTTCGTCGTCTCTTCGGTTTGATATCGCGGTAAGTTGGATGCAGATATTGCTCGACTTGCTCCCCGGATTGGTTGGACAAATGGCGGGTTAATCTCCAACGTCGGTAAGGACTACCGAATTTTGTCGTTTCTGCCAGGTCTGGGTCGTTACCGGAATCCGCAAAGGCACGCCTGGAGGAACCGATAACTTATCTCGGATGCAAAATAAACCGAGTTAACATGTCCCCCGTTGACCATTTGGTCAAAGCGGCAGGGCGCGCGCGGTTTTACGGCCTGTTTTACATCCCACCCGCAACCGCCATTCCGGACTGTTATCTGTGACGATGGCAAGGTGCGCTCGCGATTGATCTACGCGGCCCGGCTTGGGTACGCCGTTAGATCGGCCAATAAGGAAACGACACGTCCAGCAAAATCCTGTCCCTTCGTGTCATCGTTGGCGCCGTTAACGTCGGGAATGACGTGATTTAGGGACAAGAATGAATTAGTCAGGGCGTTGTTGTCCGTTTGGCTCGCGGATGTTTGACCGCGCAGATAAGGACCACCCAACGGACCTGGCTTTGCTCCTTGCACGCACGCCCAACTAACGGGCGCCCGTATCCACGGTAATGCTGTTGGGTGATCGGCTGGTTGCGGGGGGAAATGGACTGGACACCCCAAGAACTGACGGCTAATTGGGATTAACAAACAGCCCGTGAACGTGGTTGCTTCGTATGTGTGTGTGTTCGTTGCGGCAGCAGCACACACATTTGCGGAACAAGTCCAAATTGCGACCCGTTGGTTCCGAGAAAAGCCAGGGTCGGAAGCGACGCTTTGCATCCTCGCATGTAAACCCCGGTGAGGCCCGGGGGTTGTCCGGTAAAAGGGATGGCCCTGAGCACCCTCCCGGACAGGGATGGGATTGTTGCGTTGTCATTTTGGGACGACGTTACAAATTAGCCACCTGAAAGCCGGAACGGATAAAGGGCCCGGGGACACAGTGGTTCCTGCGTTGCAACCCTCGGGTCAAGGGATAATTCCTCGATACCTGCAACACCTTCCCTGTCACCAGGGCAGTGGTGTAGACGACCCCTCACGCACGCCAGGTTAACCCTTAACACAGAGGAAATTTGTGTACAACAATTTATCTTATATTAAGAAGTGTCGAAAAAAAACAAGTGTTTGTTCTCAAGGTCCGGTTGTGAACTAAGTTTGTCCAAATGTTGGAACCTAGATTTCCGTGAAGGTTTCCTAAGCGGACTGAAGATGCCCCGTTTGCAGTATAGGATGTGTCCAGACTTTACCCTTCTAGGCATTGGTGATACTAAAAAAATAAGCATAGTATACCGGCATAAGGTTTATCAAATTTTTGTTAGATAATAAAAACAATTTTTAGTATGTAAAAGAAAGTTTTAAATATACATTTTTTTGTAATAAGCCATCGCATGCAATTGTTTAAAAAGTATCACAAAAGCATTGAGAATTCAACGTCCTCATATATTCTCAAAACACTATGAATGCAAATGCACTGAATAAATCCTTTTCTTTTTGTGCCAATAAAACAGTTCGAGGTTTTTACAAAACTAGGAATTTGGTTTGGATATATGGACTTAAAATTAATTTTTACCCTTAAATCATAAAACCTCATTTATGGTTTCTTTTTTCCCACGTTTTCTTTATCAAAATAAAAATCAACGCCTTTTGTTTATGAAATAAAAATATCATTTTCTTTTACGCCAAAAAACCATACTAATTATTATAAATGCGATAGTAACCTCCTGTCATTCTGTTAACCATTACTGTTCTTAGTCCAATAAACCTATTTCGATGAAATTTAATAGAATAGATTCCAAAAGAAAGGACAAAGGCTTTTAATTATTGTTGGTTCCATCATCGAGCAGCGTTTAAATTTAATTTATAATTATCATATTGAGGAACCGATCAAATTTGTTAGGATTTGTATGTCGGGGCTACATACAAATGTAATATAACAAATTAAAATAACATAAACACATAAAACAATGGTATATATTGGAAGAATACAATTGTTGAATTTCTATCACGTAATAATTTTTTTTCCAGTAGTTCCTCGTTGATATTAATTTTTCTAAATAAGTTTCCATTCTTTGAAAGCTCAGCAAACCGATTTTCCAACATTCTGATACATACATCATGTTTTTGTAAACGTTTACGTAAAGATTAGAAAAGAAACCTCAGGGCGTTTTTACCTTCCTGATTAATGAGGTTTTCCCGACGAAGGTAATGCATTTTTTCTGGTTACCTATAGATAAGCGTTATGTTTTCTTTTATAAGATTAATTTCTTCGTACTTTTAGAAAGTCTCGAGATATCCTTGTATGTTTTGCGTATACTTTACCTATATATACTATTTTAAATATTTTTAATTGTATATTTTAATAATATAAAAATTCAAAGTATTTTAAGAAGAGTTTTGAAGGTTGCACCCAAATTAATCTTTTCACCCTAGCCATGGATTGACTGGGGGAGAGAATGCCCAATCCCATTAAACTCTTGTAAAACTTAAATTTAAAATAATAAATTGTAAAATTTTCTAGATAAAGTGCATTCGTTTACTTCATTAAAATATCATCTGTTATACGTTTTATACACATATTATGAGATTTTTTTTGAATGAAAGAAAAGTTAATGCATTAATTTTACAAGAACTAATTATATATTACCTTTAATGAGCTGTAGATATACCTCGTGGTAATTATAACAATGTTTTGATTAAAAGAGTTACTGTGGTTATTCTTAAAAAATATAAATATATACAACCGCAGTCTTTGTGTTGGCCAGTTTAAGAAGTACATCATCATCATCAGCCTCAGTCAGGCCTCTGCTGGACATAGATCTTCACTTATACACGCCATCTCCAATAGGGGGTTTTGGACGGCAATGCGGGCTGGTAGGTGGACCGACTTTTTTCATGCCATTAAGAAGTACAATTACGAAAATTTATTTTAAGTCTATCCGTTTAAGCTTAGTCAGCGTCTGAAATTTGATTTTACGTTTTTTGACACCGAATTCTGCGTGGTATTAAATGCTATAAATAATTTATGAACAGATATGGACTATTTCGATAATATCCTGAAAGCCAAACACGCTTTTTTTTAAATAAAATATTTGTATCTAATAAATAGAGCATATATCAATAAAAATTAATAATGTTTATGTTAAATTTTGGGTTGGATTTTCTTCAAAAGCGTATTTTTAGAATTTTTATTAAATAATTATTTATTTTTTCGTTTTGTAGTTAGATCTCGAAAAATTATTTTAATTAAGTATAAATGTTTATTTACCTTTTCTTGGTCTTGACGTTTCGGGTGATGATTATCCTCGTAAGAACAACGGATCGGATAAGAGCCGATGACAGTTCAATTTTCTAAATAAGTATACCAAATTTTGAGTTATTCGACGTTTTGAAAGCTCTAAATTTTGTTACATATTAACATACGTATGATACTAACATAAGCGGTTTCATTTAAAAATTAATTGTGAATGTGATAATCACAAAGTAATCAAAAAGATTTTTTCGAATTATAAAGTACACCAACTCTAAAGTAAGTTTCACAAATCTTACTTAATAATAATTAGTTTAGTATTTTATATGATTTGATATATTTTTATATTTCTTTATTAAATTTGTGATAAACTTTCTACGCCAAATTAAGGTTTTTCTTAGAAGCTTTCTTAATTATATTGTAGAGAGAAATTTTTGGAGATGAATTATTTTCAAATTAATTTTAATCGAACACAAACTCACGAACTTAAGCAAAGAGAAAATGCTTATTAAAGTAAAATGTTAACAGTATGATAAGTTTTCATTACACCTTTTACCTTTGATTAAATACCAATATAGTAGGGCATCGTGGATTTTACACAGCATTATGTAATTATATGTATTAGTTATAAAAAATGTTTTAAAGTCCTGTGTGATTCATGCATGTGTAGTATATTTTTAAAACATTAAAAAACTTGTTATAAAAGATTTATTACTTCGATAAAAGCAGAAGTATAATTGAACGCATAGCTAAGCGTGTATAAATATATCAAGGAGAAACGAAACTAACGAGAACGAAAGTATTTGTTTTTGGCCGACTTCCCGAAAGAAGTTCTTGAAAGTGGTACTACTTATTTACGTAGGTAAATTTTATTTTTCTTTATTTTTACATATATCAAAATGATAATAATAAGGTTAAATAAAAGACTTTAGGGATTTAATCGCGTATAATTTTGTTTACAATTTTCCCGACGTTTCAGACACTTTACAGGATCTATGGTCACGGGAAGTCTTCTTTTTATTAAATCATGGCTATCGCTGTTACAAATATTATACATTTGCTGCCTCGAGCGAAAAAAAACACTTATGCACACCTTCTTTTTCACGCTTACAACCTTAAATATAATATAAATTGAGAACCCCAAACAAAGGAAAAACATTTAAAAAAATTTAATTGACATCTTATAAAGAAATCTATATGTCATGTGGTTATTTAAATTTATTATATTTTCACGTAACCCTTTTTGTAAATTTTAACAAATACTACAAAGTTTAGTTAATAGTTTAAAATGGATTTTCAAAGTTAATTGTTTAGTATATAAAAGATTAATAGGACTCATAATCCAATAGCTGTATATAATATAGAATGAAAAGGGATAATTCAATTAGGTTTTGTAATCAATAAGATCGCGTCATCGTACGGATTTTGTAGATAAATCCCTACGTCGTCTTTTTATAAGGAAAATAATAAGAATGGCATTAACTCCCTAATCCGATTAGAAATTAATTTTTCGTTCTTGTGGTTATTTTTTATTCAATATGATTTTTTTGTAATAAATATTCAACATATACTATTTTCATTGTTGTTCTTATTTTATTACACTAACGTGAGTTTTGATCTTGAAATTAATAAAACATTAATTTAGAATACTCAATATGCAAATACAGTACCAAAGTAAGTTGTGTCCTGCTAGGACTTAATGGTCTTCATAATTGCTTTGATCACCGTCTTGACTTAATACATATATAAAGAAAAATCAAATAAATGGCACATCTGGAGTAAATGCAAAGTATTAAAAATAATTCATTATTACAAAAATGTAACGTGTCGTTTACGAAACATAAAAATGCTTTAATAACAGTCCTAATCCTTACCGAATTTACGATAGTTAAAACATTATGTATTATGTGAAGATCGTAACTGCTTTTTACGGAATATATAAAAATACAGTACATATATAAAATAATAAATATAGCATTATAAGTAACTTATGACATTGACGATTTGAGATTGGGCTTACTTGCTCAATATAAAGTATTCATACGTCATAATATGTAAAAATGTAAGTTTGAATCGAACACATCATAAGGCTTAATTAAAGCGATATCGCAAGATATTACTAACGTCTTAGTAAAATTAAGCTTCATCATCATTGGCCACCTCAACGAACTAATCCTTTGCACTATGTCGGTGACTTTAGTTCCTTGCCGGATTAATTCATTACGAATTTTGTGCGAAGCCTGAGTATAGCGCATTGAGCAACGGCAGCCTTGTGGACCAGTCCCACTGTCAACTGAAACTGAAAATAAATCAAGCTTAATTCAACATATTTTATCTTATAACATGGATAAATTTTATAAAGGACAGACCTGCATTTGGTCATATAAAGACAGTAACTTGACAAACTGAATTGTAATGCGTATTTGCAGTGTAAAGTTATATTACAAACAAATCAATAGTTTATGTCATCCATTTTAGATGAATGGGCCAAAGCCGCTTTTTAAATTATTACTCAGTGACTGGTACAAGACAAATAAGTTCTGTAATATATTTAAATCAAGTCAAATGTTAAATTATTTGAATATTATGAATATGAACCGCAAATTGACCTAACATTGCGTAAATAATGCAACGAACTCCTTATGCATTAGTACCAAGGTATACACATTTTTTTTATAAAAAATTACATAAAATTTAGTACAAATACGTTGTATTATACGAATCTTTGTATTTTTTTTTGTTATATTCATTACTTCTGAAAATGTACACTATAAATTTTTTTAAATCAAATTAATTAGAAATTTTATTGTCTGTATTTTTTTCATGCTTTTTGGTCTCAAAACATTTAATAAAAAAAGTTAAATATATACTTTTCTTTTTAAGGGAACCTAACAATAGCAATAAAGCTTGTATCGTAATTAAAAAAAAACCGTTATAAAACCAATTTAAAGTTAATTGGAAGGAGCAGAATAGAGCTCAAAAACGATGTGGTATTAACGCACAGGACACACCTCTTATTCAAATTCAATGGTACCCAAATAAGGTAGACAAGGTTCATCGATTGCAAAGTGGTTTATCGTAGTTTTGCGATTTTGTGCGAATCAATTTGGTTTTAAGGATTTTATAAGTAATTATTGTAGTGTTGAGGGGCCGTGGGAGAAAGGGATATTATAAAGCAATTGAAACTTTTACTTTCGTCGGCTGAAATAGCCATCAAGATTTCCGCTAAAAGTTGGAAGTTTATTGTCTGCAGAGCCTTGAGCTTTCATAGCCCCTAGGTAAAATACAGTGGAATCTGTTGCCTAGGTATAAGAGCTGAGACCATTGGCACCTTAGTTTCGACGTGCCCTGGAGTGACATGGGCCGCAGGCACGAGATAGAGCTGCTACTGCAGCCAGCGCTGGCGAAGTTGCCTAAAAATTGGAAAACGTTTCTGCGGGACCGTATGGCTGGTGTGGTCAAAGAAACGGTAATTTTGGTTCGGTGTCATATTTGAATCTATCTATTGCGCACGTGTGGGTTTTACCGTTACCCCGGACTATAAGGGAATAAAAGAAAAGAGAGTGTATTTGTGTTAGCTCGTAAATTTGTGCACTATAATAACTCTACGCAGTTAGCTGATCTATGATACAGAACGGCCTTATTATTATTATCATTCTATTTATTGATGATATCAATACTTGAATAATATACTAATATTCGCCTTTAAAGTCTATGAGTTAGGAATAAATTTTAGTTTAAAGTAAAACATTTTACATTAATAAATCTCGTTAACATTATTGTAAATAAACGCATTAAAATGGTTTTAACTATCTTTATCACGATATGCACATAAAATAGTTTAAATGGATCTGACTGTTAATTTTCGATGCCGTCTGGAAGTCTTTATAGGCATATTTTCTATAATGGTGTTTCAGAAATATGTAAAATTATTGCAGTTTTTTTACGTACTTTCCACGTCATATATATTTAAAAGACCATAAGACATATTCCAATTTATAAATAATATATGGCTATTTTTTGCAGGGCTACAGTCGCCCTTTTAAATTAATATATCGTTTGTATTTATTGCCAAAGTTTTGAAAACGATCGAATAATATTCAATAAAGATTGCGGGGTCACCCTTAAGGCAGTCCATGAAAAGTTATGGGTTCTAAGAGCTTTTGATGGAATATATGTGAATAAAATCGTAACTGAAGGGAAAATATATTATTTTCTTACCTTACGTATAGTTATAAAACCGTAGTAGAAAGATTATTATTTGGTATTTTTATGGCGCAACACAAAATAAATTACAAAAATAAAGTAATTTTAAAAAGTAAAGAAATTTTTCAATTGTCAGTATTAGTATTATTTTAACATAATCACAACCGAAGGCAGTAAAGATAGCCCAATATTTATTAAAGTTAAGATGCAATAGCAGTAAATTAGTTTCATATGTTCAATTTTTGGCCGACCCAAAGAAGCAAGTACTTCTATTGGACGGTGAAGTCAATTCATAGCGTATGTTCTTTTCTAAAATATGTAACATTTACGTTCGGACCTCTAGCTCCGATTTAAACCATTCTTTATTTAAATGGTCGATAGTGATGTGGTCCCATTTTAAAATAAATTAATAATTACATTAATAAATAATAATGATAAACAGTTTTTTAGATATCCAAAAACTTAAAAAATTACGGTATTAAAAATCGTAACTTCATGCGATAAAACTGCAATTGCAATTGTAGGATTAACCTTAAGACATAGATTTATACCATATTTTGCACAACTGTATTTCATGAATTGGTCTACAATAAAGTCTACAAGAGCACAATTTTACGTAAAATTGAAAAAAAAAATAAAGCATATTCAAATCTTATTTAAGGTCATGGAAGGTCATTTATAATTTAGTCGTTAGAGACATTGGAAATAAAAACATTATTGTAATGTCTCAAGAAAAGATTATCATAGTTTCAATTTTGTAATATTTTTAACATAAGTTTATAAATATCGAGTAGCACAATAGTCTTCTTTTTAGGCTTTTTATCGTCGACTGAAATAATACCACCAATAAAATTTAGTTTTTACTATAGTTTAACATTTTAGGAATTGATTTTTTTTTTTTAAATAAAACGAACACTACAGACACTTGGTCCGTACTCTTTTTGCATTTATTTATTCGTTTATGAATTACAAAAATTTCTTACGTACTACATCGCTGCATGGGTGTTGTTAGTGCAGCAGTGAGTTCATTTAATTATTGTTATAGGTTATGAATGTTATTGTATTATTGATTGAATATTGTTGTTTTCTTACAATTATTAGGTAATTATAAATTATTTCATATAGTTATTATAAAGATACATAGTATATTTTATTTATTTATGTATTTTATATATATATATATATATATATATTTTTAATAATATATTATTATTTTTTTTTTTTTTTTATTTAATAGTTGTTCTTACTTATACTTTAGCTTTAGCAGACACACTTCTTGCTAACGTTTTCAGGAATACAATATGACAATACTAACATTATGACACAGAGACCCGATTCTAGTTTTACTAAAATAGGAAAAGCTTCGAACCGATCGTACCAACATAAACCAAATAAATTGCGAATTTATTTAACAAGTGGATATACATTTTTGGAACTCATATCCGAATTTAAAATACGAAATAGCTTTTAAATGATTTTGTGAAAGTGTAAATCTTAAGTGAAAGCAGAAGTATAAAGTAAAATTTAAATTCAATGCAATTTAGCGTTTGACTTACCTTTGTTAATATTTCCTGTGTATGCTTCTAGTTATTACTGATCCATGTGCGTTATTTATTTAAAAAAATTAAACCCTGTCATAATATTAGCAGGTTTTTATTCGCACATATAAGTTATGTGATAATTTCAAAATAATTTCTTGTTGCTATGGTAGCTTTTTAAGCGTTTAATAAATATTAGAAATCTTAAAAACTGTGGAAATATTGCTTTATAAATGACATTTTAATGTTAAATACAGTTGATATCTTAACATTACAGCTATTTTAAGTGTAAATTGTACCATTTTACCAAAATAAATTTTTAGTTTGTTTATCACTTTTATTTGCACATATTAAATTTTAAATCATAAACTTATCAGCATCAATAAAAGCGTCCTGTATGCTATCAACTGTTTTACGTTAACCTCATTCAGTTTTACGATCCCACACGGGATACTTAAACTAACGAATAGAATACACAGTATGTTTGGTTTGTGCCAAACAATACGCAACAAGGGCACATAGCATAAAGAAATTTTAGCAGAACTTGGAGGTTTTTTAAATTATAATTTAAAACACCTTGGAGGTGTTTTAAATATTAAAATAATAATATTTTTCTAATGAAAAGTTTCTTTTCGATACTCTTGAAAAGAAATTAATAAATAAATCTATTTTTCTCGTTATATGGTGTACGAAGCAACTACCTAATTAAATAATTCACTAAATTTTACTATATATTATTTAGTTCATGAAAGTGTGTAAACTATTAATTTCAAACAATAAATTCATTATTTCACACAAAGAACAAAGTGTGCATGCATAGTTTAGTAGTACCACAAAATAATACTTTTTCTCAATTAATATTTATAAAAAAAAATCATTTAAATTTACACTTTTGTTCCAATTTAAATTATTTTAAGTTTTTATTCTAAAAAATTTTAAAATATCCATCACAAAAATCCTTAAAATTTATATTCCGATACAATATTGGAAACTAGTAGTATTACACGTACTTAACTCTCAGACGGATAAGATAATTTGTTTTGGTGCACAGAATGGTCAACTCTTGCCCTTAATTATTAATACAACCTTCTTCATATGTTATATCCTTATTAAATGCAATCGAACAAGAACAAAGATATATATACATTACTTACATAACATGTTCATATGGAATATGCTCATATACTCTATATTAAAAATATGTTTTCAATATTTATTAATATAAATATGGTAAAGATATTTTTTTTTAATCATAACATCTATTGACATCTTATGTGTGGATAACCCATTACGATTTCCAACTGCACACACTAAATAATATTTGTTAACACAAAGTAATACTTGTTCGTATTATTACTTATATAACTCTTTTACACTTTTATTAGACACGGTATTTATATCTAAGATATCTTTACGTTTAGGTATCACAATTTAACTGCCTCCGTAGCCTAGTGGTATGGGCGTGTGCTTTAAAAACCGGAGGTTGTGGGTTCGAATCCTGCGGGGAGTCAACAAATTACCATTGTTATTTTCTAGTTGGTTAGGGCAATTCGGGCCGATCACCCAATTGGCAGAAAAGTAAGATGGTCCATGCGTCGGCTGGGCATGTAAAAAGTTGGTCCACCCACCAACCCTCATTGGACCAGCTTGGTGGGATACGGTCCAAAAATGTCCAGCCGTGGACTATCACAGGCTGATGATGATGATCACAATTTAAAACGGACCTCAGAAATCTAAAGGTGGTTTCTATTGAACAGTCGAACAATGTAGGGAATTTTATTTTCCAAAGTATTGTTCCTTTAAATCAAATTGTGTAAGTTTCAACGAAGAAGTGAAATGTTTTATGTTCTTTTTTATTTTCTGGAATGTACTTAAATGAAATAAAGAAAATAAGGTATGCGAGCTGTGAAATGCGTAGAGTTTTATACAATGCGATATTATAATTTATTTCGTAGATATTAGAGAATTTATACAAGGAGAGTTATTGATATAATACAATAAAGAAAAAATATAAAATAAATTAGGTTTATTCTGATGAAGGCAAGACGCGAGCAGAAATCCTCTTTACTAAATGCTAGGCCCAGCTTATACTAAAAATAACGTAATGTAGGCCTAATTCGTACTCACTGTTGAGATTTGTTATGAATATGCGTATATCCTTAATAAAATATAAGATAAGAATCTTTTCGCATAAGACAAAAATAATAAATACTGAATTAAAACACAATACAAGGAATACTACTCAACTATCTAAATAATTCTAAAAAATACCTCAAATGCACGGTCAATTACCCAGACGATTGATTTCAGAAAAGGAGGATAGACTAAACTTCTAAAAAATGTGTAACACTCTCCTTTCATTGGTCTTATGTTACATACAAACTAACCAAACTTGTCCTTTTTATACTATTGAAAATTATATTACCAATACTCACCCGTACTCCGACGCTTGGGAAATAAAATTTTCTTCGCATTAAAAAGTAGGGTGTAGTCATTTAACAAAGAATAAACGTTTGAATCCATAACATATCATTAAAAGTTTTAACTCTTTGAATAGTTATAGACAGCTTTAAAAAAGGTTATAAATACTAAACTGCTGTAATGCACCAAATAATAGAGTGATTTTACATATTGTAATAATAAACTAAATTGATACACTCAGTTATCTTCAAAAAGTTTCAAATAAATTTAAAAAATAAATCTGATTGTATCTAAATGAAACAAAGCGATTTTAAGAGTATTCTCATGCCTAAAGTATATTCTTAGTTTTTACTTGTATTAGATAAATTTACGAAAATAAATAGCATATAGCTATTGACTTTTTATAAGTGTATTTTTATATCTTATAAATAAGTCAAAATATTTTTTTAATGTAAACGTAGCTAAAAATATATCAGCTATATGGTTAACTGCTATAAACATGTCAATGACGTGTATCTATATTAAAACATCAATTTATAATGCAGTCAAAAGTGCTTTGATAAAATTAATACACAGGATAAATTTTATAATACCTTCTAACTCGATTGAAATTCTATATTATTTTATCTCATTTACTAGTTCAAATGCTGCAAGATTTAATACCAATGTACTCTTGCTACAGTAGCCTAGTGTTAAGGGCGTGGACTTAGAAACTCGAGAGGTCGTGGGTTCAATCCTGCGGAGTCAATAATACCATTTTATTTCCTAGTTGGTTAGGGAGATTTGGCCGACACCCAATGGCTGAAATGGAAATGATCATGCACCGACTTTGTACACCCATATAAGTCGGTCCACAACCCGCATTGGACAAAAAAGTAGTGGGATACTTTACAAAAACCCCATTGAGAAGGGCATGGAGTAGGAGGTCCTATGTCCCAGCATGACAACACAGGCTGATGATGATAGATGATGAGTTGATACTGGTCTATCTCTTTTTTATATTAAGAGTCCAATGAGGGGTTTTTTTACTTTTGGAATCAAAACCATCTTTTAACACCTAAAGCGTTATTAAAAATAAGGCATTGACGTTCAAACGAAGGCAAAGGTTGTTGCTTTTATATCCCCTTTATTAAATAGTCTTCTCAGAAATTTCTTTTAAAAATTATAGTCCAAATATAATGTGGGGCGTCCAAAAAATTATTAGACTGAAAAAATTGATTAGAAAAACTATGGAGCAGCAACCCCAGACGTTTTGTTAAGCAGATTAATCTTCTTAAACTTAAGTTATAAATAACACACCATTTTTCAATTTGACCAAAATTGGTATCCCTAAAAGCAAATAGCTGGAAAAATCTGGTGGTTGCTTTTAATGCCTATCTAAAAATATTAGACGATTTTTTAATTTTTACCATCACAATCGAACTTTTGAACATTTCTATAGAACTTAGGGTTTTGTTTTTGTTTAAGCTAATTATTATTCAAATATAGCAATAAAGTTTTAACTCTTTGAATAGTTATAAATAGTTATAGACACTTTTAAAAAATGGTGCGTGTACTTATGTACTGCGCGTGAGAAGATTATCTTTGGCATCATTAAAAATTAATATATTTATATAATAATATATTTAATATATACAGGGTGTCCCATTTAGAATGGATAATCCTTGAGCGCCGAAAGCTTACAGCTACCGGCACTCGAAAAATACAAAGAAAAAATTCCAACTGGTACTCAAATTATGATTTTTTTAATCGTAAATCCATTTTTATGATGTTTTTGTCAATTTATGTGACAGCGACGCCAAATTAATGAATTTGCTTACGTTTTGGTGTTATATTACTCCTCACAGACTATACTATACAAGTAATAAATACATGAGTATCTATTGTACTTTTTTAACAAAAATATATCAATTTTAATTTTAGTATGAAATTTGATCACAAAATAATTTTGACAAAGTTTGAGAGTGTTTCATGTAAAAAAAGTATGAAACCAAGTGGCCAAGTATTTTAAAAAATGCGCAGTTAATACAGTTTACAAAATGGTATAATACATCATTTTATCTAATACTATTACGAACTTATTGCTATTGAGATGCAAAAGGTAAATACGACTAAAAAGAAACGATAAATATATTATTAAATTTTAATAATAAGAAATTGCAGGTGTACATAAAACAATCTTTATTTATAACAGGTGTTCAAATTGTCTGCCACCGACTCTAATACACGCTCTACATCTTCTAATAAAGGCTCTACTAAGAAAGCGTGCGTAGCGTCGTTCATTTATTTTTGAAGCGGCCTCTTGAACACGGCTGTGATAATTCCTCCAAATTTGAAATCGTTTTCGGTACACCTCTTCCTTTAGCACTTCCCAGTAAAAAAGTCAAGAGGTTTAAATTCTGAGGATCGAGGAGGCCACAAATGGGACCCAAACGACCAATCCATTTGTGTTGATATGTGGCATTTAAATAAGAACGGACGTTTGCACCATAATGTGCAGGACAGCCATCATTCTGTAGCCAATGGGATTCCTATCTCCTCAGGCACTTCTCCCAATAAGGTTGGGAGATCATTTTTGTAAAAGTTTAAGTAACTTGGGAAGATAAATTTCCCGGCAGTTCGAAAGGACCAATAACTATCCGATTAATATACCAGTCCAATAATTTATTTTGAACTGGTATTGCAGACTTCTCTTCTCGCATTAGATTTGGATTTGAGAGTTGCCAGCTGTGCAGATTATGCATATTAAAGTATCCGTCTTTTTTTAATGTAGATTCGTCGCTCCATAGAATTTTTTCAAAGAATTGTGGATTTTCTTCTATTTTGTCAAGCATTTGTCGACAAAAAACAATCTTGCATGGTAATCTCTCGGTTGCAGAGCTTGGACGCGTCTAATATGGTAAGGATGATATTTATTTATTTTCAGTGCACTGTGCACGGTCGTTTTAGGATTCCGGTGCGACGTGATATTGCTCTGTAGAGGTAGATGGTCTTGCTGAATTTCATCAGCACAACATCTTGAGTATTAATATTCACTTGTCTTCCGGGCTGACCATCAATGCCGCTGCGGTATTCTGCCATCGAATAACAACTGTGGACTCTGATGAAAACACGGTAATCTGGATGACGCGCATTAGGGTACCTTTCCTATAAAGGGCTGCAGCGGCACGTTGCCCCCCTCCCATAGATGAAGTGCATATTGGCGTATTCTTGTGCCGTGTATTGAATGCGTGGCATTTTGATTCACGAATCAGTCAGATACAAGCCAAGGCGTCGTAAAATTACCAAACAAAGTCAGTCAGTAAGCAAAACGGGTGTCAATAAAGTAGCCAGAGTCGTCGTTATAACTTACTGATTCAAACTCACGGAGAAATGAAAAGGTGCACACATGCGTTTACCGAACAAGTCGAGAGACGCACTAAGTAAATGTCTTTGCTTTGTGCCGAAACCGATCCGATGATACCAAACCGGTCTACAGTGTAAAATGTTTGAACATGTACTCTCCTCTCACTCACTCATACTCTACAAAATCAACCTATCCTTGTCTCGTGTAAACAAAAAATGGACGGCTGGGCCACGCTCAGGTAGTAAATAGTATTGTTACACCGTCCTAGTACAATAAAAGTGACCCTTTCTTGTTACTGTTTAAGACTAGGTAATTGTTTTTCAATTTTCAGTCTTAGTTACCCTTTTTGCATCTCAATAGCAATAAGTTCGTAATAGTATTAAGATAAAATGATGTATTATACCATTTTGTAAACTGTATTAACTCGCATTTTTTAAATACTTGGCCATTGGGTTTCCATACTTTTTTACATGAACACTCTCAAACTTTGTCAAAATTATTTTGTGATCAAATTTCATACTAAAATTAAAATTGATATATTTTGTTAAAAAGTACAATAGATACTCATGTTATTTTCTTGTAATAGTATAGTCTGTGAGGAGTAATATAACACCAAAAACATAAGCAAATTCATTAATTTGGCGTCGCTGTACACTAAATTGAATAACATCATAAAGAATGGATTTTCGTTTAAAAAAATCAGTGACTTGAGTACCAGTTGGAATTTTTTTTGTATTTTTTCGAGTGCCGGTAGCTGTGCTTTCGGCGCTCAGGATTATCCATTCTAAATGGGACACCCTGTTATATATTAAACAGACGGCTTCATACTGTTAATTTTGTGTCACAGGTGCGCGCGCATCTTAAAATTTCACTCATAATTTTTCCCTTACGACCTAAAAGTATAACAAAAATAAACGCAACAAAAACAACCTTAATCCCAACTCAGGAGCACATTATGCAGCAACTTATCGCAAATAAAACAACCAATCCATTATCACTACACAAAATCACCTTATCACTATTAATG
This sequence comes from Lamproptera curius, assembly GCA_029286875.1. Lineage (NCBI taxonomy): Eukaryota > Metazoa > Arthropoda > Insecta > Lepidoptera > Papilionidae > Lamproptera > Lamproptera curius. Next base: position 53,908 of record JAGSMT010000195.1, read on the forward strand.
AGGTCCATTTCACCGTTTTCATTATAAACTGTTAATTTTTGTCACAGGTGCGCCATCTTAAAATTTCACTCTCATCATTTTTCATAACGCGCCTAAAGAAGTATAACTTCAAAATGTTATAAATACTAAACTGTAATGCACCTAATAAATAGAATTTCATCTACATGTACTAGACATCAGCCGACTGCGCTAGAGATGTTATAGTGCACAAATGTACGCGTTGCCTAGTAGCCTAGTGGTAAAGGGCGTGGGACTTAGAAACCGGAGGTCGTGGTGCGAATCCTGCGGGGAATCAACAAATTACCATTGTTATTTCTTTGTTGGTTAGGGCAACTTTGGCCGATCACCCAATTAGCTGAAAAGTAAGATGATCCATGCGTCGGATGGGCATGTAAAAAGTCGGTCCACCCACCAACCCGCATTGGACCAGCCTCGTGGGATACGGTCCTGAAACCCCCTAATGGAGAAGGCATGGAGTAGGAGAGGCCTATGTCCAGCAGTGGACTAACACAGGCTGATGATGATGATGATGATGTACGCGTTGATACTGGTGCACTATCTCTTTTATATTACTGTAGTCCAATGAGAGGGTTTATTTTTACTAATTGGTAATCTTAAAACCATCTTTAACACCTAGCGTTATTATAAAATAAGGCATTGACGCGACAGATTGTTGCTGTTTATATCACCGTTTATTAGCTAGTCTTCTCAGAAATTTCTTTAAAAATTATAGCGAGTCCCAAATATAATGTGGCAGTGCGTCCTGAAAAAGAAAATTGATTAGACTGAAAAAAAAATGCATTATGTGAAAACTATAGGAAGAGCAAAAATGGAGACGGTCATTTGTTAAGCAGTGTTATTAATCGCTACTTAAACTTAAGTTACTCAAATAACACACCATTTATACTTTAACCGCTAAGGGGTTCCCTAAAACTAAATACAATGAGACAAAATCTCGTGGCGCTTTTCTAATCCTATCTAAAATAGACGATTTTTTTTTTTATCACAATCGAACTTTTGAACATTTCTATAGAACTAATTGCTTAAGTTCCCAAGCTCTTGTTTATTCAACATATCTAAGATAATCAGTAATTTTCTATGTCAATAGATTTCATTCCGTGCCTTATGGTTTTTCTTTTGTTTTTTCATTTTTTGTTTAAAATCTATGCTCTTGAACACGTTGTTTTTTTATACTTTAATTTAAGTTATCAGTACTTTAGTTTTTTATTAATATTAAAAAAAATCCAAGAAACATAGCAAAGTAGTGTCATTACTGGGATTATTTTCTATGGGTTTTAATAAATTTTTTAATGCATTTTTTAACTCCTAATCCACTAAACCCGTTACTTTAAACAAATAAATTATATAATAATAAGTATTTTTTTTCTAAAATGTGAAAAAATAATTCCAACCATCTATTTAAGAATTTCCTTCCAGGCCACACCAGTCGATCAAATATCCCTGCTAAAAATAATTCTGTCTGTCTGTCTGTAAATTCCGTCTTACCTCTGAACCAATGAACCTTTATAAATTTGGTATATCTAAATAGATATAGGCTTATAATAATTGCGATAACAGTGGTTGAAAGGGAATAAGTTGAAGGGAAAAATGGGAATAAAAGGCAATTGAAATTTCCCTTAAAAGCAAACCCGTTCTTGAATAGAACGTCATTGCCCCTTTTTAAATTATAAATAATTCCACAACTTATAAACTTCGTGGAAAATCCTCATGCCATTTATTATGATATAAAATAATAAAGTTATTTCGGGTATGACTTATTTAAAAAACAAACCTGTCTAACCCCTTTGGTCTATTCCCTTCCCCAAAACAGTCCGTTTTCAATCCGTTGTTTCCTGTTACCCTTATTTTCCCCTAATATAAAATTTAATATATTTTAATCGGGGCAAAAAAATTTAAATTTTTTCAAAAGAAAAATGTTTTATTTCTTAAAAAGTTTTCTTTTTCGGTTAGTAATCTCCATTTGGCATAGTGATGCCTGTTTAGGAACACGCTCTACCATATCAAAGATAAAAGTCTAAAGTTTCATTTCCAGTGATAATTCATTTTGGTCCAAACTTTTCTAATTACGGGGTAGACTTTCTATCTGGGCTGATTAGGTTTGTGTTTGATCACTTGGCATTGGTATGGTTTACTGTTTTTAAAATTAACCTTAAAACGGAATGGTTTAAAAGGAAACGTGGCCGTTTCTTTTTAATAAATTATAAACAAACAGAACGTTAACATTATTCCGAAAAGAACTTTACCTTTCTCTCCGTCGCGGGCCCCGTGGATTTGAATCTCGACTTAAAAAGTATTTCTTCAAAAGTCGGGGTTAAATAAAACGGAAAACATTTTAAGTATTCCGTTTTCCGCTCCCTCTAATCTAAAATAATAAACCAGTATAATCGTGATAAATCATTTGTTGGGTGGGGGAAACTTTCTTTCTAAAAAGTTTAATTTTTATAATATTTCAAAAGGCATAAAACTCAAGAATGAAAATAAAGTTCCCTTAATTAAACCCAATCTTCATTAAAACGGCGTAAAATCAAACATTACCGACACTGGCAGATTAAGGATAACCGATTCTACGTATGTTTACCTCAACTCAAATTGTTTCCACAAGCTAAGTATTGGGTCGTTGACCATTCACACCCACATGAATATTTGTGGCTCCATAAACAATTAGAACGGGGAAAAAGAATCTTTGAAAATAACGGTTTCTTAATTAAAATATACAACTTTGAAATAAAACAAAAGTGTTCTTAAAATATACTACATTTATCAAAGAAGTTACAAAATAATAATAAAAAGCATTTGGAAAATAATCTCCAATCTATCCAAGTACTACTTAAAACCTTCTTTGTACCAAAACTAACGGCCTACCGGCCTGTCCGGGTCAACACTGATATCTATAAAATATTATTACAATTTATACTTCCTTCCTCTTTTATTACTCTATCATCAATTTTGTTTTATTACTAAAATAAATTTTTGGTTTAACTACAAAGGGACAAAAGGGGCCAAAAAACATTTGTTTTATAATATTGTAATATAAATAATGTTTAATGGTACAAAACATTCTTACCTCTTGGTTTCTTGTACTGAAGTTGATGTAAATAATGTGGGTTTTTTTTTTTAGCGATTAACATATCAAATCCCACTTTTTTACGGATTTTTCGCGTTCTTAAATATTTTTCCCGACGTTTCGGTTCTTTTCGGCATCCCGATACGGCGCTGCCCGTATTTTCATCAATTATTGAATAGAACAATTTTTTCAAAACCTTAAAATAATATTAATAGCCTTTAAAATTGACATTCATCTTTGTACAGCTAATAAATAAAAACGATTTAACTTTACATTTGCATTCAAATACTTGAAGTTAACTAACTAAATTCATTGTGAATGCTAATTAAAAGGTAAATCACTGACCTACGATAAACCTGACTTAATTATCATTTGAACATAGATACAAAATCATTTCTAAATAGGTTCCGCGTGCTTGCCGGGACATTTTGGTTAAAAATTTTTATCGTTTCTTCAAATATTGATTTTCACGAACAAATTACGGCATTTCCTTTGATTTTGGATGATACCCGAATGGGTCTGGCGTTTTCATTACCCCGGGGTGAGGATATTTGTTGCAAAATTTCATTGTTTGGTGAATACCAATTGAATATAGGTTTAATTATTTTAAAAAACAAGTTAAATTAATGAATTTGATTCAAAATACCTAGAAAAAAAAATCTAAAACATTTATGGGTTTTACCTCTGAAAACAATCATTTTATTCCATGTTTATCATTTATAAAATAAAATAAAACTTTTGTTTTAACTAAAAACAAATTTTGAAAATGTATTTCAAATGAATGTAAAATAAAAAAAAATTATTATAATCTCACATGGTTTCATGGGGAAAATTTGGTAAATCATGATAAATAAATCTAGGATTATTATGACAGGATGTTTAAATATCTTATATACACAGAAACCAGATAGAATAACGTATTTGCTTTAGAGAATTATCTCTAAATAATCTGAATAATCCCCCGGTGAACAAATTGGAGGGGTTTTCTTTGGATTTTTTTTAAAACGTTCCTCAATTTGTGAAACGAAATGAAGTTTAAAACCAGAAGATGATTAGGTAACTAAATAAATAATAACCTTTTTTAACAGCATGAAATATTGATTTTTACGGAAAAACATATGTGAGTGTTTAAAATTTCTATTTTCTTTTAAATTAAATTGCTATAAAATGACTGGACACAATAGACTTTACGAATTCTTAGTCTTGATGTCTATACTTTAACGATGTCACTTAAAGTTTGAATCAAGTGAATCTATTGATTTAATATGTAAGTAAGAACTTTTAGAATTGATGCAGCATATAAAAGAACATCAAGACATATTCCTCATAAACAGTACCACTCAACATATATTAATTTTACAACGTTGCATGTCAAATAGTACAATTATCAACATAATAATATGACTATAGTATTCAGTATAAGGATCATAATTGAATATAAAACGTTAATGATGCTTAAACGTTCATTAAAACCAACATTATAAGTAAGTCATTAAATGTTTATGATGTATTTTTAACAATTTTAGTTGACCGTAATGTACTTACTTAAATTTAATATCAGTCGTAAATTAAAATATTGTATACTAACTAGTCGTGCATTTTGAGACACTTTGAATGCCTCCAAACAATAAGCCTTAATGCAGTCTGTCTTGATCCCACCACGCGGGTCCAGGTTGGTGAGTGGACTAGCTTTTAACGTGTCCATCTGATGCATGGATCATTTTCTTTTCAGGTAATGGGGTGATGGACCCAAATTGCCCTAACTAACTAGGAAGCAACAATGAAAATTGGTTGAGTCCCCGAAGAATTCGAACCTATGACCTCCGGTTTCACACGCCTTTACCATAAGGCTACGGAAGCAGTTAACAGAAGTTTAATTGATCTACTGACCATCCCTTTACAAAGTGAGGGTCACAGGTACAAATGCGTTAACTTATTAAGGAATGTTGCCTAAGGACTGTCGACGTTGGAGGCCATAAGCCCCGTATTAAAGTGGTGGCTGGAAAGAGGACACGACTCCCTAACATTCCGCGCAAGGCAGGTTCTCTTGGGACACAGCTGTTTCGGGAGGTACCTGTGCTGCGTGGCCGGTAAGGAGCTAACTGAGGAGTGCCACCATTGTGGGGTATGCGTGGGGGAAACAGCCTATCACACGCTGGAGGAGTGCCCAGCCTGGGATGAGCAACGCCAAGAGCTGCGTAGTAACGTGGGGCACGACCTTTCGCTTCCTGCTGTAGTTCTCAGGATGTTAGAGAGCGAAAGGTCGTGGGGCGCCATCCTTGCGTTCTGCCAGGATGTGATGGCCCGGAAGGAGCCCCTGGGTGGCCGGCAAGAGGGTTTCCGCTGCCCACAGAAGGGCTCAATAGGGGCGATGTGCTGTTTGCTCCGCCATGGCACGTAAAATGCAGATCTGGGTGTCTCCCAATGCAATGCAATGCAGTCCCAACACACCGAGAGAAGAGGCCCGCGAGGGTCACGTCATGCCGGGGTCGCCGGAGACTGTCATCAGTACCTACGGCCCCGGTTACAGCGACATGAGAAAGGTCTGCAAACACAGCGACAACCACTTTGCCATGTTTTGTAGAGAGAAGAACTAAAAGCATATGTGTGTTGTGCGTTAACCTAAGTTCGTATGTAAGGTTTACACATCGGGACGAGGTAGGTTATTGGTGTCCCCGAACGGCTGATTATATCAGAAAAAGTTGCATGTAGCAGTACAGCGAAATTATTGACATATATTGAAGTTGAAAGTCATTATAGTTGTAATGTGAACTTTAAGAATTACCTGACAGTACCATTGCCAATATGAACATAGGTAAAAAATATAAAAATAGTATTTTTAAAATTAGTTTTATTACGTATAAGTTGTTTACATAAAGCACAATTAAAAAAAAATGTTTTTCATGCAATAAAAACCATTCTGATAAAATATTATCTTAAAGCATATCAACGTGTTGAAACGTCGATATGCGGCGGCAAAAACTAGGAGGAAGTATCGTGAAAATGGCACGATTGTATCCGCTTACGTTGCAAATGGTGGCTTAAATACACAAGACGTTTTGTAACATAAATGTTCAATTAATAAATTTTAATCTTCTAAGAGTATTAAATTATTTTCTAGGTATGTATTCGTAATTTTTTGTACTCTCTCATCTATGGATTAAGTCAAATAGAGCAAAACTATAATTTATTCCTAGAACTAAAAAAGTTTTTTGGGATCCACATAACAAAGATCCATTAACATTTAGTTTAACGTCATTATGAAACGATTCTATGAATGTCGCTGTAGTCAATATTTTGTATAAATACACAGTACGTTCGTAGATAATGTCATAATAAATTCACTTCAAAGTTAAATTATTCTCAGTTTGTAATTTATTTATTGTACTGTTAACTAGGATTAGTCAAATAGAGCAACCATTATATTTATTAGCCCGAATTAAAAATTTTGAGATCCTACAATAAATCTTAAATGTTATTTTTATAAATTGTAGTATATCTTTGCAATCATTTTTGAGCATATAAAATGCCTCTTCAGTTAGAACATAAATTCTTTATTACGTTTGATTTTAATGAGTTGATCGAATAATAGCCCTTACTTGTTAAGTTTATGATGGAATTATGATAGGCTTACATAAATTTCGAAAGTTACATAAGTTGAAGGTAACTTATTCAAGACTTGAGAAGCATTAATGCCCTACTGTTCTTAAATATGTTTAATTCTTTGATTTATTGATCATACTACTTGTAGGGAAGTGGAATTCTTGACAATAAACGAAAATAAGATGGATGGTACTATTCAAATTGAATGAGTCTTCGATATGTTTAATCTGTAAAATCTTACAATTTAATAATACTCGTGGAATGGACAGAACAATTTAACTAGATTAATTGTCTATATATAGCATGTTTATAGTTTCTGAAATTTAAAAATATTCTCTATCACTGAACATGCTTATACTAATAACTTTAGTCAATCATGTTTAAACAAGTTCATTAAAAAATTTCTGATTATTGCTGATATTAATTGTTTTACAAAAAATATTGGCTTTGTTTTTCCACCGGCTGTTATTTTACGTTTCATTAAAACGTAAGATTATGTGCAAGCGCTACCAGAAACTTCCAGAAATTTTGTTTGGTCGCCTCGAATGTTTTAAGTATTTATTGACTGCCACAATATTAAACCAAAAATTACGAAAAAGGCTGTTTAAACTTGTCTTATAATGATTAATTGAGAAAACGACGAGATTAAAGCGTGTTTTATGTAATTCTTCTTTATCTTTTATTTTTATTTAAATACGGAGTTTAGTAAAGTCGAATTGAGATTTATTTTTCACTGTGGAATCTGTTCAGTTTTTATATGAACGTATACGCACATTAAAAACAAGAAAACAGTATTCAGCTACGACATCAGTAGCAATAAATTGCCAGCGAATTATTTTTATGAGTATGTCAAATTCTTTTATAACGATCTAGTCGTCAAAGTGATTAGTCAATACTAGAATAACTAATATGCGTACTAATATTTATTGCAAAATATAATTATATAAATAAAATTAAAAATATGCATCAAATGTAGACTGCAAAATTTTATAAGAGGAATAGTTTTTTGTGCCGGTATTGATAATAGCTTGAGATACACATAAATAATTTTATGATCTTAATATAAAAATTAAAATGTATATAAAGAAACGGCACCGTTAAGAATAAGTAGTGTTATTTATAATTTGTTTTTTATAAATATTAGAAAAAGTTTAATAAATTATACGTAATTGTTTCAACCTGATATAATTTTTATTTAAATGTGGTCAGTTTTGTATATGTCAAAAACATTTAACAGCTACCAGGTACAAATAAATAGATCCACGTTGTTTGTTAAGATTCTCGAATTGCCTGTTGTAAAGGAACGCTCAAACTTGTGTAATTTCTCTACGGGATTTCTGGCCGAAACCCACAAAGACTATCGAATCTCCTAAATAATATATGACACTTTGTATATACGATCACAGATATTCCTTTATGTGCTGAATACCTAAAAGGCATTTGTAATTTTATATCTTATATTGGATTAAAAAAATATATTATTATGATAAATTGTTGCCTTAGCCTACAAAATCGCCTCATCTTTAGTTAATGGAAAATACTCTGATTAGATAGTTTTTACTTTTTTAGCCGTTTTTTGTACGGGTAATTGCTTTATAGAGACATATGGAGCAAATCAATTTGCATTATGTAACACAAATACCTATTTTTGACAAAAATAGGGCTTAATATAAATCTTAGTTTTATAATTTTTGGTATTATCTTTGTATATTGCCAGTCAAAGAAGAAGATAAGATCATGTTTGTTTATTTCAGTTCAATTATCATAGTTTAAATCTTTGGGCATAAGGTGAAAATCAAAAAATCTGTACAATACAAGTATTAATGTTCTTTGAATCAAGTTAATGTTTCCATTTTAAATAATTCTACGTTTAATTTTAACGAGGGAGCATTATCAAGCTCTATATCAGCTACAAAAAAAAATATTTCTTTTTTGGGTGAAAATATAAAATAAGTTAAACAACTCTTAGGTGCTACTGAAGACCCAGATTTGTAGATTTAATCTATCGCCTGCTCTGGCGTAATCTCTGGCAATTGCTTGAAGTGTGTAATGAATATGCTGGTAATGTATTGATCTCCACCATCATACGAGGTATTTATCCTTCCTATTATCGCATTTCCAATCCGGCTTCATAACCACGTTGTCCGAGCCGGAATACGCAAATGGTCCTTCGAACCGCATCCTCGCTTCTGGTCCGTAAATAGGATCTACCATATCGCTGTCACTCGAGCTAGTTGGTCCAATCAAATTGGCTGACGAAAATTGAGTGACCACGCGATCGCGCACGCAACGTCTTTTGAATTTCGGTGGATTTAATTATGCCGCTCCCTTTCAAATGGTAATACAATTGTATTTTTATTGTATTGTATCTGTTGATGGATGTTCTCATTGCTGTGTAATAAGATGTAAAGGGCAAGTGGTAATTATTTGTCTACTCAAACATTCTATCTCAATGGATGTGTAATATCCAACTTCGCAGGAATTAAGTTCTTTACAAGTATATGCGATAAATGGGTAATCTAACTTTACTAAAAGCTTGGTGATCATCAGTTGTATCTTAAATTATTTACAACTTACTTAAACATATTTATAAATTTATAAAATACCCCGATGTCTTAAACTTCTGACTAAAGGTTTTACAAGAGCTACGGACCTACGATGGTATTTATAGAAAATTAAAAGAATGCTTATATTCAAATTTCAAAAATAAAATCAATATAACTGCTAAATCGGAATTACTTATTTTTATTAAAATCACCTTATGTGATCTAAATCATAATAGCACTTTTTTAAGTAACTAAAACTTTTTGCTATATAACAAGTCAAATCTACATCATTCAAGCCTAGACAATTTTATGGAGATAATTTAAAAAATATATCAAAGACAACAAATGAAACCGTTTGTGCTATTTGCCTTAAGCTGGAACATTGCAAATTACAAGAACAATTGCCTTTGAGAGTGCAACTTTGCACATTCTGCCCACAGATTAATTTGGTAAGGCAAGATTCGTACCCACGACCTCCGGTTTCTAAATCATACGCCCATACCACTAGGCTACGGAGGCAGTTAAAATCAGGGGTAGTAAATTAAATCTAAAAGATAGGTTTTAGCTAATGATGCAAGCTATTAAAGCACTGTTAACAAACGTAAAATAATACCAGGCACTGGTCATTACTCAAACAAACAAACGTTAATTGCATTTTCCTTTAACTTCTGTGGATTGTTATTTTAGCGAAACGTTAAACGTGCACATTGAATGTCATAAAAGGAATTAACAGTGAGGAACGCCTGCAAAGAGAATTCATGTTAATGTACTGTTTGTGTAGAGTAATTGCGTTTTAAATTGGAATCAAATATTTTTATTTTTGTTCATTGAATTATACCGTGACAATGGCGTTTAATGGATTTACATTTTTTTATTACTTATAAGTGCATAAATGCTTATTTTGTTCAGTTCATCTATCCTTTTCTTTGTATTTACGGGGCCATCAAAAATTATCAGCGTTTATTTATATAACTTACTCATGACTTTTTTAAAGCTCTGATTTTGAAATAATTGTTTATAAAACATATGTATAATGTTTCAAATTAAAAAAAATGTTGAAGTTGTTTGAGGTTGTAGAGAGTGTGTTTCGGTAGTATGAAGATGGACAGTGGCTGGAGTACTTGATACGAAGGGAAAGGGTAAAGTGTAGAGTAAAATTAAATTAAGGGGTGCTACATGATATGTGAGAGAAGTGTTTCGGTATTGATATAGTCGAGTGGTTTTAGATGACGTGTCATTTTATTTTTGCATGAGGATTTTGGAAGAGGATAAATATTTAGTTGATTGTTTAACTTATTGTATAAACAGGGACCGAGATAGAAAAATAAATTTTTTGATGTAACAATTTTAAGTCGGGGAAGTTGGCATACCGATTCTTTTCTTCGTCGTGTACTGATTGTGTTTGGTTCGATTTTTAGCTGAGAGTGTGGCTTTAAGATGGTATAGAGTACAAAGGATTGTCTAACTGATAGTACGTCCCAGTGTTTGTGCAATGTGGATGTTGGATATCGGAAAGGAAAGCCCGCTGCAACTTTTAACACTGCTCGTTGTGCTTTCTCAACTAGTAATACAGAAATTTTTGCAATTCATCATCAATTCAATTAAACAGTAGATGATTAGCGACTGACATAAGGAGTTATAGACCATTTTTAATGTTTTTAGTCAGACACGTGTCTTAGAGACTTGAAAATGTATGTCAGCTTTCTGAGTCTTGAGGCAAGTGATTCTGCATGTTGTTTAAAATTTAGTCTGCAGTCTAATGTTACTCCTAAGTATTTGAGGTTTACGACTCTGGTTACGACGGGACAAGAACAGTTTGAGCTACTGTGAGGACTATCCTGGGCTCGTATGATGTCCTGGGGGTACAAGGTTGCTTTTGTATGTAAAGAGTAATATTACAGTTTTACCGGTGTTTACAGTCAAGAGATAGGACTGAAACCAGTCACTTACTCTGTTTAAACCTTCCTGAGCATTTTTGTACACCTTCTCCCAGATGTCCCCAAAGAATGATAAGGCTGTGTCGTCAGCAAAGGCTAATATGTCTCCATTATTGAGTTGTAACTCACACAAGCTATTTATATAGACAAGGAAAAGGGTAAGGGTGATTATACAACCTTAAGGTACCTGAATCTTAATGTAGGTTTGTTTTATCACTGGTCCATTTATCTATTCTAGTGCGTTCTGTTCTGTGGCTCAAGAAATCGGTAAACAGCTTTAGATGAATTCCTCTGACTCCCATTTTATCCAGTTGGTTCAGAAGGTGGGGAATGGATACTGTATCGAATGCTTTTATTAGGTCTATAAAGATAGCAATGCATTTCCTTTTTTTCTTTTCTTTTTTTCTGTCCAAAAAGTGGTAATGGAGTTAACGAGATCGTGTACAGCGTCGCCGGTGGACTTCTTTGAACAAAAACCGTATTGGTTAGGTGCTAAGAGGCTGTTTGATTCCAAATAATTCATAAATCTCTTGTTTAGAATGCGTTCTAAAATCTTCGACTGTGTTGGTAGAATTGATATGGGTCTGTAGTTGTCCACTTGATCATGGGCGCCTTTTTTGTATATTGGTTTAATAAGGGCATTTTTGAGAGATGAAGGCAACACGCCTAGTGAGATTAATAAGTTGCAGATGTGGGCAATAGGTTTCATAAGAAGGAGGGTATCAACACCTACATCACATTTATCTTTTAGACTGATTGAGATTTGGAATCCATCGTCTTCTAGTATTGGTGCAATTAGCAGACTACAAGGAAAAGTATGGGTTGGGAAGGTTGTTGTTGGTAAGAACTTAGGGTGAGAGGATATTATGTTTGCCAGATTTTCTCCGATGTAAGCAAAGCAGGTATTAACGTTGTTAATACTCTCCTGAGGGGCAGCGCTTGAAATAAAGCATCGGAAGTGGTCAGTCTTGTTTTTAGAAACACTTATATCTTTAATTATTTCCCACAGCTGTTTTTGGTTAGGCGTTTTTTTCGTATGCCCTTTTAGCTTTCCTTGTTATCACAGTGCAGAAGTTTCTGTAGCGCTTATAATTGGTGTTTAGGACTTGGTTTTCAGGGTCGCGCTTATGTTGTCTCTATTTTTTATACACTTAAGTAAACCTTTGGTTATCCATGGTTTTTGTATTATTTGTCTTTTAGGTTTTAAGGACTTTTTTGAACTAATTTCAATGCGTAGTTAATAAGGTCGTAATTATGGGTCCAGTCAGTCTTTGTTTGCGTAATCGGTATAGCTTATTGATCGGGTCCAAAGTCGAGATTTTCCATTGCTTGGTCGAGACAAGTAATGTGATCCGGTGCCTCTTTCATGATTATTCAGTTAGCTGATTTAGAGAAAGTCTTGGCTAAAGGCTCCGTATAATGGTCAGTGAAGTATTGAATCGATCACTAAACATTTTCGTTATACTTGAGATTTGAAATCAGGTCATGTATGTGCGTCCACATGAGTAGTGTGGGCTTAGGGAAATATTCCATGGTTGTAGCATTCTCAAGTACTCGTGACGGAGTTTATTAAGTATGAGGCGTCAGTTCAATGTAGTCTCCACATATTATAAGGTTTTTAAGTTCTTTAGTTCTGAAGTGTTCGATCAAGAAATGATAAATTTTGAAATATCTTTTGAGGAGGAGACCGGATATACCAATTACACAGGTATGATGTTTTATCTTGGTGTTAGTTTCAGTAATCAGCAGTTGGCATCATGAAAGGACTCTTCAAATATGCAGTTTAGGAGTTATGGCAGAACAAGGACTCCTTCGTTTTGCGTTTTGTTTTGGGTTGAGTTTGGTATGTAACCATTGATCTCTGAATTTGTTTAAGATTTTAGTAACCAACATTCTGAATATATGAATTCCAAAGTGTTCCACAAGAAGTTATCTAATTTTAAATGTCATTATTAGAAATGTATAACATCTAAGTATATTTTAAATTAATTTGAAATTATTAGTTTGTAATTATATTTATTTAATCTCTCCATCTACCTGATTCCATTAACTAGTTATTTGGTTTTTTAACGTATTTAATAACTTGTCATTCAATTAAAAGGAATATATTTAACTTTGCTTTCTCTTAGGCGTTATCAAATTAAATTTTGTTTGGATTGTGTTTAATTAACTTGGGGATGTTATTTCATTTTAACATATTGTCAATTTTAAATTTTAACTTAAGGTTTTAAACTTACTTATTAATAACAAAATCATTAAAAATACACTTTTTAAATCGCAACTGTTGCTTTTAATATTGTTAAAAGAAAAAATTCACATTTCGTAAAGAAGTAGCAAATTTTAACAACTATGGGCAACCTAGATAAACAGAATGTCGTATTATAATTTAATAATTGTATTCATTTATACTAACTGATTTACAATATAAATGTAATATTTTTTAGTTTACAATAATAACTTATTGGTAATAAGACTGTATTGAATGAACATTTGTATTGATTATTATAATTGCATTAAATATTGTTTTATATAGTTTTGTAGAATGGCAGTGTAGATAGATTATCACGAAAAAATTAAGTGTTGCTGATACCAAGGGCTGCACTAAAAGTATTGGGAATGGAAAATTTCCACAATTCCTGCCATATTAAAATCTTTTCGATTGCAAACTCCTTGGTTTTGAAAATCGAATACCTTTTTATTTATGTCAAATCCACTAATTTATGGATTTTTCGGTTAACACATCATACATCATCAGCCTGTTTTAGTCCACTGCTGGACATAGGCCTCCCTAATACACCCTATCCATTAGGGGTTTGGACCGTATCCCACCACGCTGGTCCAATGCGGGTTAGTGGGTGGACCGACTTTTACATGCCCATCCGACGCATGGATCATCTTACTTTTCAGACAATTGGGTGATCGGCCCAAATTGCCTAACCAACTAGGAAACAACAAATAAAATTTATTGCATCCCGCAGGATTCGAACCCACGACCTCCGGTTTCTAAAGCACACGCCCATACCACTAGGCTACGGAGGGTAACTTAAATATATTTATTCCCGGGCATATATTTATATTACGGGCAGACATGATCATGGATGCTGAAAAGAATCCGAAACGTCGGGAAATCCGTAAATTGGTGGATTTGGATATGTATAATAATCGCGTAAATAAAAGAAATAATTATGGTTTGATATTGTTGTAGTACAAATTACTGTTTCTGGCTGTGCAGTACACTAAGTATCATCATAAGGCTTATACTAACAATTCATCATTTTTGTATATAATTAGGCAAATGCTCAAACTACTTAAGAACAACTTTAAGGGAGAGGGCAATAGAAGAATTCGGTTGGGCTGGGCAGACTTTCATAAGCTTCTTCGAGTATTCTCGTCACCCATCGCACAGTGCCTCAAATCGAAAGTCTTCAATCAGTGCGTCCTACCTGCCATGATTTACGGTGCCGTGTTCATTAATTTACGGTTCAACTGGTTCACCAATTTAAAGTCGCTCAGCAAGCTATGAAGAGGGCTATGCTAAGAGTATTTCTAAAGGGTCGCATGAAAAATGATGTGATCTGTTAGAGAATCTGAGTCACCGACATAGCCCACCTGATTAGTAAGCTGTAGTGGTAGTGGGCCAGTCACATAAACTGCAAAACTGATGACCGCTGGAGTCGGAGAGTTTTGGAGTGGAGACCAATCCTCAGTAAACGTAGTGTAGGGCGCCCTTCGGCAAAATGGAGTGACGAAATTCGTAAACTGGGCTGGGTCAGAATTGCCGAAGATCAGAAGCGGTGTCGTGCGTTAGGGGAGGCGTATTACCAGCAATGCACTGGCACAGGTTGATGGTGGTAGTGGTAATCGTCATCATCGTCGCCGTTTTAGCCTGTCACAGTTCACTGTAGAGCACAGGCCTCCCATAAGTCACCAACAGGCACGACCTGCTGCCACGAGCATCCACCGACTTTCTGCACATTTGCACAGGTCATCACTTTATCTCGTGGGAATTGTCTTACACTGTGACGATCAGTCCGAACCTACCACTAGAGAACCTTTCCTCCTCAACGATTATCGATTCTACGAGCTATGTGGCTGCTCTATTGCCACGTCAGCTTGTTAATTCTGTTGGCTATGAAATTGCATGGTATATATATATTTACTTTATCACGCAGAGAAATACTGAGCATAGCATGCTTCATAGCTCTCTGAGTGACTTGTAGCTTCCTCATTCGGGCAGCAGTGAAGAACCATGTCTTATTGGGAGACACTGTTGAGGTCAATGGGAATAGCGTTTAGGCCCTCCAATGACTCCGCCATGATGACTAGGTGGTGGTATACAATTCATCATTTATTACTAAAATAGGACCAGAAAAATTTGCGATACTTAACAGTTCTCCTGTTATGCGCCTTTCGATTCTAAATTTCTCTCCGTAAACATTGTTGCTGTATGAGACGATTCAAAAAGAATTGTAGACACGATCAAACTTATATTCCTTAATTTTTCGAAGTTTAAAAGTATGCAACATGACGTAAAATAATCAAACATAATAAAAAAAAAAAAACAAGCCACTGTCACTATGTGTAAAAACATTTTTCTGTGTTAAAGACAAAATCAAAGAGCATTCACAACAAATCATTTATTTTTTCGAAATATTATATATGTATATGTTCAGGCCTGAACTGAAGAAGTGTTCATTTGTCACGATAAACAAAGAGTTAATTTGTTTATCGTGACACTTTATTTACCATTTTTGTTCATATTTATATTAAGGCGATAAACGGAAGTCTTAATTGCGAACGCATTTAAGAAATAAGGTACACGCAAAACCTTTTAAGAGCACTTTACCAAGATAGGTTGTGAAGTAATGTCAAATGAAAGCCAACAAGGCAAAAGCAAAAAACTGTAGTAAAAGATAAGGTTGATTTTGTCTAGCTCCCAATTCACTTATAAAATAATATAAAGGATATAATGATATATATATATATATATAAAAAAGTTTTGCAATTTACCTACCTTTAGTTCGGTTGCTGACACTCCACGTCACAGTGACGACGTTAAGTTCTATCGCTTGTTCTGTTTCGGTTGTAAAATGAGGAGTAGTCGATTTTACCTAACAAAATTCCCAATTTTTCTTCGGTCACCGCATATGCGGTGCGGTCGCGACGGGGGAGAAAAGGAAAACGTATGTAAGGTAGAATGGGCTATGGAATAGCGACGCTTCTTGTCTTCCTCTTATTGCACTGAAATTTTACAAAATAGTCACATTTCGTTTCATAGTAATAACATTACTCAAAGTTAATATTTCGAAAAAAAAAAATATATATATATATAAAAGATCAAAAAAGGTTTAAATATTATACAAGGGTAAATTTATATATAAAAGGGCTATTATTAGGGTTACATTTTGTAAGCTTATTTAATTTTAAACATGACCTAAAATTTCCAACAAATTTTGCGATATAGTCTTAATTTTATTAATTTACTGAATATTTTAGCTTTACTGAATAAATCAAAAATTATAAGATACAAACTTAAAACCTTTTAATAAAGTTGCATTATACTGAATATAATCTAAACATACTTTTATAAGATACATCATAATCTTAAAACCATTTTAATAAAAGGTTCGTATTGAAAATATATCATAGTCTAAGCTGTCTATACATTTTGTATATACTATAGTGATTTATATTAAAGATATGTAGACTTTTTGCCTAAAAAATTTTTTTCTAGTCTAGTGTCTATTCGTATTTTTAAGTATGGTACTTTGAGTAATGTTATTACTATGAAACGAGTATGTGACTATTTTGTGTAAATTTCAGTTCGATAAGAGAAGACAAGAGCGTCGTTATTCATGACCACTCTACCTACACACGTTTGCTTATCACCTCGTCGACGAGTCGCACTGCAGATGCGTTGACAGAAAAAAGTGAATTTCGAGGTGAAATCGACGTCTCCTCATTTTACAACCGAAATAGGACAAGCGATAGAACTCAACATTAAGGTCGTCACTATGACGTGGAGTGTCAGCAACCAGAACTAAAGGGTAGGTGAAATTGCAAAACTTTCCCGCAAAACCCACATTTTATGAAAATCATAACATCTTGCACCAACAAAGACTACTACGGTTACTGCAGGATATTAATCAAAAAATAAACCGTACATACATACATCATCTGTCTCAGATAGTCCACTGCTGGACATAGGCCTACCCTAATATACCCTACCGGGCGTGTGCTTTGGAAACCGGATGTCGTGGGTTCCAATCCTGCGGGGACTCGACAATTTTTCATTGTTGTTTCCTAGTTGGTTAGGGTAATTTGGGCCGATAACCCAATTGTCTGAAAAGTAAAATGATCCATGCGTCGGATGGGTATGTAAAAAGTCGGTCCACCCACCAACCCGCATTGGACCCGCGTGGTGGGATACGGTCCAAAACACCCAAATGGATAGGGGTGTATTAGGGGAGTCCTATTTCCAGCAGTGGACTATCACAGGCTGATGATTATGATGTTATGCAAGGCTCATACTAAGTAAAAGCTGCGCATGCATCGGTCGAGTAACATTGTTGGCGATCTTACGCAAAGCTCCCATGATACAACGGCTGAGTATGCATTACCCGAAAATTATTGTTGGCGATACAACATTTTGCATGACCCTCACGATGCAAATACCGAGGAAGTTGAACGGAATATCATCGTACGAGACGTGCTTCGATCAGCAAAAGCAACCCGTGGCACCGTGTGCAAGGTTTTCGAAACCCGACCCATATAAGCCGCGCTTAGCAGACTCAAAATGCATTAATTGATCCAACTTTGATCGATAATCATTTAAGTTGATCTACATCTATAGTATATAGTAAAATACTTATATAGTAATTTTGATTGTAATCAAACATATTCTTGAAACATTGTTTTTTGCGACCAACGTATAAATCTAGTATCAAAACATTAGTCTTTATTATAAAAAAAGCATTTCTTTCTTTGTTGCATAATTTTAAAGTGTATTACAAAAATTAATAAACAATAAGAATTATTATGCAGTGTGGGCATTTGTTTTTATATAACTATAGGCAGCCTCATGGAATCCCTTTTTTTGATATAGATTCTGACCAAACGGTCATCTGATCAAACCGGAACATTGTAATCTTTTAACTTTAATGCTTAAATTTAACTAATGACTCCTATCTATATTAATATTACAACGTAGAAATATTTGTGTTTTTGAAAATAACAAATAAATTAAAAACACTGCTTGATCAATTTCAAAATGCAAACAAATACCCACTATAGAAAAAAAGGTAGGGGTAAAGTAAGAACAAAGGATACATTAATTAGAAAATAAGAAAAAGCTTCTTAAGAAATATGTATTATAGCACTACATGCTATATAAAAATTGGCATAAAATGTTTTAAAATTTGTTAAATATCTTTATTTTGTACGACAATAAAAATAAAATCTGCGCGTGCGATACCCGGACAGACCTCTATTATGTTATATTACGATAAAAATAACTCTCAAATAATTGTTAAAATGGGAAAACATCATTAGGGAATTAATAAAAAAATATTAATGTTTTTTTTATTCTTTTAATTCATTATCATCATCATCATCATTAGCAGCCCCTATCTATCGGCTGCTGGACATAGGCCTTTCTCAATGAACGCCAAGACGGCCGATCCCTAGCTACTTGCTGCCAACTTGAACCGACTACTACATATATATTTTAATTATTATATGTAATTTCGTATAAAGAATATCTTACTATTTTATCTAGGTTTATTATACTTTTAGAAATCTTTAAGAGAATTCCAAAAAAATATGATGACTTCTTCTGATCGTCTCTTACACATGGCTCACATGACCCCGACAATAGCCATGATGTCTTGTACGGACAAGTCTATGCATAACACCTCTCAACATACTAACACTATCACAGATGCACAATCACACACGAAGAGAGTTCCGTTCTGGGTAACGGCTTACAAGGAACTTCTTTCCATCAATCCATTTACGTAGCGATTTATACCATATTTTTTACTGCACATAGTTTAATGACATTTATGAAAAGTACCCATTTAATATTTTAGACTTGTTATTGTTACTAAAAAAGTTCCATTTATAACATAGTCTTAGCCAGCGCCTTAAAATTGATAGTAATGTTTATTTTAGTATTATTTATCTTCAACTTTAGCATCACATAGTTAAATTGTATAAGCGTAAAGTTTAATAGCGATACCTATTTTCAATCATTAAAGCGTGAATGTGAAAATGACACCGAAATCATAAAATTAAACACCCCATCACGTATATTGGTAATTTCAGACATTTAATAAAACAGTTAGTAATAAATCTGCTACTAAAATCTTTTCGAATAAACCTGTACTGGCCCTCTATATATGTGTGTTATTAAATAAAAGGTATACGTTAAACAAAATTAGATGTTTAGATAAATAAAATAAAAGTAATTTAAATTATTATAAATGAGAGATTCAGTTGGAAGATAAAAATAGTTTATGATCCTGGTGTTAAATTAACATTCAACTTTTGTTATTTACCGTGTAGGATGATATTACTGATTGTAAACGTTTTGCGCAGAGATTGCCCTATAAATATTTTTATTAAGAAAAAGCAAACGATTTTTAAATAAATGCAACAGTGGTTGTGTTCAAAATTAAAGATATTTAACAGTGCAACAGTGCACTTACAAAATTCTGACAAAACTTTTTCATTTTCTTATACATAATAGCGATACAATACAGCTTTTATAAAAATTGCCGAAAATATTACAATACTGATCAGATTTTTTTTTTTTTATTTACATAATGTCACGATTTTATTTTACTTACGTTGGTGCAAACTAAGCTTCACTAACTAACTAAAACTAAAACTAAGGGCACTTTCCGTCGGTTATTTCTTTAAAACCCAACTTCATAAATATAATATTTCTGTTATATTTACATAAACTTATATAGGAAGATAAAACAGCCTTGAGGGTCCCTAAAAGTAGCATTATTAAACTTTCTCTTTGTCGCCGAATTACAAAAGTAAACTGCCATTTTCTTGATAATTCAGCTATTTCCAATACAAAATGATGATGCTCTGTAGGAAACTTTTGTAGACCGTATTTTTACTCGCCCACCCGACGCATTGATATTCTTTTAGACAATTATGTGATCAGCCAGAATCGCCCTAACCATCTAGGAAACAACAATGAAAATTTGTGGAGTCGCAAGAATCGAACCCAAGTCGCCCGGTTTCTAAAGCACACGCCCTTATTATAGGCTACGGAAGCAGTTGCTTTCTTTATTTCGTCTGAGAAGACATGAGAAAAATAACTTATTGAAGTTATTTTTCTCGATTCTGTTGAACAAATAAAATTAAAAAATGTGTAACCGACTAAAAGCAGTCTCTATTTTGCGTGATATAAACGGGTAACAACGTGCTCTCTGCACGAAAGTGCCGCGCGATTTCTGCCACCACAAATAAAATATCTGAAATATTTTAAGGTATTTATTTAGTCTAAATGTCTATGATACGTGTAATGTTTAAAATATCTTTTTTTAAAAGACATATGCTCTGGTGGACTTTATCGTAGGCCAAATAGGGAAGTACAATTATGTGCTACGTTTTTTAAGTCTAACTCTTAAGGTTAATCGAGCGTTTGCAGTTTAATCATACGGAGTTTTGATTTTTAACGGTGTATTTTTTTTTATTATTGTATAAATATCTAGTAATCTATTTATCATAAAACTATTTTTAAAACGGGACCACATGATAGCATACATGAGCATGAAAAGTCAGTCAAAAACGTTGCTTATAAAAGGCGATTTACTTATATAAGCTTTAAAATTGTCTTATTGTTATTTTAACATTGTTCAGTGTTTAAATTTAATCGTTTGCTATAGGTAATTTTACCATTCAATTTATGATGCGTAATGACGTAATTCACAGTAAAATCTTAAAGGAATGTATATAATTAATCCCTCCACTGCAGCCATAGTGTGGATGGTGATATGAATTATTATATATATATATCCATTTAAAGCACTAAAAAGTTTAAAAAATGTACAAAAATTAGAGGCAAAATGAAAAAAGGTCTGATAGCATAGATCAAATTACTTTTATAATTTGTAATATCTGCGTATACAAAAGATATTAATATCTACTTAATGCACAACTGATACACATGGCAACTTCCCATCTTTTTTCTTATGTTTGCTATTTATTTCTTTTCTTTTTCGTGAATTGCTTATGCATAATACATATGACCATCGATGCGTTAAATTGGAGCGCCCTCAAGCATTAGGGTGATCGACTACAAGCCAAGACGATACGCCAGTATCTTTCGAATTTAACTCGAAAAAAGAGTGTACCATATATTTATTTCACCTTAAATCAATTATACAATATAAATCTGTTAGCAATGTTTACAATATATTTCTTTTAATTTAACGAATATTCGTTTTGTAAATCAATGGCATGAACAATTTGTCACTAGTGCCGCAACAGAGAAAATTCTGGCTGATCACATAATTGTCTAAACGAATATCAATGCGTCGGATGGGCAAGTAAAGTGACGGTCTACCCACCAACCCGCATTGGACCAGCGTGGTGGGATAAGACCTAAATATAATAAAAGAAATTAAAGATTTTTAATAAGTTTAAAGATTTTCTTAAATGTAATGTTTTTTTTTTATGTATATACATTAAAATATAGAAATAAATATATGCATATTTTTTTAATTTAAGAACCAATACATACTACGCCTTTGTTCTTTAACCGCAAAAAGAATGAAACGGACTATATGTAAAACGGAAATATGGGAGGTAGTAGTAGTAGCTGTCTTGTGGTTTCAATTTATTTAAAACAAATTTGTGACTAGTCATCACTCCTGTGTCACACTGCAGGACATAGGCCTCCCCTAATGCACGCCTTTTTTTTTAGAGGTTTTTAGACCATCTCACCACGCTGGTCCAATGTGGGTTGGTGGCTGGAACGTCTTTTTAAATGCATGGATCATTTTATTTTCAGAAAATTAGATGATAGGCCTAATTTAATTGTTCTTACCTACCAGAAAACAACAATAACACAAAGTTGTTTTA
Source organism: Lamproptera curius (assembly GCA_029286875.1). Lineage (NCBI taxonomy): Eukaryota > Metazoa > Arthropoda > Insecta > Lepidoptera > Papilionidae > Lamproptera > Lamproptera curius. The sequence goes on from JAGSMT010000195.1 coordinate 76,185, forward strand.
CCCGCAGGATTCGAACCCATGACCTCAGGTTTATAAAGAAAGGTCCAATACACATAGACCACGAGGGCGGCTGTAATTAGTACTTTTCTACATATTTAAGAAAATAAAAAAAATACGGCACACAAAACCACAAACTCAATCCATATAATAGCAAACGCTGGCTCAACCTTAAGAGGTAGACTAAAATTTTGTTATACATAAATGTACTTCTTGACTTGGTCTTCAATAAAGTTTGCGAGAGCATATGTTTACGAATTAGGAAAAACCCATAATAACCATTTTAATATTGGCATTGTTGAAAACAGCCGCAATACAATGTGAGTTCACAAAATAGTTAATGTATTTATAAATATAATTACTTACATTTTGTTTAAAGGAATGCCTCAACAATATTAGATATTAAAAATGCGATGGTCAGTTACGTGCAGAGAGCTGTTGTTTTTGTTGCTGTTGTTACCTTTTTTTGATGATACTTTCCGCAAATGAGTTATATAGTGTTAAAATCGTTTATTTTATTCATTAAAATTTTATTTGTTATTTAATAATTTTCTGAAAAGTAGCTTAACAGAAATTTATGAAATTTTAAAGCATACGATGTCTAAACATTTTCATATCCACTTAGGCCTTTGGGAAATAGTTTTATACTGTTTTCAACTCTTCATAGTTTTAAACTCTTTCAAACAAAATGAAATTATTAGTCCAACATATTTTTAGTTAATGTTTTACTTGTTCTTTGTTTGGTACCTAATACAAATAAATTTGTTAAGTTATCATAAAAACTACGGATAAAATTATTGTGTGCTTTAAAAATTTTGAAATAAATGATTTAAAAATGTTTAAAAACGTAGCTTCCTTTGATGCAGGAATCACAGAATCACAGGAGCTCCGGTAATCTGAGTATTATGCACCATCTGCTCTGACGTGTTAAAAATCGCATATCTTCGTCTGTGGATATTGTTATTCTTTGGAATCAGTTTTATTTCTAAGAAAAGAAAAATAAGTGATAGTAGAGTACTATAATAAATAATATAAAGAATATAAATAAATATAATTAAATAGTCTCTCGTATATTTAAATAGTGCCGATTTATTTATTTGAGAGCATAAAATTTGAATTATTACATCAAAAAATATTTGTTATTATTTGATAGATTAACGTGTTTGTATAACAAAGCTTGTCTCAATAATGCGAATATTTAAAAAAATGTGTCATCCATAAAGGGTGAACGGCAAAGATGAATATGTTTTTTAACCCCAAATATATCTGATTACAGGAGAATTGTAGATAAAAAAATGTGTACTCAATTAGAGGGATAACATTTGTCATTTGTAACATTGTCAATTTCCTCAATACAAGGCGCAGCCTGTCCTATAAAAGAGTTAAATGATTTAAGTAAGATTTTTGTCGCCGTGTTTTTTTTTGTTCTTAAATATCTATTAAACTTCTTATCACAAAATTATTAAAAAAGGGGGGACCAATGAGATACTAATATCTAACATTAAAAAAAATTAAAAAAATTGAATCCCAAGGAGCAGAGCAACGAGGTATAATATAAAAAAAAACATACGCACTGAATTGAGGACGTACTTCTTTTTGGAAGCCAGTCAAAAAGTAATAAAATCTTTAGAAAGTTAAAATGTTCATTAGAACGTTAATTTGTTATGTAATTAGTTGATGTAATATTTTTTACGTAAATGGTACTGGTATAAATAGAACTTAAAACGAAACTAAGGTTGAAATTTAAGCTTTTAACGAGTTTATATTTACGCCATTGGCTTTTATAGTTTTCGCACGAACTAACTCAGCGATCCGGAACTTTCGTTAAAGTGACTAGGTTAGCGATATATACGCTATTAACTGAGTCTGTGGAAGTCGCTTTATAAGTACACGTGACTAAAGTTACACACTTATTCTAAATGGGTTCTTTCTTGTCAGGATTTTGCTACTAAGCTGTATTTCTATGTTATATGTTGTATTAATTGTGGTCAATAATGAATTTCGTTTCGAGAAAAGTAATATGATTAATAATTAAAGGCGATGATTATATAATTAACAGTTTTATGTCCCGTTAAAAAAATTCAAGATTAAGATCAAATAAAATAAACTTTCAAAATCGATCATTATTTGGATGGTCATAATTGTAACATTTATAAGGTATTTAGATTAATTCTTTTCTTCATTCGAAAAATCCTTTTAGTCTTAAAGGATTTTTCGCCGACACCTAACCACAAAAGATTAATATCTTATATTTTAAAAACGATATATCCAAATATACAGTTATTATAGATACTGCGTTTACTACTCTTTCCTAAAAAGTTGTTAAAGAGTTTTCAAGAGAGTTAAGAGTGCTAAAAGCGGCGTTATTATGGCCGCCTTACGCGATTGCGATGGAGGTGCCCTAAATTTTCGAGAGTCTTTAGCTCCTATCTTGATGATAAAAAAGAAAATGTTATATATTGTGAGTGTCGCTTAGGTACCTCGGTTTATATCTTAAGGCACACGGATGCTGTAGTATAAGTTTATCGCATTCGGTATGAAAGTTTCATGTCCTGCTAGCTAATAATGAGCTGAATAAATCTCGGCCCTGCTAGCTTTTATTATTGTTGTGTTCTTTAAAATTTTGTCCTTGTTTGATAACTTTTGTCTCAACATAACAACTAACACTTAGCTCGACAAACAATTGTAAAAAGCATTCATCGAATATAACTTACTAACTATAGCTTTGAACTAAAGTAGATAAAGACCAGGCTATGAATACGAGCCAGATGCTAATAAACATCTAAACTACGAGCGCAACGAGCATTTTAAAACAAGTGCTGATGTAAATTATGAGGTTTCGGTTAGCATGCAAAATAGAACGCACACGTTTTTAGAACCGTTTTTCATTTCTACCAATATATGACTTTAAGTTACGTAAAAATAATGAGTTATAATTTTAATAACTGTCAATTTTATCATTTAAAAAATTTAATTTTCTGTTTTTTACCTAATTGTTTAATATTTATTAGATATGTAAACTACAAATTGTATAAGTTAATTTAAATTTTGACAGACAATCAGTACAATAATTTATAGTTGTCAATTATTTTAATGATTTTGTAGTTTAATATAATTATTGTTAAATTTAATAATGCTAATAATTGTTAAATTAAAAAATTTTCAGTGTTTTTTTAATTTAATACAATACATTTATAGAACAAACACAACGTCTTCTTTGTCTTTAAATAATACAATTTAAATTCGAAATGCGTTTATATTAAAAATAAATATATTAATTATACATATAAATTATATACAAATTATACAATATAATACATACACATAATATTATTAAACATTTAATTTCAAACACGATTAATCAATTCTTTTTTTTTATTTTAAATATAGAGGTATTTAAAATCAAAGTCACAGTAAAAGTCACAACTTACGTCCGTTCTATGTATTGAATATAAATTGTTATTTTAGCTTGAATTGCGTGGGCATTGAGCTCCTTTATTTCCAATATCCTTTTCTGTCCTTCAAATCGTGTGACTAGAAGACAGAATGCACTTTAAGAAAACCAATATCGGCGTTTTAATAAATCGTGTTTGGATCAAAGTGTGCAGCTGATTCCAGATATTAAAATGTGTAACTGTACCACTTTGGAGCGTACAAAATTTTCTGTAGTACTTTTTAAATACATGTACAATTTGTAGCTCATAATAACAATATTAGAATACATTTACTAAAATTAATATTGATAACCTAATTTTAAAAAGGGCAGCTTATCAGATCTACCCAACTAAAAAGAGAAATATTATAATTAACAACAATAAAAAGGGCATAATTTTAATACATATTATTATTCAATATGATTTATGTAACAAAACTGTTATGTTAACCCAGCGGCTTCATTACAATGAAACCTGTATAACTTCAGAAGTGATTTGAACGTTATGTACCAGACAATTCCGTAAGTGAAAAAAATAAGAAAACACAACCGTTAAATATCCATACAATAATTCCGCAACTTAAGACACTTTTGTCCGCGATGGTATTAACCATAAATACAGTTTTATAAATTATATGCCTATTAATTAGATATTACATTAATAACCAAAAACATGGATTAGTCAGCATAAAACAAAACTTCACGGCATGCGAAAACTCTTATTATATTGTTAAACGAAAGTCACAAAAGCATTTGCACGTAACTCGTAAAAGCGAGACACCGTCAAATAGTATTTTATAAAGAAAACTGACGTGCTGCTGACAAAAACAACCAGCAGTAGTACTAGGAAGCTTTTACTAGTTCTAATCGTAAACAAGAGAAAGAAAAATCTTATGTATTCTATTTTCCTTACTTTTTATTTGTGACGCCTCGTGTCTAGTTTTTATGAATAACCAGTTACTTACTTTTAGTACAAACCCGTAAGCTCGTCGTTAAATATTCTCTTTAAAATTTTTCTACTATTATTATAATGCCATTATAGAAAAAGATAAAATATTATATATATATATATATATTGTTTATAAAAAATATATGTTACATCATTTGTTTATTAAATTAGTAGTTCCATGCAATTTATTTGCATCTTACGTAGTTTTGCCAACGTTTCTCATTTACAATTATTTTTTTTAAAGAAAGTGGTTGCAGTAAAATATTTTTAGAATAGCCAGCTTTAATAAATTGTCAAAAGGATTATAAAACATATTTTTTAAATACTTCCTTTATTTACGTACTTAAAAATTGACTTGTAAATGGACATATATAAATACCTATATATTTCAATATCTATTCATGACTTCTGCATGATTGTGTTAATTTTGTTTTAGCAATACCTACGTCGATGACTGGCTCTTAATCCTATTTTTTTAATTGTTATGCCGACTCCTCGGTCGAAATATATTCTCTTTACATGTGTCTATCTCCGGGTGTTTTCTTTCTATAAGGTGTTTTTTAAAGTTACGCCAATTTTGCTTACCAACCAGAACGCAGGCAGATGAGCAGTCGGGCCACTTGATGGAAACCGACAACAACAGACATTGGCAATACATGTGTTATCACCAACGCGCTGCCTACCTTGAAACGTACGTTGTTAAATCTCGTTTACCCCTAAATACACTGGCTACAGTGCCCTTTACACCGGAACACAGTAGTGTTTCCACACTTCCGCACTACGGCAGTAATAGGGACTGCGGGGGCACCGCCCCAGAAGGTCCTCTGTAATACGGGGACCTACAACCATTATTAATCATTAATTGAATCAAAATGTTATTTCTTTCACCTTTTATGCACTTAAAATGAATAATTATTTAAATGCATTAACTTTTATTTACACTTACGCAATATTACTTTAAATTAGCTTTGAATATGCGTCATTGTAATTTTTAAAAATGTTAATTTAAAAAAAATTTATGTACGTTATTCTTAAAACATATATATATATTCTCGCGGACTTTATTGTAGGCCAATTCAAGTATTACAAACATGTAAAACATACGCCATCAGAAAAGAATCATCATGAGTCATCAGTCATTTAATGTCTTCCCAAAAGAGAGACTTTGATTAATACTAAATGAGATTTATCTTTCAGTTTTCTATTATAGTAAAATCATAGTTCTCTGGAATGACTGTAGACGCTTACTGTATTAATTTGCTCGATATATTATTATTTGTTCAGTTTTCGATAGGCGTAGAGGTATATATAAAGTTAATCTTTAGCTACAAATGACTGCGTCAGAAATAAAAGTAAATGAGAAACGTTAGCAAAACTACGTAAGATGCAAATAAATTGCATAGACCTACTAATTTAATAAACAAATAATGTAAAATATATTTTTAACATCAATATATATAAATTTTATCTTTTTGTATAATGGCATTATAATGATATTTATAATAATAGCAGAAAAATTTTAAAGTGAATATTTAAAGACTAGCTTACGGGTTTGTACTAAAAATAAGAAAGATGTGTACAAAAAATATGTTACTTTGTAATAACAACATGCAACAAGAATGCAGCATTAGTTTTGAACAGAAAGCCTCGACAATTTGATTTCTAATGTATTGAAGCAAGTTTAAGCTACGAATCAAATTAACGGCACTGTTTAAATACGTCAAAGAAACGTCGGCATATCTACAGGCAGTCTCAAACCACTAAATTCGTCGGAGTGAATTCACTAAGCGCTCAACGTAGAGCTTAAGCTACTATTTACTTTTTTGATTTCAAATGCTATAAGATTTCTTCATAATATAAGAAAAAAATTATCAAGAACAAGCCTAAACAAGCCTAACTGCTTTTAAAATAGCATTTAACACTGCATATACTACAGACTAAGAACAATTATTTTATATAGCTTTAATTATTATTTAGTAGTTAACAATTTAAACTTTCGTGAGACATTACATTAGGCAATATATTTTACGAAACGCTGAACTCGTGAGCAATCGGTATTCCTGTCGACTAGTTTCGGGCCTCTGAAAGATCCAAAGTAGCCGGCACAATTATTTGTAGTATTATATATTTAGTATATTAAAAATGTAATATGTAATATATCGTCGTCGTCGTCGTCGTTTCATCCTGTCAAAGCCCACTGTTGAGCATAGGCCTCCCCATAAGTCGCCAAGAGGTACGATCCTGTGCCACCTCATCCATCGACCTCCTGCACATTTGCATAGGTCGTCACCCATCTGGTGGGGTCGTCCGACACTGCGATGACCAGTACGAGGCTGCCCCTCGAGAACCTTTCTTCCCCAACGGTTTGCGGTTCTACGAGCTAAGTGGCCGGCCCATTGCCACTTCAGCTTGCTAATTTTGCGGGCTATGTCGGTTACCATGGTTCTTCTGCGGATGGCTGCGTTACGCACTTTATCACGCAGAGAAATACCGAGCATAGCCCGCTCCATAGCTCGCTGAGCGACTTGGAGCTTCCTTATATGGCCGGCAGTGAAGGACCATGTTCCAGTACCATATGTCATCACTGGAAACAAACATTGGTCAAAGACCTTAGTCTTCTAGCATTGAGGGATATTGGACGAGAGGATATGTCGTAGCTTCCCGAACGCTGCCCATCCGAGCTGGATTCGTCGATGGACCTCGGCATCGAAGTTGGACTTACCTAATCGGACTACTTGTCCCAGGTAAATATATTCGTCAACAACTTCGAGCACAGCACTCCCAACAACCACCGGCATAGGCATGACATGACCGTTAGACATAACTTTCGTCTTGTCCATGTTCATCCTAAGGCCCACGTGTTAAGAGACACTGTTGAGGTCATTGAGATAGCATTTAGGTCCTCCAGCGACTCCACCATGATGACTATATCGTCGGCAAATCTAAGGTGGGTAATACACTCGCCGTTGATGCTTATACCTCGTCCTTTCCAATTCATAAGTTTGAAGGCGTCTTCCAATGCAGCGGTGAAGAGTTCCGGGATATAACATCACCTGTCTTACACCTCTCTGCAATTGGATAGGCTTCGTGCTACTGGATTGTAGTCGGACGGACATCGTGGCTTTGCTGTACAAACACCTCAGAACCTCGATATACCGACAGTCAATTTGACAACGCTGAAGGGCCTGCAGCACAGCCCAAATTTCGACAGAATCAAGGCTTTCTCATAGTCCACAAACGCGAAGCATAAAGGCAGATAATACTCCTCAGTCTACTGTATAATCTGCCGCAATCTAAATATGTGGTCTATGGTACTAAAGCCTTTTCGAAATCCACCTTGTTTGGGTAGCTGGTAGTCGTCTAGTCTGGTAGCGGTACTATTCAAGATGACTCTCGAGAACAGGACATAAATTCAGCTCAGAAGGGAAATCAGTCTTTAGTTCTTCAAGATCTTTTATCGCCTTCCTTCAAGAACAACACCTCCAAACTTTTGCTCGACGCCTCCGGCGTAATACATTCCTGTAGGAAATTTAAGAGCCTCTACAGAACTACAAGTACAGTTTCTCCACCCGCTTTAAGAAGCTCTGCTGTAATTCCGTCCTCACCAGGTGCTTTGCCGTTCTTAAGTTTTCGAGAGCCATTCGTATCTCGCTTAGACTGACTTTCGGAATATTTTCGAGTAGTGCCGGATATGCTTTGGTCTTGGGTCGTCACTCGCTTCATTAAGCGGTTCTGACGACGATGTGTAAAGCTGTCCATAGAATCTCTCGATCTCACTCAAAACTTCTGGTCTACCGAGATGACGGCCCCACTATCGGTCTTCAACTTAGTTAGCTGGCTTTGCCAACAGACAGATCTCTGGCGAAGACTTTAGAACCTTGGTTCCGTTCAATCGCCTTTTAATACGACATGTATTAAAGATGCGCAAGTCATGCCGCATACACTTGGAGATCTGTCTATTTAGCTGCCTGTAGCCTAACATGTCAGAAGAAGACTGTAGCCGCATCTTCCGTCTTGTTTCCATAAGGTTCAGAGTGTGATCAGAGAGTTTTTGGTTCTAGGCTTGCGGTGCGAACAGTACGAACAGTTTCCACGAGCTGAGCGTTAGTTTCGTCCACAGTGCTGCAAGTGTCTAGGCATTGGAAGCGATTATTAAGCTCGAGCTGAAAGCTTCCGAATTTTGGATATGGGCACGAGACGGATGTTGCGTAGACTTTATCAGACGAGACCTATCCAGCCTGATGTTTAGATTTAAAAGTCGGTAATCACTGCCAGTTTTAACCATTGTGATCACAGAGACATTATTAAATATTTGGCATTTGTTCGTCATGATAAAGTCAATCTTGTTTTTGACGGAACCATCGGGGCTGATCCAGGTCCTCTTTCTGTGGGCTACTTAAAAAAGAATTCATCATAAAGAGTCCTTCTTTTTCCATGAAGTCAGCCAGCTGTTGCCCCCTTGGGTTCCGTTGCCCTACTCCAAAATTGCCCACTCGCAGCTCATCGTCTTTCCTTTTGCCTATTTTTGCGTTAAAGTCCCCCATCAGCACCATGTATTGAGTTTTAGAGGAATGTATGGCTCGTGAGATGTCCTCATACATTGCCTCCACCTCATCATCGGAGTGTGTCGATGTTGGTGCATAAACCTGTATGACCTTCAGCGAATACCGTTTCGATATTCTGAGTATAAGGTAAGCAACCCTTGACGACACACTTTCGATTTTAACAATGTTGCTAATGAGAGACTTTCGGACGATAAATCCGACACCTTGAGATAGTTGGTCTATATATCAGGTGTCCCAGAAGTCACGCACTTCCTTGTAGGGATCGAAAAGGACATTATTCTGAGACGAAAAGTCCTTAGCCATTTTTCAATCAGACGATAGATAATTATTATTAATTAATGAAAGTGACCAATCAGGAGCGCGACTTCAGAAGAATAAACAGTTGAGGTTCTGGGCAGGGTGTGACTGAATTTCTTTATTTTTATTTGGAAAATTGAGGCACTTTTTAATCCAACTAAATTTAGTAGCGAAAGGTCAGTTAGAGGCTCTGGGCGATAGTGAATAAATTTTTATTTTTATTTGGGAAGATATGAGGCACTTTTTATTTGGTTAAAATGAGTAGTGCAGTACAGTTACAGAGGCTCTGGCAGGCGTGCTGAATTTGATTTTTATATAAAATAATTAATTTTATAAAAATGAGCAAGTATTGATATGAATTATTATTAAAATAAGATTTAGCGAGGGTCATAAGCAAGAGTTACTTATAGGGTCCTATTGGCATGAATTTTGATTTTCTAAAATAATTAGAATTGATAAATAATAAGCAAAATAGCACATGAATTTATTTATTTATAAAAATAAGTAAAAGACAAGGGTACAGTAATTAAGGCAACAAATGGAATATGTCACATTCAATCGAGTAAATGCTCAAAGTGTTGTCCGTTTTCTTGAAAGACAGAGCTGCATCGTTGAGAGATTTTATATACTTATTTTTAATCAAAAATTTGTTAATTATTTTAAATAAAAATCCAAATTCAGCCACGGCTGCCCAGAGCCTCTAACTGATACTCACTACTCATTTTTAACCAAATCAAAAGTGCCTCAATTTCCTTCAAATAAAATAAAATTTATTCACATCCGCCCAGAGCCTCTAACTGACCTTTCACAAATTTTTATAAAATTGCCTCAATTTTCCAAAAAAATAAAATTCAGTCACACCCCCAGAGCCTCAACTGTTTATTCTTCTGTAGCAGGCTCCTGATTGGTCACTTTCATTAATTAATAATTAATTATCTATGTCTGATTGAAAATGGCTAAGGACTTTCGTCCCAGAATAATGTCCTTTCCGATCCCTTACAAGGAAGTGTGACTTGGGACACCCTGTATATATATATATATATATCTTCTTGCGTTTATGAGAATACTTGAATAGAGATTGATTTAATAAAAGACTTTACGGATTTTATCGCTTTTAATTTGACAGTCTGTCCGTGACATTGGATCCTGCGAAGTGTCTAAAACTTCGCGAATGTTGTAAACCAAATTAAACGCGATATATCCGTAAAGTCATTTACTAAAGCATATTTAAAGAGTTTTCAAAATTTTCATGTCCATTTTTTTACAAAAATATTTTTTATTTCAAAGCAATCGTATTTTTTTATTTCCATAACGTAAAGCAGAACAAACCCATTCTTTAGTGTTGCTAACCATATTAAAATTAATATGGTATCATATTATGATTCTGATCCATTAGTAAGGTACTCGAATCAGTTTCCCAACAAAATAAGCTAACTGTCATTTCTATAAAATAGAAATGGTTTTAGTACTAGTTACGATACATGTGAAGCTGTTTATTTGATTAATTTTTGCTTTTTTGTTTACTAAATCATATAATGTATTTTATTTATTAGCAATAATTTAGTAAGATTAAGACTTTTAATTTATGATGAGCTCCTAATTTTTTCACTAACTTCAAAACAAAAATGAACAAGGTAACATAGATAAAATAACATACTCTGCGAATTGAGTTTCTCCTTCTTTTGGAAAGGTAAAACATATGACCGACTTCTAACATCGTATAACTATTTTACGCAATATAAGCAGGTAACATCAAACTCTCCGTATGAAACCGTGTTGCTTATTCTGCAATCGCATTTTAAATCTCTCATACCTTTTTGACTGACTTTCCAAATATAGGAGTTACTCAAATCGGAGCGTATGTTTTTTTATATATGTTGTTACCTCGTTATTTTGCTCCTGGAGGTCCGATTTCGTAGATCCTTTTTTTAAATGATATATATTAGCAGTCCCATTCTTTTTAAATTATTTGTCATTAGTAGTTCGATAGATATCTAGGAAATAAAAAATTACAAATACGTATTACAAATGCTGCTAAAACCATAAAAAAATATATGATTGTACTACTTGAAATGGTCTACAATAAAGTCCGAAATAACATATATCCATGTTTCAACAATGACGCACAAGAAGCATTTTAATGTAAAAAAATTAAAACTTGCAACCAGACACATTCAAAGCTTATTTAAGATAATACTGAACAGGTTTCATTAATTTTTAAATAGTATAGTTTTATGACATAGTCCGGACTTATTATACACGATTTAAAGAAGTACAATTATATAGAACATAGCTTTAACTTTTCTGGCAGCATTTACATTTTAATCGAACAACGATGTGATTTTTGACGCCGATTACAAAATTATTAAAAAAAAGGAGACCTAACGACAGCTAATACTATCATTTAAAAAAAGAATGAACAAAATCTGTTAAATCTGTTAAAAGCATATGTTCCGAATTGAGTACCTATTCGGATGCTTTATTCTAATCTTTGTTTGGGAAGTCGGTCAAAAGACAGTTTTTAATGTATTTTTTTCATATGGGTTAGCACTGCATTATTGATATTAAAATACCTCATTGCGTTTTCTCAATATATTTTAATACAAAAATTAAATGTGAGTTTAAAACTATTAACAATTGTAACATAAATTCCGCTGTTTTATTTCGTAAGGTTTTCCTATTGTTAAAAAAATACAGAAGGTTTTGACATAAGATGGTGTATGTTTCTTAAAAAAGATGAGACCACATATCAAACATGAGCCTTGAAAAATAAATTGATTGCTATCAGTCTGCTACCTATTGTTACATGAAGCGAAGTTACGTAAGAAATACATAGCACAATCGCTTAGATAAGAGTACCTCCTTGTTTTAGTAATTCGGTCAAAAAAGCTATAAACTTGCCTATCATTGCAATAAAAAAACCTTTATAAAACTGAAGCGACATTAACCTTATTTTACTGCTACAATTAAGTCTACGTGTTTCGCTTTTAAAGTATACGGAATATATTCCTATAAAATAAGTTTTTGTTAAACATTCGTTGAAATTGCAAAAGTTTAAAGAGTACCTATATTTGATAAGTTTTTAATACACAATAAAGTATGAACCTTTTCATTCAATGTTCTTTAAATATTTGAATAACGCTAAAGTTCACAATATTTCTGAAGAATTTTGCTACTATTTCAAAATGTTGCACTGATCAATATTTTAATGATGAAAATAAGTTAATTTTAATGATACTTATAAGACTTTTTCTGAGTGGCCAGAAACTAAGTTTATGTAGCTAGTTCGGACTTAAATGGATGAATAATGTTATAAAAATATAAACATACCTTACAATTGTATTTAGATAAACTCTTGAAGATTCATTGAAGAATGGCTTTAATGGACGGTCAGATTCAATGATGAGAGATGAAGGTCAAAGCTACTTAAAAATATTAGGAAGGTGAGAATCAAAGTCTGATGAACTGATGTTGATCCTTCTATATAATCGAAGATGTAACACTATTGCTTAATACCTCAATTATTCGTAAACATTGAAAAGCATGTCACCCTCAAGTAGAATCGCAGTTGGATTACACAACTATGCCTAAATAATGGTTTGGCTAAGGATTTATCTTGTTTTGCAGCATGCCTATTTATAGGAGGAATTAAAGATTAGAAACTTAAGCATTCAAAGATGTCTTGAGTAACAGCCGCAAATTTAAAAGTCTTATTTAATAGTCTAGAAGAAATGCCAGTCTGATAGAACTAAGTACCTTATATCGAAGCAGAAAAATCTCAACCTGCAAATTATGAAGCGAAAACATATCCTAATAGATTCCTAGGATTCTCAAACATCTTGTTATGAAAAATTGTCACAAATTGAACCAGAACTTACTGGAGAAAAATTCAACTGATTATGATCAATAAAAATCTAAATAATTGACTCTGTTTACGATATAAAAATCAAATTCGACTTGCAGTAATTGCCACGATACTGAAAATATATGCCTTCAAAAGATAAATCACCATTTGCACGACTATTGCAGCAGATACTTCAGACTAAGAAGCTTTAGAAGACCTCTGGAAGTCAATGCCAGTTTGGAGGTTCCTTGACCAAAGGCTTTCCATAGACGAGCAGATGTGTACAACCGAAATGAGCCATTACATAAAACAATACATGCCTAATGAATTCAAATTATATCTCATCTGCAGTCTACAAGGATATCATCATAGATTTGAGGTTTATAGTGGAGGGGGCTACAAAAATAACATCTTACCTGGTGAGCCAGATTTGGGAGAGTCTGGCAATACAGTCCGTCATGTTAAATAGAATGGTTCCACGCAATGTGAATCACATTATATACTTCGATAACTTCTATACCTCTGATGCCTCTTCACCTAGTTTAGCTAGGAAGAATTTTCTCACTGAACAGTAGAGTAAACGATTGACAAACTGCAAATTGCTGTAAAACACTATATTGAAAAGAACGTACCCAGAGGGTTCTATGAAGAAAACCTGGCGACTGTGGATGATATTGACGTCAGAGCTGTTGTGTGGAAAGATAATAAGGCCGTTAACCTTTTCACTTAAGTAGGAGCAGAAACTACATATTAAACCCATTTGATTTGGTTGAAAAAATGTATGTTTTGTTTTTATTGATTGGCATTTTATTAAATTACCGGCAAAACAAGTATTATACATATATAAGAGCCTACTGTACAGAATTAATTAATAATTGTATGCTAGAAAATTAGTTCTTTCATTTTATAACAAATACATATATTAGTTTTAGACCTACATGAAGGTTAATGCTATATAAGGTTTATAATGTGCTAAGCATTCACCATCAAACCGGCGTATGAAGGCACCTATACTTGTCACGGTCACTGCTTACATCGATTATTGCAAGGGGAGTTTATTTCTGATATGAAAACGAACGTCAGGTTAGTTCTGTACGATGTAATAAAAATAAAGATGCAAATAATGAAAGTATTTTAGTATTATCTTATACTCGAAGTCAAAAATCACTAAGGAATTAAATTAATAGACAAAATTAATTTAATGGTAATACTTCTCACTTTTCTTCCCAAATAAGAGTCTATCTAGTGACTATTATTCGTAAAAATGAGATTCCGTGACGGTGAATGTTTCCTTTTACATTTGTAATGTAAGGAAAATCAATAATTGAGAATAATGAACCAAGACACATTTCCAAGGTAAGCGTTATTAAGAAATATTTCCAAGCGGGGGTCATAAACAAATTCGACGTGTCGCGTGCCAAGGGCGAATTTACCCTAACCTTTAATAGCAAGATTCCATATAATTAGAATGATTGTATTATATTTGAGTGGTTCGTGTTATCGTTTCGTTGTATGTTTTCGTCATTTCTGTATTTTAATTCATTGTCCATTTTACAAATACTGAGGTTATGCTAGTGTGGTCTATAAGTAATTTTACTTCATACTATAGATATACTTAATCGCAATGGAAGCCCATTGCGATGAACTTCATTACATTTACTTTATTTCGAATTGAGATAGACTACATACACTATGTATAAAAATACTGTAAGCCCGACACACACTCGGCAGTAGAGTATAGTTGTACGTTCCAAAAGGCAAGGGCAACAGGGAATTAGAGACTTATCATAATACGTTTCCGGAATACGATGGGCTTTTTGGTGTTAAGCTTGTTTTGTGGATACAGGAAATCACTAGTTTTTGTGTTTAACTTTATCTTTATATGTAAATCGCATGATGTGATTTTTGGTGCCCTATTTTTTATTTCGCAAATATCTGTTAAACTACTAATCATAAAATTATTTTAAAAAATGGAACTATTGGGAGGCTAATATCTATCGTTTAAAACAAGAATGAACAGAATTGGAGTACTAAGAGCGGAGCAACCAGGTAACATAATATAAAAAACATGTGCTCTGAATCGAGTAGCTCCTTCTTTAGGGCAGTCGGAAAAAAAACTGGCTTGGCCCGTTGCTAAAATCCGTTCACATATATAAATCAACTATATTGTAATTAGAAAATGTATGAGGTTAACGGATAAATTTCTTTCTAATATAAGATAAGCGTTTTAGATATAAAAAAGTGTTAGTAAAATTTATCTGTTTTCGGGGAATCCTTGTAGAATTTTGTTTAATAAAAGGCTCTAAAAATTAAACAGCCTAACCTCTTTTATTATACAGTATATAGATGTCCAGTCAAATGTCTCATACAGAACTGCAAAACATTAAAAAAAAAAGTGACATTAACATTGACCACAGAAAATAGCAAAAAGAGAACCGGTAAAAGCTAGAAATACAAAGGAATTGATATTGACTAAACATATAACAATGCTGCTATTAGTGTGTACATGTAAATAGTGTGTTTTTTCTATGGCATACGTAGGCAGATGAACAGTCGGGCCACCTTATGGACAGTGGTCACCGACGCCCATATCGCCAACGCGCTGCCTACCGTGAGACATAGGGTGTTAAGTCTTGTTAACCCAGTAAATACGCTGGCTACGGTGCCGTTCAAACCGGAATGCATCAGTGTTCTCACACTACTGCTTCGCTATTTTCATGGCCTGGAGGTCATAAGCCTTGTTTCAGCACGTCTGTCGCCTTAAATAAGATTCGCCTAAGCCGTCTCAATTACATCTCTCCCGCTTTATTTTTCTCTCGTTTTAGTCAGTGCTGAGAGCCGTGACCTTAGGATTCCATTACTGAAATAAATTATTCCATATACATTCCCGGAGCTATTTTTTTGTTCAGCAATTTTTCTGGCTATATGTGCGAAAAATTAAAGTATTTTCCGAAGACATAGCGTTGAGAGCCTGATGGTTATCCGGATTTCCGTAAGTATAGATGCATTTATTCCATTATCTGTCAATTGCATCACATCTTACTGCATCAGGATTAATACTGTACATATTTAATTACCTTAGTCATTGACTTATTATTTTTTTGGCCTACATGTTTTATATCAGAAAAGTTACTGTTTTTAGTACATAATAATTTATTAATAGCACATTGTTGTAGATCTATTCATGTATCTTACAAGATTATTCCCTTGTTTTTTATCGATATTTATAATTTTAAATGTAAATTTATTTATAACATAGTACACATATACCTCAGTACCTTACTTGCAGTCGATCCACGGCTTTGCCCGTGCTATTTTTATATTTTGGAAATGGATTTTCCTGGGGTAAAATTTAGCCTATGTTACTCTAGTGTATTATATAGAGTCCAACCGAAATTAGTTTTACGGCCGAAACCAAAACTGAAAGTGAGTTGTGTTCCGTGACCTTAGCTTCGGCTGAAACGGACACCAAAACTCACGTGGTCTAGTACAAAAATACTGAAATTTTATGTATTTTACCTATCATTCTACATTCATTAAGACATAAAATGAAAATACAGTATAACAATATAATTAAGTTTGTAATAATAATATATTTAAGTTGGTTTATATAATAATTATGAAATGATTCATAATAGTTTTTAAAATACATTCTTACAGCGAAATAAGTATAAAACATATTACTAATTGTACCTTTTTATAAATGGGATAGAATATGATAACATAATTATTCGTTTTCTTTGCAAAAACACTAGCAAGACTCGGAGTCTCGCTAGTCTCGGTGTACCAATTATTATCAAAATTTAAAGATGAAATGTATTGATAATAAGTTTTTTTTAAAGGTATTAAAAAAACAAATACTAGCATAAAATTACTTTATTTATTTTTTTTATAACTATAAAAACACCACTGCGCTAAAACTATGTCGAGAACTTGCTTGCCTTACCGCAGCATTATTTCATTATCTTTCCAACTACTTTATTATTATTACGGTTATTTATTTATAATATAGCGTGAATGGCCTGAATTCCAAGAAATATTTTTCGCAAAAAAAATGCCCGCCATCATTCTCCGCGTTCATTCTGCAACACACATCAGTTTATTGTTTCAGGCGACCCTAGTAATGTCTGTAAAGTACAACATTAGAGGCGGGCCTGAAACAGTGGCATAATAGAATTTGTTACCGAAATTATATTCGGGTAAAAGGAACATTTTTGTTAAAAAAATTAAATAGACAATAAGAAACAATCAACCTAGTACTTTAAATTTTTCAAACTGTGAAAAGCTCTAATGTTGTTATTACAACGAGTTTTTATAAGAAAATAATTTGGATCGTTAGTTTAAACGTTGTTGTTGTAGTTCAATATTTGTTATAAGTTCTCTTTATATCTCGTGAATAAGCGCTATGTGATCTACATTAATCAAATAGCTTACGCAAAACAGGCTAGTCTTAGATGCTAGATAGAATACATATAGTATTACTAACCACGGACACAACGTTTTGAAAAATATTTGAGACAATCTCAATGTAAGGAAACTATATGTAAATTAGGTACATAGAACTTAAATTGCAATATATATTTTACCGGCCTTTTTATTCCTTTATCAGTCCCATATCTCAATTTCAATCTTAAACTGCCCCTTTCCTTGTAGCCCTCTTTTACTATATCCAGTGGACAATTTACAATCTTTTTAGGGGCGGTCTGGTTTAAAGGCTCGACTTGCGGACTAAATTACAAAAGTAAATACTTTATCATTATTTAACAGTGGAAAATCAAAATGTTCCATCAAATATCATAACACTTACAATACAACACAAGAGCATATTATAATACTATTTGTGGTACAAGAAAAAATAAAAAGTTCTTACTTCCTGTAGTGACTTTCATTAGGTTCAATTCGAAAGTTCTTAGTAGTTTTGAATTTGTTCACAGTGCTTTGATTATCAAGATTTGCCCAAAACATCATCAGTTCATTGACCGATCACTATTTAAATTTCAAGGTAAGCTTCTATAACTATATAAGAGTACCTGAATTGACTCTGTATATATTTTGATTATATTAAAAATAGCTAGTAGTTTGCCAAAAAAGTAGGTTTTAGAAGAGATATGTACCACAAAAATGTAATGATACTTAAGAAGCTAGGTAAATACAAACACTATGAAACATTATGCATATATTACAATTAATCCATTTTTAATATATATTTGATCATAGATTAAGATTACAGGATGCACTAAAGCTTATATGCTGGTAACATGATCGGAAACTTGTGAAAAGATATGAATAAGAAAGCATGATTATATATAATAAAAAATATGATAAGTTTAATATTTCAATGAGATTTTGTTAGATATTACGATTCATTTTCATATACAAATGTGGCTTTATAATAATAGAATCGAATTTTTCTTTTTACTAAGTTTTCTAATAATGTAGGAATGTCTATTAAGTATCCAATTGTTCGCTAAATAAATTATTATTATTATTTTGTCATCAAAAGAACAATGAAACAATAAATAAATTTTATAAAATTTGTTTCATTATATTATTAAGTTGCATTTATATATTATTTGGAAACATTGTAAAAATTGGTCAATACTCCGGTTCAAACGAACCTTTTTTAGTAGTTTGTTATAAATATATTTATATCAGATTAAAACATTTCCTAGATTTTTTCAAATAGACTAAAAGATTACTGAAACCTTTTTTAAAATATTATTAGTAATAAATATTATCTGTGTTTAGGCTATGTCCATTATGAATTATATTCTAAATTTCTATTATCGTATATTAAATCTGAAAATTGTTTGTAAGTCTAATCAAGCAAATGTACAGTGAAATTATTGTGATTGAAAAATAGAACGATATATGGTTATTTTAAATCTAAATTGAAAAGCTATAATTAAAACAGTCTAAAAACTGTAATTGGTCTTAATTCAGAACTAAGCTGTTAAAAAGAGATAGTGAAAATTCTAGAATGACACCATTTTATTAAATCCATTTTATAGTAAAGGATACGGGTTTATTGAATGTAATTATAAGTGTAATGTAAAAATAAGACAGAAATACTAAAACTGATAAATATCTAGTGTATTCATTTAGACCTTAAAGTTATAGAAAAAAACTTCAAAATTTTAAGCTTTATTTAAAAAAAAAATTATATGAAAAAAATCAACAAAAAGAATAAAGAATGTCTACCCGAAAAGATAAAATGAGAGTGTTCAAATATCTAAAAATCGATATTGACTTTGCTAAAAAGCTACGTGCTTTTGAGCAAATGAGGGTAATACATTTTACATAAAATGGAATAGGAAGACGCCGTCCTGTATTACGTTAACTTAGAGAATGTAAAAAAGAGAACTTTCTTGACATTGGTAACTGTCACAGAAACATTAACGTATCGTTTAAAATGCCGTAATAATAATTTCATCAGACTATACTCATTTATTTCAACAAAACTATTTGTTTTCCGAAAACTGCGCTATTTTGTATTGTTACAATAACTAAGGATTTCCACATGAAACATATTTTATATTTTACCATTCATACAATGGCACCGGTCTCAAGTTAAATAGTATTTATTCATGGCAAATAAAACAAAAGAATAAGATAAACGACGAATTTTATACACGTTATCTAAACATCCACATAAAATCTGGCATTCTAAGGCTCCTGCTGAACATGGAACTGCCCCATATCGGATTGTTTTTTTTAGGAAATAAAGGGTGAATTGAAATTTTTATTCACATTTTTGTAATAGAATTTTGTAATAAAAATATAACAAAATTCATCTCCTTGAATTTTTTTAGGTTTAATGTCATACTTATTTGTTTTACGAGGGCGGCCCTGAAATTTTTCAGGACTCAAGGAATTGACATTTTTTCATTCGATGGAGCCAATAATTAAAGCAACCATTCCATTCGTTAGTTTCGGTCTCCAAAATGGCCGTTTTGTAGGCATCCACAGCTTCTTCAGGTGATGAAAATCTCTGACCACGCAATTTATTCTCTATTTCAGGGAAAATATAGAAATCATTAGGGCTCGGGTCGGGACTGTAAAGTCTAATAATTCTATGTTTTTTGCTCTAAAAACTCAATTGTTTTGTCCGCGGTGCGGGAACTCGCATTGTCGTGATGGAGGATGATGCGATGGTTGCAGTTCTCTTTACGGAGTTCAGAAACGACCTGTGGCAAACAAATTCTGCATTAACCATTCTTTGTCATTCAAGAGGAATAGTCGCTATATGGCTGGTTTTGGTGGCCAAAGTGGCCACAATTTATTTGCAACACTTCGTGAACAAACAATTTTAAGTGGCTTTAACTCATTTCGAACACCCAAACTCGTGACTGGTTTTTTGTTTTGGGTTCGTACAAGTATATCCAGGATTCGCCACCTGATATGATGTTGTATACAGAATTTGAGGATCATGCGTGGAATCTTTCGAAAGTTCTGACGCACCAAGTAACGCGAGCCGCTTTTTGCTCTTCACAGAGGGAATGCGGTACCCATCTAGGGAACAACTTTTAACACCTAATTGTTCATGCAAGTATTATACTATTTGACTGGTTTTTTTTGCCAATGACAAGTTGTGAGACTTGTGGTATGTTGATTATGAGATTTCGTGGATTAGTCTGATTACAGAAGACCGCTTGCTCTTACAGAGGAATCGAGTCTTCGGAATAACAACTTTACACCTAATTGTTCATGCAACGTTATTTGTGCTTTGACTGTCAGTTTAAGTTTGAATTCGTATGTACCTTGACGGGGATCATCACTAAGCTTGACTAAACCACGTATAAATTCAGCAAAACCCGCGATAAATTGTGGTTTTGGATAGGGCTTCATACCAAAACAAATGCAGAAATCATCTGGTCAACAACTGTTTTGTGTTAAACCATTTGAAAGTCATAATAAATACTTGATTTTTGATTAATTCATTCTAGCCTAAATTTGACAAGACCTTAGTCAAGATAATCTTTAAAGTATCAGATGATTCAAACCAAGGATTACATTGAAGATTTACTATGACAGGAATAGTGGAAATATTCCATTTCCGATACTTTAAGTGCAGCCGTCGTATACAAATAACTAAAAATATGTAATAAATACTTTTGTATTAATTGATTGACACAAAAAATTTCTTTGCTACATTTTGCGAACAATCTGGTTGCCTTCAAAAAGAAAGGTAATAACCATCGAGTTCCAAAACTGTTATAGACCTTATATTTACCACCAGTTGTGGAAAATTAAATATTCAATGATTTATTAACAGAAAGTTTTTGTTTTCAGAAATGTTATTGTAGAACTTTCGGTTATTTGAGAAACCCCTATTTCAACATAAATTTATACTCGTATTTTAAATTTTATACACTTCGTAAAATTTATAGATGTTTTAGAATTAAAACGTTTGAACATTCAAAAATTTGATCTATATGTAAACTTTAATAATATTAAAATCGCGATTTGTTTCAAAATACTATGTTATCCTGAATATATGTTATAAATAAAATGATTTAGATTTATCGCTTTATTTACAAATTAAATTCAGTTCGAACACTTTCCAGCGGCTGGTCACGGTAGCGTAGCAATGTTTAAATAAACTATTTTATTAAAGTAACCTAAATTACGCTCAGTTACATCTTTCAGTGAAAGTTACGTCAATATCGGCCCTTCAAAGCAACCCAAAAATATTTTTATGTTATATGACTGCCTCCGTGGACTAGCGGTATTGGCCCTTGCTTTATGAATCGGAGTTCGTTAGTATCGTTGTTGTCTTGCTGGTTAGGACATTTTGTACCTGATAACTTAATTGTATAAAAGTAAGATAATCCATGCGTCGGATTGGCGTGTAAAAGTTGGTCCACCCATCAACGCGTATTGGGCTAGCGTGGTGGATACGGTCCAAAAACCCAAATGGAGAAGGCGTGTATTATAAGAGACCTAGTCCAGCACTAACATAGGCATGATGATATATGTATATATATTATTACATAGTTATTTTAAAATGGTTATTTTTATGTTAAAAAAAGACACTCCTGTTTTATTTATCTTATAAATTGGAGAAACGTATCGTGGAACAAAAAGTGTGACCTTCAATTTTAGATTAAAATAGACAGAATCTTAAATACATCTGAGGTAATGGAACCATTTTTATAAACCTATTAGCACTACTTACAAAAATTAAAACATTAAATAAGTATTATTTAATGTAAAATACGAAATAAAAAGAGGCACCCTCTTTGTTTTAGATAAATAAGGTGTCTCCTGAGTTCTAACAAAAATTTCTTGTACAGAATATTTGATGTATGTTTTTTTAAAAGCAAAACTTCGAGTGGAAATCCATTTACTTGTACCCCAGAGGGAATTCCTATATAATAGGATAAGTTATAAATGGAATATTGGTGATTGAAGGCAATGACGGTAAAGTATCTGTATGTGGAGTGTATATATTGTTTCCTGATAGAAATGGCACGTAAAAAAGTCTGAAATGTCAGGAGCAGCATTTGTATAATAAAAGCGACCAATCTAAAAAAACTGGACTTAATATGTAAGATAATTGCGTAAATACCAGAAATATTTAAATTTATTTTAGTAACAGTAGTAATAACTACATATTATGTAGTGAATCGGTTTTTATTAAAATTTACATCACAGAGTGATTGGCATCATACCATCTAAGCCTTATTTCGGTAGTAAGGATAAAAAGGTACAAATTAAGGCTATTATAATGAAGATGTTTACATAATAATGTAATAGTAATCGTTATTTTATTTAAATCTTCCTAACCCTTGTTGAATACAAGCATACATCTTCCTTTTATAATAAATTGACATCAGAACCAGTAAACATGTATGTAAGTACATTACATCTTCATGAGTCGTTTAATTTAATATTTGTATTTTGTATATTTCATTGTCTGAAAAGTAAGATGATCTGTGCGTCGGATGGGCATGTAAAAAGTCGGTCCACCCACCAACCCGCATTGAAACAACGTGGTGGGATACGGTCCAAAAACCCTCTAATGAATAGGGCTGTATTAGGGGAGGACTATGTCTAGCAGTGGACTATCACAGGCTGATGACGATGATAATGATCTTCCATTTTAAAGAAACTGGAGGTTGTGCTGGAAATAAATTTGTTCTGAAACATTGTTACCATTTATTATACAGACAATACAGTTGTCTCTTACTATTTTATGTTTATTGACTGTCTTCATAAACGAAGAAAGGAAGGAACCCAATTCGGAGTGTATTTATATTTCATATATTAGATATGATAGCTGCAAACCTATCAATATTAAATTTTTTCGATAAGGAAACTTTTTTATTTTTTATTTTATAAAAATAATATAGTAAACGAGTGCACAAAATTTTGTGCAATTTGAGCACAGCATGCATGTGCATTTTGTCCATTTTGATTATGGCGTAAATATCATATTTTTTCCATATTCTTTGTAACACAATTCTTTCTAACAATGTTGTAAGATTAGAGTGAAACGTAGTCCGAGACGTTGGACTGACCAGATATCTGAGCACTCGGGACCTTAAGTACCGCTCTTTTTATGGCTTCCATCGCCAAAAATGGAGGCACAAAATTTACTTATTAGGTGGTCACCATATTTGCAGTGAGGGTGAAACATAATAAAAAGAATTAAAGGAACAGATTTGCACTTTCTGAGAGAAAAGCTTTAGACATTAATGTATAAATACCCGAAAGCATCTGTCTAAGTAGTATCAGATTCGCTAAGTTGAATTATCTGTAAGTTATGGAACTTATATCCGTATGTATTATTTGAATTTCTGATTAAAATATTTTTTACTTGTGTACACAAGATATTGAGGAATGAATATCTCTTTACCACCCTTAGGTTAACCATAATTGTATTGTATTATTTTTATATGCAAGAAGTGTCAATAAATAATTAAATAGCAATCAGTTTAAAAAGTTCCTAATATGTTTTAAAGTAAAGGATCACTAACTAATTTAAATAAAAGAAAAAGGCTATCTATCTTAAGTTTATGTTTACCTCACTCCATTTCATGATTACACACGGGCTACATAATCTAAGAAATGTTTTTGATTTATACGTAGATACTCGTATACCGTAATCCAACCAATGTTTAAGATAGAGTTACTAGATACTTAAATATAATACTAGATACTTATACACCTATACATGAAATATATTAGACTTAGGTTTAAACCACCATGCCTTTTTGCCTACAAGCAATAGTGTGATACACTAATTGTTCGTTTGTAGAACACCGTAGCCAGCGTATTTACTGGTAAAGAGACTTACACTATTCTCCGGTACGCAGAACGTTGTGATACACTGCCAGATATCTTATGGACGGATAACCATTTTCATCATTGGAATTCTCGTCTGCCTGCATAGTCAATAAGAAACAAAATAAATGGAAGACTGTTGTCAGTACTTTACCAAGTTCTGATTAACTATCAGAGAATCTTCGAAAAAGTTGATAGCTATATTCTGGTTTGAATTGTAAAACTCTGTTCCAGATTTTGAAAGTTCAAGTCATCCTAATCGAGTCAGTGAATTGACTTTTGGTGACATAGTTTAAATTATATAAATTAATTTTAGAGTCCTGTCACTCAAACGAGGTTCATTGTACTATTTTTATTTGTTTTGTCTGGTGCAGGTGCTTTAGGCACACTTTAATATTCTATTTCCAAGCCATATTGGTAAAAGAAAAGGTCCAATACGTACCAGCTTGAATTTAGTTGTCTGGCATTACATTGATGATGCAGCCTGTGAAGACAAAGTTCCTCTAGTTCGAGCCTCGACACTATCAGTTAGCGTTCTTTATCAATCGATGCGAGTTAGTCTCTAATTTATTTGTAACAAGAACAAAATACATCATATAGTTGATAATTATCTCCAAAGTAAGAAATTTGTATATCTCTATAAATTGAAACCCGATATCTATATAATAAAGAGAATTTTTCTAAATTGTATTTAAAATATTGCTCTTAAGTGAATAATGCGAAGAAGTTTTGTTTTTCACAAAGATAAGATTAAGATATATGGAAGATATAGTATATCTTGGATAGCATTTGCGTTGGATTAGTAAAACTCTAAGTGCGTCCTTACTTTGATTAATGAGCGTGCCCCGACGAAGAGCAGTGCATTACCTCTAGTGGTTAGACTATAGATAAGCGTTATATTTTGATTTACTGTAAGGTTGTGTAACTCGTATTTTTATACCGTTACGAGACTCACCCACTTTAGTCAAATAAATATTCAACTAAAAGCATACACAGATGACTAATATGTCATGTAAAATAATGTCATTAGGGAAAAATTGTAACATACTAATATTTTTCGGGTATATTATATAAAACATTCATTCAAATTTAGAACCTTGTTTTTTTTTTTTTAAATGACTATAATTAAAAGATATCACGTTACTTTGGCATCAAGAATATGTTTGATCCGATTAAAAAGTTATTGACCTATTGACGTTATTATATCTAATAATAGCTTCGTTATTTAAAATACTTCAATCTTAAAAATATACTGATATTATTATTGTAAATGAGATGTATCTACTGAGTAAAGTGAAAGTATAAAACTTTTCTTATTCCAATACCCCCCGAAATTAGACTAATGTAGGCGCACTCCAAATGGAATACAATTTTCTTAGAAGTTTGCAGCTTAATGAAGATAGTTAGAATCGAAAAAAAGTATAGATTTAATTCACAGAGAAAATGTTACTTTTTTCGTGATAACAGTTTTTAATAGTATTAGCAAAAACGGAATACTATAATATGTGTAACGTAAAATATTTTCCTTGTTTCGTAATGTTAGTAATTGTAGCTTTATTTATAGGTCATATGGATATTAGTTACTGTAATACTTCTCCTTCTGACTTCGGCTGCGATGAGATAAGAGTTCTAAATGGGATTTGAAAAAAAAAAAGTTACAAGAAGTACATACTACAGAAATTAAAGGATTGAAACTATTTTAGCTGAAAAAAAAAACACATTATAACAAATAAAAACTCTCTAACTCCAAATTAATGAATAATGTACAAAGTTATTGCAATATATTTCCTTCAGCTTTATGTAATATATGTGAGGTATTGGTTTTAAACAGTTTGATTATGATATGAAACACTTACGGGACATATATCTTTTACACCAAGCAAATATTCGCAGAATAGTAAAAACATTTTAGAACTACTAAGCTTAACCTAAAGCTTTTATAAGCATTCTTCTTATCTACGAGAACCAAACTAGAAAGCAGATAAGATTTGATTTTTTTATATATATTCTGTTATTCATCCTCTTCTCTATCAAAATGTAATTCATGGTATTAAACTGTTTTCAAAACCAGCTAGTTATATTGGTTAAAAGTCTTCCACCTGACTATTTCTTAAGCAAGATAATTCCAAACAATCGTCGCAAACAGAAACATTACAATGCATAAGATTTCCAAGAAGATAAACAACTAACAAGCTGAAAGTTTTAGAAAAGAATAAGTCAAGGAAATTTATGTAGCAATTATTCATCATCAGCCTGTGATAGTCCACCGCTGGTAATTGCTGATCATTGTTGCCCCCCAAATGCACGCCTTCTCCTTTAGGGTGCTTTTGGACCGTATCCCACCGCGCTCCAATGCAGGTTGGTGGGTGGTCCGACTTATAATATCCACATCCGACGCACGGATCATCTGGATTTTCAGACAATTGGGTGATACGGCCAAATTGCCTAACCAACGAAATAAGAATGCAAAATTTTTTGAATTCTCGCAGGATTGGAACCCACGGCCTCCGGTTTTTAAAGCACACACCCATACCACTAGGCTACGGAGGCAGCAATTACTATACTTTAATATTTAACATTCACTCGACGTTACACTCAATTATTTTTCGTAACTTGAGAGGGCTTGCTAGGGTGTATCAAAACGTTTTTAGAGAAAATTATTACTTTTACACTAAAAAGAATATGAAAAATTACCTAAAATTTTAAACCACTTTGTACTTAATTATACAAGTATAGTAGTTTACCGTATTTATACTGACATAACCAATAACCCAAATTGATATTGAAACGAAGCTGCACTACGTAGCTTTGTATCAATAATTTTGATATTTACGTTAAGTGAAGAGGTCGAGAACTTCCGTAAACTCCTGAAATTAGTTTCCCAAGTGTCATTACATAACGAAGAAGGGAAGCACATGAATATGATAAATATAGTAGCACTGTATTTTAATTTCATAATTACTTTTATCTGTAAAATCCATCATTTGCCACATTAAAAAACTGTGCAGTTTCTAATTTGAATTATAGTTAACTTTAAATGCGAGTAGAGCAAAATAGAAGAAAACATTTTGTCTCGGTTAACAAATTATGTCTGAGTGACCTAGACTTACTTACTAGACATCCTTTATTTACAGTCCAGTGAACCAGACATAACAACAAAGAGAAAAATCTTTTTGTTGTCATTTGTTTAGTCGCGAAGGCAACATGGAGCTATCGTTCAAGATCATTTTTCTATTCACTGACTTAAGCTTGGTCCATTAGCTATTTTAAAGGTAAAATTTGTAAATATAAGACATTCAGAATGGCGAATGAGTTCATTTGGTAAGCCGACAAATGCTTGGCAACATTTTTGACCGACTTACCAAGAGAAGAAGGTAATTTGGAGCTTACGTTTATTTTTATTTTTATATACATGTTACGTCGTTGATCTGCCTTTAGTGGTCAAATTTTGTTTATTCTAATTTAAATAAGTATTCCTCATTTGGTCGTTTGGTATCTTTTTTTTTAATTATTTTGTAATAAATATATGCTATTACTATAATGTAATAGTTTAATAGATATTAAATCACAACTTCATGTGATTAAGTTGCAAACGCTGCTGAAACTGTAAAAGATATATTTAAATTATGTCCTACATAATTATACTTCTTTAAATGGTCTATAAGAAAGTCTAAGTAAGTTTAAGTTGCCATAAAAGTTATTGAATTTAAAAAAAATCTTCATTTTATGTATACAAAAC
This sequence comes from Lamproptera curius, assembly GCA_029286875.1. Classification (NCBI taxonomy): domain Eukaryota; kingdom Metazoa; phylum Arthropoda; class Insecta; order Lepidoptera; family Papilionidae; genus Lamproptera; species Lamproptera curius. The sequence goes on from JAGSMT010000195.1 coordinate 104,298, forward strand.
GTGTCATAGATGATATTATGTTTAAATGAATACCATTAAAAATCAGATATTTAAAATGCGGTGGCAGAAATCAGCAACCAATTTCTCTTTTTATTTAGTTTTTATTTTGTAGTAGTTTTTGAGTAGTTAGAAATGCATATATATTTACTGCCTCCGTAGCCAGTGGTATGGGCGCGTGCTTTAGAAAGCCGGAGGTCGTGGGTTCGAATCCTGCAGGGACGCACAATTTTTCATTGTTGTTTCCGAGTTGGTTAGGCAATTTTGGCCGATCCAATTGTCTGAAAAGTAAGATGATCCATGCGTCGGATGGGCATGTAAAGATCGGTCCACCCACCAACCGCATTGGACCAGCGTGGTGGGATACGGTCAACCCTAATGGATAGGAATGTATTAGGAGGCCTATGTCCAGCAGTGGACTAAAACAGGCTGATGATGTATGTGATGATGTATATATATTTTGACGAGCCTTTCAAGTCCAAGATGATAAAAATTATTTTACATATAGTCTTAACAAAATGAAACCTAACAAAAACATAAAACTAAAAGAAATCGTTTATATGCTTCTATTAACTTTTTTATTATTTTAATAATCACTTAAGGATATAGTATAAGTAAAGTCAAAAATCTAAATCTAAGCTCATGAGTTTTCTTGTAGTCTTTCCAATTGTGATTGTGTTTCCATTACATTTCTTCTATTTCCTTTCCTAGGCCTCATTTTATGAAGCATCTTGTATGAAAACTTCTAAATCAACAGTATTCTCTACAGTGAATACTCCTTTTATATCATCCTTTCCGCATTGACTATTTCACACACGCATATGTTCTATTTTCATTAAAGACCATGGAATATATATTTAAAATTACACTTATGCATTTATTGTACGACAATAACATGGAATACATATATAGTAAAGCTATATTTGAATCCCAAGAATATAATTGAGATTAACAGTCCTTAACCTTTTTATAGCTAATAATAAATTATAGGTAACTAACTTAATATTCTTTTCTACTTTGTGATTATTTTAATTGTATTGTAGTGTAGAAATTGCAAACAATACTATAGAAAAATGCATCCGCATTTAATGCTTTGGTCCATAAAAGTACAAAGAATAAATACTGGAATTTAGTGACATGAAAGGCTAAAGAGAGATGCTTATGTAAATGTAGTATCTCCTTTAATCAAGCTCGGGCAGTGAATTGAAAGTATTGGCGATATCAAGTTACACTGCCACTGCCAAAATATCCCTTTGCGACTGGAACCAACAGATTAGCGACACTATGTACTCAAGAGACCCGTGCAAAATACTTACTACCACTCAGCCATATTACACTTAAGGCCCTTTGGTCCAAATACAAAACGATATGGGCAGCTACCGCAAATTTCTAACCTGACTTAGCCTACCTTATCTAACATCACTGGCCTGTCATGTATGAGCGAGTAAGATTCTTCGCTCCTTTACAAACATCTCGAATTATATATACTATAAAATATTGCTGCAAACGCCTGTTGTATTATTTTCCCAATGTTTTGTAAACTAACATTTTTGTATTTATTAAATTGTGATATGACCACTTAACCAAGATAGTGCTATAATGATCTTAAAATAATGTTCTAGATCGATTTAAAAGAAGCATAGAAATGAGGTAGATTTAACAAAAATAATCAACTCCGAAATTATCAAGTCCTTTTTGGAAAGTAAAAAAATAGATAGTATGAAATACTGAAAAGATATTCTTTTCAGTATTTCAAACTATCTACGTCCGCACCCACCAGTACATAAACAGGCAAACGTAGAATGTCACTGTCAATAACAAAGCAAACATAAGCAAAACTAAATGCTTGTTACAAATACATGCATAAGTAACGCAGTAAGAAAAAACCCGCCAGAAGAAAATATATAATATGTTTAAAAAATGTGCAGGGTGGAAAAAAATATATATAATATATTTAGAAAATGTGGAAAGAAATAGAATTCATATTGTTAAATACTTTCGAAACCTATTTGCCATAGCCTAAATTCATTCTAACTTCTTTCAGATATACGTACCAGATGATTTAAAAATTAAGTTTATGGAAATACAATTCAAAGATTTGCTTGTAACAAAAATCGTTTGTCATGGGAAGTAAGGGTTTTCATAACTGAATAGGCTTTGATTCAATAACAATTAATAGTTATCTGTAGTATGTGAACTTTAGAAACCGCAGATCGTGAGTTCAAATCCTGCGGAGATCAAACTAACTTTCTAAGTAAATTTCTAGTTAGTTAGGGCAATGCAAGCCGATCACCCAAATGTCTATAAAGTAAGATGAACCATAAGTTGGATGGGCATGTAAAAAGTCGGTTCTGCGCTTGATTTTGTCGGTCGTGTCAGTTATCCGTCGGTCCAGTCGGACTAGTGATGGAATAGAGAATGCAGTTGTGTCTGTGCGAACCATTATGGACGATAATATCTCCTTTGTAGCTAGTTGATCACTAATATAGATCAGCTGCTGTAAGCGAAATCGCCTCGGAGGACGTTACATACGACATCTAAAATAAGAGGTAATTTTTTTTAAACGTAGTTTTTTTTTAATCGAATAAACACTCAATTTGCATCATATATTCAAACTTTTTATTGAATTTGATAACTTGGTCTTTTCCATTGCCATTTAAAGACAACTTCATGTAAATGTTGTTTGCGGCTCCGTTTCGAAAGTTCCATTCGGCCGGTCTAATTTTTTGTCACTTTTCCGAGCATTTCAGCCAGTATCCCACGAATTACGCGTGTTACGTTATTCAGTAAGGCTTCAATTGCGGCAAGCTGGTCTACATATACTAACGACTTTATATATCCCCGCAATAAATAATCCAGAGGCGTCGTCAGCTAATGCGGCGCCGTCTTAATAAAACCACATGTCAAGCAAGTTCTACCCGGCGAACTGTGGTAAAAAAAAGTTGCGTATCATGGCTGCATATCGTTAGGAGTTGACGTTAACCATTCTTTCACGGTCGTCTTTAAAGAAAAATGGACCGATGATGAAAATTATTCGATATAACATAGGATTTTCATTGAGCTGTTCTAAGGCCCATTCACCAAAACTTATACTTTGGTACGGCATAGGCATTCTTGAAGAGGTTGAATTTAATAGGTATTCATTTAATTTAAGTTTGATGTACACAGAATGATTTTCTTTTTTGTACAATATCTTTAAAGGTAACTGAAACTGAATTATCTAAAATGAGCTTTGAATGTACGCCAGTGCATATTTGAAGAATTTTTAGATTAAAAAGCTTCTTGGGGGCTTATTTTCTTCACTAGGTAATTAAAACTTCACGCACACTTTACAAAAGAGTTTCTCATGGATAAAAGGCTATAAAAACTCAAATAATAAAAAAAAAAACATTTCATAGCTTGATACATTTATAATTATTTCATTGAACGATCTGATTTCACTTTGATTACTTAAAAAATCAAATCAAAAAGAAAAAAAATCCTATTTGTTAAGTGTAAAGATATCCTAAGTCCTTCAAATTAAAGTTGACGGACGCCAGCTTATCTGCGAATAATGAAGACGACCTTTATTCTATAAATAGGTTTATGTTTACCTCATTCCATTTTACGATCTCACTCGGGATACTTACTGAAACGAATAGAATACACACACTAGGGCATGTATGACCAAACGATATTTAAAAACATGCCTGAAACTTATAATTTATCAATACTTTAACAAAATGTATGCCTGAAGATTAATCAGTTACATAATATGAAATATTTATTTAAGTAAATTCAGTATAATATGAAGTAGCAAACTTCGGACGACGGTCCTGTTTGAGTTACATATAAGTTAGTGATACATTTTTTAAAGTATATACGTTAGTAATTACGAAAATTAATCATTACAATTTATAGCAGCAATAAAATTTTGAAGCACTATATTTTCACGCAATAAAATATGTTTTAAATACTACTATATTAAATAAACTATGATTCTCAGCGTGTCGCAGAATTAAATTCAAATCCAAGACTTATTATAATAGAAGCGTTTAAAAGTTATTTTTAAAATTATTTAATTTTTTTTTTATTTTTGCTAAATAATAACTGTTATTTCAATATTTTACACAACCGTTCATTCAGAAGAAACCCTATAACTTTTTCATAACTTTAATTTACGTAAAACATTAATTTTAAAAATTTATTTTTGTTTTGATTCAGGATACTTTGTAAGTTACTATTATTTATAGTTCATTCAGAATGTAATTCTAATTGATTGTATAGTATAAAGCTAAAGCTAAATTGCTTAAGATAATTAAAGCTAAGATAACACCGAAATTGGTTCAATTCTATCAGTTTTTCCTCAGTATATAGCTCAAGTATTTAAAAATAACTATAAAAAAATAGTAGGTAGACATGATTCACCTTTTTCCAAATTACATTTTCAATAATACTTGCAATGATCAAATCTGGGTATCAAGAAAATGGTCAAGGCCTTTAAAACGCAAATCATTCATTATATAGTGAACGCATGCAATCATTCATTCGACCCGAGCTTTTAAACAAATGATATAATATATTTCCGTGGCACAGAATGGCTGTCCTTTCTCCTAAATGTTAAATATCGCCTTTGGCAAGGGATGGAATGTAAATGGTAATAATAATATAGCTGTAATTAATTTTAATCATTTTCTCTATTTTGTGTTTCAATAATAAATATCGACAGTTCAATAATTGTGCTTTATGAGTGCCAAAATTACGTTAATTTATTTAAATTAGTACTTAAACTAATTAATAGTGTTGAATTCTTTATTATACTGCACAATACAAATACCATCGAATATCAATTTCATACTACTCAACTCAATTGATATACTCGAAATATTCGGTAATTGGTTTATTTGATAAATCTGATAGTTGATTTATTTACATGTGCTAACTAAACTCATGTATACCTACGAATATAATATATAATATGACGATAATAGGTTTTATTTCAAAATATACTTACTAAGGGTAAAAAAAATAATATGTAAGGCTAGTGCTTAAATCTTTTGTATCTTAATTATAATAAAATAACGCAAATAACAGTGCTCTTTTATTTATATTCGGTATAAAATTGAGGTCAAATGTTAGATGTTAAATTTAGGTATAGCGATTTTAATATGCTAAAAGATATAACGCTATTTATTGAAACGTGTATTTCCGATATTATTGAACTGTCGAAGATTGGGTCAAATTTTACATTTGTAAGCAATTGTTCCTGTAAATTGCATTGTACCACAACGAAATAGCAGAGGAATTGAAAATATTTTACTTTATTTTTTAAAATATAATTATAGTGGGCCCACTTCCTAAGGAATTAGATATATGAAATATGTATGTAATATAATATGTCTACTAATATATTATATATATTATTAAAGTTTTAAAAGTATTTTAAATAGTTTAAATTATTTATTTTTGTTTACAAAACTTGTAATAATTTCCGAACAATCATTATAAGTTCTTTTAACCATAGTAGCTCAGAGGAAGTATGATCTTTAAGAATGTTATATGGAACTTTCTTAAGCAAGATGTTGTACGCATGTTCTTTTAAGAAAGCAATATATACTAATAACTAATAAAAAATTTATTTGAAATAATTTATACAATATACGAATAATTATATCAATAAAATATGACTGACATTAATCAGTGTATTTAATATTTGGGCGTGTGCTTTAGAAACCAGAGTTCTTGGGTTCCGAATCCTGCGGGGACTCAAAAGTTTTCAATTTAGGTTGTTTAGGGCAATTTGGGCTGATCAAATTTTGAAAGTGAGATGATTCCTGGCGTCGGATGGGCATGTAAAAGTCAGGTTCACCCACCAACCCGCATTAAGACCAGCGTGGGTGGGATTACGGTCCAAAATCCTCCTGATGGAAAGGGGTTTTTATTAAAGGAAGGCCTATACCAACGGTGGATATCACTATAATAGATGCTGATGATGATGGCGTAAAAAGCGGGTGACAATGTTACTCTGTACGAAAGTGCGATTTATACCACCCCATTTAAAGTACTCCGATGCCTTTTAACGTATTCATTTACTCAAAATTTCAAATATGACACGTTTTATGCCCAAATAATGAAGAATTTTTAATTGCATTTACTTTTTTGTGAGCTTACACTATATTACCATAAATGAACTTTTAAATCCCCTTATTGCAATTTTTTTAATGGTTATATGGGTTATTCTTAAAACATAGATGTATGTTCTCGCAGACTTTTTATGCCTTAATTTAAAATACTTATTATTAAAAACTTTAACCCCGTAATCCGAAATGTAGCGTCGTTTAGATGTGCCGTAACATCTATCCTCCATGGCGAGAGGATTACGGAGAAAGCGGACTGTCGGTATTCCTTAGCCCACCCTCCTTACCGGAGGGTGACTGGGATCAACCGTAAAGGCAAAGGTAGGTTATAAAGGAATTAAAATCCACAAGACCTCAAACCCCTTTCAGTTGACCGTTAGTGCCACCACTTTCGGACTACTTGAACTTAGCTGTTATAGTTTTAAGCCCACAATTTTTGCAAAACGAAACACCGGAACACATACTTGGCTGCAACGTAGACAATAACAAGAGATCCAACTAAGCGGGGTTTTATAATACGCAATATTCGAGAACATGAAAATATTTTTGAATAAAATGAGACCAAAAATTACTCAAACGGTTAAATAAAGTGAATCGCCTAAATATTAGATGGATTTTTCAATTTTAAATAACCCTTAAAAGCAATTGAGCACTTACTTTTAAACGGACGCCTTTTAGCAAACGAAATACCTATTTTCTTTTCTGTTAAAAACGTTTTTATTTTCCTATCAGGCATTTGATGTTTTTATACAAAACGAAATACATACATAACGAAAGGTTTTGAAGATTAAAAAAGGAAAGTTTGATTTTTCCACTGTATTTACACTAGGTGCTTTGCGTAGAAGTAACGTAATGAAGTATATTAAATTAAGGATGTACAGGTTCTAAACTTTAAAATACTTTCAAACTTTAAATAGGAAAAATAATTTTTATTAAATTTTTATTTTTTCTTAATTTATCAAACTTCTTTAATTATTATTTTCTTAAAATTAAACTTGGCTTAATCCTTTTTAATTTAACTTAATTTTCCGGAAATTTAATTAAAGTTTAAAAAAATTTTAAAATTAAAATTAAATTTTTGTTTAAACTTTTAATTTATAAAATTTTATTATATTTTTATTTAAAGGAAATAATTTCTTATAAAATATAAAAAGGTATAAAATTTCCAGCCCTTCAATTAATTTAAAAATTTTTTTTCTTTAATTTTTTAATTTAAAAATTTTCCTTAGTTTTCCTTGAACTCAACAAATTTTCCCAAATAACTAATTTTGAAGCAAATTAATTGTAGCTTTTCTTGGGAAAAATTTAAATGTTTTACAAAGGGTGATTGGGCCCTCCTCAATTTAAACGAAATTTTCCCCTTTTGGTCCCTCCGAAGAACAATTTTTGGGGTTTTTCTTAATGTGAAAGCCAAAAACATTTAATAAATTAAAACAAACTTTCCGTTTTGTCTTTAAAATCTTCCAAAATTTAATTACTGAAAACAAAAACCACCGTTAAATTTTTTGGACATTTCAATCACCTCCCTACTTTATCTTTTGGTTTTTGAAAAAACTTTTTAGCAAAATTTGTTAATTTCAATTCCAAATGGTTGGCAAGGGTTTTTGAAAACGACAAAACAGTTTTTAATTTCATCCCTCCTAAACTTTGCAAGCCAACGGTTTTAAATTTGAAGCTTTGGCCCTTTAAAATGTTACACTTGTGGTAAATGATGGTGAAAAGTGGCGCCATCTTTGGTTGAATCACCCTCTCTAACGTTGGCGCATCAAAAAGTTACTAGGCCTTTTTTTGTTTGTTTACATTTTTTGTTTGTGGTTTTAAAAGGGGAATACTTATAGGCCGGGGGCATTATAAAACCGGTAATACTCAGTTTAGTTAACATAAGAAAGTTAATGCTGTGTATAAAATAAAATAAGAATAACAATCCAAAGACAAATTGGACACAAACAACAATTGACTCTAAATTTTAATATTACTATAAAAGCTGCTATAATAATGAAGAAGTATCTTTAATAATTACAAATAACCAAAACGGGTTTTGATCTTAGTAAATCTTGGTTTGGGTTTCCCTCAAATAAAGGTTCCTTAAGCGCACTGGTTCTCCTTAGAAATGAGCATGAATGTAACAAGAATACGCTGTTACTCCCCCGTTTTAATGTTTAAAATGTTTCTTTTTGTTAAAGTCATGTTACGTCATCCCTTTGAAAAACTCTTCAAAAACATATTTGAAAATCATAAAAATTTATTTTAATTTAAATTAATCTGCTTTGTTTTTAATAATTTAAATTTAGTAATCTCGTTTTAATACTATAAATACGTGCTTTTGGGCCAACATAAAGATTGTAATACTTTACGCACATAAAATTACATTTGTCAATTTTCAAATATTTCACTTTATTTTTTTCACCACCTCCATGGCCTTACATATTGGCTTACTTTATAAACTGTAGGTTGCGGGTTTGAATCCCGCGGGGAAACAACTTTGTGTTATGTTGTTTTTTGGTTGGTTAGGATAACTTGGGCCTAACACCCAATCATCTGAAAAGTAAGATGATCCATGCGTCGGATGGGCATGTTAAAATCGGTCCACCCACCAACCCGCATTAGACTAGTGTGGTGGGATACGGTTCAAATCCCCCTGTTGGGGAAGGCGTGCATTGGGGTAGGCCAATGTCAAGCTATGGACTAACACAGGCTGATGATCTTGATGTTTTTTTTAGTGGAATTTATAAAAATAAAATTAAAAGATCTCTATAATAAAAGTAAATGATTAATTTTAATTAAAAAAGTTCATTCATTAAAACCAAAGAAGAGTATTTTGCGACTCATTGACAACGAAACTTGTTTTTAGTTATAAAATCTGTTCAACGCTTCTAATAATTTTGTTTTCAAATGATGAAACAGAGACTATTTTTCCTCAATATATAAAAAAAGAAATAAGTTACATCCCTATTAGCAAACAATAAAGATACTATGTAATTCAAGTAAAGTTCGTTAGCAGAATTAACTTAATTAATCTACTCTCTTTACAACTTAGCTTCCTGTTTATATGGACCTATTGACACCCTCCTTTTTAATTAATTCATTTATATAATAGATATAGGCAAAGGTTTATAATTTTTAAAAGGTCCACGTTAGCTTACTGAAAATTTACGCAATTTTACATGAATCAAAATCGAACCTTCATTTTTTATATAAACTTTTCCAAAATAAAATAATAAAATTCGTTGAACGTGATATAGAATTATATTGGAACAAATATCTTAATAAAAAAATACATGTAACGGCACAAATTAAGTCTTGAAAGGTATATAGAAAATCAGTAATTTTTCAATGAAAACCTGTTCTTTTAATTAATTGATGATTAATCTGTGTCTTTATCAGCTGTAAAGTTTTATAGATGATGTCGTAAAACGTTCTAAATAATTTTTTATTGTTTAGTTTTAGTTAAAATAAAACCTTACCTATTAGTCTATAATATAAGTATAACAGTTTGGAATATAAATAATACATGTTTTTATTAACGAGAAATCGACTAGGATCATGGTACTACGTTTCGTGTTAAATTCATATCAGCATAACAAATTGAATATGAATTATTCATGGTTTATCAATTGGCATTGACATCATTTAACCAACATCTCTTTTTATTTAAAAAGTTTTAGAATTTGTATCATGAAAGCAAGGTAAATAAACTTTATTCATTTAAACCACATCTTCACGTAAGCACCGAGTACTCTACATAAATTATTACGTTGTTACGGACTAAACTACAATACTTAATAAACATGTTAATAATATACATATATCTCGATGAGGGTTTCCTCGAGACAAAACTTTGTGTGTGTAACGATTTACCTGAAAATTTGTAGTGCCATAAACAATGTGCCGAGATGTTTGTTAGGTAATTAGGGCTGTTGCTTAATTACATTTTTATTTTACAGCTTTAAGAGGCATAGTTCATGTATCTATGTAGTTTGACAGATAAGTTTTAGGTTCAGATCTTGGGCTTTCAACATTTGAAGAACTATAGCTATGTAAACCACAGTTAAAAAAAGCATAAAGATAAAAGTTTTGAGATATATTACATACATGGTAGTTTATATAATGTGTCATACTATATTCATTTAATTAATTTTTAGATACAAGTCACGGTACTATAGTAATGTCTATGTGAAACAAAACGCATATAGAATGCTGATGTCTATGATGATAATGAAAGTTGACAATATGGAACAGAGACACAATATGTTTACAAACGGGCGTTATCATAGGCTTCCAGTCATTGATTTTAGGCGCTACCAATGTTTGAAGAATAGCGGTCACAAAATTGAAAATATTTACAATGGATTATGTATCTGATTATCGTCTGTTTATAGTCATTAGCAAAGTAAACGGTGTGGATTGGATGACAATAGCCGAAGATTGGAAGCGGTGGAGTGCATTTGGGGAGGCCTTCGTCCAGCAGAGGCCTGACACAGCCTGATGATGATGATGGTGATGGTGAATTATGTATAGCATTTTGTTTTAAAGTAAATTTAATCGTAAATAACAAAAAAATATTTTTAAAGTGTCTAAAGTGTGATGTCTTGTAAATAATTATCTTAAAAAAAACTTTTTTATTGTCAGCCTTATTATATACCATTATGTTCATAATTTTAAGGAACGAACGAAAGAAGGTTTAAACTTGCTGGGCTAATTAATGCTTTAATTTGAGTTGAGATCAGTCAATTTCCTGTATAGTTGGTCCCGAGCCCAATCTCTTTTTACTTATCTGCCCAGTTTAAAATATGTAGTAATACACATCTATAAATCAACGCTGCTGTCTCATATTATATATTCATCATATAATATACATTATTCCCCTTTCAAATGAAGGAAACAATGTGATTTTGAAGAACGTAACGGTATAAATAGAAACACATCATGAACTCTAATTTAAATAGTACAAAAATAAATTGTACTTTAATGTGTGCCTTAAATTCAATTTTATTGTTCACTGAAATTTGATATAAAATTTAAATATACCTTTTTAAACCATACGATATATATATATATACAATCCTGCACGAAACAATGAAGTGGCACTAAAATAATAAATTTGATAAACGATCAATTCTTCACTAAACAATATTTTGAGCGAATCCATACTTATCTTATTCTTTAATTAACTAATTTTACTACTGGATTTTCTTTAAGCAAAGTGTTATATGCAAGACGACGTAATACGCTTATAAACAATAGTCTCAAAAGTTATTACAATATTATGGATCACAGTTTGCATAAATTTTGGCACAGGCATCAACAGAAATATGTCATAAAAATTGCTTTGGTCGTGTCAAAAACGGGGCCGCAAGCATCAATTGCTTCAAACGACGAATAACTGAGCATGAATCGATTTTTATGGGTGCCAAAATTTTGGGCTCTTATTGGTTAAGTGTTACGCGTTAACTTACTCAAGCTTCGTTGCGCTAATGAAAACAATGAAAAACTTATTTCAATTTGACTTTAACATTACCATATACATATACATGGGCAGACCGATTATCCACCAGTTCAATCCCATCGTGATAAGTATAAAACCTATTATTTCGAGAGGATTCTAAGTATATATACAAATTATTTATTAGTAAATCTATTTTACACAAGTGCACAATTTACATTAGACTGTTGGCAGCTCTCTATGTAGAAGGAAGTGCAGTTAAGAAAACGACTTGATAATGCGTCCATTACTTAAACCGCTTCCGCCTTTCATTCTTATTCTAAAATACGGAATTTATCGTGATGTCATGCAGTAGGGCTTTTTTAAGTATTTTCTTATTGTTTACGTGTGTTTACTTGTAAGCATACAAACAGAAACATTAAAATTATTTAATTATACAGGTTTATTTAAACTACGGATAAAAAATTACAACATTTTTGTTTTTGCTGACATTGCAAAAACATATTTCCGTTTTATATCTTATTATTTTACTTATTGTTCGGTAATAAATTCATCATTAATATTAAGACAATCCCTTTTATGTCTCGTTCATTGATAATGCAAAACGTTTACATTACTAGCGTTTACCTAATAGCTAATAAGCAACTGCCATCCGTCTGCATTCAAAATTTTCTGTATTGTTCTGTAATTTACAATTTTTTGTTCGGAAAATACATAAAAGAATTTATTATTTACTTGTATAAAATATAATATTTTTTATCAATAACAACATTATCAGTGTTGTACCCGTATTTTCACAGTGCCTACGAGTTTTATTAAGCCGGCAACAGATAATTTAATGAGATAAATAAAGATATTATTAATAACGACTTTTTATCGTTCTTCTTTTACCAATTATCTTTATTTAGTTTTCTAATATAGTACAAAGATATTAAAATAGCACGTTGCAGGGTTTAACACGGCTAATCAATTTAATTATTGCCATAAATTCAAGTGACGCATTGCTAAAGCTCTCAATCATAGCCGTTTTAACTACGAACCTTAACCAAATCGAACTGGTTGTATCGCCATAAAACAATCCAGTAAACACGAGAAATTTCCTTCAAGAATCTTGAATACAGATTAACCAATTCTTATTTATTGATACGGATTTCTTATATCTTATGTTATACAAATGCAATGCAAAAAGTAAGTAAAACTTAGTTTATCATGGCGATATCTAGGAAATCCATAAAACAGTCAAATAATAACTCATCACAATTTGATGATTACAACAAATATATTTCTTAAGACAAAGTTTAAAACAATGAAATCCGAGGAGATAAATTTCAAAGTATATCACTTTAACTTTAAATAATTTTATAATTATCTTAAATGCTAGAAACTTTGTTTCGAAACTCTAATATAAACTTGAAAGCTTCGTTAAAATCTTACTGAATTAACTTCATTCTCTGGTTGTATGGAGTTAATCTATGGCTTGAAAAATGATATTATTGATAAATTTAATACCTGTTTTATAAATTCAATCATATTTCTTAAAATATATTAAATCAATGTTAATATTATGAATGCGAAAGTAACTCTGTATGTCCTTCTTAACCGTCTAAACTACTGAACCGATTTTAATGAAATATTATTGCACGCGGTCAAAGTACTTAGTATTGTATATAACTTTGATAAAAAACATCGTTATTTTAATGATGAGTTTTTTATCTTCAGTTTATTGTCATTTCTATTGTTTACGCGAATATTTTACATTTCTAATATAAAATGACTGTACGGATTTCGTAGAGTTTATTTTACATTTTTAAATTCTCGACGTTTCGAATACTTTCCAGGCCGTGGTCAAGGAGTAGACTGAGATGTCATGCGTCTTGTTGCCAGTGCTGAAGGGGTTTCCAGATCTTAATTGTAATTAATTATTTTAGTCTGTACTCCGACCTTGCAAAATGGAGCTGGTTTTATTATTAGAGCCAGCAGTGGTATTATCTTGGGTTTAAATTTTAATTTATTAATTATGGGTCCCAAGCAGGTGGTAGAACCAATCATCTTCTCTATTGAAATTTGGATGTTTTCTAATCTCAATAGCCTTACGGATCATCACTTGGTAGGAATCGGTGTTCCTTAGCGAGGATTTGCGGCGAATCAAATCTGGTGTAATGGTTTAAGTCTTAAGCCTAAAATCTTCTAGCCGCTGAAGAAGATTGGTCAATTCCTACCACCTGTCAATGCAATATTCCTCTACAAGATCCAGGCGTGTACAAGCTAGATTGTGACTGTGCCTCTCGAACGAACTTTGGCGGACGGCATAACTGTCAACACAATTTGATCTGAATACTCAGTAGGCGGTAGCAGGTTTTTGTTCCACTGCGCATCATGCATTAAAGTTGCGCAATAAATCTAAATGTAATAAATTTCTACGCTTTTGGTCAAAGAGAATAAACTAGCGTATTAGTACAGTTTACAAAGGACGTCTACACGTCCTTGATGATTCTAATTCTTTTGACACCTCAGGTCAGATCGTTCTAGAAAAAACGGTCATTGCGCGTCATGGAATTGTCTATTTACAAAACATGTTCGCAGTAGATTAAGATTTGCTTATTTTTATAATCTAAGGCATTTTTATGGCCCTGTAGCTAGGCTATACTTTATTATATATGTACCTACAATAGCATGGCATGTTTGATAAGTTACGAAATCTCTTTTAATAGTTATTTTTTGTTTCATGTCAATATAACATATATTTGAATTCTTGAATAGCAATAAATATATAGTAGATATTAAAAGTTTTCATATGCGGTTTGCGAAACGTTTGAAAGTTTAGGCGTCCCGTATGTCTTAAACATATGCTACTTCTCACTCAAAGATAATCGATTCTGTTAAAGACTGGTTTACTTATATAACATTTGTTTTGAATTCCTTCTTTGCGCTAAATACATAAGAGGATATTTTAAGTTTTTCTTAAACGTAATGGGCACTTAGAAAATACATATGGTTGTCCAAAACGTAAAGACACAAGTTTTATACTAATTCAGATATATTTATTTGATTTAAACATATTTATATTTACTTTACCTCAGAATGTAGCAAGCAAATGAAATTTGGAAACATGGGTTATGATCCTATTCAAACTTCAAGTTGTCTTAATTTTTTTTTTTTTTTTTTGCCCATACGCAGGCAGACGACAGTCGGGCCACCTGGATGGGAAGTGGTTACCGACACCCAAGACGGACAATACCAGAGGTATCGCCGACGCCTCCTACCGTGAGACATAGGGTGTTCGTCCGTTTACGCGGTAAATATTGGCTACAGGTGCCCTTCAAACCCGGAACGCAGCAGGTTTTTCACTACCCTTCGCGGCAGAAATAGGCACCGCGGTGGTTTCCACCCAGAGGTCTCCTGTAAACGGGGACCTACCACCGGTAAAAAGCTCTATCAAGCGTATTACGAAAGTATTGCAATTTCATGGCGGAAGGAAGAAAAGGAGTGCAACTACCTCCGGAGTGCTACCTCAGCAGTTTTGTTTTGTGTTATAAAAGGTTGGGGTAGGACATGTTCAAATTAAAAAAAGAAATAATTTGATTAGTATTTTAATAGGTATTAAAGAAATAAAAAAAGTACGGCGTCAAAAATTACCATCTCGTGCGAAAATAATTGCCGACGCTGGCTTTACTTTGAACCTCAATAAACCGGGTTTTTAAATGTAAAAGAATTATTAAAAATTGTTAAGGCGGTGAAAACTAATTTAAGGGTTTACCACAAAAAAAATAATGCATTTTAAATTTATATTTTTTTTAACTATGGCAGAAATCACCGGAAGTTTCTGCAGAGGGCAAGGTTTTAAAATCAGTCTATAGGCTATTTTAGCCACAAGTGCGCACTCTAAGTTTTTCAAAAGTAACCAAAAATATTCATAATTACTAAAATTCATATTTCTTTCCAAACAGTTATGATGAACCAGACATTATTTGCATAATAAAAAATTATGTTTAGAAATAAAATGACGTTTCGTCATAATTCTTAAAAATCCAGGGTTAATTATCAAATTGAAATTAGTGAAAGGGAAGTTAGAGTCGTCGATTACAACAATCGAAACAATAAATGTAAATAATTCTACACTGATATTTGAACATGGTAAAAATGATTGATTAATTAATTATACTGATTAGGTTATGTTATTAGAATGTTATGTTAAATAAAAAAATGGTATAAACCATTTTTAAAATTTATTCGACTCAAAAAAATTCCACATCTTTAATGTAAATAAAAAAAAATAATAATTTATAACCCCAACCTGTCAAAAAAGCCAAAGAAAAAAGAAGCGACAGGCAATCACTATTGTGAAACGCTCTTCCAAACCGAGGGTTTTGTGACGCGCGTTTGACCCCATTTGAGTGCAGTAGTATTTTTCTTTCAAATATAATAATAATATAATAAATACAACCAATTTCACGTAGTAACAATTTATATGATTTAAATAAATGTTTTCGAAACTCATTATTTATGTTTAGGAATATTCCAAACAAATTAAATTCAAAAATGTATTATTAACATTTTATTATTAAATTGTATTATTAAAAAAATAATTTAAAAATTTTGGATTGTTATTATTATTTGATCCGTCTTCCTACTTTACGAATAAATATTCACATTACAATCATTATACCACTCAAAGACGTTGCCGCGTATAACTTTTGCCCATATACCGATTTTACAGGTAGGCAATTTTTTTTGGCATAAATTAATGGAAATACATTAATTTTATAATTTTGAAAATATTGGAAGTTGTAATGGTAAAAATAGTAATCCATTTTAGAGAATAATTATAAGGAAAAAATTGTTTCCGCAAATGTGAAAAATTGTTTTTGCGAACCGTAATTCAAACAATAATTTGGTAAGCCCAAAACAAAGAGCCTCTGGGAGAGTTTTTAGGGGTTTTTGGCTGAAATTAATTTAAATCCCAATATATGTAGATATTTACCTGTTTAAAACCCAACGGCAGTCCAAATTTTAATTATATTATTTGAAATAAGATTAATTCTATATCTAGTTAATGATTAAACACAGGTTAAAGAGGTTATTTATTTTCATAATTAACTTGTAACTTGTACGGCCATTTAAAATTACTAAAATTTAAAAATTAAATTTTAATTTTAATAGCTTTGATTTATTAAAAAAAATGACTTTTACGGATTTTTATCTTTTTTTTTTTTTTCCCGACGTTTCGAACACTTTAGTGGCCGTGGTCCGGGGAAGAACTGATAAAATCCGTAAAACTTTATTTAATTGTAATAATATTGAAACAAGAAATAGCTTTTGGACAGTAAACATTCATTGATTTTTTTTAAAAATAATAAAAATTTAATTGTGAACGTTCATTTAATTGGTCACTGGTGGGAGGTCCTCTTTTACAGAGGACCGGGTTCGTTCCACCACAATGCCTATTTTAACCACAAAGGAGTAATGTAAAAACAATGCTCTGTTCTGGTTTGAAGGGCACCGTAGCAAGCGTATTTACTGGATAAACGAGACTTAATACCCTATGTCTCACGGTAGACAGCGCGTTGGTGATACTACTAATATTGCCGATGTCTATGGGCGTCGATGACCACTTTCCATCAGGTGGCCCGCCTGCTCGTCTGCCTGCGTAAAAACTGCTTAATAGAGTTAAATTATTTTTACACTTACAACTCTCACATCATCACTTGACTTAAAGGCTATATCAAATCACTTATTTACGGATTTTTCACGTTATTTAAATATATTTATTCCGACGTTTCGATTCTTTTCAGCATCCATGATCACGGGCAGACTAAGTTGGTGTATGTAATATAATCACGTAAATAAAAGAAATAATTAAAGGCTATAGTTTATGATTTAGCTAAATAAAAATTTTTACGCAGAGCGACTGGCGTCTGACTTCCACAACCCAAAGAGTAAACTGCGTTCCAAGGATGAATAAGTTGTCAGTAAATTTAAAGGATCTGACATCTTTTAACGACTCCCAAAGGTGGTCTTGACAACCGGGACCGACTTTTTAAATCCCTATGCGATGCATGAATCTTCTTACTTGTAAAACAATTGAGTTATCGGCTCTTGTTGTCCTAACCAATCAGAAAACAACGAAATTACAAAGTTGTTTTCCCGCGGAATTCGAACCCACCGACTTCTGTTTATTATCAAGGGCCAATACGGCTCGGCCACGGAGGTGGTTTAGATTATTGAGTTTTGTGATAAGGGTATATAATTGAATTATTGTACGTTTTAATTTAAAATAAAGTTGCTCAGAATATTTTTATTTTTAGGTCATGTTCGTGTTAATTACTACTTTTTTTACAATATTTAAGAAAAATATTTGTTTTATCCGCTATTATTATAGAACACACATGATACTTTTCAACCTGACCCAAAAGTTTTGTAACTACATTTGACACCGTTACATGTCAGGCAGACCCAACTGTACCCCTTACAAATGAGACAATATAATAAAACGATTTTTAAATAAAATGACTTTACAGATTTTATCGCGTTTAATTTACATTTTTAAAATTCCCGACGTTTTGAACACTTTCCACCGGCCGTGGTCACTGGGTAGACTGAGATGTCATGCGTCTTCTTGCCAGTGCTGAAGCGGGGTTTCAGATCTTAATTTTTATTAATTATTTTTAATCTGTACTCCGACCATGCAAATGAACTGATTTTATCTGTACAGCCAGCAGTGGTATTATGCTTGGGTTTAAATTTTAATTTATTAATTATGGGATCCCAAGCAGGTGGTAGAACCAACCATCTTCTCTATTGAAATTTGGATGTTTTTAATCTCAATAGCCTCACGGATCATCCTTGGTAGGAATCTGTGTTCTTTAGCAAGATTTGGTCGATCAAATCTGATGTAATGGTTTGGTGATTTAAAGTATAGTCACACCGCTGACTTGTTGGGTCTATTATGTTTAATGTCAGCTATATGTTCCTTCAGCGGTTCTTATTGCTCTTGTTCGTCCAATAAGAGAGGCGCAGTCACAATCTATTGTTCACCTGGATCTCATAGAGAATATTGCACTTGACAGGTGGTAGAATTACAATCTTCTCAGCGGCTTGAGATAAGTTTTGATGGAAGCCCGCCTCAAAATGTAGCCAATCTTGTCAGTTACGCCTCTCACAAAAGGTAGAACAGCAGGTACTCGCTCCACTGTGGCTCCCTTCACTCGGTCACTGTGACGCTGCCGTGGCGCAGCAAGCTTGTTGTCGAAGACTTTGAGTCGAAGGCCCTACTCACTGCTCCCATTCATCCACGATTTTATAAGCGCTATGTAGATGATACATTTACCATCTTACCATTAATTCAGAAACAGTACACTATGGAGTTATCAAGCATAGATTATATCTTATATAGGGTCTCAAACGTCTGAATCGACTGACTGGCGTTGAGAACCGGGCTGGCTTTCGAGTACATTACCGTTATGTGGTAATGTCTAGCATCACGCGGCGGCGTGACACTGCATACATTTTATAACTGACTAGTGACCCGCCAGCTCCGCACGGGTGCAATACTGATTACTAACAAAATCTATAGAAAAATATATAAATTTAACAGCGTTTTTCTTTAAAATTACACATAAAATATACGAATAAACCTTCCTCTTCAATCACTCTATCTACCGCATCCAAATCCGTTGCGTAGTTTCAAAGATTTAAGCATACATAGGGATATAGGAAAAGTGAAAACGACTTTGTTTTATACTATGTAGTGAAAACCATTACATATTGCCATAAAACGATTGTAATCACGTGCTATACGAGACGTAACATCCCTTGTCTCAGGGTGGAAAGTTGACTGCTGCAACTTTGGTCAACTTTAATCATCACGCTGACCTCAACAGTGTTTTCCAACACGTGGGCCTTAGGACGAACATGGATAAGACGAAAAACATGTCTAAAACTCATGTCATGCCTGCGCCGGTAGTTGTTGGGGCCCTGTGCTTGAAGTTATTGACCAATGATTAACTTTTTTTTGATTACCACCGGCCGGCCAGGTTCCTCTTAGCTTCCCCATGGCTAGACAGGCCGCAGGTACTGAGCCCCACCGCTACAACAAAGCTAGAACCTGTTCGGGGGATCAATACATTTACCTGGGACAAATAGTCCACTTAGGTAAGTCCAACTTCGATGCAGAGGTCAATCGACGAATCCAACTCGGATGGGCAGCTTTCGGAAAGCTTAGACGTATCCTCTTTGCCGATATCCCTCAATATCTGAAAACTAAGGTATTCAACCAGTGCGTATTGCCAATGATGGCACTGAAATGTGGTCCTTCACTGCTGGCCGTATGAGGAAGATCTAAGTCACTCAGCGAGCTATGAAGCGGGCTATGCTTATAATTTCACTGCGTGATAGAGTGCGTAATACAGACATATGCAGCAGAACGACGGTCACCGACATAACTGGCAAAGTTAGCAAGCTAAAGTGGCAATGGGCCGGCTATTTAGCTCGTAGAGCCGAAAACCAATGAGGGACAAAAGGTTCTCGAGAGGCAGCCTCCTCTATTCGACCTGCAAGCGTACTAGTTCTGAACCACTGTATAGTAGATTTTTATCAATAAATAATTGCAAGTATCATTAATTATCTTAAAAATTTAGTATTTAATAAGTATAATTTGAAATGGTATATTATTTGACCTCTGAAACTTTATTTTCGTATTTGTGCGTGAGGCTGTAATAATTAATTAATAGCTTGTCTAACCAATGCTAAAAATAAAGTACTTTACCAATATTTAAGGCAACTTTTCCGTATAATATAGCTAAAACTGCAGAGCTTATAGCCGAAATTGTTTATTAATTATTTATAACCTTGTGATTTGCTTTGCAATGCTAAAAGAGTTATAAAACTGTTATGATTTTCTAAATAACACATACATGTTAAGAAATACACGTCTAAAGCATGCTTGTATATGTACATCCAAACTTCTTGCTCGTATCATGAAGGATCGTAAAACTCGAAAACGGTGAATATCTGCTGGTTTATGTGTTTTGGCATTTATCTCCTTTTATTAACGACAATTATGATCTTTTATCAAAATTTTATAGCCTAGTATCTGGTGGCGTTATTTGTATACAATAGTCATTGAAATTTTTTAAAGTAAGTAATATTTCGTATAGGTTCTTTATAGCTTAAAATATACCATCAATTCTAAATGAGTACGGTAAGTATTGTTTTATAAAAATGCAGAGTATGTATATATATACAAATACAACACTTCTGAAATGGAAGGTTTCTCTTTGTAAGATTTTTTTTTTAAATTGTAATATATTTGCATGATGACAACTGGTCTAAATTAAAAAAAAAATATATATATTTTGTACAGGCAGATCTTTTTCTACCATATTACCATCACAAATCTATTAGCTGTCAAAAAATACAATAGCAGGAATAGTGGTAATACTTTCTTGGTCGATTAATATAAGATTTCATAAGCGTAAATCATGTTGTTTATTCCAATAAAAGTACCCTTTCGAAAAATTGTCCTATAGAAATTTGAACTTATGATGGACTTCCGCAAACACAATGATCATAGAAATCAGTCAATAAGGATCGAGGGAACAAAGTAGCATTTGCAAAACAGTTATTAAAATTTTTTAATTTTGTTTTATCTCTTTTAGACCTTTACCTTTTTTACATGTTTTAATAAATACGAAACAAAATTATTAAACATTTAGTTATACTGTAAAGTTTTGTATTAGTCATTAAGTATAGGAAAGTCTTTCTTTAATTTTATTACTCCACTGCTGGAGATAGGCCTCCCCTAATACACACCCCTATCCATTAGGAGGTTTTGGACCGTATCCCACCACGCTGGTCCAATGCGGGTTGGTGGGTGGACCGACTTTTTACATGCCCATCCGACGCATGGATCATCCTACTTTTCAGACAATTGGGTGATGATCTCAAATTGCCCTAACCAACTAGGAATCAACAATGAAAATTTGTTGAGTCCCCGCAGGATTCAAACACATGACCTCCGGTTCCTATAGCACACGCCCATGCCACTAGGCTACGAAGGCAGTAACAACTGCTAGTACTAAGATAAAATATTCCAAGTAACTTACTATTATTTCATTACCATTAATATTAGAATATTTTGTCTCTTGACACACAAGTTTACAAAATATTTCCATATTATTTACGTACAATTCACTTAGGATATACTAGCTAATTAGTATAAATTATATCAAAAGTTCTTTCTAAAAGCTTGGGCTAAAATTTGGTTAAAATATATAGTATGGTATAGATGTAACAGCTGTGAGCAAGTTTTGCGGCGTGCGTACGAAATTAACTATATTCAGTGACAGACTTTACATACTATTCTGTATTTCACACAAGGGCACATAGTAATTTATTAATTCTCGTGTGTTTCACAATAAAATATAAAAATGTTCAGTTTTGAACAGGAGCATTAAGAAGTCATTTATATAAATACCGCTCATGTTGCCGTCAAATTGTTTAAATGTAGGGTCCGCCCTCGGTTATCCCCTCCAATGAAAACTTTTTGGAAATAATGGTTAAAAGAAGTAGTGACTATAAAAGCAATTCCGTATGAGAATTCGAAAATTTTGTCAATAATATCGTTTTAATTTTGCTTTTAGCACAGGATTATAAAAAATTCATAAAGTTTTGGTAAAGTAAAGGTTTACGAAATCGTCCTTTGACAAATTCGAACTTGTGATGGTAATTTTACCACGAAACCCTTATCGTCGATATAGTAGTTTATATTAGGCAGTAATTAAATTTGTACTAAAGTTTTGACCGACTTCCCAATAGAAGGAGGTAAGCAATTCGGAGCATATGTTTTTTTTATACATATGTTACCTCGTTGTTTCGCTCCTAGCACTCCGATTTTGTTCATTATTTTTTAAATTAGAGATATTAGCTCCCCATTGGTCCTATTTTATTTTTTATAAATTTAATAAGTAGTTTAATAGATATTTTTTTTATATGTTTAAAGTTTACGGCTTCAGACTTAATATTTAAAAATAATATTAAATGTAAAATAATAGTTTTAAAATAATTTTAAATCAAACAAAAATTATAAATCATAAAATGATCTAAAAAAATTAATTTGTATTTTATTTGGCCGTGCATTATTACCCCGTACCGATAATGCGCGGCCAAGTATTGTACGACCAGTAATGTACGGTCCAATAATTCTTGCACATGTTCACACGTGTTTTTGTCCGTGCATTATCGGGTCGTACATTGTCATGGCCGTACAATACACGAACACCATCATGACCTAATTCTGCAAAACAGACAGTATTCAAGCTGCAATCATTTTAGTTAAAATCTCTCCAGCCCTTCAATAGGTGACCTTATTGTCGTATTGTAAATCTAAGAGAAATCAGGCTTCCTAAGGACAAACTCCAGCCGTTGAGATTAAGACCGGTGCCTGGTGTTAGATGTCCTGTGTCCTCTATAGCTAAGATGAAAGGAGTGTCGGTAGGTCCTTCTAGCTGACATTTATAGCTCCGAAATCGTAACTGCACGAAAAGGAGTGATGATCTGTCCAAATATGCAATAAACAATTTCTGGAATGCAGGATCATGATTTTTTCTCCTTGCAGACATTTGGAGCAGGCCTACGCTTAGCAGTGGGCTTTAACAGTCTGATACGAAGATGATGATATAGAACTAATAAGAAATTGAATTTAACTGCTTTTAATACATATATTATAACTACTTATATAATCTCCACGAGTGCCGTATCAAAATATTACATACGTCCAGTACAAGTTAGTATGACAAATAATGGAACCTTGTCACCGATACGCTTAGAGAGAAGGAGAGAGAATATTTTGATAAAAGTAGAATTGTTATGGTTAGTAAAGATAAAGTTTCGTTTCAGCAGTTATTGGGCTTAATGATTAGAATGATAAATAATATGTTTGTAAATTAAATATAGATGATTTGGCTTTCCCTGACTATTATTTATTTAATCTTGAGAGTTTTTTAACTCAAAAGATTAGTACATATAACAATAAAAACTTTTAAACAGCTTTTTATTTTTCAATTTACAAAAATAAAACTTATCAGGAAAAAAAACATATGAATAAGTTACAATTATAATGCAAACATCGTAAGTGCAATTATCTTCAAATTAATTTTAAAAAGAGTCCATTTTATGCTGAAACTGCTTTTTACCATGTAATAAACCATAATATTAAAATCTTTAAAATATTATTTACAGAGTTATGAATGCGGCATAGTTACGAAGAGCTGTATGGTAAAAAAATATGATGTTATTTCTACTTCAGCCCTTCTAACTATATTCAATAAGTAAACCATAACTAGTATAGTTACTAAAATGTAAAAAAGAAACAGAAAAGCATTATGCAACTTTACAGTTGATAATCAGCTTCTCATATACACTCTGATTTAATGTTTTATTAAATAAAAATATAATCAAATAGTTAAAAATAGATCTAGATTCTCAAAATTCGTATAATTACTGAGTTAGTATAACATAGTACTAGCTACGATACAAACAAACATTATAAAAACACATTATGCTAAGCAGAAGCACGAATAAAGCAATTTCTTATATAGAAATCGAATACATGTTTTTTCATAGCGGAGACGACACTCATTGAAGTCTCTTCATCGTGTTTGCCGCTCCAAATGCAATTTGTTGTTCAAACAACGAATCAAGTCTTTGGATTCTTTTAAAAACGTCAATACGATTAGTTGAAAATATATTCCATTGAAAAAATACATAAAAGAACTACCAACAATATTATTCATGACTTTTATAACTTACTTTATTATTGATTATTATTTAAAATCCATTTCGAAGTTTTAAAGTTTTAGCTACCGATACAACTACATACATAGGGACTGACATACAGCAAAGATGATTTCATCATCAAGGTTTTTATTAAGAATATACTTACTACAATTTTACCTACTTTCACGTTCTTTCGTTTGACATTTAAGGACGTTAGTGCTTTTAAGTTTACAAACACATTATCGTCTATAGAAAGCATAAGCATAAATGATGTTATTCAGGCATAACTGGCTTTATACATACAATTAATCTAGGTCATCACACATCGTCTTCAAAAAAAATAAAGCATATCATGATTGGAAACCCAATAGTTTTGAAGACTCTTCAATTATTATGTGTTGCCAGAAGTAACTAACAGTACATTGGTTTCGTACTTCCTCTACGCCTTCTTTACGGAGGTGAATTTAAGATGATTTTATTCATAATCATTTCTATTGCTTGCGCGAATATTATACATTATTAAATAAAATTACTTTACGGACTTATTCGTAACACTTTCCAGCGGCCGTGGTCACGGGGTAAACGTCGGGAATTTAAAATGTAAAATAAACGCGATAAAATCCGTAAAGTAATTTTATTTAATAATGATTTTATTCGTTTAAAAGTGTATAACATGTTTCATACTGAGTTTAATCTGTACCTATTTTATCATGATTGATACTTAACGTCAAGAAAAGAAAAATTATTGATAAATAAACATTGCATATCATGTTTCATAACAATTTCTAAGAAATAAAAGAGTGGTAAAAACCCCTTATCGATTTTGGTTTATTTTAAATTGATTGCGCGGATGCGGACAGAGTTGTAAAACGTAGTCACGAACGTACACTGCAGTGATTGGAATACCAAGCACTCGTCGCAATTGATGCTAACAAATCTCTTGCTGATAAACTATAAACAGCGTATTAGTGTTCAATTTAAAACAACAATTTATACAATTCATTGTAGTCATTTCTTTAACACTTGTTATTATCGAATTTTGTTTTTTATAAAGAAATAAGCAGTAGATTACTATTAACATTAACTATAGGTGAAGTACATGCCTTATCTTCTTTCAGTTCTTGAAGTCAATGTAGAATTTAATTTTTGCAAAATATTCCATAGAAGGCTTCAAGAGTTTTCGTAACCTTACTTCTTTGGACATTATTAATTTTCTGTAGAGATTATCTGTTAAAAAATAAGAGGGACTAAAACATGCATTTTTTTAAATGAAATGAAAGGTTATTTCGTGCGTACATATATACACAGTTTGTTCAACATTACGTTCGTGAACTCGTAACGGGTTATATACCTTTGTTATACTAACAATTGGGCTACATATAAAAGAAAATTATTAAATGATATTTAGTTTTTTCTGCATGCAAAAGTTACGATTTATCACAACAATTGACCGATTTCATAACGATACAATTGTACAGCTTAGACTACGCTATTACATACATAAACTACTGTTCTACAGTACTGTAAAACAGTTCATCATGACAATCTCAGCTTTATAGTCACTGCTGGCATAAGCACTCCTAATTACACCTTTATCCATTAGGGGTTTTTGGACCGTAACCACACAACTGGTCCAATGCGTATGTGGGTGGACCACTGGCCACCAAGGTGCATGCTTTACGATACATTTTTATATTCAAATCTCTCTCAATATTAGATGAAAGTTTCGCTGATCTCTTCATCTTATAAAATTAAGTTTGAAGAACTATAACGAATAAAATATTAGATTGCATTTCATTCCTAACAATATAATTCTGAATTTCACTTATTTAATTTATTTACACCGCTATATCTTGTTATTACCAACCAATCTGTTTTATAGCTTTTTTTTAATACAAAAATAATTTCTTTACGTAAGTTGCATACATATATTTTTATTTTATTAAAATTATTTTTACCTATAATTTTTAGTTACCTGTAATAACATTAACCATAAACATATAAATAGATATTTATTTCATAGATATTTAGTGACCTTAAATAGCAGAAACACAGTTATGTGTCATGAAAACTTTGATTATCCTCTACAAATAGAACACATCTTATTATAAGATGATAAGTGAAAACAGATATTTCCAATGAATTGAAAAATCTTACATATCGTATAAAAATAATAACCATTCTCCTATACGCTAAATATTAATATCGAAAAAATGTAAATTTAGTGGACGTGTTGGTCGTTTTTACAGAAAACTGTGTTTTTACGATATTGCTCTGAATTGCTGTCAGCAATGTTAAACACTGCCACCGAATGTTAAATGTGTAATTAAAATTCATGCATAAAATCAGAAAATATGTATTTTGCGTAGAACTGCAAAAAATATTTTCTTTGACATGTATTCCTTTTAAATGCAGAAGTGAATTAAATTTGCTTGTTAACTTGTGTTTGCTATTTTTATTTTTTTTAATTGTGTGCCGAAATGGATTCCCATTTTTAGCAAATTCTATTTATACAACGAATGGTTAATTATTAATTAGGTTTTTAATTGGTTTTTGTCAGAGTATGATCACCTGCCTAAATTTAATTTGTTGAACTTCTATGATTTAAATTATAGTTATGTGATGTAAATTGAAATTTAGATTGGCATAGAGCGGACATTGCGATGACTTTTTTTATAGCTTCGCAAGCATAACACTACTTTTATTTTTGTTTTATTCATATTAAAAGTAAACTGGTCCTCTAAAATTATTTCTTATACATGTACAATTTTAACAAATAAATATGATCGCAGTAGGATAGCAAGGGGTGCTCTATAGACAAAATCTGTTTGGTGTCTCGCGATACCAGCCCCCGCAAACTTACATTACATACTATCAAAAGACGTACCATTTAAAAAATTAAATATATATATATATATAAATTTATACGAAAATTTTTTACGTTTCTTTTACGGTAATTCAAAGGATTCTAACTTTTTTTTATTTCTGCAAAAGGATTCTTACAGTATTGCTTGAAATAAGTTTTAAAAATACGTAAGTCTTAATATATTTAGATACGCTAATAGAAAAATGCTAGCTGTAGGCAATTTATATAATTAAGCGCATATCTAATATGTTGTCTTTATTGTTAATCAATGTAAGAGTTATATTTATTATCTCGTAATTTATGTCAAAAATTGCATTACTTTTATAAAATTAATCTAGCAAATAAATTGATGAAATTTCGTATAAATAATATTTTTTTATACAGATTACAAGTTTTCCCTAACTTCGCAAAATTCGATGATTCATAATTTTTTTGTTACTTTTTTTTATTGCATACGCAGGCAGACAAGCTGTCGGGGCCACCTGATGGAAAGTGGTCACCGACGCCCATAGACATTGGCCATACAGGTATCACCAACGCGCTGCCTACCGTGAGACAAAGGATGTTAAGTCTCGTTTAACCATTAATTACGCTGGCTACGGTGCCCTTCAAACCGGAACACGTTAGTGTTTTCACACTAGTGCTTTGCGGTAGAAATAGGCACCGTGGTGGTATCCACCCAGACGGTCCCTTATAAAAAGGGGACCTACCACCGGTAAATACTTACTCAAGGTAAAGATAATTTATTAAATAATTTGAATATTGTGTTCTTCCTTGTTCTACTTCATAATATAAAAACTAACTAGTATCCAAGTGTCTTTGCTCATATTGATCAGAGAATATGATAAGTAACTTTTTTTTTTAATTTCTCTTTAAATTGTTCATTTTTTATGTCTTATTTTTAACAGTTAAGCTAAAGTTAAAACTAATATTCGTTGTTGAAAACAACTAATATTAGTTATATTAGTTTTAAACTGCTGTAAAATTGCTGTAAAATGCCATAGTATATAATAAGAGATCGTTGTACACGCCTGTAGCTGGCTTACATACCAGTACCCAATTTAATATTTGTTAATTTTGAGATTTAATGTTTTATGTGTATAGCTGTTGGTGTGTCTAAAGAAATAAAAAAAATGTTTTTTTTTTTTAATTTAACGTTGTTTTTAAACAGCGAGCAACGTATCGCCTCGTCGATCCACCTGACTTACAATAAATTTCTGTAATTCTAATACGGATGGCTCAATATACTTCAGATACTTATTTTTAGTAGAATTTGTTTGATAGATGTTCTCTACTAAGTAATGCCTCGTAAAGACATGTACGATGTAACCATTTGAGGTTAAGGCTTAAGGCTGTGTAGCTAAGAGTTGTGATCAACAATTGTATAATTAGATTAAGTAAGTGTCGAAAAAAATCCACAGTATATTGACGCTGCCTCAAATTTGTTCTTACTGTGTCACAGTTGTGGGACTAAGTTTCTGCTGAATGCTATTGCAATGAGAGGAATCTAGATTGTCATGAAGGCTGTTCTAAGCGGACTGGAGAAGCCCGTTTGCAGGATAGGATGTGTCCTGTAGACTTTACTCTTTCTAGACATTAGTGTACACTTACTTGTGTAATTTAGCAAAAATATAGTCATAACATACATAAACACGGAGTTTATCGGTAAATTTTTTTGTTAGTTAATAAAAACTATTTTTAAGTATACAAAAAAGTTTAAGTCAATATTAATTTGTCCTAATAAACCATCGCATGCACATTAGCACCTAAAAAGTATCACAAACTTCAACGTCCTCATATATTCTCAAAACACTGTGAATGCAAATGCACTAAATAAATCCTTTTCATTGGTATGCATATAAAACAGAACGAGATTTATGTAAAACTAGGATTTACTTCGAAATTTGAACTTCAAATTGAATTCTTACTCTTATGTCATAAAACCTTGCTTATGGTAGGTAGACCTTATTTATGTTTTCTTTCTTCCACGTAAAAAAGTGGTTGAAATCAAAACAAATTAATTTTTGTTGCTGTTTATGCAATGAACTTGACCATTGCTATTTTTAAGCCAACTTAAATCCATACTAGTATTATAAATGCGATGATAACTCTGTCTGTAAGTCTGTTTGTCATTACTTTCTTTTGGTCCATTGACCTATTTCAATGAATTTTGATAAATACTTAGAATAGACTCAAAGAAAGGAAATAGGCTATCAATTATTGTTGGTTCCCACATCCAGTGGCGTTTAAATTTAATTTAATTTTTTTTATAATGAGGAACCTATCACGTAATAATTTCTTTGTTAACATACATTACATTATTTTCTAAATACGTTCAATTCTACGAAAGCTAATCAACCGATGTTCCACATTCTGATATATACATCATGTTTTTGAAAAACGTTTACGTAAGATTAGAAGAAACCCTCAGGGCGTTTTTACTCTGATTAATGAGTTTATCCCGACAAAGAGTAATGCATTTCCTTTCGTAGTCGGCCTTTAGATAAGCGTTATGTTCTTACTTTCACTAAGATTAATTTCTTCGTATTTTTAGAATGTCTCGAGATATTCTTGTATAGTGTTTGCGTCATACTTTACTTATATATACTATATTTAAGTATGTTTAATTATGATATATTAATAACATGAAAATACATTTGGTGATTTTAAGAAGAGTTTGAAGATTGCGCCTAAATTAATCTTTCAGCTAGCCCTGGATTAACTGGAAGAAAATACCCAATCACATTAAACTCTTTTTAAATCTAATTTTTAAAATTATAATATGTGAAATTTACCAGCCTTATTTCAAGATCGTACGTTTACTTTATTAAAATATTATCGGTTATACGTTTTATACACATTTAATGACTATTTAAAAAAATATATTTAAAATGACTATCTTAAATAAAAAAGTTAATACATTCTACCACGTGACCAAGGCCCTGGAAAGTGTTCGAATCGTCGGAATTTATATGTAAAATTATCGCGATAAAATCCGTAAAAGTCAAGCATAACACTACTTTTATTTTTGTTTTATTCATATTAAAAGTAAACTGGTCCTCTTAAATTATTTCTTATACATACAATTTAACAAATAAATATGATCGCAGTAGGATAGAAGGGTGCTCTATAGACAAAATCTGTTTGAGTGTCTCCGATACCAGCCCCGCAAACTTACATTACATATATTTAAAAAAATATATATATATATATATAAATTTATACGAAAATTTTTTACGTTTCTTTTACGGTAATTTAAAGGACTTTTTATTATTTCTGCAAAAGGACTCTTACAGTATTGCTTGTAATAAGTTTTAAAATACGTAAGTCTTAATATATTTAGATACGCTAATAGAAAAATGCTAGCTGTAGGCAATTTATATAATTAAGCGCATATCTAATATATTGTCTTTATTGTTAATCAATGTAAGAGTTATATTTATTATCTCGTAATTTATGTCAAAAATTGCATTAATTTTATAAAATTAATCTAGCAAATAAATTGATGAAATTTCGTATAAATAATAATTTTTTATACAGATTACAAGTTTTCCCTAACTTCACAAAATTCGGTGATTCATAATTTTTTTGTTACTTTTTTTGTGCATATATTGATTTTAAGAAGAGTTTGAAGATTGCGCCTAAATTAATCTTTCAGCTAGCCCTGGATTAACTGGAAGAAAATACCCAATCACATTAAACTCTTTTTAAATCTAATTTTTAAAATGATAATATGTAAAATTTTCCAGCGCTTATTTCAAAGTTCGTTCGTTTACTTTATTAAAATATTATCGGTTATACGTTTTATACACATTTAATAAGATTTTTTTGAATAAAAAAAAAGTTAATACAGTCTACCCCGTGACCAAGGCCGCTGGAAAGTGTTCGAATCGTCAGGAATTTAAATATGTAAAATTATCGCGATAAAATCCGTAAAAAGTCCTTTTATTCAATAATGTGTAGTATTGGCGTTAACAAAAGAAATAATTAATGCATTAATTTTACAAGGACTAATTACACATGTATAATAATGTGTAATTATACATGTATATTACCTTTAATAAGCTTAAGATATACCTCGTGGTAAATATAACAAAATAATATATATTACAGTTGGCCGATTTAAGAAGTACATCATCATCATCAGCCTGTCTCAGTCCACACTCGCACATAGGCCTTTACTTATGCACGAATCTCCATTAGGGATTTTTGGACCGTATTCCATCTCGCTGGTCCAATGCGGATTGGTGAGTAGACCGACTTTTTACATGCCATTAAGAATTACAATTACGGAAATTTATTTCTAAGCCTATTCGTTTAAGCTGAGCCGGCATCTGCAATTTGATTCCACGTTTTTTGGCGCCGTATTCTTTATGGTATTAATAGCTATAAATATTTCATAAACAGATATGGACTATTTTGATAACATTCTGAAAGCAAAACACACTTTTTTTTATAAATAAAATATTTTTTCTGGTAAATAGTGTATATTAAAAAAAATATTATTAATTTTTTTTGTTGGATTTTCTATAAAATGTGTTATTTAAGTTTTTATTGAACAGTTATTAATTTTTCCGTTTTGTATTTAGATCTCGAAAATAATTTAAATTTAGTATAAACGTTTATTTAACTTTTTTTGGTCTTGACGCTCTGGGCGATGATTATCCTAGTAAGGATCCTGGATCAAACTGTTTTAAACATTGTATTGTCATCGGCTCTTAATCTTTTTGATAATTATGCCAAATTTTGACTTAATGTTGTTATGGGGGATTTCAATGCCAAAGTGGGTATACGAACTGGCATCGAATCGTGTTTAGACCCTCACGGTGTCGGTAGTCGAAATCGAAGAATGCTAGTCAATTTCTTGGACAAAGAAGGGCTCTTCTTAATGAACTCATTCTTTAAGAAGAAGCTTCACAGGAAATGGACATGGCAAAGTCCGATACTGTGACAAGGAACGAGATAGATTTCATCATGACGGACCGGAAGCACATATTCAGGGGTGTCTCTGAGATCAATAGGTTTAAAACCGGTAGCGATCACCGATTGTTGAGAGGCACCGTGAATATGGGCTTTCAGCGAGAGCGGGGCCGCCTGGTGAAGTCTACTCTCCAACCTAACTTCCAACAAAACGTGATGGGCTCTGACAAATTCCAACTGGAAATAAAAAACCGATTCGATGCCCTTAACACATCGGAAACCACAATGGCAGTTGACGAGGCACTCGATGCCGTAGTGAACTGCATACGTGACGAGGGTAAAGGTAAAGGGTTTTGCAGGAGTAAGCGTGCTAGCAGGAAATCCAAGCTCTCCGATGAGACGCTTGGTCTTATGGAGGAACGTCGAAACTATGAGGACACCACTTCGACAGATGTGAAACTCTTTCAGAAGCGGATCCGCAAATTGATACCGAGACCTTCGCTGCTCAAATACGCAAAAGATAACTGAAGCAGATTGAGCAGAATAGAGGGTCGAAGGTTTTGTGGAGAAGCTCGGAGAAGCCATCTGTCGAAGCTTAGGAACTATTCTGGTTTGATTGTTTCTTCTAAGTCTGAGATCTTATCTGAGATCGAGGATTTTATGAAAATTGCACGAGTCACACGCTCCTCAACCTGATTACCGGGGTAACGATCCACGAGCCAGTCTGACTCGGCATCTCTCTGGTGAGCTTCTTACAGTCAGCATTGATGAGGTTAGTCTGGCTCTTAAGCAGCTCAAGGGGGGAAGAGCTCCTGGAAAGGATGGAGTTACTACTGAGCTCCTTAAAGCAGGGGGTAACCCCGTTTTAGGTGAGTTAGGGAAGTTATTCGACTTCGTTCTTCAACAGGGTAACTCTCCCTAGGCGTGGCTTGAAAGCGAGATCGTTCTGTTTTTTAAGAAGGGTGACAATACCCTGCTTAAAAATTACCGACTGATCTCACTTTTAAGCCACATATACATACTCTAGTTGCTGATGGGTTCCAGCCACCGAAGCAGGCTGTGTTTCGCAGAGAATTTAGCACCATAGACCTCATCTTCTCCATAAGGCAAGTTGTACAAAAGACCTATGAGTACAATCAGCCACTGTGCCTTGCCTTTGTGGACTATGAGAAAGTTTTTGACTCTGTAGAAACCTGGGCTGTTCTGGAAGCTCTTTTAGGATCTCAGGTCGATTATCGATACGTCAAGGTGTTGAAAGGTCTGTATAGCGCTGCGTTTATTTCCGTTCTGATTCCGGGGGGTCAAACGCAATCTATCCCATTGCATCGAGGAGTAAGACAGGGTGATGTAATATCCCCGAAACTGTTCATTAATGCATTGGAAGACGTCTTTAAGACCCTAGACTGGATTGGACGTGGCATAAACATTAACGGCGAGTACCTTCCACGTTGTTGGAGTGCTTGCAGGAATGTTGCACGGCTTAAATGAATCGTCCCGACGAATAGGACTGAGGATGAACATGGACAAGACCAAAGTCATGTTCAACGAACACGTTCTCCCGAGTCCGGTCAATGTCGATGGTGTTACTCTCGAAGTTGTCAATGAATATGTCTACCTCGGCACATATTGCAGTTGGAAAGACACGGCTTCGAGAGGAAGCCGATAGGAAATTCATGCTCGCAGATCAGGAACTAGCACACATTGCTCGTTGAACGTCAGGTTAAGAAGTCTAAAGCTCGGACTACGGGGACATAAGGTTCGAGTTTGCGAAACGTGTATAATGACCTCGAACGTACATCTCCGACAAAGAACGAAAGTTACCGACATAACGCAAAGGTTTAGCTCGTTGAAGTGGCAGTGGGCTGGTACAAGGTCTGAAGAATCGATGGCGATGGCACATAGGTTCTGGGTGGAGCCAGTTAAGAAACGAGTTAGGTCGACCCGACCAGGTGGGATGGATCTTGCCAGTTGAAGTTGCAGCAGTAGCAGGATCGGCCGTCTTGGCGTTTACTTAAAAAGGCCTATGTACAGCAGTGGACTGATAAAGGCTGAATATGATGATGATGATGATGAACATGAGTATCGTTGAGTTAAAATATTATACTTGAAATTTAGGTATAGGAAAAAATTATCAAATTTGAATGTAATACCATATATTATAAAATAATCTATAATATCTATAGTAACTACGATAGTGATAATTTTATTCATAAAAATTCACATTAAATTTATCTTAAATAAGTTGAATTATTGTAATCTTATTTTTTTTGTTATTATTGATATGGGTACATCATATTTATTAAATTATAATTTGAGGAAACGTACACTTTACATTTTTTAAAATCAAATTTATAATTAATAAAAAATAAATTATCTGCATGAGCATATCATGCAATCACTTTTTAGTCTTAAATTATTTAATAAAAAAGTTTAAATTTTACTTTTCTTTTAAAAGGAATCTATTACTAAAAATAATGCCTGATCATTCACCATTAAAAAAACCGTTATTTAAGTAAAACCAATTTAAAGTTAATTGGCAGGAGCAAATTAACGCTCGAAAACGATGTGGTAATAACGCACGGGTCGCCCCTTATTCAATTTTGAAGGTACCTAAATAAGCCTTTAGATTAAGGGTAGCTTGATGTGAAGCTTTGTATGTAAGCAAATAATTGAGTCAACTTCTATCTCTTACCTAAGTTGTCTTATAATTTGTTATATAACCTAAAGTAAATTATTTTGTTATTCATAAGTATTTTATAGTTTAAAAAGCTGAAAAGTTAGTTAGGTATCAGATATAAAAACACAGTATAAAATAACTTACTTTTTAGACACAAGGTTTTGCGATTGCGAAGTGGTTTAGCGTATTTTATGCAATCTTGCAAAGCAGCAGTACTGGTATTTTGTAATTTAATTTTAGGAGTTCTTTAAATAATGTTTGGGCGTGGGGGAAAGCGATGATACTATGGAGCAATTGAAATTTTTGCTTATTTTTTTAATGTAATGGGTCATCAAGACTGCCGCTTAGAGTTGGAAGTTTAATGTTTGCAAAACGTTGAGTTTCAATAGCCCCTAGGTAAAATACAGCGGAATCTGTTGCCTAAGTATAGAAGCTGGGACCATGGGCACCTTAGTTTCGTCGTGCCCTGAGGTGAAATCAGCCGCAAGCTTGAGATGGAGCCGCTACTGCGGCCAGCGCTGGCGAACTTGCCAAAGAGTCGAAAAGCGTTTCCGTAACCTGCGCCTTTGAGGCGTCAGGAAATAATAACGTAATTATTGTGCGCATCTGACATAATCCGTACTTGCTCCTACAAGGGTGAGTATGCGCCACGCGTAAAAAAAGGGTTTGCAAAATCCCCCTGACAAGTTCCTACTTTGTCACAGTGGTGTATTACAGTACACAGGGATCAGCCAGAAATGCTGTTTCTAGTTGCTGAGTCGTTCCTAACAAAAGTGGAATTACAGAATAAAATAAGTGTTTGTATTTTGTAAGCCCATATTCTTTATCTTTATTATCCTTTTCAAAATTAAGTATTAAAATATATTCTTCCTATTGCAAACATACATTGTAATTTGTATCATTAAAGTAAGTCGTGTTAATATTCCAAGTACTAAAAGTTTTTTTAATAATTTTTGCTTTGAAAAAAATTTTTCTTTAAAGAATTTTTGATTTTCTTTATGAAATCTAAACTAAAAGTAGGCTGATCCGTAACAATAAAGGATTCGAAAAAATAATTTCCCCGCTACTATTACAATCACAATACTTTGAAAGCGTCTATTAGTTAGTTAGTTAGTTATTAAATTTTTTGTTATTTAAAATAAGCCTATGTTACTCAAAAACAGTACAGCATTTAGTACAAAAAATTAAAATTGCATACGGCACATATCAAATTGGTTGGTACTACTTCATTATATTTTGTGATGCATATAATTTTGTGTTAGAACGACATTTTTAACCAAAAAATACCTATAGCAGCCACTGTTAATTATACTATGTTGAGAAACGATGTTATATGCACATTATTGTTTATATTAACTATCTATAGATTTTGATATAGTACCGAGTTATATTCAAACCTTGAAATTACCAAAGATTTAGGTCCAGTAGGAAAAAAACAAGTCGAAGTGTAATGCGAGCAATATTTTGGTGAAGCATTTTCTTAAAATAAAATTTCTTTCAGATATATTCAATATTAAATGATCACGTTATAACTTTGGCGTATATGTGATGACATATATAACTTTAAAGAGACTTTAATGTGTAATGATATTTTTTGTACACCTATTGAATATAAAATTAAATATTTATTTGCTAATAATTTTGGTTTAGATTATATCTGTATTCCATTCTTGGCATGATACTATTGCTTCCGTAGCCAAGTGGTATTTTTATGGCTACTGCTATGTATAATTACTATATTCAAACCTTGAAATTACCAAAGATTTAGGTCCAGTAAGAAAATAA
The DNA here is from genome assembly GCA_029286875.1 of Lamproptera curius. NCBI lineage: Eukaryota > Metazoa > Arthropoda > Insecta > Lepidoptera > Papilionidae > Lamproptera > Lamproptera curius. The sequence goes on from JAGSMT010000195.1 coordinate 140,876, forward strand.
TAAGTCGAAGTGTAATGCGAGCAATATTTTGGTAAAGCATTTTCTTAAAATTAAATTTCTTTCAGATATATTCAATAATTAATGATCACCTTATAACTTTAGCTTATATGTGTTGACATATATAACTTTAAAGAGACTTTTATGTGTAATGTTATTTTTTGTACACCTATTGAATATAAAATTAAATATTTATTAGCTAATAATTTTGGTTTAGATTATATCTGTATTCCATTCTTGATACAACTGCTTCCGTAGCCTTTTGGTCGGCTCCCACAGATAAGTCATTATTATTCTATTTTTAATGATATTAATATTTGAATAATACATAAATTATTGCCTTTGAAGTATATAAGTAGCTACTGTGATGCCTCAACAATTTTTTACTGTATTTCATATTTCGTTAGGGTAAACGTTCTTAAGTTTACTAGACAGTAAATTGCAGACTTTTATAGGAAAATAAAGAAGACGCTAAGGTGTAAAATATTTCACAAACAAAAAAAAAACACTTTAAAATTTCGTACCTGAAGTAGGTGGGTTCAGTAGGGAATAAATATTATTTTAAGATAAAACAATTCACATAATTGTAAATAAACGTATTAAAATGGTTTTAACTATCTTTTTCACGATATGCACATAAAATTGTTTAAATGGATCCGACTGTTCCTTTTCGATACCGTGCTTCAGAAAAATGTAAAATTATTGCAATTATTTTATATACTTCCTATGACATATAAGTTAGCCATAAAACTTATTCCTATTTAAAAATAAAAAAGCATATGGCTTTCAGTTATCATTATTCTTTGCAGGCCTTCAGTTGTCTTTAAAAATTGATGTATCATTTGTATTTAATGCCAAAATTGTGAAAACGATCGAATAATATTCAATAAAGATTACGGGGTCGCCCTTAAGGCAGCTCATAAAAAGTAATGGGTTCTAAAAGCTTTTGAAGGAAAATATGTTATCATTTCCTTACCTTACGTACAGTTACAAAACCGTATTAGAAAGATAATACAGCAGTTATTTTTTGGTATTTATGGCGATGTATAGCGCAAACTAAATTATAAGTAGAGTTTTTAATTACTAGTATTAGTATTATTTTAACATAATCACAACAGAAAGCTGCAAATATAGCACAGTATTTATTAAATTTTATCTGCACTAGCAGTAATAAAGTTTGACATGGTACATTTTTGGCTGACCTAAAGAATTTCTATTGGCTGGTGAAGTCAATTCAGAGCAAATGCTTTTTTGTATTTGTTACCTCTAAGACCGGACCTGTAGCTCCGATTTTAATTATTCTTTTTTTTATGGTAGATAGTAGCTGTCTGTGTATTTTTTTAATTACTTAATTATTATTTTAATAAATAGCTATGATAAACAGTTTAATAAATATCCAAAAAAATTAAAAAATTACGGCCACAAAATCCACAACCTCATGCGATAAAATTGCAATTGTAGGCCTTAAGACACAGACTTATATCATATTTTACATAATTGTATTTCTTGATTACTACCGAATTGATTGACATTTTAATGTAAAATTGAAAAAATCGAATCTCATTTAAGGTCATTAAATATCATTTATAATTTAGTCATTACAGGCATTGGAAATAAAAAAACTTTTTGTTATGTATCAAGTAAAAATTGTCATAATTAAAATTTTGTAATACTTTTTTACAAACGTTTATAAACATCTAGTTGCACAATCGTCTTCTTATTAGGCTTTTATAGTATCATATGGACCGAAAAAATATTGTAAATAAAATTGAGTTTTCACTATATTTTAACATTTTGGGAATTGATTGACCCGATTTTAGTTTTACTAAATTAGGAAAAGCTTTGAACCGATGGTATCAACACAAACCAAATTAATCGTGGATTTGTTTTACAAATGAAAGTAAATTTTTGGAACTCATATCCGAATTTTAAATACGAAATAGCTCTTAAATGATTTTCTTTGACTTAACTTTCGCGAAAGCATAATATTTAAAATAAGAAATTAATGCAATTTAACTTTTGATTCGCCTCTTTTATATTAACTATGATGCTTCTAGTTCTTGCTGATCCATGTGCGTTACTTATTTGACTCAAATAAAAAAAAAACACTGTGATAATATCACCAGGTTTTTTATTCGATCAAATAAGTTGTGTAATAATTTCAGAAACTTGTTGCTATGTCAGCTTTAATAAAAGTTAAATAAATATTGTAAATCTTAAAAACTATAGAGATATTGCTTTATGAATGACTAGCATAAAATATTGCATAAATACTGTCTCACAGTTAAATGGTTAAATACAGCTGATACTTAAACATTACATTTAATTTATGTGTAAAACTGTAATATTTTGCCAAACTTAATTTTAGGTCTGATTATGACTTATATTTGCACATATTAAATTTGGAAAGCATGACCTTATCTGCATTTAATAAAAGCGTCCTGTATGCCATCAACTGTTTTATGTTAACCTCATTCAGTTTTACGATCCCACGCGGGATACTTAAGCTAACGAATAGAATACATACTATGTTTGGTTTGTGCAAACAATACGCAACAAGAGCACATAACATTTCTGAAATTACACAATTATTAGAAGCATAAATAAATTTTAGCAGAAACCCTCTGAAATACGTTTTCAATGTGAAAATACACCTCGCAGGTGGTTTATATTATAATATTTCATATTCAAGTAAAATTATTTTTCTTATGGAAAATTTCATTTCCGTACTCTTGATAATGAAATTTGTAAATAAATCAATTGTTCTCATTCTATTGTATAGAAAGCAATTGCCTTAATAATTTACAAAAATTGATTATATTTTTTTTGTCGAGGTTATTAATTTTAAGCTATAAACTTATTGTTTTACACAAAGTAGACAGTGTGCGTGTATAGTTAAAATAATACTAGTACTTATAAATAATACTTTATCGCCCAATTAATATTTATAAAAGTTTGCTTATCTAAATCTACACTTTTGTTTCAATTTAAATTATTTTTAAGTATTTATTCTAAAAATCACAATTTTCCAAAAAAGCCTTAATAATTTATATTCAGAGGGCATACTAGAAACTAAGTATCACACGGCCTCCACTCTCATACGAATAAGACAATTTGTTTTGGTGCACAGAGCAGTCAACTCTTGCCCTGAATTATTAATACAGCTTTTTCCTTTTTAAATCCTTGATTTTAAATGACATGAATATGTCATTAAGAACAAAGATGAAATATAGAATAATGCTTTATTTACATAACACATTCATATGGATATGCTCATACTGTATTTTCAAAATATCTTTACTATATCTATATTAAGATTTGAATCATAATATTTTTGTTTCTTTTATTTACGCGAATACTAAACTTTATTAAATAAAATGACTATTTACGGATTTAATCGCGTTTATTTAAAATATCTAAATTCCCGACGTTTCGAACACTTTCCAGCGGCCGTGGTCACGGAGCAGACTGACATATCATACGTCTTGTTGCCAGGGCTGAAGTGGGGTTTCCAGATCTTAATTGAAATTTATTATAAACTGACCCTACTACTAAAACGCTTAAATTAACAAGTGATCTTATTAAGAAAGACTCCGAAACTTAATCTTCACGTTAAATTGATACTGCCTTTATGTCCCAAACCCTTAAAATAGTATGGGTTGCCTAAAATACACAAATCTAATTGTCCATTGCGCCCTATTGTGAGCCAAAATTGACTCACTCCTACTTATAAATTGGCTCAACATTTCAGTAAAAATCACTCTCTACAAACACAGAGGATAAACAAGCGCATTTACAAAGGATTCTACCAATTTGTAGAAAGTGAGTAAAACATCGAGATCTTATGACAATGAGAACTATGGTGAGTTTTGATGTTCAATCTTTTTTACATCTTTACCAACTAGAAGATTGCATCAATGTTGTATAAAGATGATACATTTACCATCTTACCATATGATAAAATAAATGCATTTTAAACCACCTTTACTCCATTAATTTAAAAATACGTTTACTATGGAGTTAGAAAATAATAATTCTATAGCTTTTCTTGATGTTTTAATCATTCGCAATCCTGATAACACTTTGAGCCATACTGTGTATGGACCACCAACCATACAAATAAATATTTAGACCTTAATTCACACCATTATCCATCTCAGTTAGGTACCTGGGCAAATCTTTGTTGCAGAGACCACGAGGGATCTGGATGATGAATACCTGGCACTGAGCTACAACTTGTTAAGCAAGTACTGCGAACAACAAGCTTGCTGCGCCACGGCAGCGTCACAGTAACCGAGTGAAGAGCAGCCACAGTGGAGCGGGTACCTGATGTTCTACCCTTTCGAGAGCGTAACTGTCAGATTGGATCGTTTTGGAGGCCAATCAAAACTTATTTATACTTAGAAGATTGGTCAATTCCTACCATCTGTATTTTAATTTTATTTAAAACAAACCAAATGTATACGGAATCTTGATAGTAAAGATTTTGCAAAAATAATTTTCCTGCCAGTATTAAAACACAATACTTGGAAAGCGTCTGTATTTCATGAAAGAAATTCTGAACTTCCTTTCAGTTATAATATTATAGAGCTCAACAACTGTTTCGAATAGGAAAATATACATTACAAATTTTTATGCAAATAAATAATTTTTCCATATTAACTGAGAATAAATTAAAATCTAGTGTATATATAACAAACTATCTAACCTTATTTCGGAACAATTGTTATTATTGCTACAGGATTTTTTTAACTGGTTTATTAGAAAAGTATATATAATAAAATATTAAAAAAATGGAAATAAAGATGTAGGTATTTAATTTGGAGCGTTGCGCTGCTCTGATTTCGATCATTATTTTTTTTAAATGGTAGTAGCTGTCATATATAGAAATATAAGTAAATGTTTAATTTATTATTTTTATAATTAATTGAATTTCTTAGTGTACATCACAGTTATTTGAGAGCCTATTTATACCTAATATTAAAATTTCAATTTTATAGGGAGTTTTCATAATTTTCCATAAAATAACATGAACTTACTAACATATCAAATGATTATTTGGTTATAAAGACCATACGTATGTTTTCTTTGATTTAAAGTTGTAAAATAACTTCAAACGTCTTTTTAATAACATAACGAGTTGGTTGCATTATTCACGACCGCTTTGCTGTCTGATAATCACATTTTTATGACAGCTGATAAGACGTCTACAGGACAGATGCTAGTCCTATGGCACACCAGATTTGTTTATAACGTTCACATGCACAGTGGAGCAGAAATTCGACAAGAATTATTATGGGAAAATCCCTATTGATCGCCACGATATTACCGAAAGGTTGTTCAAAAGAAAGTTAAAATCACTCATCGGCTTCATTGCTAAGCATCTCGTATTTGACAAGACGAGCTGTAGGAACGTAGTTAGTCAAGTTGAAAAACGCGGATCGCCACATGCTCATTTGGTTGGTAGAGAGGATACAACAAAATGAAATCGATTACTTTTAATTTACTTAAAATTAAATTTAAATTCTTCGACTATGCTTGACAGAAAGAGTAAAGCGTTTAAAACAATTTTTGTGGAATCTATCTTTGAAAGTAATGCATAATCGACTTTATCGGGGCGATCCATGGATGATAACGGGTCACCCATAAGCGTATCAGTAAAAGCTAAAATTTAAGTTGATAACGATTGTTGTTCCAGTTTACTCGTTACCTTTAAAAATTCAAAGCACACATAAAGTTGAATATTGCAGTCCATAAAATTGATAAAATACATCTGCAAGATACGCTAAAAGTTCACGTGATATGATTGGTTGTTGTTTGGACTCGCTGCTGAATTATCAAACGATCAGAGATCACTGATTTTCAAATGACTTTATTAGTCAAAGAATTGTGCCTATTATTTTCAATACCAAAAGACTATCACTGAAGTTTACTTGGACGATGTTCTGAAAATCAAAGGTGTACTTTACAATAGACAATGTAATACAACGAGTTAAGAAGCCGCCTTTCCCAGCATTGATCAGCCAGCATGATAATTTTACTAGAACACTGCTTTATTCCAAAATGCCACGATAATTTTCCTGGAATCAATCGGTAAATCTTAACGACGGAAACAAGGAAAACCAGTTTTAAGTTACCCTCAAGTATTTTCCACCAATTTTTTTCTTAGACACCCCCAGGTGTGACTTGAAAAACTTTATTAATATCAAAATCAATGATATTAACAACGTTTTTCAAGTCACACAACGGTAACGATTCGATAGCAAAATAGCATCGCACTTGCATTTGCTTTATCAGGTATTGCAGTTGGATGGTGGTCGAACAGCTCATTCCGCACTCAAGCTCTTATTAAACTTGCAAATAAATGAAACACAAACTTGCAACCTTTCGAGAAATTGTGCGACGGATACAATTTTGCAGCAGAGCAGATTAATAGTTTGGGATAAGTGCACAATGGCACACAAAAATCTTTAGAAGGATTAAACCGGACGTTGCAAGATTTACGAAAGAACCAGAACAGGTTTGATGGAGCAATGATTTTATTGGCAAGTGATTTTCGCCAAACACTCTCACGATCAACGCTAGCTGACGAACTTGAGGCATGTTTAAAGTCAACTATTTTATGAAGAGACATTAAAACGCTCAAGTTAAATATGAATATGCGAGTCGAATTAAAGATCGACTAATGTGTATACTATATTTCCTACCAATTCTTGACTCTTTACTCAAAACTAAGACCGAATTCATCACGAAGGTTTTCCTAATCATTGCTCAAAATTACAAAGACGGTGTATGGTTGAGCGAAAGAGTTAACTGCAAAAATCTTTGATGTCAAGGAAATTAATTTTACGGTTCAAAGCAAAATAATCATCATCATCCTCACCTGCCTGTGTTAATCCACTGCTGGGCAGGGGCCTCCCCTAATGCACGCCTCCTTTATTTAGTTTAGGGTTTTTAGACGATATATAGGTATACGGACTATGGTGGGAGGTCCTACTTTCTACATGCCCATCGGACGCATGGATTATCTATTTAGACAATTGGGTGATCGGCCCAAATTTTCCTAACCAACCAGAAAACAACATATCGTAAAGTTGTTTCCCGAGGTTTGAACCCGACCTCCGGTTTATAAAGCAAGGGCAAACGCTAGGCCACGGAGGTGGCTAATAAAATATAGAGCTTATAAATGACATTCAAATCGATTGATTCTGTTACTAACCAAGATGTAGTCAATTAAATTAGCTAGATTTGCCTGGACGAAATATCGGATCAGTATTCATTATGTTGCGAAATATAAACCAACCACGTCTTTATAATCGCACCCGAGTTGCTGTAATGAAATTAATGAACAACATCATTGAAGCCAATTTCAAGTTGCAATTTCCAGTGCGGCTAGCATTAACAATTTTGATAATAAATCTCAAGATATGTAATAAATCTCCTTAAGCGTTTGTAGCATCAATCTCATAAATACATGTTTTTCATACGTCGCCTGTTCCCATGACAAAATGCCAATAAAACTATTTATATAAACGTAAAAAATTAAACTGAGAATGTTATTTAATATAGCAATTATATAAAATAAAGAAAAATTGAATAATCAACGTTAAGACAGGAAAATGTCTGTCGGGTCAGTTAGTATTATTATATTTATGAATATTAAACATTTTTTGTGTTTGTCCAAGATATTACAATTTATATTTGAAATACTGAAATAATACCAAATATTTCAGTATTTCAAATATAAATTGCAATATTAGAATCTGTAATTAGAATTAGATAAAAAAACTAGAGACGTTATACAAGGAGCCTCGTACTATTTGACAAATTTATTTGTTTCCGGAATTTTTGATATAAGGCTCTACTCTCGGGTTTCCCGATTTGAGGGCAATTTATAGCATCGCTTAATGTAAAGGAAACACTACCGGCTGCGCCAGTCAAATTTCGGGAGCACTTAATTTTCTTCTTAAAAACTAAATTCCAATATTGAGGCTTTAAGTAACCTTTCAATGATAGGTGTTACCGATATGGAGGCACTATATATAATAGTATAATGAACCTAAATGCATTCCCAGTCTAATGCGAGCTGCATTAGCCTCGGAACACTAGTTCAGGCTCCTCATAAAAGTAATAAAAACGCCTACTATGCTTTCTCATGGTTGAAGACTGTGAGAAAGACTCAAATGTCTAAATTGCAAAATTGCTGAACAAGGCCTCTCTAGTCCAATTCAGAAGGAATACAATACAGGGTGAGGGGTATGCATAACTATCTATAAGTATTTTAATGTTAACATTTTTTTTAATTGCATATTTAAAGCTCATCTATTACAAGTAATACTGAGTAAGTAGATATAAAAAAAGTATTTAAAAAAATATATTTTTTGTGCATAAAACGTATTATAGACTACACTTTAATTAAACTAATACCCTAAAAGATATCAGCTTATCTTGCGTAAAAAATACGCTGTTAGAATGCAGTCATATTTTTTTCTTATAATTTTACTTGCGTACCATGAATTGTTAAATTATCAATAAAGTGGCAGTTTACTTTGACAATTCAGCAACAAAGAGTAAGCTTAATATTGCTGCCTATAAGGGACCCTCAAGGCTATATTACATCCTTGTATAAGTTTCTATTTAAATTGGAAGCGATTTTAAATTTATACTCCAATAGGGGGAAATTTTAATAATTTATTAGAGATTGACTATCAGTTTTTTCTAAAACCAATTTTATTGTAAAAAAAAATATTAAGGTTTAGTTCTTTTGTACAAGTGTCATTGTTTTATTATCTATTCCCTTAAAGTTTAGCTTTAAAAATACCATATTGTTTTGTTATGTTCGCTTGAAATCTGAAATTAAAAAAAGTACTATGAGTGTGTATGATGTCAATGTATAGGCGTGTCCATAAGTGACTTTATTTGAGATCTATGCAGTTTTAGTGTACCTATCAGAATTTTGAGCATTTTAAAAATGTTTAAAACGCTGTTTAAACCAATTACCTCAAGTTTAATACTAGTTCGTAGACCCAAAATTTATGTTATTTTATATTTTACAAAGTCTTTAAAGAACCACATCGTTTGTAAAAAAAAGTTCATTTGTTATTATTAAAAACAAGATTATAAGCAAATTATGAAATCAAGTAAAAAATTGCGTAGCTAAGGTTATTCATGCGTTGTATTCTTTACACAATAAGATTGTTTTCTTATAAGCTAAAGCTCAAGCTAAAAATATTTTAATAATTTTTAATCAAAAACTATATATTATACGAAATTTTCAATTTATTTCATGCGAGGCCATATTGTTAGCCTAACTTGTATACTTTTCCCCGAACCCACATCTGCAAAAGACCACGTACGTCAAGTGGAATGAAACATTTTCACTCAATTTCAGCTTTCATTCTATTGCTAAAAATTGCCTGTCTTGTTGATATTGATGTGTTTAAAAATATAAATAAATGAATCCAAGCTATATATTTTGATGATTCTTCCTTACCTAAAACTTTTATAGTAGATCCCACGTGACTATGAATTTGGTAAAAACTGTTCGAATTTCTAAAGGTGTTAACAATTGTGGGTTAAAATCAAAGAGGGGTATGACAGCTCGTACAATATAGAGGACACAAACCTGAATATGAATAAAATAGTAACTTTATGTTTTTGGCAATAAATGTAAAAGCGATTTAAATTACGTATCTTTTCGTGCACGCGTTCAACTCGCTATTGATGCGGGTTTTTTAGTGAACCCTGTTTATGAACTAAAGTAAATTATATTACTTTAATTTTTTATTCACTAAGTGAGATATTACTTTTTAACATAAGATCTAAGTTTTTTATAGGGAACTTTACAAGTTTTTTCATTAATTAATTTGATAGAACATTTTAAAAAAATATTTTTTAAACTACCTATATATGTTATAAAATGTAGGGTTTGTACTTTTTATTGGTTTACATAATCAAGGGTTATAGCTTTACGTGTACTAAATTTTAAACACAACCACCGTTGCATAAGTTAAATTTAAAAGTTGTTTGATTTTTCTTAATAAAGATATTACCACACAGTAAATTACAAAAGTTGAACGTTAATTTAACTCCGGGATCATCAATCATTTTTATCTGCCTACTGAATCTCTCAATTATAATATATTAAATGACTTTTACTTTCTCTTCTAAACATCTAATTTGGTTTAATACATATTTTTTATTAAATATAATACACATATAAAGGTTGACCAGTATCGTTTTCATTCGAACATTAGTAACAGAATTAACTATATTTTATTATACATTAAAGTACAAATAGAAGTAATGGAGCTTTTAGTTTTGTACTATTTGTTGATGAAAAACTAAAATTTAAAAATTAATTCACGTTTCAATAAATGCAAACGATTGTCGTAGAGAAACTCGATTATACACTTTAACTAAGTGATACTAAAATTTAAGATAAAAATTTATCAAAAACCTTTACGATTTAAGTTATACTAACAATTTTAAGGCTATGTTAAAAAATGAATATTCTTTAGTAACTATAAAAGGTGTAACTATATTAACTCGTTCCTTTTCTATTAGATATAATGTAACTTTTTTGGAATATAGTAAAATATTTTTTTTGTGCCCTAAAAAATATGATAAAAATCACTACGTAAATGGCTTCTTCATTCCTTTTAGCTTAGGTATAATTACAGCTTGTGTTAAAGCTCAGATGTGTGTAACCGTGTCTAGCAAACATATGGCTAGATGACCGTTTGGTCAGAACTTATATCAAAACAAGTGAAATTTTACCGAAAAAATAACTCGACTTCAAACATGGTAAAACTATTTTATGCAATAAAAGCAGGTTACTACGTGCTATCTGTACGAAATTGCGTCACGTTTTTTGCCACTGCATTTTAACTCTGATAACCTTTAAGATATTCATGTTATCAAAATGTCGTCCACGACACGTTTTATGAACATATAATTTTAATGCAATAACTTTAATGTAAACTTGACATGTATTATCTTAAAAAAGCTTTAAGTGTGCTTGATTGCAATTTTAAAATGTTCACATTAAAATGCTCATTGTGGGTTATTTTTAAAACATAGTATATGCTGTCGTGGATTTTATTATAGACCAATTTAAGTAGTATAATTACGTAAAACATACTTTATGTGTATCTTTTATGGTTCTGGCAGAGTTTGCAATTTAATCGCACGAGGTTGTGATTTTTGACTCCGAAATTTTCTTAACTTCTTTAATTTATATTACACTACTGATTACAAAATTTAAAAAAAATGGACCAAATAACAACTAATACCTATAATTTAAAAACAGAATAAACTAAATCAGGTCTCTAGAAGCGGAGTAACGAGGTAACATATATAAAAAAAACACGCTCTTAATGGTGCACCTCCTGCTTTTTGGGAGTCGGTCAAAAGGGATTTCATGAGTGTATAAGCTGCTTATAGTTATAGATGAATCAGTGCCGTTACACTGCATAATAATTCTTACCGTTTTATTATTTTTGTAAATCACCTTGAAATAATGCAACAAAAAAAGCTTTCTTCATAATACAGACGAGTGTTTTGACACTACTCAATATTTTGCAACAGCAACTCTGCCAATTCCTACAACAAAATCACCATTTCAAAAATTCTCAATGTATGATCTGCGAAAAGACTTTTTAGTGGTGGTTTTAAGTAAAACAACTAAAACTTTATAAAAAATCTTTATATTATATTTTACAAAACGCAATGTTTTTGACATACGAAAGCTATTATATATATTATTAAGCTTAGCCTTATTAGATATAAATATAATGCTGTAGCACAAATTTTTCGTTTTATATCTTTTATAAAAATTATAATCCTACGGTCGTTCTTCCTATCCGATCCTTTTATTCTTGTTGCTATCAGAAAAATACTGAGAGTTTAAGACTATTTTCATCTAAATGTTCTCTTGTTTAAATACCGCTTACTAACTACCGTTGTGAACTAAAGTACACTGAGATGAGGCCACGAACAAGAGCCAGTTGCTAATAAACATCTAAATTACAAGCGCAAGCTGCAATTTTAAACAAGTGGCGATGTGAGTTATGAGATATAGTTTCGGCTAGCATGCAAAGTAGAATGTACACATTTTGGAAAACGTGCCAGAAACTAAACAAATTTCTCTTAAAAGTAAGTCAGTGTATAATAAAAATGTTTAAACCATCTTAGAAATAAATAAGTAACACATTTGGTGCGTATTTTTATTAAAATATAACGGGAAGAATATACTTAGTTTCAACTTTTAGTTTTTTTTTATATAAGTTACCTCGTTAAGTGATATTATGATTGAAAGTTTAAGGTTAGGTAAGAGAAGGTATTATTCATTGCGTAAGGATATTTTCATGCTACTATGCTTAAATAATAAAAGAAACTCATCAAATTTTAAGAGTAACCAAAAGTAGCCACTTAATAATAATAAAATATAGAGATTACCTTAAGATTTGCATAATCAGCTGTCTATAACTTTTCATGTTACGAGAAGACTGCAGTTGCAACTCTCTTCTAGTTTTACTAAGGTCAGAGCCTATATGAAAAGTTTTTGGGTTTTACTGATACATTGAGTTTGTATAAAATATAAAATCGACATTATAGAGTGCTTCTCTGTCATCTACCGACCGCCACTAGATGGAAATGTAAATACTATAACGGTATGTACTATAACTGTAACAATACAATAACCAAGTTTAAATTATCGGTACACATGATATTTTTCGATCTGGTTTGTACGGAAATAAATGCTGCCCCCTGTATTAAGGCGCACTTGACAGCTTTACGAAACATAGTTAAAAATACTGCGATGGTTGTGCGGTGTGTCACGGGCTGTCCAAATACACAATGAGTACATTCAAGGCAGATCTGTGACGAAGCGGATGAGCTTCATGGCAGTCGCAGGGTACGTTGCGTGTCGTTCAAAGAGCTATGTCGAAAGTTCTTTGAAATGTGTGTTCCAGGAAAATATTTTCTGTAGCACCTAGGAAGACTTTTAGATGGCGATGGCTGAAAGTCAAAAGCAGATTAACCATAGACGTTGGATGTCGTAAAGTACATTATCAGACACTCGAGCAGTATTCTTTTACATTGCTTACTAGCGCTGATGTAATTTATGTTTGTTTATTGGTAACAGCTTTTTAGCCTTTATTAGTTTCTCGCCTTAAAAGCCTACATAAAGTTAAACATCTGAAAGGGTTAAATTTGGATTGATTGGAATGAGCGAATGAACAGAAGTATACGGAACGGGATGCTTAATTTGAATAATTTTAAAATTGCTAAAATCTTTACTTTAAAAAACGTTTAAATAAAATATAATATGTTACTTTATTTGGGAACAAAATTTATAACCAAATAAACAACATAAAATTGTTTCTTCTACGTTTTATTCAAAATTATCTGGTTTGTTGATTTTTACGTTTTATTGAAATTATATTGTATAGATTTTATCTACCAAAATTTTCACTTCTAGCAATATATGAGTTTAAGTTACATAAAAATAATAAGTTTTAGTTTAATTTTTACTAACTGTCAATTTTATCATTTCAGAAAAACTAACTCGATTTTTAGATTCTCTGTTTTCCTAATATAATTGTTTGATGTATGTCAGTTTGTTAAATTCAAATTGTATTAGTTTCCATTCAAGTGAGTTATGACAGGTAAATTAATTTGAAGAGATAGTGACAGTTAATTTATTTTTGACAGACAATCAGTAGAATACCGTACAATTGTTAATTAGTTTAACAAATACAGAGGTAAATATCATTCTCTCAAAATCTGATAATCTAAAAAAGTATTCTGCATTTTTTTAAAATAATAATTTATTAGACTTAAAATATCATTCATGCCAAAACCATATCAATTCATAAATTCAACATAATCGGAAAATAAAAATATAAAGCATAAAATGATAGAAAAATTTAATAAAACGATGGTACGTCTTCTTTGTTTTACTTAAGACATCTAAAAGCTATTAGACTTAATGGTTTCTTTAATTTCATAAGACTTTTGTGAAAAAATATGCTTTCAAAGGATTTTTTTTTGATTGTAGTAATACAATTTCAGTCCTAAATGTGTATACACTGAAAATAAATATGTCGACTGAATTTATTATTTTAAATATTGAAGTATTTAAACCTTAACTTAAATCGTAGAAAAAAGCACAACTTATGTTAGTTTCTTTATTCAATATAAATTGTTAACAACAAAATCCATCGTCGTTATTTCCAATATCCTTCTCTTTCCTTCAAGTCGTGTGACTAGAAGACAGAATTCACTTTAACAAAACTGATAACGGCTTTTTAAAAAAAATGTGTTTTAATCAGCTGATTCAGCCGATTCCAGATACTAAAAGTTGTAACTGTGCAATTGTCGATTGCAACAAAAGATTCTGTACAATTTTTTAAATAGATATACGGTTTACGGCATTTATTAAAATTAATATTATAACCTAAATTTGGATAAGACCTAGTAATAACAGAGTGAAAATAAAAGTTGAAAACGAATAAAAAGGCCATAAATTGTGTAAATTAGGGTTTACTTAAAATAAACGAGTAGAAAGGAAATAAAATTGTTAGAAATGGAAAGTATGGCCATCTATGACATATATGGTATGAAGTTACAAAATTAAATTACGTAAAAAAATTATTAAATACACACTTGAGTAAGAGAAATATATAGTTTAGCCATCGGCTTTCTTACGACGAATGGTGTATAACTTACGTTACATAATTGGAAATCATTTTACCTCTGCATTGTTATATGCAGGTATTTTTTTTTAAATCGTTACTTGATATTATCTATCAGAAATTGTAATGAAAACTAATGTAAGTAGAGGAATAAAGCATAAATATTTCAAAACAATAAAGCAAAAGGAGAAAAATTATAATTTTAAGAAAAAAATATAACCGACTTCTAACAGCTTCTAACTACTTTACGCAATATAATCAGGTAACAACGCGCTCTCCGTATGAAATTGCGTTGCGTTATCTGCCACCGCATTTTTAATCTCTGGTAACTGTAATATTTCACTTTCATCAAAATGTCGTCTATAAAACTTTTTATGTACATAGAATAAAGTAGTAAGTAGTATATAGAAAAAATGTTTAAATGCAATTTCTTTTATGTGAACTTAAACTGTATTATATAAATTAAGCACTGAATGTTCCTGATCGCTATTTATAAAAATGTTTACATTTATTTGAATGTTAACATTTTTTCTTTTGTGCATTATTCTTGAAACATTGATATTTGCTATTGCGGACTTTATTATAGACCAATTAAAGCTGTACAATTATGTAATACTTGATTTACTTCTATCTTTTACGGTTTTGGAAGCGTTTTAAATTTAATCGCACGATGTTGTCATTTTTTTTCTCAATTATCTATTATAATACTTATCACGACAAAATAAAAGAAAACGTTACCAATAGAAAACTAATATCTATATTTAAAAAAAAAATAAGGAAATCGGGGCATTGGAAGCGGAGCAACGAGGACACATTCGTCATAGATATTTATAAAACAAAACGTGCGCTCCGAATTAAGTACCTCGTTCTGTTTGGAAGTCAGTCAAAAAGATAAAAATTATTAAATTAAAGTTTCAGAAATACATATTTCTTTGAGAGTATGTGATGACATATCTCGGGTTTTGTCGTTTTCATTTAATTATTAATCCTTATCCGTCAATTAAGGAATATGTCATTTAATGGCCTTAGACATCTTTATACTATATACTTATATCTTTTAGTATGGTGGCTTTATTAATCTCAGATGAACGGGATCTTGACAAAACAATATGTTGGGGTCGGATATTAGTCGCTTTCAATGACAACAGATATTGTTAGTTATAAGAATGTTAGTCTGCGTTACAAATTTAAATAATTTTAAATGGTTTAATATTTGATTGCCAATAATAATGAACTGCCTCCATACCTAGTGGTATAGGCGTGGTTTAGAAACCGGAGGTCTGGTTGATCTGCAGGGACTCAACTAATTTTCATTGTTGTGTCCTGTTGGTTAATGCAATTGGGCCGATCACCAATTGTCTGAAAAGTAAGATGATCCATGCGTCGGATGGGCATGTAAAAGTCAGTCCACCACCAACCGATTGGACCAGCGTGTGGGATCGGTCAAAAGCCTTCTAATGGATAGGAATGTATTAGGGAGCTCATGTCCAAAGTGGACTATAGAGTGATGATGTGATGTGAATATTGATTGATTTAGAGGTCAACTCCTATGTAACTTATAATGAAATATGGAGCTGAGAAAATTAAAAGAAGCCTATTTTATGAAAAAATACATATGTGTTACTTTACGATATAATTAAATAACCCTTTTTGATTTAATAACTAACCGTTCTAGTAGCTAAGCCGCGATTTCAGACAATTTTGTCCAAGGTAACGTTTACTACGAATTTATCGTAAGAAACATTATGAACATTATATGAACAAGTACGAAAATAGATCAGTGAAAATAAAATAAATCTTTATGGCATGCGAAAACTCATCATCCATTGTCAAACGAAATTCACGAAAGTATTCGCACGTAACTCGTAAAAGCTAATGTTATACGAGACACCGTCAAATAGTATTCTTTATTAGGAAAGCTGACGTGTCGCTGATATAAACAACCAGCAGAAGTATTAGGAAGCCAGCAGAAGTAGTTCTAATCGTAAATAGAAGAATGAAAATTTTAGTGTGCTTGTGCTTTTAATTTTCATGGAGACGTACTATTGCCTCGAGTTCAGTTAAATCAATAAGCAGTTACTTTGATTTTGTTTGTATTCCTTGAAGCTAGCATTTAATATTTACTTTAAAGTTTTTATTTTGCTTGTAAGAATTATTAATAACACCATTATAAAGCCCTTATATATCATATTAAGGTGTTAAAAAAATAAACAATAATATTTGTATACTAAATTAGCTACTCCATGCAATTTATTTGCATCTTACTTAATTTCTCCGATGATTTTGCTTTTAATTTTTTTTGATGCTCTGTTGCTGTGATTTGCAATTAAGTATTTTACATATTCCTCTACGGCTGTCGAACACTAAACAAATAAGTATGTAAATCAAGAAGCTGTAACTGGACTAAGCGTCTACAATAGAAAAAACAAACCTTCTGTTTCACAAAATATTGTGGATATAGTAAACCATGATTGTACTTTAAAAGAAAACTAAAAGGTAGATCCTAGTTAGTATTGCTTTAGATATATATAGTCTGTATTCAATAAAGTTTACGAAAAAAATAAGTTTCCTTTCTGTTTTTCTAAACTGAAACTCCTGATAGGCCTACAGTTTTATCCGATTAACTTTCCCACACATAGGCTTAATGCAACGTGAAGAGGAAGGTAACTGTTTAGTTCACATTTATCGATATGAATATAATATATAAATCCATTAGTTAATGATACGATATTATCAGTTATTATTTGAAATTGTACTGCCCATTATTATGATGGATTAAATTTTGTTGCGATTTACGCAACTCAAAACTATGAATGCAGGAAACAAGAATCTTATGAACAAAAAGATAAAGTGGTATGATTTCACACTTTTTAAGAGTGACATTTTGATAAAAGAAATCGAATAGTATTGAAAAAACGCATTCCTATACTAAACTAACTGATACTGATAATACTGATTCTGACTTCATATTAAAAATTTTATTCACTTCATTGTATTTTAATATGTATTTTAATTTTGCGGCCTTAATGTCCAAATGAAAATGATATGCTAACACTATCGATGTGATTCACCATTAATAAGTACAGGTACGACGACCATCAAGATGTCAAGGTCACAAAGTCCACCTTAGTAGTAATTGCCCGATACACGCAAGTGCCATTGTCGATATTGTAACTTTAGCCGTGGCCTCCGCCCAGGCTTTTACGTCCGTAAAGCTATTAACGACATGAATGAGTACATAATTTTACCTTCACAACGTAGCTAAATAAATAAAAGTATATAGATGAGTATTGTTTCAGAACGGGGACTTAATTGTCGCCAAGCTAACATTACAAATCACTTATTATTTAAGAAAAGCATTACAGAACTTGGAATCGTTAACTGCGCGCGATGTCCTAAATCTAGAGAGCTAATTTTTTAGACGTATTCAAGATAATTAACCCTTTTGCTGCGACAAATTAATAAAAACTAATCATATACTAACATAGACCTACCGTAAAAGGTAAAGGTAATTAGTGAATGAAAAATTCATTTCTACTACTGTAAATAAATAGTACAGTCTAATACGTAGATCATACATCAACAGCCCATCTCAGGTCACTGTTGGACATAGGCCACCCCTATTGCATACTACATCAGGGATTTGTGGGCCGTATCCCACCACGTTGGTCCAATAAGAGTTGGTTGGTGGTGCACCTTACCGCAGATGTGGCTGGGGTTCGAAAGTATTGTTTGGAGCCACTTGCACCCATGTACAGTCTAATAACATGCATTAAATATTATAGAGATTTGGCTAGTTTTTTAACATAATGTTTTTGGTGAGATAATGATATTTTAATGTTTACTATTGTGCGACGCGAAGAGCCGCCAAAGAAAAAAAATGAGGAATGAAATTTTAACAATAAATTTGATCGACTTCTTATAGTGTATAACTATTTGACAGAGGAAACAACGTGGTCTCCGTACGACTCTGATAACTTTTAAGCTATTAATTTCATAAAAATGTCGTCTTTGACACATTTCATGTATGTAGAATGAACAATTTTTAATGCAATAAGTTATATGTAAACTTAAACGGTGTTATCAGTATCACATTAAATAAGCTTTGAATACAACTGATTGCAACTTTTAAGAATATTTACGTTTAAATGGTTTTTGTCCGTTATTCTCAATCATAGATATATAATATCCCAGAATGTAGTTTGAAATTCTTATGCGGCTTGAATGAACATGTAAATAAATGCGATTTCAACATTGACCCTAGGAAAAAGAAAGGCTTAAACGGCCGATTGAATATACTATTTTGGCTTGATATACTATGTATGATATACATGGTATATCAGGATATATTCGTAGATCGTTTAAAAATATTTACAAATTAACTTTGTTCGCCTCAAACACTTTTTAATAAACTACTTATTAAATCACAATTATGCACAATTTTAATTTTAATTTTTAATACCGACTTGAAAAGTAAGTAAGTATTAATAAAAAACGGTTCAATAGTACTAACTTCATGATTATTGAAATAATATATGAGTAAAGTTTAACAACTTCCGAGTTTTAGCATTTCGTGTCTCGAACAAACAGTTGAGAATTTGTAAAAGACAAATTTACCCAAAACATTTCTCGCACCATATCCACGGTATTAGGCGCACCGAAAGAAATTAGACAGGATAAAAGGATCAAGCCTTTTAATCCAGGTTTAGGCTGTACGTTTTTGTAAATACTTTTTTACATTCGGTAGAAATTTTGTTCTCTTGTTTGTTAATAACTAATTTACTTTTTTACCTATACAAATAAATAAAATTGGAGTGTCTGTTAGTAACATCACAATAATTGTTTTGACCGACCCAAAAGAAGGACGTACTCAATTGGAAGCGTATGCGTTTTTCTTCTTTTTTTAATATGTATACCTCGCTGCTCTGGTCCTAGTGCTCCGAATTAGTTGAATCTTTTTGAATTATATAGGTATGACTGTCATTTACTTCGGTTTTATTTTAATAACTTTATTTAAGGAAGATTAAAAGATACTTAAGAAATAAAAAAAAAACCGCACCAAAACTCACAACCTCGTGCAAATAAATTGCAAAAGCTACAGAAACCGTATAAGACATACTTAAATATGTTCTACATAATTTTGTATTTCTTACAAGTTTTAGGACTAACCCACAAAACTGTACAATACACGCACTATTTAGGATATTTAAAACTTAGCTTTTTCCTCCGCAAAGGCTTTTACCTCGGTAAAGTTATTAGCGACATTAGTAAGTTCTATAATTTTACCTTGGCCACATAACAATACAATACAGAATAAATAAGTATTGTAAATGAAAATGCCCTAACGACCACAATATCAATTTAAAAAGTACATATTATTTTGTGTCCTCGTGGCGACAAAGACGGGTTATGTCGGACTCGCATCGACTAATACCACCACGTTGGTTATTCCCTAAAGATGGGGTCGAGAAACTCTTTGGCAGTCTTCTGCGACTCCACCAGTGCTGGTCGCTGAAGCATGACTATCTTGATCCTACGACCGACTACATCCATGGGCGCGTCGGAACTCGCAAGCTCTTTGTCTCGGTCCTTTAATCGGGGCATCAGACTCCTCTGAATCTGTCACCCAGGAGCCATGGGAGCTAGCAGAGTTCGACCTTGGCAGGACAAGTCACCCAACCCCCAGCGTTGGCCTAGATGTTAAGCTCCGCCGCCAACACCATTTCGGCCGCAAAAGTGCCTGTGGGTATTCACACTTAGTTTTTTTTGGTTAAGACTTGTCAGCTGAAGGCGCTTTGTTTATTTAAAAAAAAACGTAATAAACTATTTGGATTCACACAGAAACTATAAATGTAAAAAACAAATATTTGTTTACTTTTTGCAGACAGATATTATCAAAATTTACGGAGAATATGTTTGCATACAGGGTTCGCTGATTTATTCATGCGTGAAAGTTAGTAGATTTAGTTTATAAATACTGCTCATTAAACTTATTTTAGACCTACACAAGAAGGTTAAGGCCAGTTTATAACGTGAATAGCATTTAATATCAAACCGGCTTATGAAGGCATCTTTTTTTTTCACGGTCACTGCTTACATCGATTATTGCAGGGGAAATTTATTTCTGCTATAATAAGAAACTTGAGTAATGTTCATACAATAAATGAAAAGTATTTGTGAAATCATATCCACGTAACCAAGAATGTTTACGTATACACGAATTACACGAATGTGATTATTAAGTTAAAACTTAACAACAAAAATTATTCAAACCAAACCGATTTTAATTAACTAGTGGTCTACTTCAGCTATTTGCTATTTTATCCTTGTTGTAATGGATCGTTTTGTAAGACTACTTTCACAATCAAGCTTAAATAATCCTGGGTCTTGAAGAAGGAAATTACTCATGACAAGTGGAAAAAACTCATTTATCTTCATCGGTGGCTCTAAAAATGTTTAAATATAGAAGCCTTCTTTAAGACAAAGCCAATCTAATCAGACTTGTCTTAAATACGGCAGAACAATGAGCACTTAAAGGGGCTTCCCTTTACCTTCACTAACCTGTGTGCCCGGGTTAAACTTTGATAGACAAACAAAACCTCAATCTGCCCATGACCAAGAATATGCATATTTATATTGTTGTTTTTCATAGACGCAAATAAAACGTAAAAAAAATGTTTAAATTAATATGACCTTCTTGAATAACCAGCCCTAGGAATAAAACAGCCTGAGCCAGTTTACTTTACAGCATTACGATTTACACGAAATTTTCTCATACGCCTCGGTTAAAATTGTGACTGCAGTATTAGTAGTATTACATTATTGTAGAACTACCTAATATATCTCAGATTATTTCCAGGTGGGTCCCCTTAGTTTTAAGGGCGTGGTCAGCGTATTTACGAGACGTAACATACTGTTCCGCGGTAAGCTACGCTTTGGTATTGCTGCTCATGGGCCCCAGTGACCACTTTCCATCAGGAGGCCCAACTGCTGAGTCTGTTTTCTAATGCGATAAAAAAATAAATATACTAAACATCGACATATCTTACTAGCAGTTATTCTACGGCTCCGTAGAAGGACTGCAATATTAACAGCATAAATGCTGTTAATATTCTGTATTTCACTTCTAAACTTTCTATAAAATACTTAAAATTTCACTTTTATAGCAAAGTATAAAAAAATCAAGATATCACACAACAACTCTAAAATAAAAATTCAAATTGAAAACTATGCACAATTAATCAGCCGATCGTCCGATTGGACTCTCAAAGGCATGCAAGCATTAACATACACAAATAATCGTGTATGGACAGAGAACAATGAACACAAAACGATTTGAAAGTTGCTAACATTTTAATTTAAAATTGAGTCATTAAATTAAAAAAAAAATTCTATCCATATATTTAAAAATATAATCGAAATAAAGAAAATCGATAATTGATTATCGATAAAGTAAAAGATATTTATGTGCAAACAGCCAAAATGGAAATTCACAATCTGGAATACTTGCATAGAATTGGTTACATAAGGTCACATGTATTTTACTTTGCTCGTGAAACATTTGCTGAATAATTTCATCATAGTCTAGTGCTCATGTCAGATTGCTTTGTTGCCACATACGCTGTGGATTTAAAGTGGGCGCAACAGACATGAAAAGCGGTTGTAGAGTTTTGGAGAATATTTCAATAAAATATGATGTTAGGGAAGGTTATAGCTTAGTCTAATTTCATTGAAATAAGGATTCAATCAAATATTTTTTTCTTTAATTTCCATAAAAAATAATGATAGGAAATAAATTATAATTTTGATACTTTTTTTTTTAAATTTTTGTAAAAATTAAAATTATTAAAGTAGAGAAATGAATTATATCTAATTAGCTCTGATTTATTTACCAGTGGTTTTTAAATTCAAATAAATACAATTGTCTATATTGAAAAAAATTTGTTAACATTTAGATTTTATATGGCTTCCCTAGTAAGTACGAAAGTTGGCTTGCAAGAGATATCAAATATTTAGATATTGATTTTTTGAGTTATCAACATTGAAATAATGAAATTGTTACTAGTTTTGAAGTTAAGTCGATTTGATCACTAAAGCTTACAAAATTCCCATTATGCTAAAGTATATTATTATAGATTTTATTATTATCTAATAAATTCTTTTAGGATCTAAGATTTATCCAAAAAAAATCATTACGTCCATGTATGTATAATTCATTCAATTTATTATGAGTCTACAATACTTATGAAAATGAAATTCCAAAAGTAAGCGATTGTCTTCGTCCGGGACTTGATGGATCTCTAAATGTTCCTCAAAATATTTGATTGATGAGCTACGATACTCGATGTTTAATTATTTTCTTTCTTTTTTTCTTGTTTTTGTATTATTCAACTCGATAAGCAACGCTACAGTTTAGCCCTGCACCTGAGAATCACGGCTTAAGACATCACTCTGTTCGTATACAGACAATAAAATATATTATGTCACGTCTCGTTCAACCGGTAGTTACATTAGTTACGATAACATAAACTTAATAGTGTTTGCATAACGAATATAATCTAGCCAAAGATGATTTACTTTTCAAATTAAATATTACACATTTAATGGATTTGTCTACCAAAGCTTATACCGAAAGTTCCAAAATATGTGTTAAAAAGTTTATAAAGTGGCGTTCGCTTTTTTATCTCAGGTCCTAGGTGTCCTACTTTGAAACAGAAGCGGGGTTATTTTAATTAAAAAGCAAGTTTAATACTCAATACTTAATAATGAAACCTGAGTTTTTCTAAATAAACATCACATTTTGAAATAATAATCTACCTTGTAAAGTAAATATTTGATTGTTAACATTCCCGCAATCTGAAAAGGTTGCGATGACGAATACGTTTAATAGAATTCTAAGTAGATTTTCTACTGCGCCTTGAATATGTAAACATGAGTCATTTTTTATTTCAATATAAATAGAATTTAAAGATATTTTAACAAGAGAACACACATTGTTATAGCTATCGAAACAAAACATATTTTAAATTATCCATTTCTAATAGTCCTAGGTATATGGCTTATAGGCAAATTTATAGGCATTAATATTGTTATATAAAACTTGTATTATTTATAACAGAAAAAAGTTATATATTTATAGATTAGTGTATATATTTCTCACTGATGCTCTTTAAAATATCTATACTATAAATTTTTACAAAAATTTGTTCCGTCACTTTTATAAACTTTAATTTTTATATGTCAAACAATATAAATAGATAAAATAATAATTTTGTACAATACCAGAAAATCTTTTGCTCACTATTCCATCTATTAACAGCTGATACCTAGATGAGGTTAAAGTTTACATCTAGTACAGTGGCAGTAAAGCCCAAGTGCCATGGGTCGTTTATTAAACTCTAGTTGCCAGAAAGATGTATGGGTATATATTTTACTTCAAATAGTAACCTTTTGCTTTGAAACCGCTGCTGGCAGGTCGCCAGTATTTATCGTCTATTTTGAGGACCTTATGGAAAGGGTAAAACAAACACCGGAGGGATTCTAATGGAATAAAAGCTGGGGTACCGCTGGAGTACCAAATACGGGATATAAATGAATAATACGCCCATACGAAATAGAGAAAACGGCCCGGGCCGTCTAAAGCCACGCGCAGTAAGTATATCTTCTTTTAACGCAAATGGTCTCGCGGATCATAAGACCGAAATTTCAATATTCCTTCGCGAAAGCGACGTAGATATTCTACTAGTGCAGGAGACATTTCTTAAAACCCGGTAGAAGCAATCCGAAAATCGCTAATTACAAGATTATAAGAAATGATTGGAGCGGCGCTTTAAATGACGGCACGCTCATTTATTATCACTGCACTGTGTAGCAATCGACATGCCGTCGACGTTAACGGATATAGAAGCCTCGGTCTGTAGGCTAGCCATGACAG
Organism: Lamproptera curius; assembly: GCA_029286875.1. Taxonomy (NCBI): domain Eukaryota; kingdom Metazoa; phylum Arthropoda; class Insecta; order Lepidoptera; family Papilionidae; genus Lamproptera; species Lamproptera curius. The sequence continues at coordinate 165,509 of JAGSMT010000195.1, forward strand.
TACACGCACTTATTATCATATATACCACACATAGCCTAGGTTTACTTACCGTGTAGATGCACATCCGAGATCATTCAATCCGACTTTGAGACGCTATTCTCCCTAGGAGGCGCTGTCATTCTGGCTGGCGACTTCAATAGCAAGCACACCCGATGGAACAGCTATAAAATTAACTAGCGAGGTTTAGCACTAGATGCTGTTTCTGAAATAGTTAACTTCAGTGTCGTTGTACCGCTTAAGCATACGCACTATCCGCACATGGTAGGCCACAGATCAGATGTGCTTGATATTGCCCTCCTCAAAAACATCAATCTCGCCTTTAGTGGTATAGAGGTTTTAGAAGATCTAACCTCTGATCATTGTCCAGTCATCCTTAAATTAGGACCCTCTGACTCCCAGAATATCATATCCAAAAACATAGCTTAAATCTCAGCTAGACGGCACTAGCTCACCACACCAAGATGCCATCCCTCTAGTCTTGCACAGTGGTAATGACGCGAGTCTCGCTGCTCATGCGCTCACAAGATACGTCCAAAGTGTTGTCGAGGCGTCCTCGAGGCAGGTCCCGGTGGAGGAGAACCCCCGCTGGGCCTTGCTAAACGACATTAAGGACTTCTTGCGACGCAAGAGGGCTGTGATTCACACCTATGATTGGTATTCAACCGAGTGGAACCGGAGACAGCTGCGCGCCCTTGAACATCAGACCAATACGCGCATAGCTGAATTCAGGAACGATCGGTGGGATACAGATCTAAGCAATATGCACCTTTTTTTTTTTTACCGCCTACGCATACCCGTCCTCGCGGGGGCAAAGACGGGTTATGTCGGACTCGCACCGACTAAAACCACCACGTTGTTCCTTCCTGACGCCTTTAGGGTGGGGTCACAGGAACGTTTTGCACTCATCTGCAACCCCACCAGCGCTGGCCGCCGAAGCACCCATCTCGGCCTTACGGCCATCTGCCTCCTCTGGGCGCGTCGGAACTAGCGCGACCTTCGTCTCGGCCCTGTAGTTAGATAACAGACTCCCCGAGTCTGTTACTCAGGACCATGGAGCCAGGAGTTCCCAATCCACATGCTACAGCTCCACGGCGCATAGCTCCCATTTCGGCCGTAGATGGAGGAGAGATCGACTACTCCATGCCGAATATCCCTCCTCCCACGGCCTCCACACCGCATCAGCGGTGCGGCCCCCCGAAGTCCATCGCGGAGGATAGGAGAGCGCCTACGGAATACCAACACTCCTCTTCCCCGACTCCACCTTGGTTGCGAGAGACAGGAAGGCGGCACACCTACCTCCTGCAACCCGTCCTCGCACCTCTATAGGCGCATCCAAAGCGGGCTTGTTCAGCCCGCTTGGCTAGCTCGCCTCCTCCACGGCCGGCCTTACCCTCAGGCCGGCCAGGTTCCTCTTAGCTTCCCGCAGCCAACCCAGGAAGCCGCAGGTACTGAGCCCCACCGCTACGACAAAGCGAGAACCTGTTCGGGGGGAAGAAATATGCACCTATCCCAACTTGCCTTCTGGCAACTGCCCAAAAGCCTGAAGGAGGGCGGTACCGGAACTCCTCCGACGCCGCCTCTATCCCATCCTAACCTTCCTGATGCTCCTTTAGCGTTTCTCGACGAAGAAAAAGCTGAATGCCTAGCCGACAGCCTCGAGGCTCCATGCACGCAAGCGAGCCTCAACCAATCGACGCGCTCACGATAGGTTGACCCAACTTCCTCCTCGTGATTTAGCTTCACCGGTAACCGAAAGCGAAGTCAAGTCAATTATCAAAAATCTCAAACCTCGGAAAGCCCCGGGCACCGACGGTATAAATAACCGCGTTATTAAAATCTTACCGGATCATTTAATTAACCTACTAGTCCTAATATATAACGCAGCTCTTTCCAAGGGTATTTTTCCAAACACTTGGAAGGATGCTGAAGTTATAGGGTTCCTAAAACCCGGCAAACCACCTGCACTACCCACTTCCTACCGTCTCATTAGCCTCCTCAAGGGTTTTGGAAACATATACGAACGTCTTATCTTAGCCCGCTTATTAAATTTTATGAAATCTAAAGGGCTCCCTACCCATATTCAAAAAAATATTGTTAAATTAAAAAAAATTAAAAACTGTTATGATGAATGATATATATATGAAAAATATATTATAGTAATCTGTCCGTCCTCAAGTGGTAAAAGGCCCTTTTTTGAACAATTTTTAATTCAGACTCTTATGAAATTTTACATCTATAGGACGTCTTTTTTTGTACACCTGTAGTATTTATTTTATTGTTAGTGTATGGTCACATACGAAGAAAACTAAAACATATTCTCATGACATTTAACACCATTATTACGTTGTCCATGCCAAGTACAATAAATTAATAATTGGCAACCCATACTTATGAACAAAAAAGTGAGTGTTGACGTACTAAGGTAAAAATCTTTTAAAAAAATATCTTATGCCTTAATCTACTTTCTTTAAAATAAATATCGTGAATACAGATATCAGTTCACTATATCTAGCCCCAGGGTGTAATTATGTATTAAACATTTTGCAAGTTAAATTTAATTTATGTTTCGGCGTCAGAAGACCCTTGCGTCGATGAGGTCGTCAAAACATATATTTACTATTTAGTTCCAAAGTCCTCTTAGTTATTTTTTTTACTTCTCTTACTATTTCTACATAAAAATGCCAACTGTGGATTATTTTAAGCATATAAAAACGTTACCGTTTGATAAATTTGAGCCTAACAATTTATTTCAGTATTGGTTTAGTCTATATCTTTAGCAAGTAATCTTAATTTAATGAAGCTTAACTTAGAATACACCTAAAATAACAACCTTGCAAAACTAGTCATATTCTATGTTTTGTAGAGATTTTCAATATTTTAAATTTTTTTCTACTACTATTGTAAAAAAAAGTATAAATTACCTCATTTCCTGTGGGTTATTCAGTGGTGCTGTTAGGCTTTATTGTCGAAACTAACTGCCTCCGTAGCCTAGTAGTTAGGGCGTGTGCTATAGAAACCGAAAGTCGTGGGTTCGAATCCTGCGGGGATGCAACGAATTTTCATTGTTGTTTCCTATTTGGTTGGGGCAATTTAGGCTGATCACCCAATTGTCAGAAAAGTAAGATAATCCATGCGTCGGATGTAAGAAGTCGGTCCATCCACCAATCCACATTAGACCAGCCTGGTGGTATACGGTCCAAAAACCACCTAATGGAGAATGCGTACATTAGGGGAGGCCTACGTTCATTGGACTAAAGCAGGTTGATGATAGCGTCAAAACTAACCATTTATGCTAGAGAAAACTTCAGATTCACACTACCTAAGGTTTGTACGTTAATGTGCTCCAGCTACAGAATAAATTTATTTTAAATAAATTAACAGTTATTGAACAAATATAACAAATATTTAAAAAGGTTATTTGAACATAATTCGTAATGAAAACTGACTCTTATTTCGATAATAGTCATAATGTTGATGAGGCGTTCACCCTCGTTCCTAAACTAACAATACACTCTTTATATTTCTCGTGTGCGTATCGATATTTCATTTTTTTTTAGTAATTATGATATTGTTTAAAAAGGTTTCCAAAGCAACCCCAACAACATAGTGGTTTTTAAAATAATTGATTTTATTACTTTTTCGTTTAAAAACATTCTTATTGCCTCTCCGTTAAAGTACAGACAGTGTTTTCATATTTTATTGCAATGTTATGATTGCAGATAACGTAGTTTTTGACTGGCTTCTTAAAAGAAGGAAGTACTCAATAAGGACCAATTACATACCGAATTGAGTTCCTCCTTCTATTGGGAAAATGATTAAAAATCGACTGCTAGCGAAAACGATCAATCCGATGTAGATAATAGTAAAAACAGAATAGCGTTTAATTTTTATTTTTTTTCTAATTGTCTATTTTTGCATACGGGCTTAAAAGAGGACATCTCGATAGGTACCTTTCAATTCAAAGGTTTTATAGGACTTCCCCAGTGTATAGAATGTTATATTAACACACTTAAAACAATTGCTATTTAGTGAATTTTAAGAATCTGTCCACATTACCCATGTTTGCGATTATTTTATAATGATTGATCTATTATAGTCAATGGTGCTACTTTTAAAACGATATTGACCTTGATTCTTTAGATAAATTTTTTCAAAATGAACCAGATGGTTAAATTAAACCCATAATTTTACTACGTTATTTTATAAGGACCTGCCTAACGACGCCTCCTTCGATTAAGAGTTAAAAGCGGTAATGGTGTAATTTGACAGAATTTTGGACAAACCATTATATTATTTAACTGTTTTTTTTCAACAATAGATAAAGAAAGGAATATGTTATAATTATAAATTATTATAAATAAATACAAATCATAAATATACCAGTAATAAATACGATAAATACAGTGTCTATTTTGAAAATGCATAAGAGTGTTATAAATTTAGTGGCGAAATATTATTGTGACAAAATATTATTTCAAGCAGGCGTCTGTTAAAATAAACTTAACATTTGAAACACTGCACTACTAATAAAATAAAAACTACACACATCCTATTTTAAAACTATACAAAAAGGTTAAGGCCGATCTATGAGGATAGGAGGATATGAGGGCGCCTATTCTTTTCACGGTCAATGCTCATAGTTTATAACGGGGGTATTTTATTTATTTTAGAATATCGATCCCGTTTATTCCCTTACAAATCAAAGCAATACTTAGTTATAGCAAAACGTTCGTTCCAGATGTAAAAGGTATTAAGTAACATTAATTGTGAAAAATGAGGCGTGACACATTTCCACTCCGAGGGAAACATCGTATGTAATATTTTCACGCGAGGGTCATAAACAAATTAGACGTTTCGCGTGCCAAGGGCGCACGTATCTTCACACTTATAATTAACGTGAAATTACAACATTCCATAAGGATGATTGCGTTATAAACATATTTCACTGTGATACGTTTTGTTATTTTGACCTATTTCATTATATTACGTATTGTTTTCAGTCGTAGGTTTTGCTTTCACAACATGCACATATGCTACGTCTTGATGACTAGAACAGTTTTTGATACCTACCTACGCCTTATAATTACTGCAAGGAGATTAGACAAGATTGGATAATGGTGCCCATATGGACCCTATGAAAGAGGCTACTTAATAGAGATGGGTGAATCTCTAATCTACAGAAAGACACAGGATTCTCGCAGGACACTGATGTGATGTGGAAATTCCTGGTTATCAAAGGTAAGTCAAATTACGACGTATGTTTAGATGCACTTCGCATTGTTCATAGCCTTCAGGTAAAGCTAGTCATATTATTTTAAATAGTTATTAAACTTTGAAAACGCAATTTTCAGTTGTGCCAAATGAAATAACTATAATGCAATTTATTCTAGACCTCTTAAAAAAACGAAGGTACTGAATGCGAAGACTATGTATATATGTAATTTTCTTTTATATATAGCAACTCGTTAGTTCACTTACAGTGGACCAATTTTGTATTATTTTTTGTTCGCCATGTACTACAGTTCTATTTTTTATAATTTTGCAATAATTACAAGTGTAGATAATAGAAAAAAAAATAACATCGACAAAAACGAGCTTGCGCAAATAAATTAAAAATTAAGGGTTAGACTAAAGTAATTACTTACCTAATATTTTCTACTTTACAAATTGGTTTAAACAAATAATTCAGTTAATAATTCAACATACATATTTATATGTTTACGTTAATTTTCAGTAACCAATTTAGTTTAAACATTTTAAAATAAACCTTCAACACAACGCATGCAGTTACGTTAATGAAAAATCATCAAAATAAATTCTGTTATGTGCTTATATCATAAATATAATGTTTTAGGAAAAGTCTAATTTAGAAGATAGATTAGCAATAATGAATACCTAAATTAACTAAATATGTACTGTAAAAATTTATTATTAAATTGTTATTACAAAAATAAAGTGTCCTGCGACTCTAATTTAATAATGACACTAATATCCTTATTTCATTTTTAAACAGAAACATATAGTCCCTTTGTTGTAGATAACACATCCAATTAATAGTAGTATATAGTTATAATTCACGTATTTAAAATATGAGACAGGAATTACGTCGCTTTTCAGTCGCCTATGGGGCTTAGAAAGGCGCCCTAATACCGAAGCGCCCAGAGGTGGAATGGAACGTAGGCGCGTAGGCCACACTCAGTAAGTTTCACTGAGTTTGTTTAGCTGATTAGCCTTTTTAAAAGGGATTTGATGAGATGAAGGAATAAAGGAAAGTCAATTTTTCACCCTCGGACTCAATTAACGGATAAAAAATGCTGGACTGATTTTACACGACCATCCGACGAATGGATTATATTACTTTTCAGACAATTGGGTGATCGGCTTAAATTGCCCTAAGCAACAAGGAAACAACAATGTGTATTTGTTAAGTCCCCGCAGGATTCGAACCCACGCCCTCCGGTTTTTGTAGCACGCGCCTTTAGTACTAGCTTAGCTAAGCTACGGAGGCAGTTAATACAATACCAAACACAATTATATTATATATTATTATTATTTACTTATTTTACTTGTTGCATTTAAAACACACTTTATTAAATGTTAATGCTCACGGATTAAGGCGTATTTTTAAAACAGATAAATAACAGAGAAGCGTTTGAAATGTAAATATTTAGGGTGTTTTGTAAGATTTAGTTGAAGACATTGGACCGGTAGATGGTTAAATGTAAACATTATTCTTTCACCTTTGCATGATTCTTTGTCTTATTACTATGGACAAAAAAGAATTATCACAGCAATTTATACTATACTTCTGTTTTATTCCTGTTAAGCTTTACAGGCATTCTTTTTATTTTAGGTAACCTTAAAATTGTTATATTATGTAAAGGCAATTAATGTAACATTTTGTAATGACTTACTTACGTATTTATTAACCTTTCCTAATATTAATGTTTTAACTTTCCTAGGTTTTGTTATGCTACGAGAACAAAAATAAAACTTTCATTGAAAATGACAATAAAACGATTTGATCTTTGACCTGTTCAAAATTTTTAGATTCATGTGTTCATCTTTCGAAAGTATATTTTCTTTACTTGCATCTATAACATTTTTATGCTTAACTTTTACAGAATATTTAAAGAAAATAATAAAAATACTAGAAATAATTTTATAACGCAAATATATAAAAAAATATTTATTTGTAGATTTGAATAAATATATACTTAAGCATGTTAAGTCTTCAAAAATTAATAAAATTTTTGACTGAAATCTTGATCTCTGATCTGATATTTTGACTAAATTTAACAAGAACCAATTTTGCTTACCAAGTTTGTTAATTTAACAATATCTAGTAAACAAAAGCCATTTGTAAAAGTTAATCATAAGAATAATCCTCTAGCCTAGTGGTATGGGCGTGTGCTTTAGAAACCGGAGGTCGTGGTTCGAATCTTACGGGACGCAACAAATTTTCATTGTTGTTTCTAGTTGGTTAGCAATTGCGATCACCCAATTGTCTGAATAGTAAGATGATCCATGGTCGGATGGATGTAAAGTTTGGTCACCACCAACCCGCATTGACCAGTGGTGGTATGGTCCAAACCCCTAATGGATAGGTGTATTAGGGAGGCCATGTCCACAGTGACAACAAAGGCTGATGAGTGAAGAATGATTATGCCATTATATTTGAATTAAAGCTCAATTTTTTAATGCAGTAAAACTTTGTTATTTTTGAAATTACGACAAGGAATACAGTAATCAAGAAAGTTTTAAACAAACGACGTTTATTCAAGCTTTGTTCACATTGGTGCGATATGATCAAGTTTCATACAATTTTTTTTAATTTATTTAATGAAACAGAGGCCAAATTTTTCTCTAATAATAATTTGACGAAGGCCACCGTAGTCATTTTGATGCTGTTTTATTTGTAAGTTGTTTAGGTTTTTATCGTTACGATTTATACGAAATTTTCTCATAAACCTCCGTTCAAAATGTGACTGCAGTATAATTACTGTGTATACTATTTTTAATAGATAGTAATCTATTAGTATTACATTTTTGTAGAACTACCTAACATATTTAAAAAGATTATTTCTTGGTAGGTCCCCTTTAGTTGTAAGGGCGTAGCCGGCGTATTTACGAGACGTAAAATACTATTCCACGGTAGGCTGCTCTTTGATGATACCCTTGGTATTCCTGTTCGTGGCGCCAGTGACCACTTTCCTTCAGGTGGCCCAACTGCTCGTCTCTTTTCCAATGCGATAAAAAAATATATATAGTAAACGTTGACATATCTTACTAGCAGTCCTGTTACGACTCCGTATAAGGACTGCTGGTATAAGTTATTTTTAGATTTTTCGAACGGATTTTTCTGGGGTACAAAATTGCTTATGCCACTAAAGGATAGTATCGTATTCTAGCTTTAAAGGATTTTTTTACCCAGTCCTTTAGTTTAGAGACTATTCAAAACAAACAATTATTCTGTCATTACAATATTATTATGGATAATACAAATGAACAAAAAGTTATTGCAGAATATGTCCATTTTTGTAGAAAAATTCCCCCAAAACATTTTTCGCAACATATCCACGGGTATCAGGCGTACTGAAAGAAATTAGGTTGGATAAAAGGATCAAGCCTATTAATCCTGGTTTTACTCTGCGCGATGACAATACTTTTTATACGGAGAGTATAAAAGACTGAATTATTACATAAAATAAATAAATATATTTCAACATTTCACAGATATTTATGCGGTTAATATTCTGTACTTCACTTGTAAACTTTTAATAAAATACTCAAAATTTTACCTTTATCACAAAATCTAAGTTCTTGCGGGGACAAAGGTCATATTTCCTTTTAAAACAGATGAACAACGAAGCAGCGGCTGTAAGTGTGAATATTTTAAGGCATGTTTTGTAAGTCTTCGTCGGGAACGTAGGAGCCGTAGGAAGCTAAATTAAACATTTGTTCTTTCACCTTCATCCGACTTTGCATAATTGCTTTTACAAGAACGAGACTATATTTCGGATTTTATTAAAGTTAAGATATCAGTACAGAATACGTTATATTTTTGACTGGCACAGTCTCATTGATAGATTCATCCGTAGTTTACAACATTTCTTAATATTAGTGATAGTTGTCGAATATTTACTCTAGATGTATTAAAATTTGACTTATACCTATAGTGATACGAAAATAAAAATAAAACGAAAGGTAGAGTTTTGTCTAGTAATAGGACAAAACTTGCTACAAAATAACGCAAAAAAAGTAAATTCACCAATTAGGTTTGTTTTTAAATGCGTTTTTTTTTTTATTTTACATTAGAGATTTAATTTTTTATAAGGTTCCGGGTTATTTAAATAAAATCTTAATAACAATCCTTCATGTGTATGTATTTTTTTATATATTTGTACTTATATTTGTTTTCATATCTACATTTCTAACAAAATTGGCACTATGCTCATTATGGTTTTGCGGTCTAATCCACAGTTACAGTTACAGTTTAAACATATTTATGATTAGCTTTTGAATTAGCTTACTTTTAAAACATCCTTATCCTTGGATTTATTTTGTTCTATAGTTATCAATATTGCATAATCGTTTCCAATAAACATGTAGTGAGGGGCATCGATGTCAAGAGTAATAGACAGGCATTTAAGAACAAGTATATGTGTGTGTATAGTTTAGTGTATAGTAATAATCTAATAATAAACAATATATACATAGTAACTATGAGGAATTTGCATATAGACAAGATTGGTAAACTAAACACAATCTGAAAATTAAGATTTTCACTAATAGGCTCTCTGTTTCTTCACCAACAAGTATAGGCACTATATGTGTTTCTAAAAAAAATTTATAATATATATATGTACATCAACACCTCAATCCGAATCTGTTGCGTCTACCTATTACAATGTATGGATATAATTTTTTTAAAGCAAAAATTGTGTAAGTTTATATAAAAATAATACTTAAAAATAATTCTTCATTCTATGCGCATAAAACATGTCACACATGACATTTTGATTCAATGAATAACTTAAAAGATATTCATCATCATCATAATCATTAATCTTTGTCAGTCCACCGCTGGACATAGGCCTCCCTTAATGCAAGCCACCGCTTCCGATCTTCGGCTATTCTCATCCAGCCCACAACGGCCAATTTGCGGGTGTCCTCACTCCATGATGGCACGGCAAGATGGAGTGAGGACATCCTGCCGACTACGTTTGCCGAGTCTCGGTCTCCACTCCAGAACTTTCTATCTCCAGCGGTCTTAAATTCTGCGGCTTATATGACCGGCCCACTGCCACTTCAGCTTACTTATCCGTTGGGCTATATCGATAAAAGATATTAGAGATTTTAAATGCAGGGGCAGAAATCGTGGAGCATCTACTTGCAGAGGGTACGTCGGCATTCGCCTTATTTTGCAATATGGTTATATACTGTTTGGAGTTGGTCATATTATTTTCAAAAGAATTTCTTGACATTGTCAAATAAAAAAGGGATAAATATTTTAGATAACGCTAAACTGTACAAAAGTTTAACTAGAGGTGTATAATGTAAATTAAATGCCAAAAACTATTGCCACTTAGTAATTAATAAAATTAATTGATAAACAGAAATGATAACCAACAGATTGAGCTCAAAGTTTATTATATACATCTCCACACAAAAAGTTCTTTTAAATGACTTTGAAGAAGGTTTTTACGTCACTATTTTTAATAACAAAAATTTCGTTCTACAGCTTTTATATTGTCTCTGAGCACTTCGGTTGCCTATTATAAAATGGCTGAAATCTGATTTCTCAACATTATATACTAGCTTTCAAATCGATTCCAAAAGTAATGCCAACAGAAGAACACTAGAATTACTCCATTAGTTTTGCGTCCACTCGCAATTTGCCAGACTAGTTGCAGGTATAAAAAGGCACGCGTGTCTTCAGATTTTTATCAATCTTTAAACTAAAGGGATATCCACTTACTACAGCTTAATTATTTAAAGGACAATCAATACTCATACTGAATCCGAATGCCAGACAATCAATACTCAAAAAGCCGCTACAATCTTTGCTCTGATTAAAGCAGGTCAGAGCCAGAGTGCTTTGGCTCGAGAGCCGATGTTTAATTCATTGTGTCCACCCGCGCTATAGGGAGATTGATGGCTAAAAATAATGACTGGAATTTGGTTGAGTCAAGGCAACAGCTGACCAGGACAACCGATTTGACGTTAGGACGGTTCCGCGCAGTCGGTACTTAACGTTCGTAGATCTTGCACTGTGGTCTTCAAAAGGAGCGTGAAGTGATGACCAACTGATGACGTTCAGTCCAGCACTGGCAAAAGGTGGCCTGAATTAGGCCAAATGATGGCACCAAATTGACGCAATTTCACCTTCAAACCTATCTTTGATTTGCAGGATCATGCAGACAGGCAATTAGAAACAGTTTTAATTTTCATCGTCTTCTTATTACTTGTTTATAATTATTTTAGTTTTATTCGCATTTAAATATTATGTGCAGGTTATAGTAGTTGCTGAATTTTGACCTTACACCGTGTTTATTAAGAGGAGCAAGTGAAGGCCGACTGGTCACGATCAGTCAAGTACTTGCAGAAGTCAGGGTGGCTCCAGTCAAGGTGGCCTGACCCATCAGTTAAATCAACTTCAAACGTATCTTCAATTTTCAGAATCGTGTAGATAGGACAGTGAATAGCAATGAGGAGCAGTTTAATCCATCCCCTTATCATTACTTGTTTATTATTATTGCAAATTTAAATATTATGTAAAGGTTTAATTTATTGTTGAATTTTCGGAATAAATGATGTGCGTTTATATACTAATCCGCTATTCCAATTTATAGATAGAGGCGTATTAGTCAAAGAGGCAATTTTGAAAGATACCAAAGGCAAAACCTGACCAGAATTTATGCACTAAAAATGTATCCGATAAAATGTGAAGACTGTTACACATCTTATTTAATAAAATTACAATTATAAGAACAAAGATAATTTTATATATAAAAGATTTACGTGTTTATTTTAGACCATAAGGTATGGTTAATATTTCCTAGAAATAAATGAGACAACTATGTGAGGAACAGTAACATTCGCGTCTGTTTGGTCTATGATTGTAAATAATTGTGAAAAAGGTTTTTTCCAACAAGTCACTCAGCACAATATCAGAGCGGGCTATGCTCGGAATTTTCTACGTAATGTAGACATCCGCAGCAGAACATTATTACAGTTATAGGTTCTACGAGCTATGTGGCTACATAGCGGAAAGAATCGATAACCGTTGGCGACTGCCCATCGCAATATAGAACGATTTGCCGCGACATGAAGGGAAAACCATTGCAAATATGAAGGGAGTCAGTGAATGCAGGAAGCTTCAGATTGTATCTCTTGGCAGCTCATGGGGGAGGTCTTCGTTAGGCAATAGACTTCGTTAGCCTTATACGGTAACTATAACCTTCAATAAAAACGACCAAAGTACACTAATGTATAAATGTTAAGGTTTTGTCATATAAAATTATGTTTAAAAATTCTCAAAAATTAAAAAAAACCTACAATGGTTTTACTTGTCGATTTTTACTAATCGCAGTTAAGCCAGACGTTAATGAAAATTGTATTAATAACTGATTGAATGATCAAAACTCAATTTAAAAATAATGCATACTGGAATCTATAACATTCTGCACCGAGTTCTCCCCGATACTAAATCCATACGATAATATGTTTTGGCGAAGTCCATACTTAAGGCAGAAGCAAGCTATTACCAAGGGTTATAGTCCCTTAACTTAACTTAACCCTTCTTCGAAATGTTTGCATATTGCAAATGGTACTGCCGCATTATGCACTAGATAAAAGCTGTTGACAAGTAACAAAATTTTCACATGGAATAAATATTGAATTTTTATTAATAAATAGTTTTTTATCAAATCGATCAGGTGTAAAACATATTTTTTATTTCAGCAGTGCTCTGATCAAACAAAAAAAATAAACAATAACAAGAAACATATTTTTTCTTATCAAAAACCATAGCTTTAAAAACAATTAAATCAATAAAGTACTGTTTCTGCATGAGCTCCAAACTTTAATTCACTTCTTAAATGAATATATAGAAAACAAAATATTGCACAGCAACTCTGAAATATAAGTTTAAATTAAAAACTTTACACAACTAATCAGTCGATTGTCCAATCGAACTCTTAAAGGCATGCAAGCATTAACATATACAAATAATCGTGTATGGCAGAGAACAATGAACACAAAACGATTTGAAAGTTGCTAACATTTTAAATTGAAATTGAGTCATTGAATTAAAAGAAAATTCTATCCATATATTCAAAAATATAATCGAAATAAAGAAAATCGATACTTGATATAAAGTAAAAGATATTTATGTGCAAATAGCCTATTTTGATTGACCTTTCTTTTTTAATTTTTGTAACATTAATAAAATTGTTATTAAAGACACGTACAGGTATGGAATTATATACTAATGCTGCTCTGCGTTTAATTTACCCAGGTGTTTTTCAAATTAAAAAAAATACAAATTACAGGTTTTTTTGCAAATACTTTGTATCAAGCGAAAATACAAGCTATTTGCAAAAAAGTTAAATTGAAATCGCCCCAGCAGTACCGGAAATTGACAGGGCCATTTGCGCAGAGGAATCAAATTTTAGCATTGATTTTTCGTGAGTTTATCAACATTGAAATAAATAAAATTGATTGAATGTAATGATTGAAGTAGTTATTTTTTATGAGAGATTACAACTATCTATAAAAAAATAAAACTATCGCAATATATGCCAAATATTCATTTATTTGAGTTATTACAACATCTACAAGTGAAGATTGTTATTATTTTTAAGTTACACGTCTGATTCTTACGGTGTGTTACGGTCCCATTAAAAGTCTCTTGAAAATTCCCATCGATAAATAAAGAATATTATTATCATGATTTTAATATTTCTGAATAAATGTCTACCCGAACAATTCTGAAAATTTTACACAAACAGAAAGTTATTAGCGTCACTGCTACGTTCAATCATTTCAATTTATCGAAGAGTCCTATCAGTACTTGACTGATAAGGTAGATGTCAAGGAGTGAAAGAAATTGTGTGCTCTCCGAGGGACATTATTGTTATCTCGACAGCTATTTGATTGATAAACTACCATACTCAATGTGTAATTAGTTTATTTTGTGTAATATTTATATAAGTATATATACACATCAGTTTAGCTGTTTTAATATTGATTTTTGTAAAATATTTCTTAAAAAAGTAGTGTCTTTCCTTTTTTTCTTGTTTTTGCATATAAGTCAACTTGATGTTAAGCAACGCTAAAGTTACGCCCTACACCAGAGAATCTCGGCTTAAGACATCACTCTGTTCCTACACAGACAATAAGATATGTTATGTCACGTCTCGTTCCACCGGTAATTACATCAGATACGATAACATGAAGTTAATAGTGCTTGCATAACGAATATTATTATGACAAAGACGACTTATTATTAAAATTAAAAAATTACGTAATTTAATATTTGGCAACCAGCGCTTAAAAGTTTCGAAATATGTGTTCATAAGTTTATAAAATGGCGTTCGCTTGTTTATCTCAGGTTGTGGGTGTACTATTTCGAAACAGAAGCAGGATTATTATAATTAGTAAGCAAGTTTAATACTCAATATTTAATAAAGAAACTTGAATGTTTCGAAATAAACATAAAATTTTGATATATCAATCTTCCTTGTAAAGTAAATATGTCATTGATAACCTTACCGCAATCTGGAAAGTTTGCTACAACGAATACGTTTATCAGAATCCCATGGAGATTGTCTATTGCGCCTTGAATATGTACATGAGTCTTAATTTGTTATGTCATTATAAATAAATTTAAAAGATATTGTAGCAAGAGAATACACATAGTTATAGCTAACGAAACAAAACATATTTTACTAAAAAAATATATATTATAAAAAGTGTAAACATATGAGATTTACAAGAAAACATATAACGTTCAATTTATTTTATGCAAAAAAACGTTGAAGAAAGAGGGGTCTATTTGACGAAACTTACCTTTATTCTTCATCTAGAAAATGTTATAAAAACATCCACCACATTGCTTTCGTTTTGCGTAATACTCGAGTTTTAAAAAATAGTTAAATGAAAAATAATCGTATAAAATAGCCTCGTAAAGGCGTCTGAATACTGTAGTTTCGTTTAGAGACCACATTAGCAACTTATTTTTAAGACTAGAACGTTTGAAAAATATTTGTATCTAGCCTTGCTTTTGTTAACGGTATTTTGAAAAAAGTTTCGATCATACAAAGAATAGGCATTTCTGAAGATGTCATTTAACAAGATAGTCATACCTTGTGTTTACATTAAAAATATTCAGTAATCAAATAGACTGTCCCCAACTATTAGATCAATTTAAACTTCGCGTTGACAGTAAAATTCGTGCATGTATTACTCCGCTGTGTCCACCTCTTAGAAGATGTGTACTGGGTGCTAAGTCTCCAATACCAAGATTTTAGAAATTATTTATTAGTTTCAGTGGCCAATTCGATATGAAAAATTACTCACCTACCAAGCTTCATCGGAATTGTTCTGTAACTACTTATTAAAAATGCTTTGTTTGATTTCCTTTAAGTTTTTTATTGTTAATGTTGTATAATCTATCGTCTTTTTCTTTTCATTTTTATTTTGGTAATTTTTTTTAACTCATTTGTGCTTTTAGCGCAATTGGTTATGGTTGATAGTGTTTTCTTCTTTGTTTTTATAATAACATTGTTGTTCATTTTAGTTTGCACAACATTTTAATTTTTTTAATGTTTTCTTTTGCGTGAATTAGAAAATAATTAATTTTTAAGTTATGCCTAGTCAAAATTGTTATTGGTACATATGGAATTCGCCTGTAATTTTCCGTCAAATATAGTGTAATCATGTTTATGTACTAATTGTTCCTATTTTTATTATATTAGACATGTAAAATAACTTATGTGAACGAACGTTGGTGAACCTGTTAAATAAAATATTTTTTTAAATTATCAATTTCTAATAGTCCTAGTTTGATGGCTTATAGGCAAATTTAAAGGCGTTATTATTATTACATAAAATTTGTTTTATTTATTACATACATATTTTAGTTATACAGAACAAAAGTTATATATTAATATATTAGTGCATACATTTCTCATTGATGCTCTTTAAAAATATCATACTAATAAGTAGTTTTTTGTTTGTGTTTTTGCTATTTAAAAATTGGTTTTTTTTATTTAAAATATAAATTTTGAAATAAATTTGTTTTGTCACTTTTATAAACTTTCATTTGTATATTTCAAATATGTCACATAATATAAATAGATATAATAACAATTGTATACAATACCAGAAATTCTTTCGTTCTATATTCCAACTATTAACAGCTGATACCTAGATTGAGGTTTAAAGTACACATCTTGTACAGTGGCAGTAAAACCCAAGTGTCATGCGGATCGTTTAATTAAACTTTCGTTGCCAGAAAGTTGTATGAGGTACTTAGTTTAGTTAAAATTGTAACCTTTAGCTCTGGAACCGATTTCCATAACTGCAGGAGAGCTTAACAGGTCGAAAGTATTTATTGTCTATTTTGAGGCCCTCTTGCAGAAGGGTAAAACAAACACCGGAGGGATTCCACCGCTGGGGTACCAAACGGCAGCTACACCTTAAGAAGAAAATCAACTGTGTTATATATAGTAAATCGATGACTTGACTTTGAAACACGTCACGTTTATTTTAATGATTTACGTATTTTTGTTGTTCGATATGTACCTGTAATATATTAATATTACATTTATTTTTTATTGTTATTATCATCCACCAACCTCTTAGCCAATTAAAAATTGGATGGTGGACCAGGTGGACAGTATTGGATGACTTAAAAAAATGCGCATAAAGTGTTTTACTAATCCTACAAATATTATAAACGCGAATGTTTATTTAAAAAATAGAACAAGTCGCTCACAAAGCCAATCAACTAGAGTACGTTTAGTTTAGACTCATATAAAATTTTATATCGTTATGACCTCTATTTTTGTACATCAGTAGGATTTAATATTAGATATGTGACAAAATTGTTATAATATAAAATGTTTTCTAAATTAAAATGAGCTACAGGTTTTTTGACTTTTAATATTAAAAAAAAATTATTTATTTTACACAACTACTATCAAACTAATATTATAAATTACCCCCTTTCCTGTGGATAATTAGTAGTGCTGTTTAGCCTTGTTGATGAAATTAACCGTTTATAATAGAGAAAACTTCAGTTTCAAGCTACTGTAATGTACTCTAGCAACGGAATAAACTTATTTTAAATATATTAACAGTTATTACACAAATATAAGAAATATTTTAAAATGTGTGTTGTTATTTCAACATAATTCATAATGAAAACTGACCCTTATTTCGATAATATTCATAATGTTAATGAGGTGTTCACCCTTGTTACGACACGTGTCATCGAAGCCTTAAATATTCGGCCCCATTATAATGACGCCCCTAACGAGAAACACACATATGTGTCTCGTATTTTTTATGTTTTAAAAACTTACAATACACTGTTTCTGTTCTTGTAGTTGTGTCGAAGTGTAACTAATATATTTTTCTTTTTATAAGTCTTTTTCTTTGTATGTGTTAAGTTGGTGCTAGAATAAAAATACATTTTAAGCCACATTTTATAAAATGTTTGCCTATCTCAGTATGTATTAAACAGTATTATAATATCGTTAAATATTTTATATTTGATTGATATCTTAAATAATTTAATTCCATGTTTTTCACCTTTCTGTTAAAATATAGACAGCGTTTACATATTTAATTGCAGTTTTATGATTTCAACATACGTTATTTTTAGATAACTTCTCAAAAGAGGAGTGCTACAATTGAGAACGTATGTTTTTATTACATACCGAATTGAGTACCTCCTTCTCTTGGGAAGTTGTTCAAATAGACTGCAATCAAAAACAATCCATTCTGATGTTAGATAACCGCTTAAACAATAAAATTTGATGAACCAAAAATGCAAAAGAACATCGATTTATACCAAGGAATATTCGGAAAGCAATGAAATTAAAAATATCCAAATTTTAATAGAGAGGATGGTTGGCCTTTATTGGATCCTATGAAGGTAGCAAACCTAACATCCAATAATTTTAAAAATTAAATCGAAACATATAAAAACTACAAAGACACAGGAGAACATAAGTACTTTTTGTCAAACCAATGTTAAAAAATGAAAGATGTCAATTTTAAATAAAAACTCTGACTGGTTATTCCAAAACATTGAGATACAGATATAAACCAACTTAGTCTGCCCGTGATCATGGATACTGGAAGAATCTGAAACGTCAGGAATAAATATATTTAGGTAACGCGGTACATCCGTAAATTAGTGGATTTGATATGTATAATAATCGCCTAAATAAAAGAAATAATTACTAGTAATTTCATTTATATCCATAAGGTGCTTTATGTTTTACAATGAAGTAGTTTATATGTGACTCATTTACGCAGTAATTTTGCAAAGTACTCTAATGTAGGGACATTAACACACTAACACTGCAATTTATACAGCTAGGTTAACACGTAGCTAGCACGATGAAATATTTTGTTTACAAAAAGTTTTAAACATCATCATCATCATCAGCCATGATAGTCCACTGCTGACATAGGCCTCCTAATAAAGCCCTATCCACTAGGGGATATTAGACCGTATCCCAACACGCTGGTCCAATGCTGGTTGGTGGTAGACTGACTTTTACATGCCCATCCAGTGCTATGGATCATCTCTTTCGACAATTGGTGGCTCCAAATTAGGCAATTTGGACCAACTAGGAAACTCAGTGAAAATTTTTGTTAAGTCCCGCAGGATTCGAGACGCACCACCTCCGGTTTCTAAATCGCACAGCCTTTACCGATAGGCTACGAGGCATTTAGTTAGTAAAGCCTAATTTGCAGGATTAGTGCGTATTTCCCTCCAAAACATATGGAATAACAGGCAGCGTTGAAACGTAAAATGAAATTTCAGGTCCGTGTTTGTAAGTTTCTGGTATAGAACCGTTGGACCCGTAGGGGTTAAGAAGACATTTAGTTCTTTCAACTTTGCATGATAGTTTCATTTTTTGGACAAAAATAGAATTATCAAAATTCAATGACATTTTTGTTTTAAGTAAATAAAACGAGTTATATTTATATAAAAGTGCAATTATATAACATTTTTTAATTTTGACAACATACAAATCGAGTCAAAATTTGTTTTCGAATGATAATTTTAATTAGTTAACTAGAACTAATTTGTTACCATTTATTTGACTACACTCCATCATAAAACTGCTTTAAGTTAGGAATCTTTTAGCTACGTTTAAATATATTTATTAATTATATTTTTATAAGAGTTAGTTAATTTGACATCTATTTAGTATAATTAAACCCATTTGTCAGGCATAATACATATAATACACAAATATATTTGAGTTGCTTAATGATTGATTTTCTTTACCGCAATAAAACTTTATATTTCTTGAAATTACGATAAGGAATACAACGTAATCAAAAAGTTTTTGTACTAAACGACGTTTAATCCAAGCTTTTGTTAGCATTGCTGCGATATGAATTTATATAATAAAACAGTAATACGGTAGTGATTTTGATGTTTTTTTATTTGTGAACCTTAAATCGAAGTACATAAGTTCAATTTGCTGGCGACTCAAATTCATTTGGTTTAGGTTTTTCATATAATAAATGTTATCTTATATTATATTAATTTTTTACGTTAAAAAAAGTTAAGTAAGTTTCATTTACCATTTATAATATCACCTAAATGTGAACGTATCTGGCAGCGTTGCGTGGAACACAATCTTTTTCTTGCGTTCTTCTTGCGTAACGATGACAAAATTCACAGAGATAGGCTAAGGGGTGCAGGAAAGGAGCCTCCACGTTTCACGTTCCATAAGACCCCTTAAGTCCAGCGCACCATGGGTATCAGAAAGTTAGTGCCGACTCTGTCTGGCAAATCCTTTCGCCACTATGACGAAAACGAAGAACACATAGAGGTAGTTATAAAAAAAAACATTAAAAGAACATATAACCGACTTCAAACAGTTTCTAACCATTTTCCGTCAGTATAAACGGATAATGACAAAATGCCCCATGATTTTTGCTACTGCATTTGTGAGTATCTGATTTTTTTAAGGTATATATCTTATCGAAATATCGTGTTTAATTAGGTTTATTAATCAATCAGCTTTGGTCCAATAGAGAAGATAACCTGGTTTACTATATTTATCGACATTTATACTATATATTACAATATGTAAATACAAAAAAGTAATAGTAAATGAAAGAATATGTAATGCATAGACAAATATATTATAAATATTTAAATTACTAAACTTTTTATGATTCTTGTTCTTTCTTTATCTTTGTAACTTTTTTTATTGAATCCCAATTAGTTAACTGAGGTTAAGATAATATTTAAAATTGACATTACTATAAATGAATAAAGTATTTAAAATATATATAGTTATATTATCTTTGAGTTTTTTTACTTGGAGATGAAGGTATTAGTAAGGGGATGGTAAGTTTAGAATTTGGTCCCCTCTTTTTTGATTAAGTTAGAAGAGTTTCGGTCATTTGAAAGAAAAAATTTGCATTATAGTGCTGTAGGTTCACGTAATTGTAATTAACGGCCATAATTTAGTTTATTATTCAATTTCCTTTACACAAGTCTGATCGCATTTACGTACTAATATTGAAGCGTTCAGCACTACTCTCTTTTCGTACTTACAGTTTATTGAGTTTGTAAATACGATTTGCTTCTTTTTCTTTCTTTGTTATACTCATGACAATTTTTTTGCTATTCAAAGAGAATTATTACATTATAAAAAACAGATATTCTTTCAAATTGCAATGAAAACAAAGTAAGGATATATGCATGCTAATAATATAAATGCGAAAAATACTCTGTATATCCGTTTCTGTTTACCGTCTTACCACTGTACTGATTTTAATGAAATTTGATCTAGTATGATGATAAGAAGAACGATATTATTACTGCAAAAAAAGTGATTGAATGAGTTGAAATAGACAATAAAAGTTTATGTGGAAATACGTCATTGATGAACACTATGATACATAGTGTTTGATTATAGATAGATAAAATTAGTGGCCTAGTGGTATTGGCTCTAGCTTTATAAACCGGAGGTCATGGGTTTGAATCCTACGGGGAAACCAATCCATGAAACAAATGATTTCTTGTAGGTTAAGATAAGTTGATCTATGCGTTGGATTGGCATGTAAAACGTCGGTCTAAAAAGGTGCTGGGATACGGTCCAAAACCCCCTAAGGGAGAAAGCGTGCATTAAAGGAGGCCTATTTCCAGCAGTGGAGTAACACAGCCTGATAATGAGACCTATGTTTCTGACCTTATTTCGCCTTTATGATAGTACAGTGCTCACATTGCAATACGAAAATCATATTATAGACACCAAAGTCAACGTCTCCATTGAAAATCAGATGCATTTAACAAAAAACTTATCGTAAAATGTATACAATTTAAAAACTTGTCCAAAGTTTAATTTAGGTCCTTTTTAATTTATTTCTTGTTGAGTTATTTGACTCAAACTTAAAAAGATTGAAAATCACCTAAGCACTTACTGTCCAAGTAATCAGATTTTTTTACGAAAGACCTTATTTTTATATCAATGTTTAGTTCGTATATTATTAAAACTTGCATATTAAAATACATAATGTTTTAGATATAGAATAAGAAGGGAAGTGGGAAAACAGTCATGGAATTTGGCAACAGCTGGTGTCACATATAACACACTTATAAAATTTTCAAAAATTAAAGTTACTTAAGTTAAAAAAGAGCTAACAGTTTGATCTGGAACTGAAAACTATTTCAAGACATAAAACGCTCAAAACATCGTTCGAGTGTCTTACGTCCGTTCTGTACTGGAAATTTTGGTTTCTTAAAGACAAGGATAAGGAGAAAGAAATTTACAGTATAATTGCATTTAATGGAAAGCACATAACATCAAGAGTTGGTTGCAAACCTTTTATCTTTAAAGATACGTTTCAAACAACTAGGTCAATTCTAATTAATGTACGGTAAGTTACAATAACGGCACTTCTAATTTTACTTATTTGTTAAAAGATAAAATATCTTTGTATGGCACAAATCGAATACTACATCATTTATCGATAAAATATTTACAATATAATTAATATAGTTCTAATTTTAACTTGACGATTTTTGCAACAAAGCATGAAAAATTATATTAACAACTTATTGCCATTATAACAAAAGCAATTTTTATTGTTAAATATTTATTGATATTCTTGTCGTTTATGTAAGTTAAAACATTTACAATATGTACTACTTTAATTATGCCTCGTCAAATTTCACAAAGAAACGTATTGCTTGACAAGGCACTATTAAAAAAGGGGAAGCATCAAAGGCTGACCCAATTTTAGACTACTGAAAATGGGTCATTAAATTCTGGTGACAATTTACATCTTATCGTGTGTAATTTATACATATTGAAATATGGAACATTATCCATAATTTCACGTATTAACACTGTTATAAATAAAAACCTTGTTTAAATTTTAACATTAATAACATATTAATAAACATCTACAATAAAAGTCTACGTTCCCGGCAGATATATAACTCTTAGGTTAAACGCGATTTTATTTTTTATTTATTAAAGCTTTATGCAAGTAAATACAAAGGCGACTTCTACCAGCCAAACTTTGGGTGGTACAAAAAAAATCTATAGGTGCGCAGATATATAACAAAACAAAGGAAAGATTTTTAATATGCTTAAAGGTTATATGTGTTACATTAACGATATAAATGACGACAGGAATATTAATATATATTCTATACGAATACTTACTTAAGTACATACAAATACATGAACATAAATAAATATGCATATATAAATATATACATATCCATATATATTACAAATATAAATATATACATATTTTATAAATTTAAGAAAAAATATATTTATTCATACTATGCCTCTGAACTTTATCAGCAAAAAAATATTTTGAGAAATATAAAAAGAAATATTATTATTGAAAGAATTGAAATGGTTTATTGCCTGGTAGCAAAAGTCACAGCTCTATAGGCGCTGAACCCTTCCACGTGACTCCAGCTCGCAATAAATGGTACAGCGGGAGAACGCACCAGCTGCAAAGGCACTGTTGATAATGACGTAGCCAGTTTAAATGAAAAGAATAGCCCAACAGTTAATACAATTAAGGACAGCAACATCTAGGTTATCAAATTTATTGGTCTTTTAAAATAAGATACAATTCTTTATAGAAATCAGTATGCATTATTGCTAAAGGCCACTTTGCAAATCAAATAACTAAATTTAGGACGGCAATATCTATTTCATAAATCGCCAATTATATCATTAGTTATTAGTTATCTTTGTACCATATATCTTTTGTATCTTCACTTTCATTAACTACATTTCAACCAAAAGAATGAAGCGTAAAAATATGTACTCAGCAGAAATTATATAAAAGTGATAATATTTTAAAAGCAGTTGAAGGAAATAATATTTATCTCAATTACTTACATTAAAAAGGATTTTAGGTATTAAAAGAGATATCTCCGCTTTGCACATCGCGTCGAAGTGCTGAAGCAAATTGAAGCCTTAATTCCATTATGATTGACGCTGACCACACAGTAATATATATTAAAAAATATGTGTGGTAATAAATGAGTTGTTTTATAAAAGTAATACATATTTAGGGCATTAAGACACACATGAATATAAAATAATATGTAAAAATACCATTTTCATTATTAGTTATTTCGTAGAAGACGATAAAAAATTGTCCCGCTGAGTTTCTTTCAATGGTTATTTCAAGGTCAGAGGGGTCGGTCCGAACCGGTGGTAGTGTTCTTGACAATCAATGAATAAGTGTAATGTTGAATAAAGATATTTTAATTTGAATTTGAATTTTTTTAACAAACCTTGTGAAATATCCTTACATTATTTTTCTGAGCTTACATCAATTTCGCAATACAACTTATAGTATAGATTCAAATAGCCGATCACAGACTCGACAGAGTCAATCGTTTCGTCACGCTGATAACGGATATGAACCCACTTTCACTTATGGACGTACATTTGGGAATGTGCACGTATTGCACCGATTTTTTCTGAATGGACGAATTATTAAATAAGTAAAACAGTTTAGATTAGAATGTAGAAATATGTAATGAAAAAACTCGTAGCGCTTTTTTTTTTTTTTTTATTTAACTGTAAACGAGCTGGATTAGAATGGACGGTTCCTACTCATGGTATGGTATGGTATATTATGGTCATAACAAACCCACTTTCATATATGGACTTGTACATCATGTACATTTGTGAATGTACACATATTGCACCGATTTGTTCTGAATAAGCGTCTTATCAAATAAGTTAAAAAAATTTAATTAGAATATTGAAATATGTAATAAAAATATTCGTAGTGATTTTTTTTTCATTTAACTGCAAACGAGCTGGATTTGAATGGATAGTTCCTACCCATGGTAAGTGATTTAATTATGCTCATAACAAAAGCTATCAACCTTCTCTACTACCTGTACTATTGATAATTTGATAGTACGTTACGTTTATCTAGTACTGACGTTGGCTAGATTTTACCTTACAGGCTGTTCTTTATTTCTCTGTAAAATATGCACCTACTGCCTGCCACCAATATGTCTCAATGTTGTTTAAACACGCTTGCTTCTTAAGCATATATTTAGTTTGCGGTACACCAAATGTTGGTAATCAAAGACTAGTTACGTATGAGATTGCTTAGTTGTGATATACTCTGTAGATCTATATACTTCACAATAATTATTTGTCTTTAATTTTGATTTATATATATCATGAATAGGAATAGAATATGTTTGTTTAAGACAAACAAAACATTTTTGGTATCGAGACAATGTTATAATTACTATATGTCGTATTTGAAATGAACACTATTACATTTATCGAATTTGCATCTGCTCTTTTGTGAGATGTTTTGCTTTCAAACTCAAAATGCAACTAGAAATCTACCCTAATTGTAACCTAATACATACCTTTTAATTTAATAATATTGCTATAAATTTGATATAAATAACATCGATTTACAGTTTCTAAAAATCTATTGATCATGGATTAGCTGTTAACATGAAAATAAAACGATCTTTAAAACTATGACATGTAATTTGGTGTTAATATATTCATATGAATGTCTTTCATATTCTTACATACTTTTCCGTCCCAAACAGGCTTAAAAAATAAGATATTTTTCTAATTTTTTTTCGCAATTTCGTCTATTATTGCTAAAAGTCTCTGTCCATTCACAGAATATAAACATTACAGAAGAGTTTATAGTACATAAAAATTCTTTCAAGTGATAAATGTTGCACACCACAATTTACGTGATCTCTTAGAATATTCAAGTATACCTCAGCCATTGCCTCCAGTGCCAAAAAAGTCATGCATCCCACCATCTACGACACTAAAAATGCTACATTTTCCTAAAAATTTAAAACGTTAATAGCATCGCAAAAACTTTAAATGGATTGTAGTTTATATGTACATATTGAGATTAATTAACACTCACATACATCTCATCACACACACACATCACATCATCAGCCTTTGATAGTCCATTGCTGGACATAGGCCTCCCCCAATAAACCCCTATCCATTAGGGGGTGTTGCACCATATCCCACCACGCTGGTCCAATGCGGGTTGGTGGGTGGACCGAATTTTAACATGCCCATCCGACGCATGGATCATCTTACTTCTAAGACAATTGGGTGTACATATGACAAAACAATTTACCATAAGTTATAATTAATTTAGCAGCTAAGAATAATGTGCTAGAGCAATAATTAGGTTAATGTAGACGTTTCATTGAATACTTACTTTGTAAATACCATAAAACACCAGAATACTTAGCAGTATCATAAACATTTTTGTTATAATTACAGCGAAATATGCTATTTGTACACCTGAAACAATTTATGATTTAATAAAAAATTAAATCTGTTGTATTTATAGTATATAGATTTGGCCCCAGCTGCGTAACTTGAAGATCCTGGACCTTCAAATATTCTCCGTGTTTTAAAGTTTTATTTTAAGCACTGGTCGATCACCCTATTGCATAAAGTAACAAGATCCATGCGTCGAATTGCCATTTAAAAGTGTGGCTGTATTAAGCAGTGGCCGTAGGACATCGGTGCTTTCAAGTACACTGACCTGTTCTATTCTCATCTGTCTCACATGTTTCTTCACATGAATAAAGATACTAGCGAAAGGATAAAGTGTAAAATGTGTTTTTTATCGATAAGAAACAAAGCATCGGATATTTTGGCTGTGTTTATATTTAAGGATTCTGTCTCATAGATATATTTGTAGCTAAGAATCATGTTAGACAACTACAGTTATCGTCCCTGAGTGTTCAAAATACTGCAAAATTCAAATAAACTAAAACAATATAAAAATCCTCTTATTTATATTATATATATTATAAATATTGGGGTGATAGAAGCAAATTTTACAAATTTGATTTTAAACAAGGTTTTTTTGTTACGATCGAACAAAGATATGCAGCAAGCTTTACAAATTTTACAATTTAATTTTTTTAAATCTATGATTTTATGCTAACCAGATATTACTTAAAATTTGCTTTAAAAGAAAGTCATTAGCGTCCCTGCTGTATTCAGTTATTTAAATTTATTCGAGAGTCCTACTTGACTGAAAATATAGTTGTCAAGGAGTGGAAGCAATTGTGTACTCTCCGGGGGACATTATTATTACACCGACAGCTGTTTGATCAATGGGCTACAGTACTCGATACGTAATGAGTTTTTTTTCTATGAAAAATAATTGTGCCTCAAAATTAATTCTTTGCAATGAGTAAATTTTACTTTTACCTTGGTTTCTTTTAAATAAATCCTAAACAAATATTAGAAACGCTGAAAAACATCAAATATCCGCAAGCCAATTTGATTTGATATGTTTAAATTGGACTCGTGCCTTAGAGATGGGGTCGGGGAACAGACTCCCCTTAATCTATTAGCTAGGAGCCATGGGAGCCAGCAGATCTCAACCCTGGCCGGCTAAGTCTCCCAGCTCTAGCGTAGCCTAGATGTTATTTATTTATTTATTTAAACTTCATGCACATAAATAGTACAAAGACGGACTTAATGCCGTAGGCATTTTCTACCAGTCAACCGTAAGGTGGCACAAGTGATAGAAGTTGGAAGGTGCACAGACAAGATCAATTAAGAAAGTATAGTAGAAAACGAAATAAGCCTTAATTACACTTTAATTAAATACATATGTACAACAAAAAGTAAAAATAGCCATATATTAAAAATTAATATTACAGATGAGTACATATTTTTATTTCTACACATATATACATTCAATTACATGTACACACGGCCGGCCTTACTCCACAGACCAGCAAAGTGCCTCTTAGCTTCCCTATGGCTGTCCAAGCCGTAGGTACAAAGCCCCACCACTACGACAAAGCTAGAATCTGCTCAGGGTCTATACTGCTTGCACTAAGTACAATTTGGGAGAAGTTAATCATAAATGTATTAATGATACCTATGAAAATGTAATATGTGTAACAAGCAATACGAATAACTACAGGGTCATACTACATGGATGCATGTGCTAGGATTTTTAACTTACTGTAACTATTGGACATAGGCCTTCCCTAATGCACGCCTTCATCATTGGGGGGTACTAGGATCGTATCCTACCACGCTAGTCCAATGCGGGTTAGTGGGTGGACCGAATTTTTACATCCAACGCATGGATTATCTTACTTTTCAGACAATTGGGTGATCAGCCTAAATTGCCGAAACCAACAAGGATACAAAGATAAATTTATTGAGTCTCGCAGGATTCAAACCCACGGCCTCTGTTTGAGCACACGCCCTTACCACTAAGCTGCTTAATAATTCTTTGCGCATGAAAGGCAGAAAATAATGCTTTCGACGTTTCTTGTGACTTCACGAAAGCTTTAGACTGCTTTAAAGTTTAGTCAAGAAATTACGCTATCAAAATTAGCTGTTCTTAGTGTGGCATAATCGTTATAATGGGACATGTACAACTACTGTTACCAATAAGATGTCAAGGTTACAAAGTCTACCTTAGTAGTAAATATTGTAACTCTAGCCGCGGCCAAGGCTTTTGCGTCCGTAAAGCTATTAACGACATGAATGAGTTCGATGACATTGCCTGGACTCCTTAAAAAATGTTGTATACAAAAAGTACTGCTATGTTAACTATAAAAAGGCAATAGACAAATTTTGTAATTTTTTTAAAAAAGGATAAAAAAGTCCAGGTGAGTTTCTTACACGGTTCTAAGAAGAACCGGTGTAAAAACTCATTCCGGAACCGGTGGTTGTTTTTGACAATTGATAAGAAATTGCTAATGCTTCCGTAATGAATAAAGTTATTTGAATTTATCTTTGACTTAACAGTTATTAAAAAAAACTCGTATTTATATGCTTAAAGTAATTTATTATCGATAAGGGAACAGTACCATGTATATTGCTATTTTGTGCAAAGTATCAAGATTAATAGACTTATGACTGACTTTCGGTTTAAAAAGCTCCGAATAAAAGCTATTTTATCATCCTCTTATCGAATTCAGGGCAACAAACGAGCTTGTGGGAATTTACACATACTATTGTTTAGTTTTGTAGACAGGCATTTTATTAAATAACCAGAGAATATGTAAGACTTTAGCATACAAGGTTAGCTGATGATTTCATGCATAAAAATTAGTACTTTTACTTTACAAAAACTACACATTAAACCTAATATTTTAGACCTACACAAGAAGATTAAGGCCAGTTTATAACGTTTATAGCATTGAATATCAAACCGGCTATAAAGGCACCTATTCTTTTCACGGTCGCAGCTTACATCGATTATTGCTGGGGAAATTTATTTCTGCTATAATAAAAACTTCAGGTATGTTCAGTTCAGTATAATGAGAATAACAATACAATAAATGAAAAGTATATTCGTGAAATCATATCCACGTAACCAAAAATGTTTACGTGTATAACATAACACGATTATTTTTTTAATTTATTATTATTACTATTTTTCAAACCAAAACCATTGTTTATTAACTGGTGGGATGAAATAACAAATAGCAGAAGTTGAGTACCAACTCAACTTCTGCTATTGATATTCATCCTATTCTACTGGATCGCCTTGTGAGACCATTTTTCACAATCAAGCTTATTTATTTTTGGGTCTTAAAGAGAAATTACTCTTAACAAGTGGTAAAAACGCACTTATCTTCATCAATTGGGTCCAAAAACGTTTTATAGAAGCCTTTTTCAAGACATAGTCAATCTTATCAGACTTGTCTTAAATACGGAACAACAGCTAACGAGGCTTACCATCACCATCCTGTGTGGCCGGTTAAACTTTGATAGACGAACAACACCTCAGTCTGTCTATGACCAAGGATTTTAACATTGTTTTTGTCACAGACTCACAAAAGTTTGTATAAATATATGACCTTCCCTATATATATAAGGTGAGTCCGTCCCTCAGCGAGGCCAGCGTATTTACGAGACGTAACATCATATCTCTACAGTAAGCAGCGCTTCGGTGATACCCTTTAGTATTCTGTTCATGAGCGACCACTTTTTATCAGCTAGCCCATTGGTTCGAGTTCAGTGGATTTTGTTTATACGATAAAAATATAAACATAGTAATCATCGACATATCTTACTATTCCTTCATTATCTTGGGAAGGGACGAGGAAAAGGTACCTACCACCAGATATACCCTTTTATCATGGGATCGTCTGGGTGGTTACCACCACGGTGCCTATTTCCACCCATAAAGCAGTAATGTGAAAACACTACTGTGTTCTGGTTAGAAGGGCACCGTAGCCAGCTTATTTACTGGGTAAACGAGACTTAACATCCTATCCATCCCATCTCGTCGTACGCAGCGCGTTGGATATACCAGAATTGCCAATGTCTATGGGCATCGGTGACCACTTTCATCAGGTGCCCGACTGCTCGTCTGCCTGCGTTGTCAATAAAAAATTAAAAATATTAGCAGTCCGTCTACGGCTGTGTAAAGGACTCTAAAATTATATTTAGATTTTTGAATAAAGGTATTGCAGAATAAAGCGTACAAATATGTTGTAGAAAAACTGCCTCCAAATATTTCTCACAACATATCCACGGGTATTAGGCGTACTGAAAGAAATTAGGTTGCATAAAAGGATCAAGCTTATTAATCCCGGCTTAGTCTGCGCGTTAACAATACTTTTTTTTGGACAGTATAAAAAGTCTGAAATATTACATACAATATATCAATATATTTCAACATTTAATAGACATTTTTGCAGTTAATATTCTGTATTTCGCTTGTCAACTTTCAACATTATACACTTTTATTACAATGTCTAAGTTCTTGCGGGGACAAAGGTCGTATTTCCTTTTAAAACAGATGAATAACGAAACAGCGGTTGTATGTGTGAATATTTTAAGGCATGTTTTGTAAGTCTTCGTCGGGAACGTAGGACCCGTAGGAAGCTAACGTAAACATTTGTTCTTTCACCTTCATCCGACTTTGCATAATTGCTTTTACAAGAACGGCGACTACATTTCTGATTTTATTAAAGTTAAGATATCGAATTGAACAGAATATTTTATAAGATGTCTATGTTTTAGAACGTCCAAATTCCGTGGAAAAGTTATGTATTTTGTTTTAGCTCTTAGTTTAGAGGACTTGCGCTATGAATAGATGTTAAGGTCAATTTGATGGATCAACATATAATACGTAGATCTTATCTACGATAAACATTCATAAGGTGTCCATAGATTATAATAGGAAGACGCAACATCATATAAAAATTAATCCTTGAAAATAATTCCTCATTTGATGTACATAAAACATGTCATATTTGACATTTTGATTAAATATACCTTAATAGATATTAGAGATTTAAATTGAAGGGGGCAGAAATCGCGGAACATCTAAATATAGCATCTATATCCCGGCTATATTTTGCAATATGGTTACATACTTTTTGTAGATTTTTTTTAAAATTTTTTTTATAAAATAATATACGTCGGTCATATTATTTTGAAATAATACTTAATCAGTTAATCAATAAACGAGACTAAACATTAAACTGAGCTTAAAGTGCTTTGTAAGTAGGCGTTCAAACCAAACTTATCATAAATACTTTTTAAAGCGATCGAATGTAAATTTGTAAGTAATTAAGTGGTTATTACATTAATTATATAAATTGCAGTATATATAACATGAATATTTAAAATAAGTATAAGGTATTTTTTTTTTGTTTTAGGATAAGTATTAGTTGAGCTGTTTTATTTTTGTTTAATATTTTATTTTACAGTGTCGTATATACAGGGTGGCCCATAAGTCATTTGAAAAGTAAAATTTGAATAAAACGAACACGGCGCGCGTGAGCGGTGCAGGAGAAGCGGGGGGAGTAACTTCGGTTTCTGGGAATTTAGTCGCAATGGATCGTTTTACCGGAGCGGACCGTGCGTTTTGTTTGCGCGAGTTTTATAAAAACGACAATTCGGCAACCGTTGCGCGGCGTAAATTTCGAGAACACAAAGGTTTACACAACTTTGACGACACGCCAACTCTTCAAACGATTTAGAACTGGGTTGCTAAGTTTGAGGAGACTGGTTCGACGTTAGATAAACCGCGGTTGGTTCGCCCAAGGACGTCACGTACGGAACAAAACATAGACACAGTGACACAGTCTATTTGCGAAAATCCGACACAGTCATCTCGTAAGCGCGCCAGAGCATTAAACGTATCCAGGACATCGTTACAACGGATTTTGAAGAAAGATTTACATATGCACCCTTACAAAATTCAGTTGGTTCAAGAATTAAAGGAAACTGACGGTATTCAAAGACAAAATTATGCGAATGAAATGTTGAATCGGTTTACTTCCTTCAATAACATAATGTTCTCTGACGAGGCTCATTTCCATCTCAACGGGCATGTTAGTAAACAAAATTGCCGCTGTTGGAGCCCCATCAATCCAAAACTTAAGCATCAGAAGCCCTTACATAGTCCGAAAGTGACTGTTTGGGCTGCTATGTCAGCCCATGGTATCCTAGGGCCTAACTTCTTTGAGGATGGCAGAGGGCGCGCAGTTACTGTTACGTCAGAGGATATGTGGCTATGATCGAAAGTTTTCATACAGGATTGCAAAATTTTCAGGCTTTAATGCCAGGACGTCGTTTCAACAGGATGGGGCCACTTCTCACACCTCTAACACTGCTATGCCCGTTATCCGTCAACCTTTTCCTGCAAAGTGACTCTCTAAGAGAGGGACATTACCTGGCTCCACGTAGTCCAGATCTGACCCGATGGATTTTTGTGGGAGCCACCTTAAGGCTAAAGTATAGGACACAAACCCGCTGTCAATTGAGGCCCTAAAAGAAAACATCCGCAGAGAAATGACAAGCATTTCAGCAGTGACGTGCCGCGCAGTCGTCGACAATTTTAGACGTCGTTTTCAAGAGTGCCGTGATTGCAACGGATTACATTTAGAAGATGTTATTTTCAAAAAATAATTCCCGGTTTTTAAGCTTTTTTTAATTAAAAATTTTATTCATAATGTAATTATTTTTATTTTAATATTTTTTTTCATATCAAAGCACTGTATTTATAGCAAGCTTCGTGAAAATTGTTTTAAAAAAGACTGTTCTTGCCAAAATATCTTTAAATTTAGTTACTAAACGTGATTTTTTTATGTATTGAGGATGCTAGATGTACTTATGTTACAATTTTACCTAATAGTTTAAAAATAGATGAATTATACATTATATAATGACTAACAATGCATAAAATAGTTACATAATAATGAATAATATATCCAATACACACTCAACATTGATATAACAATCAAATAATTCATTAGCTCTTTACTATTTGTAATTGTATAACACCGTGTATTCGTACTATGCATGACGCATTTCAGGTTATATATTGTGGCATGAGGTATTTGTTATATTAACTAAATATGAAGAAGTAGTTATTCCAAATTAATGCAAAACATTATACAGCTGTTTTTTTGATTACTAACAATTGAATATCGAAACAAAGCAAATATAAAATATCATTTACACACTAGTTACCTGATTACGTTATTTAATGTATATACGCTTTCTATGTGATTAATTTGTTTCCATAGAACATTGTAGACCTCAATGTCAGGTTATATATTAACTACTGAATGTAGGTCACGTTGACGACAATGTGTGACAAGTGAACATATGTAATAGTTATTTTTTAGTTTCTCTATAATGATATATTATTAAATTGATTACATTTTTGTTCCAAGTTTATTTGTAATGCCATATTCCATCATTGAAAAAAAACCTTCACGTTTTTAATATGAAATTAAGGCTGGATTTTCTTGGCTAAAGCGATGAGACGAGCAGGTTTTTTCCTAAAGGTAAACAAGCCTTCCCCATAATCATCGCCTTTGAACACGAGACGTTATGTCTAGTTTGCTCAGTAATTATGGTGGGTGTGCCCTTTAAACTTAAGGCTGTAATGTTTACATCAGGCGATTTATTGTAAAAAGGAAACCTTTATTAATTTTATTTTATGATACGCTAAAAAGTTATTACTAAACTATAAATCTACTGACAAAAGTAATGCCAACAAAAGAACACTGAAACTACTCCATTAGATTTGCGTCCACTCGCAGTTTGCCACCCGCGCTATAGAGAACTGACGGCTAAAAATGATGACAAGAATTGGTTGAATTAGGCAACAGTTAACAGGCCAACCGATTTCTGTTACAGGTCCCTTGCAGTTGGCATCTTAACATCCGTTGATCTTGGCACTGTGGTTCCTCAAGAGGAGCATAACGTAAAGGAGTGGTGATGTTCAGTTAAGACTTGCAAGAAGGTGGCCTGAATGCGTTTAGCCAACTGATAGCTCAAATTGACGCCAAGCTCACCTTAAAAACTATTTTTGATTTGAAGGATCATGTAGACAGGTAACGATGAGCAGTTTAATTCCATCGTTCTTACGACTTGTTTATAATTACTGCAAATATAAATATTATGTGCAGGTTCTGAGTAGCTGAATGTTTGGAAATAAATTATGTCGTTTATATACTAACCATACAGCTATTTCAAATTTTAGATAGATAGAATTAAATAATATAGAAACAAATATTTCAATTTAAAAAAATATTATAACACATGAACAACAACCTAATTTTATATCTATTAAGTTTACGTATTTTTTTTAAGATTATAAGTATCGTAAATATATCCTAGAAATATAAATGTAACTTTTATGTGACGAAAGCAACAGTTGCAGTCTGTTTGTCCATGATTATATATAATTGAGAGGTTTTTCCAAAAGTCACCAGTGCACTATCGAGCGGCTCGGACGGATTTTTCTGCGTAATCCCAGATATCCGCGGCAAGAACATAAGGTAAGGTAACGGTTTTGGTAAGGTAATTGGTAAAAGAATCGATATTCTGCGAGCTACTGGCCACATAGCTCGTAGAATCGAAACCGTTGGCTACTGCGATCCGAGTATAGAACTATCCAGAGGAGTCAGTAAATGCATGAAGCCAGATTGCATCTCTTGGCAGCTCATCGGGGAGGCCTTCGTTGGCAATTGACTTCGTTTGTTATACGATAATTATAACCTTGGACGAAAAAAACGACTAAATTAAACTGTTACATAAATGAAACACTAACTGGTTTGTGGTTTGAAATATATATAATGAAAAATAATCGAAATAAAGAAAATCGATAATTGATATAAAGTAAAAGATATTTTTGTGGTTTCAATTAACAAAATGGAGATTTTCATAACTCGGATAATGCTACCTATGCTTATTCAGAATCATTGTAACTACGCAAATGGCACAGTCATGGTTTATTTTGCTCGTGAAACATTTGCTGAATAATTTCATCATAGTTTAGTGCCCATGTCAGATTACTTTGTTGCCACATACGCTGTGGATTTGAAGTGGGCGCAACAGACATGAAAAGTGGTTGAGAGTTTTAGAGAATATTTTAATAAAATATGATGCTAGGCGGAGGTTATAGCCAGTTAGTTTTCTTGAATGTTACACTCAAATATTTTTGCGCTTTATCTTCCATATTTAAAAATAATGAATAGGTAAATAAAATTTTAATTTTGATACCATTCTTTTTAATAATTTAGTTTCGGTACAGATATGCACGTGAGGTATGGAATCGATATCAATGCTGCCTGCGTTTTATTTAAAATGCCTTAGACATAGGCCTTTTAAATGAACGCTAAGACGGCCGATCCCGCCACCGCGCCAACTGAACCGGCTACTGCACGGAGATCGCAACCCACCTGGTCGGGGTCGACCAATACCCATTTTTAAACGTGGCCTCACTCCAGAACCTATGGGCCCTGCCATCCGTTCTCTGGACCATACCGGCCCAGCCACTTCAACGAGCTAATCCTTTGCGCTATGTCGGTAACTTCGATCTGTGTCGGATGTATTTATTACGAATCTTATTCGACAGAGAGACTCCGAGCATAGCGCGTTCCATAGCACGTTGAGCTACGGCAAACTTGTGGACCAGTCTGATAGTCAGAAACCACGTTTCTGCCCCGTAGGTCATCACGGTGAGACATATTCATAGAAAACTTCAAGAGTAACACCATGGGCATTGACCGGACTCGGGAGAACGTGTTCGTTGAACATGACTTTCGTCCTGTCCAAGTTCTTTTTAAGTTCAATACGTCGGGACGATTCATTAAAGCTGTGCAAAATTTCCTGCAAGTACTCCAACTCCTCGGCCATTTTGACGATATCGTCAGCGAAATGGAGGTGTGAAAGGTACTCGTCGTTAATGTTTATGCCACGTGTAGTCCAGTATGGGGTCTTAAAGCCGACTTGCAATGCATTAGTGAAAAGTTATGGGGATATTTCATCCCCCTGTCTCACTCCTCGATGCAATGGGATTGGTCTCGTTTGACCCCCTGAATCAGAACGGACATAAGCGCAGCGCTATACTGACCTTTCAACACCTCGACGTATCGATAATTGACCTAAGATTGTTGAAGACCTTCCAGGACAGCCCATGTTTCTACAGAGTCAAAAGCTTTCTTATAGTCCACAAAGACAAGGCACAGTGGCTGATTGTACTCCCTATGAGTCTTCTGTACAACTTGCCTTATGGTGACGATGTGGTCTATGGTGCTGAATCGTCTGCGAAACCCAGCCTGATCCAGTGGCTGGAATCCATCAAGCTTGTCGCGGAGGCGATTCGTCATGACTCTCGAGAACAGCTTGTATATGTGGCTCAAAAGTGAGATCAGTCGGTAACTTTTGAGCTGGATATTGTTACCCATAGAAAAATAGAACGACCTCACTTTCAAACCACGCCTTGGGCGTACCCTGTTGAATACTTGCCTTGTACCCTTGGGCATACCCTGTTGAAGAACGGAGTCGAATAACATCCGTAACTCACCTAAAACAGGGTTGCTCCATGCTTTAAGGAGCTCGATAGTAACTCCTAAAAAGCTGCTTGAGAGCCAGACTAACCTCATCAACGCTGACGTTAGGAAGCGCACCGGAGAGATGCTAAGTCAGACTAGCAGTTGGATCGTTAACCCGGTAATCAGGTTGAGGATGTTGTGATGCGTACAATTTGCCATAGAAATTCTCGATCTAAGATAAGATCTCAGACTTAGAAGAAACAATCGAACCAGAACAGTACCCGAGCTTCGAAAGATGGCTTCTCCCGAGCTTCTCTGAAAAACCTTCAACCTTCTGCTTTCTTGCTATAGTTATCCGTTGCGTATTTGAGCAGCGAAGGTCTCGGCGTATTAATTTTCGGATTCGCTTCGAAAGAAGTTTCACATCTATCGTAGTGGTGTCTTCATGGTTTCGACGTTCCTCCACAAAACCAGCGTCTTATCGGAGAGCTTGAATTTCCTGCCGGTACACTTACTCCTGCAGAACCCTTTACCCAAGTCACGTATGTAGTCTACTACGGCATTGAGTGCCTCGTCAACTGCCATGCCATGCATGCGTTTTATTTATCCAGGTGATTTTCAAATAGAAAAATAAAAAAACAAATTACTATTTTTTTTGCAAATACATTGTATTAAGCGAAAATACAAGCTATTTGCGAAAAAGTTAAATTGAAATCACCCCAGGAGTACCGAAAATTTGACAGGCGCATATGAACAAAGAAATCGAATTTTTAGTAATGATTTTTCGTGAGTTTATTAACATTCAAATAGATAGAAATTTCTGTAAAGCAATTCTAATAATTTTACACAAACAAAAAGTCATTAGCGTCTCTGCTACGTTCTTTTTTTTTCAATTTATCGAAGAGTCCTACGAGTACTTGACTGAAAGGATAGATGTCAAGCAGTGAAAGCAATTGTGTGCTCTCCGAAGGACATTATTACTATCCCAACAGCTATTTGATTGATGAGCTACGATTCTCGATGTTTAATTACTTTTTTTCTGTAATATGTATGTAAGTATATACACACATCAGTTTAGCTGTTATGATATTATTTTATGTAAAATATTTTTAAAATTAGTAGTTCTTTTATTTTTTTTCTTGTTTTAGCATATCATTCAACTTGATGTTAAGCAACGCGAAAGTTGCGCCCTACACCTG
Source organism: Lamproptera curius (assembly GCA_029286875.1). Lineage (NCBI taxonomy): Eukaryota > Metazoa > Arthropoda > Insecta > Lepidoptera > Papilionidae > Lamproptera > Lamproptera curius. Next base: position 203,282 of record JAGSMT010000195.1, read on the forward strand.
AGATTCACGGGCTTAAGACATCACTCTGTTCGACACAGACAATAAGATATGTTATATCACGTCTCGTCCAACTGGTAATTACATTAGTTACGATAACTTAAAGTGTTTGCATAACGAATATTATCTAGGAAAGACAACTTTTTTTAAAAAAAAATTACATATTTAATAGATTTTGGCAAACAAAAGTTATAAAAGTTTTGAAACATATGTTTATAAGTTTATAAAGTTGCTTTCGCTTGTTTATCTTAGGTCGTAGGTATCCTATTTTGAAACAGAAGAGGGTTATTGTACAAAAGTAATTAAAAGTTTTGTAATTAACAGGACAAATTTAATAAAGATACTTGTTTTCGTAAATGACAACAATTTTTGTATTAATCTTCCTTGTAAATTTAAATTTACAAGGAAGATTAATATTATCATTGATAACCTTACCGCAGTCTGGAAACGTTGGTGACGAACATGTTTATTAGAACCTGAGAGATTGTTACTGCGCCTGAATATGTAAACATGAGTCTCGTTTTGTTATTTGATATAAATAGAATTTAAAGGTATTGGAGTAAGCGAACACACATAGTTATAGTTTAAGAAACAAAACATGTTAGAAATTATTCATTTCTAAAGTCCTATGTTTATGGTTTATAGGCAAAATTTATAGGCCCAATATTTTATATAAACATTGTATTATTTATTCCAAAAAATATTATATTTATATATTGTATATTTTTCTCACTGTTTCTTCAAAAATATCTATAATATAAATTTTACATGAATTTGTTCTGTCACTTTTATAAACTTTAATTTTTATATGTCACATAATATAAATAGATATAATACTAATTTTGTAACAATAACAGAAAATCTTTTGCTCATTATTTCAACTATTAACAGCTGATACCTAGATGATGTTAAAGTTTACATCTAGTACAGTGGCAGTAGTTCAAGTGCCATGGATCGTTTATTAAACTTTAGTTTCCAGAAAGATGTATGTATGGGTACATATTTTATTTCAAATAGTAACTTTTTGCTTTAATTTTATTACTTTTACTATTTCTACATTAAAATTCCAACAGTGGATTACTAAAGCATTTCAGTTCATTACAGTATTGTTTTAGTCTATATTTTAGCAAGTAACCTTAATTTAATGAAGCTTGATTCGACAAAATAGAAACACATAAAATTAAAATTACCCAATTGTTTGGAAAGTAAGATATCCATGCTGTGGGCATGTAAAAAGTCAGACCTGCATTGGACCAGCGTGGTGGTATACGGTCTTAAAACCCCTAATGGAAGAAGGCATGTCCAGCAGTGGTCTACAAGCTGATGAGAGAGTCAAAACTAACTGTTTATACTCGTGAAAACTTCATTCACCCAACCTAATCTATTTAATTCTCCAGCTAGAGAATAAACTTGTATTAAATAAATTGCAGTTATTACACAAATAAAAGGAATATTAAAAAATATGTAAAGCTATTTCAACATAATTGTAATGAAAACTGAATCTTATTCCGATAAATTATAATTTAATGAGGTGTTCACCTTGTTACGACACGTGTCATCGAAGTTTAAATATTCGGCCCCATTATAATGACGCCTTAACGAGAAAAACACACACATGTGTCTCGTATTTTTATGTTTTAAAAACTTACAATACACTTTTTCTGTTCCTTGTGTGTTTCAACATTGTAACTTAAGTCTTTTTTCATCTTTATATGTGTAAAGTTGGTGCTGGAATAAAACATATTTAAAGACTAATTTAGTATGTATTAAACAGAATTATATCCAAAAATGCTGCTATGTTGTTTTACAATAAACGATTTATTACGTTTCCGTTTAAAATTAGGTTTCTTTCGCCTTTCTGTTGAAATATAGACATCGTTTTCATATTTTATTGCAATGTTATGATATCAGACGACGTTATTTCAGAAGGAGGTTCTCAATTGGGAGCAATTACATACCTCTTTTTTTGGAAAGTTACTTAAAATGGACTGCCAACGAAAACGATCCATTCGATGTTAGAAAATAGTTAAACAGAAAGCTTTAAAGTTACTTTGTAAAACAATTTAACGCCAGTCTATTCATGTATTTAGTTACTTTATTTTCTTTACCGGTTGTAACTCATTCGGTTCTCCAATCTAATTTACGACTTTTCAAATATAGCAGAGCAAAAATATGTATTAATTTTATCTTTTGCATTATTACACGTTTGAATAAATTGATCGAGTAAATTATAGTCTATTTTTGCATACGGGCTTAAGCGAGGAAATCCGATAGGCTCAGTTTTCCAATAGATTTTATCACACAAAAGGCTTAATGCTTGAAGGGAAGATAATTCGTCCCATCCACATGTGCGATATAGAACGGTATGAATATATTATAGCCTGGCTGCTACTCCTGTAAAACGATATTGGCTTTATTCTTTAACTAACCTTTTTCAGAATCTATGGTTAATATTTAATTCATGATTTTCGATTTTTTTATAATGGACCGTCTGAAACTAATCAGGTTTTCTATTTTGGCTGAAACGATATTAAAACAATGCTGGCTTTCAGTTTAAATGGCATCGTAGCCAACGAAATTCCTTCAATGCGGCAAGTGAATTTTTGGTGCCTAACCTAGCAATTTTGTGGGACGTTGTAACTTACTATTAAGAGTACGATAGAAATATGTTCCGTTGTTTTATCTGTTTTTGTTTTAGTAATATCCTTTTGAACTGTGACATCAATTGTTACGTACAGCTCGATAGCTTGCCGTGCTTATTTAATAGTTTTGTATTTAAAGGCCGATTCAAGTATCATAAGAAACAAGCCAGCGATTATTATTTCATTATTCAAGGATAAGTATTGCCGATGACCGCTATCGTGACCGCCAAGATGTCAAGGTTACACATTCCACCATAGAAGTAACTGTCCGATACACGCAAGCCCTATTACCGATATTGAAACTTAAGCCGTGGCCTCCGCACGGGCTTTTACGTCGGCAAAGCTATTAGAGACATGAGTGAGTACTATTATTTTGCCTTGACCCTTAACATAAGTTAAATAAAGGTAAGAATTGTTTGAATTAAGTCAGGATTAAAATTTATAAATTAGAAGGATTAAAGATATTAAAAAACCTGATATAAAATAATTTGATTTAATCCATTTGGCCTTAAGTTTTTTTTTTAAACTTTAAATAATTATAAAGAAATGTTATTTGAAATGTACTCAATTCCGCAATAACACACTAAAATAAATTTAAACAGCAGTTAACACGTAAGGGCATTAAAAATAATTTGTTTTACAAAAATTTGCAAAATGTAAAAACGAAATAAGGACCCCCTCCCTTGATTTTGGGGTTCCAGAATCAACTAGTATATTTATTTTGACATTTCGCAACAACCCCCAATCAGCTCGTCACATAAAGGAAAAGTTTAAAATGAGAAAGAATTTTGTATTATTTTGGTAAATAACTTGTTGGCTTTTTTAAATTAGGATTTACTTAATTATTTTTTGTTTACACAAATACTACGTCATTCGGACCCCCGGGCTGAAAGGTTCAAACGCGGGGAATTAAAATAGAAAATTAAACGCGAAAAACCACAAAGTTTTTCTTTATATTTTGTATTTTTTTGAACTTTATTACAGTTTTATTTTATCTGTTAAAGGTAAAATCCGAAATTTGGTTTGTTGTGTTTGAAAAAAAGGAAAATTGTTTTGGGGACAATTAGTAATGTAAAAAAAATTATTTTATCAAAAACAATTAAATATGTTTGATTCTTTTTTCATTGTTATTTTTGCAACAAAAAACACCTTTATTAAAGTAAAGTTCGGGAAAAGGGATTTTTAAAAACAGATGAATAAAGAAATGGTTGTGTAATTTTTAAGGGGTGGTTTTTAAAGTTTTTGTTAGTGTTAACTGGAAAAAGAAACATTTCTTTCCCCAGACTTTGCCTCATTATTTGAAAAAAATTATCAAATTTAATTTAATTTCTTTTTATTTGTATTCAGGACTTTTAGGAATTTTTTTGTTTTGAGTAACATTTGTTATTATTTATATTAAAGGAATTAAGAACATTTTGTAATTTGTAACACTCACGTAATTAACCCACTAATTTTAAAGTTTTAACCTTCCTATTTTTTAAGCTGAAACAAAAAAAATTAAACCCTTTATTGAAAGCAATAAAAAAGATTTGATCATGACCTGGTTCAAAAATTTTAGATTGAGTTGTCATCTTTTCGTGAGGTTTCGCTTTACTGTATTCATTTTCTTTTCAAAACCTTTTTCCTTCAAAAAATTAAAAAAAAAAATCATAAAATAATTTTACATGTAAATATAAATTTGATTTGAATAATAATTTGAAAAAGAATAATACATAACATGTGATGTTTTTAATTTTTTTATAGGATACTTTGAATGTTTAACGCTAACTTGTTACCATGTTATTCCAAACGTTTAATTATGTAAACTTTTGACTATATCCATAAATTTTTTAAAAGTTTGTTAAATAAACAATTAAATCAAAAGTCATTTGTAAAAAGTTAACATAAAACAACGAATTTTTCTTTCCCAAATTTGTTATTTTTGAAATTAACAAGTAAACGTGAATCAAGAAAGTTTTGAACTAAACGACGTTTATTCCCAGCCTTTTCAATAGGGGAAGATCAACTTTTACCTTTTAAATTTATTTTTTTTTAAAAAACTTTTTCCTAATATCAATTTGACGAAAAATTGGAGGGATGGTGCCTTTTTTGAACCAAATCGAAGTCCATTCCAATTTAGTATTCAAATTCATTTGGTTTAGGTCTTTCCTATAATAATATTATTATTTATTAGAAAAATTATAACCCTTTCATTTACCAATTAATTTACACCGCGTTGCTTGGAACCATTTTTTTGTATTGATGACAAAAAAAGATAGGTAGGGAGATAATGGACCCCGTGAACGATCATAAGACTCATTTCGTCCAGCCACCGGGGGAAGGAGGTGGACCACTGGCAAACCTTTTGAATAAAAAACAAAGAACACACAGTGGCAGTGGGATATGTTAAAAAAAAAAAGAAATATTAAAATTCCAAAAAATTCAATGTTTTTGGGCTATAAACGGAAAAACGAAATTTTGATTTTTTACGATTTTTTGGTATTTGATAATCTTTTAATTAATTATTTTAATTTATAAAATTTATTAAAAAACCAATTTAAAAAAAACAGGTAAATGGCGTTAAACTTTTAAAAAAACATAATAAAGTCAATAGGAGGAAGAACGAGGAAAAAAATTTTGATTAATACATATGAGATACCAATAAACAAAAAAAAGAAAAAAAGATAAATAATGATTGAAATGTTGACAAAATTTTATAACTAATTAAATTCAGATAATTCCAGTTCCTTTTTTTCTCTGTATCTTTTTTTGACCTTAATTTTCACCGTGATTAACGTAATATATAAAATTTAATTACTTAAAAAAACTATAAAAATATTTTAGGTTACATCATCTTAGTTTTAAGGAAAAATAATGGTGGTTTAAATTTGGTTCCTTCTTTTATGTTATTTATAAAGTTCCGTTTTATAGCTGGGTTATTTTGTAACAACGGTAGTAGTTATGTTTTTATTCAATTTTTTACGTCTATCGCAACTACAATATCGAAGGTTCAGCATTTCTCCTTTCTTAACTTTATTGGTTTATAAATGATTTGCTTCTTCGTCGTAACGTTTTATCTAAATGTCATTTGATCCTAGATTATAGTCGCCAATTTATTATTATTTAAAAAAGAGAATTTTACGTTATAAGAAACGGAATTTTTTTAAATTCAAATTTAACAAATAATATAGCTTCCTAATAATATAAATACGGAAAAAACTCGTCTGTCCGTTCATCTTTTCCCAAACCACTGAACCGATATTGACAAATTTGATGTAAAAAGAAAGAAAATTATTATTAAAAAGGATTGAATAATAAAAGGGTTAAAAGTTTATTCGGAAGTCGAAATTAAAACCGGCCTTGGCCATGGAGGGCCCCGTTTTATAAACTGGAGGTCGGTTTAACCTGGGGAAACAATTTGTATCCTTTGTTTTGGGGTTAGGACAATTTAAGTCTGGTAAGATGATCCGTGGTTGGATGGCATGTAAAAGTCGGTCCACCCATCAAACCGCATTGATCAGGTGGCGGATACGGTCCAAAAAACCTTAACCCCTTTATCCTTTTCGTCTTATATCCATATAAGGTTAAAAATTTGGGGTTTAATTTGGAAAATTTGGGTTGTTGTAGTTGAGTTTTTGATTCAACTTAAAAGATTTGAATCTCACCAAACAGCACTTATTATCTAAGTAATCGATTTTTCGAAGAATATTAATTGTATTTTTTTCACGGTCGACTAATAAATGTTCTATGCACATTTGCAATTGCTATGATTTTTTTAATTCTTATTATCTTTTTCCAAAGCTTTAGACTTTCCCAAAACTCTAGTCGAAAAAAATAAACTTAGTTGTTTAAGTGGATTTTATTTTTACAGGGAGGTAAATCTTAATTTAAGATAAAATGGTTAAAAGTTCAGTAGAAATTGTTCGTTAGCGGACCCGCCAAAAGGTTTGCGCTTTTGTTTAAATTAAAAATGAACGAGTTCGATAACATTTGAACTGGAACCCTTAAAAATATCTTAAAAATGTTGTACAAAAACTACGTTGTTAACTATAAAGGGGGAATAAAAAAAAAGTCCAGGATTTCTTTTGGGTTCTTCCCGGTCAGTTTTTCCAAACCGGTGGTGACTTAAATGAAAGAATTTGACATTGTTTTTGACTTCAGATATAAAAAAACTCATATATGTTTGGAGTAATTTAATTTTAAAAAGGTTAAATATTTATATTTTGTAAAATTAAATTAACGACATGATTTTTTAAAAAGGTCCCGAATAAAATATTTTTCATCCTCTTATCGAAAACAAACGGATGGGAATTTAATATAGATTGTTTAGTTTTGTCCTAAAATTAGTACTTTACTTTTTAGCAAACATTAAACTTTATATTTACACAAGAAGATTAAGGCCGTTGGGCTTAAACTTTCAATAAAAACCGGATTAGGGCACCTTTTCTTTTGGCAAATCGATTATTGCACGGCTTTTTAAAAGAAACTTCTCAATTCAGTTTGCAGAATAACGAACAAAAAATTAAAGTATATTTGGAAATATAAAAATCAAAAATGGGAACGTGAAAATAAGAAGGATTATGTTAAACAAAAACCAAACCAAACCAATTTAATTTAATTCGGTTTTTACCAGCTTTTGTTTATCACCATCCGTTTGGGCCCTTTTTTGATAGGCAACAACACCTCAGTCGCCCAAAGCAAGGATTGCAAAGATCAAAATTTTTAAACCAAATTAAACTATAAAATCTTTGAATTTTATAAAATCATGTCTAATATTAGATAAAATTATTCCGCATTATTTCCCTTGGCACAGTTTTTCATTATTTTAAAAAATCTTAAAATAGATGTAAAAACTGGGCTGCAGTCTACATATGAAGTTTTTATTAGTCGACCGTTATCGTGAAATGAGATATGGGTCATCAAGAAATGCGGTTGTGGTAAGAAATATTTCGTTGGGTTACTTTATTTGCTTATACACTATTTGTAAAACCTATATAAGGGATTCTTGAGTTTTTGTGTTTTTGGGAAGAAGTTAAAAATCAAACCTTATTTAAAATTTTGAATAAATTTGGGTTAAGTTTGAATTTTGTATGACGATTTTACTTTCCTTTTAAAAATAACTTCGCAATAAATTTATCCTTATAATTGGACAAAAAATGAGTTAATTATTTGAATTTACTCCGGAAACTTAAATTTTAAAAATTTTAAATTATTTTTATCATTTTCAAAAAAATGTTTTAAAATTTTAAATCATTCAATTTTAAAAATTATAATATTAATACTTTTTTTACAAAAGTATGAGATGAAAAACTGAATTATAAAAACCATTTACATAATAAATCATATAACTTAATTTAAAAAATTTATCACTTAAAAGAAGATTTTAAAATGAAAGGGTTTTAGATTTGAAAAAGTATATGTGAAATTTTTTTTCGACCAAACAAAACGTAAAAAACTTTTATTATAAATTAGTATGCCTTCAAATAAAATAAACCCTAGGAATAAAACGGCCCAAACAACCTTACCAGTATTAGATTTGGATTTTTCTCTTCCGAGGTACTTTATATTAAAAGTGCTGCAAATGTTACGTAGTATTTTAATAGATAGTAAAATTGGTTTTACATTTTGTAGAACTACCTTTTATGAACACAACATTTTCCATCTTTTAATTTAAAATTGAAATTGCTACAAATATATATCATATTTATTGGTAATCCCCTTAGTTTAAAATCGTGGCCCGGTTTCCTGGGTAAACAGAAACATCCTGAAATTTTGTCCTTTGGTGATGCCCATGAACACGAAACCGCAACCAAAATTTCATTCTTTAACGTCCGTCCCGGCTCACTGCATAATTTTAATGTTTTTTAAAAAGTAACCATACCACTAAAATAATATCCTTAGATCTATAAGAAATTTTTTAAACTAGTTTTAGTTAAACCTGATCAAAACAAACAATTTTTATCATTAAACATCAATGGATAATCAAAAACGAACAAAAAATTTGGCAGTAAGCCCATTTGTTGAAAAACCCAAAAACATTTCCAACATATCCAAGGGTATAAGGCATGAAAGAAATTAGGGTTGGATAAAGGGTCAACTTATTAATCCAGGCTTAGCCTATGACAAATTTTTCTATGGACGGTATGAAAAGTTTAAATATTCATACAAAAAAAAATATTTCAACATTTAAAAGAATTTTTGTAGTTAATTTCGTATTTGCTTGTCAAATTTCAACTTATACACTTTTTAAAATGTCTAAGTTCGGGGGACAAAAACATTTCTTTATAAAGATGAAAACAAAGGGTTTGGTGGAAATATTTTTGTTCTGTAAGTCTTTTGGGGGAACGGCCCGTAGGAAGGGTTTTTGTTCTTTTTACCTTCATCCGACTTTTGATAATTGTTTTTAAGAACCGGGACCCAAAAAAATAAGATATGAATTGTAAAATATGTTATATTTTTTATAAAGTTTATTGATAGATTCATCTGAGAAACATTACTAATTTAATAAAAATAATAAAATTTACAAAAAAGTTTTAAAAAAGTTTGCTCCAAAGAAAACCCGGATTGTTTTACTAAACTTTAAATTATTCGATGGGCGTTACTTAAAATATTTTTTTGGATCGGTCAAAAATGTTATTATACAGACTTTTTTAAATGCGTTTTTTTTTATTTATATCAGTTTTACTTTTTATTTGTCTTTTTATTTACGCAATGCAATTTTTTTTTAATTGAGATAAAAATGAAAACCATTAAGTTTTTTCAAAAGATTTTCTCAATCTGATTAAGAAATAGTAATTAATTTTTTTTGATGCAAAAATGGACATTTTTTCTTTTATATATTTTGGAACCTTTGTTTTTACTACTTTTATATAAGAATATTGGCATAAGAATATTGAAAGAATTATTCGTGCATGCCATTTAGGGGATGGGGTTAATCCGGAAAAAGATATTTTAACGATTTTAACGTAAATTATAACCACAAAAATCTTAAAAGTAATTTTTTTAAACACAATGTGTTTTAAAATTGGTCAATCGTCAGGACTTCGATTATAACAACATTTTTATTATCAAAGTTAGATCATAGAAAACAGATTTGTTAAAAATTCCATTTAAAAAATCGTAATAATAATTATATTAGTTTAAAGCTAAGTAATTAAAAACAAAAATATTTTACCTTTAAAAAAGCGTTCAATTGTCAATTTCCAAGAATATAAAAAAAATGGTGAATATAACGAGAAATTAAATGGATGTTTTGATGTCTGGTTAAAACCAAAGAAAATTTAACAATTATGTATGGTGTGAAAATGACCCATCAAGCAGAAAAAAAGGTTAAAGATAATAAATAATTTTTCTATTAAAAAAGGAGGTATGGGGAGAAGGGACCCAGTTCCTGTGAGTTTTGGCAATTATATGAATTGTAGGAATACAAAAGAAAAAACGTTGATTTTAAAGTTTAGAAGATCCTGTATATCAAATACTACGGGAATTAGTTTTTCATTTTTATTAAATGTATGTTTCAAAAAATGATCAAGTTATTATTAATTTAGAACTAAAATTAAATTTGAGACACGTTTTGATACAGGGGAACAAAGAAATTTATAGCCCATTTTTAGAACCCCAAAAATTAGATTTTGTTTAGTTTTGGTTTAGAGGATTTTGTTAGAATAAATTTTGGGTCAATTTTGGATCAACATTAAAATACGGGAAACATCAATAAAATCAAAGGTTAGATTTATAATAGGGACGCAAAAAGGATTAAATGTTTCTGATTCAATTGGTTATATAATAAAACAAATTCCATAGGGCATGTTAAAAATCAAAATGGGAAATCAAAACTTATTGAAGTAAAAAATGAAAATTCATATAAAATTAATACTTTAAAATAAACGTCATTTTATGCATAAAAATATTTTTTGTTTTTTTATTAATGAAAAATAGATTTAAAGATTTTAAAGGGGGAAAATTAAAACCTACTTCAGGGCACGTTCACCCGGTTTTCCCAAACACATACTGTTTGAGTCTTTTTTTTTATATTTTTTTTTTGATATTTTACAAAAAAAAAGTAAAATTTAAATAACTTAAAAAAGGTTTACCTAGAGGAAATTTATAACATTTGAATCTTTCAATGGGAAAACTTTGGCTTGATTATTTAACGTTAATCGATAAACGAGACTCAACATTAAATTGTTTTGAAATGTTTGTTAAAGGGCGTTCAAAAATGGTTTAAAATACTTTTAAAGCGGTCGAATGAAGGGAATTAAAGGGTTATTAAATTAATCCGATACCAGATATATAACAGATTATAAAAATAATATCAGGATTTTTTTTTTTTTTAAAGTTAAATTAGTTGAGCTGTTTTATTTTATTTATATTTTATTTTATTAATACCGTGCTGGATTAATAATTTATAGCAACTTCTTGAAAATTGTTTTATAAAAAAGGTGTTTCCAAAATATCTTCAAAATTAGTTACTAAACTTGATTTTTTTGTATTGAGGGGTTTTATGTTAAATTTTACCTAATATTCAGTTTAAAATATAGGTTATAAAATATCATTTACATAGTTACCTCGTTTTTAATGTATTGGTTTCATGCGATTAATTTGTTAATTTTTGGACCTCGCTGTGTCAAGGTTTATATTTCTTGAGGTATATGTGGACAAATGTGGACAAGTGAACATATGTTAATTAATTTTAATTCCTCTTAAAGATATATTATTAAATTGATTAATTTTTTGTTCCAAGTTTATCTGAAGCAATTCCATCATTGAAAAAACCTTCATGTTTTAAATGAAATTAGGTTGTTTTTCTAAAGAGAGAGCAGGTTTTTACCTAAAAGGTAAAAACCCCCAAAAACTGCAAAGACGCCCAAAACCATATCGCCTTTTGAAAGAGAATTATATCCGTTTGCACAGTAATTATGGGGGTTCTTTAAACTTAAGGCTGTAATGTTTACATAGGGATTTTTGAAAACGGAAACCTTTATTAATTTTATTTTATGATGCGCTACAAAAAGAAATAAGATATTAACCCGACAAAAGTGATGCCAAAAAGAAACGAAACTACTCCATTAATTTGCGTCCACTGCAGTTTGTTAAATTTCATTGAGGTAAAAGAACGCGTGTCGTCAGTTGATATCGAATTAGAATGAAAGGAATCCATTACTACACCTAAATTGTTTAAAAAAAAATACCTTTGGGAAAAAGAAGATGGAACCAAGGGTGGCTCGAACCGATGTTTATTCAATCCACCCGGCTGAGAGATGACGGCTAAAATGATGACAAGAATTGTTGAAAAGGCAACAGTTAAGCAGGACAAGATTTTGTTAGACGGTCCTTGGTCGGACTTAACATCCGTTGATTCCGTGGTTCGGGGAAATGACGTAAAAACCAACTGGGGATGTTCAGTCAACCTTGCAAAGGCCAATGCGTTTCAACTGAGGTCCAAATTGACGCAAGCTCACCTTCAAATATTTTTCATTTGAAGGATCATGTAAAGGCAATGATAAACAGTTTTAATTTCCACGTGCTTAGACTTGTTTATAATTTTGCAAATATAAATATTATGTGGGTTCTGTAGGTTTAATGTTTGGAATAAATTATGTGGTTTAATACAACCATACAGCTGTTTAAATTTTAGATAGATAAATTAAATAATAAAGAAACAAATATTTCAATTTAAAAAAATTATAACACATGAAAACAACAAATTTTATATCTATTAGGTTACGTATTTTTAAGATATTTTTAGGGCTTATGAAAAAAATGATGGAGTAAAATTTTAAGATCCGCCCACCCGTAAAAAACGTTTTAAATGAAAATGGTGTGGCCTTATTATAGTGATAAGGTTGATTTTTTTGTGATAATGGTTGGTTTTTTTTTTGTATTGTTGCATAATTTTCCTTGGTTGGGTTAAGGTTCGTTTTTTGGTTTTTATTTTTGAAGTTTTACTTTTAGACGCGTTGAAAAAATTATGAGGAAATTTAAGATGCGCACCTGTGACACAAAAATTCAGTTAACCGTCTGCTTAATATATATATTTATTACATATTATAATTTTTTTTTAATATAAAATTTTCCCCGTACAGAACGCACCCATTTTTTTAGATTATAAGGTATCCAAATATTCCTAAAAATATAAATCTAACAGTTATGTGAAACAGTATAGCTCGAAAAAACCTTGGGACTGGGACCGGAAAACATCAGAAGTGGGAATGCCGAACGCCGTTGCATTCTTGGCGCATCGGGGACGCCTTCGTTAGGCAATTGACGCGTTTGGCTTATACGATAAAAATTTTGACGAAACAACGACAAACAAACTGTTTATATGAAACCAATGGTTTGTGGTTTAATATATAATAAATATAATGAAAAAAGAAAATCGATAATTGATAAAAGTAAAAAGATATTACCAAAATGGAGATTTTCAAACCCCGTGGATAATGTACTCTTATTCAGAATCGCTAACTAGCAAATGGACAGTCATTATTGTTACTTGCTTGTGAAACATTTCTGAATAATTTATTGTTAGGGCTCAGCGATTGCTTTTGCCCCCATACCTGTGGTTTTAAGTGGGGAAGAAGGAAAAGGGTTGTAGGTTTTGGAAAATATTTAATAAAATATGATGCTAGGCGAGGTTAGCCCCGTAGCCATGGTATGGGCGTATGCTTTTAGAAACCGGAGGTCGGGGTTGCCTGCGGGGACTCAACGTTTTTTGTTGTTTCCCTAGTTGGTTGGGCATTTGGGGCATCACCCAATTGTCTGAAAAAAGTAAGATGATCCATGCGTCGGATGGGCATGTAAAAGTCGGTCCACCCACCAACCCGCATTACACCAGCATGGTGGATCGTCCAAACCCCTGATGGATAGGGATTGTATTAGGGAGGCCTATGTCCAGCAGTGGACTATAAGAGGCTGATGATAGTTAGTAGTTAGTTATAGCGAGGTTATGTCTAGTTTTCATTGAACGTTACACTCAAATATTTTTGCGCTTTATCTTCCATATTTAAAAAATAATGAATAGGTAAATAAAATTTTAATTTTGATACCTTTCTTTTTTAATAATTTAGTTTCGTACAGATATGACACGTAGAGGTATGGAATCGTATGCTAATGCTGCTCTGCGTTTTATTTAATAATGCACTGCTGGACATAGGCTTTTTAAATGAACGCCAAGACGCTCGATCCTGCTACTCGCTGCCAACTTGAACGGCAACTGCACGGAGATCCCCGATCAGGTGGAATCCCACCTGGTCGGGGTCGACCAACTACTCCGTTTTTCCTAAACGTGGCTTCCACTCCAGAACCTTATGGGCCCATCGGCCATCCGTTCTTCGGACCACATGACCAGCCCACTACCACTTCAACGAGCTAATCCTTTGCGCTATGTCGGTAACTTATTTATGAGGGACATTATTCTATCCCAACAGCTATTTGATTGATGAGCTACGATTCTCGATGTTTAATTACTTTTTTTCTGTAATATTTATATAAGTATGTATACACATCAGTTTAGCTGTTATGATATTATTTTATGTAAAATATTTGTCAAATTAGTAGTTTCTTTATTTTTTTTCTTGTTTTAGCATATCATTCAACTTGATGTTAAGCAACGCGAAAGTTGCGCCCTACACCTGAGATTCACGGCTTAAGACATCACTCTGTTCGTACACAGACAATAAGATATGTTATGTCACGTCTCGTTCAACCGGTAATTACATTAGTTACGATAACTTAATAGTGTTTGCATAACGAATATTATCTAGCCAAAGACAACTTATTTTTTAAATAAAAAATTACATATTTAATAGATTTGGCAAACAAAGCTTATACGAAAGTTTTGAAATATGTTTATAAGTTTATAAAGTTGCTTTCGCTTGTTTATCTTAGGTCGTAGGTATCCTATTTCGAAACAGAAGTAGGATTATTATAATTAACAAGCAAATAATTAACAAGTTTTGTAATTAAAAGTCAATATTTAATAAACATACTTGAATTTTTCGTAAATGACAACAAATTTTGAAATATTAATCTTCCTTTAACTTAAATATGTCATTGATAACCTTACCCAATCTGGAAACGTTGCGGCGACGAACATGTTTATCAGAATCCTGAGGAGATTGCCTACTGCGCCTCGATATATGTAAACATGAGTCTCAATTTGTTATTTCAATATAAATAAATTTATATGTATTGGAGTAACGAACACACTTAGTTATAGTTAAGGAAACAAAACATGTTAGAAATTATCCATTTCTAAAAGACCTTAGGTTTATGACTTATAGAAGCAGAATTTATAGGCCTTAATATTTTTATATAAAAATTGTATTATTTATTCCAAAAAAAGTTATATATTTATATATTAGTGTATATATTTCTCACTGATTCTCTTATAAAAATATCTATAATATAAATTTTTACATGAATTTGTTCTGTCACTTTTATAAACTTTAATTTTTATATGTCACATAATATAAATAGATATAATACTAATTTTGTACAATACCAGAAAATCTTTTGCTCATTATTCCAACTATTAACAGCTGATACCTAGATGATGTTAAAGTTTACATCTAGTACAGTGGCAGTAAAGCCCAAGTGCCATGGATCGTTTATTAAACTTTAGTTTCCAGAAAGATGTATGGGTACATATTTTAGTTCAAATAGTAACTTTTTGCTTTGGAACCGATCCCAACGTCTACAGGAGAGCCTAACAGGTCGCCAGTATTTATCGTCTATTTTGAAGACCTTATTCGTAGGGTAAAACAAACACCGGACGACTTACAATGAATTAGAAACTGGGCCTGTATCAAAAACAACGATCTTAAGAAGAAACTTTACTGTCTTTAGATATTAAAACAATGACTTTATTTTGGTGCATGTGATGTTTATAATGATTTTAGTATATTTGTTGTTCGATATATACCTGTATTCATATTACATTTAATTTTTAAAGTTATTTTTATTCAACTACCTCATAGCCAATTAAAACTAGGCTCGTAGATGGCATTGGAAGGCTTGAAGAAAAACGTGCTCGAAGTATGTTACTATGCCTACGAATATTATAAATGCAAAGTTAATTTAAAAAACATATTAAGTCTGCTAAAAGCCAGCCTAAATAAGTTTAATTTAAACTCTTATGAAATTTGTGATCGATATGACTTCCATTTTGAATACAAATAGTACTTAATATTAAATAAGGGACAAATATATTACATTTAAATGTGTTTTCTAAACTCAAATGAGTCACATACAAATAAAACTAATTACTTTCTAATGGCACTTTACACCATTATTATGTCGTCCATGTCATGTAAAATAAATTAATTAAAATTAATTAAATCCGCAGCACATAATGAGGAACAAAATGTGTGTGTGTATACTTATGAACACGCGTTAGAAGTCATACTTCTTGAACTAACAAGATAATAATCTCTAAATTCAGGATGTCGATTATTAGTGATGGTGTGCGCGCATCGCAAAATACAGTTGCCAGTTGAGCATAGCTAACCCTAGGCTGTCGATTTTCTTGACGGTGTGTCGCGCTTCGTAAAATTCACTCACATATTTTTTTCCTACCGCGCCAAAATAAGTATAACTTCAAAAATTAAAATTTATATTTAATATTTTGCAACATTACATTAATTCATGTTTGCGCGCCAAAAGATCCTTGCGTCGTTGAGGTCGTCAAAACATTTATTTACTCTTAGTTCAAAGTCAGTCATATTATTTGGTAATTTTTACTTCTTCTTGCACTATATTTACATTAAAATGCCAACAGTGGATTATTTAAGCATAAACCGCCCCTTTTCATAAATTTCAGTTAATTACAGTATTGTTTTAGTCTATATTTTTAGCAAGTAACCTTAATGTAATGAGCTTGATTTCCTACAAAATAGAAACACATAAAATTTATTTATGTGTTTCTATTTTTAACAAAATCTAATTACCCAATTGTTTGGAAAGTAAGATGATCCATGCGTTGGATGGGCATGTAAAAAGTCGGACCTGCATTGGACCAGCGTGGTGGTATACGGTCTTAAAACCCCTTAATGGAGAAGGCTGCATTAGGAAAGGCCTATGTCCAGCAGTGGTCTGACACAAGCTGATGAGAGAGTCAAAACTAACCGTTAATACTCGTGAAAACTTCATATTCACGCAACCTAATCTATTTAATCTACTCTAACTAGAGAATAAACTTGTATTAAATAAATTGACAGTTATTACACAAATAAAAGGAATATTTAAAAATATCTAAAGCTATTTCAACATAATTCGTAATAAAAACTGACTCTTATTCCGATAACATTCATAATGTTAATGAGGTGTTCATCCTTGTTACGATACGTGTCATCGAAGCCTTAAATATTCGGCCCCATTATAATGACGTCCCTAACGAGAAACAGACATATGTGTCTCGTATTTTTTATGTGTATAAAACTTACAACGTTATTTTTAGCCGACTTCTCGAAAGAAGAAGGTTCTCAATTGGGAGCAATTACATACCTCCGTTTTTTGAGAAGTCAGTTAAAAACGGACTGCCAGCGAAAACGATCCAGGTAGTCTATTCATATATTTAAGTTACTTATTCTTTCTTTACCGGTTGAAACTCATTTGGTTCTCCAATCTTAATTACGACTTTTCTAATATAGCAGAGCAAAATATGTATAATTTTTAGCTTGCATTATTACATGTTTGAAGTAAATTGATCGAGAAAATTTAAGTCTATTTTTGCATACGGGCTTAAGCGAGGAAATCTCGATAGGCCTACAGTTTTTCCAATAGATTTTATCACACAAAGGCTTAATGCTAAGTGAAGTGGAAGATATCTGTCCCATCCACATGTGCGATATACGAATCGGTATGAATATATTATAGCCTGGCTGCTACTCTTATAAAACGATATTGCCTATTCTTTAACTAACTTTTTTCAGAATCTATGGTTAATATTTAATTCATGATTTTCTGATTATTTTTATAATGGACCGTCTGGTAAACTAATCAGGTTTTCTATTTTTGGCTGAAACTAGTAATTTATAAACAATGAATTGGCTTTCGGTTTAAATGGCACCGTAGCCAACGTAATTACTGTTACAATGCGGCAAGTGAATTTTTGGCGCCTAACCTAGCAATTCTTGTGGGACGGTGTCAATTCCATTAAGTACGATAGAAATATGCACAATAAGTACAATTCCTATTAAGAGTACGATAGAAATATGCACGTTGTTTTATCTGTTTTGTTTTAGTAATATCCTTTTAACTGTGACATCAATTGCTACGTACAACTCGATAGCTTGCCGTGCTTATGTAATAGTTTTGTCTAAGGGCCGATTCAAGTATCATGAAATAAGTCAGCGTTTATTATTTCATTATTCAAGGATAAGTATTGCCGTATGACCTTCCGTACCACTAAGATGTCAAGGTTACAATTCCACCATAGAGTAACTGTCCGATACCAAAGCCCTATTACCGATATTGAAACTTAAGCCGTGGCCTCCGCACAGGCTTTTACGTCGGCAAAGCTATTAGAGACATGAGTGAGTACTATTATTTTGCCTTGACCCTTAACATAAGTTAAATAAAGGTAAGAATTGTTTGAATTAAGTCATGCGACTTTAAATTTATAGAATATAGAAGGATTAAAGATATTGAATAAACCTGTATATAACACGAGTAATTTGATTTATATTCATTTGGCGCTCAAGTTTTTATGTTTTTACATTAAAGTAATTCATATGTGACGCATTTACGCAGTTAGTTTGAAAAGTACTCTAATGAATCCTGCAATAACACACTAACAATGCAATTTAAACAGCTATGTTAACACGTAAGCTGGCACTGTAAAATATTTTGTTTTACAACAAAATTCGTATCGAAACAAATGTAAAACAAAGTAAGTAAGGACTCTTACTCACTAACTTAGATTTGTAGGTTGCAGCATCAACTAGTACTATATCATTTTGACATTTTCGGCAACTTACTCCCCTAAGTCGACGAGCTCGTCGACTTATATTGCGCGAAATGGTTTAAAACTGTTAGAAGTCGGTCGTATTATTTTTGTAAAGACTCTTGTTGAGACATATTTTTAAATTAAGATTTACTTAGTTATTTCTTTTGTTTACACAACTACAGTCTACAGAAACGTCAGGAATTAATAATAAACAAATATGTAAAACTAACGTGATAAAATCCGAACAAAGTAATTTTATTCTTATATTTGTTATATTTATTTCATTATACAGTATTTGGGTTTAAATACTAAAGTTTGACTCATAGTTAGCAATGTAAGTTAGAGCGCCCGGATATCTTTCTTAATGAAGAATTTTTATCGCGCATCAGGACTTATACAAATATTACAAAAGAAAAGATTTTTTAATTTGGACTTCTAGTTATTAATAAACGGAAACTACCACGTTGGTGTCATCTTTCAAGTACAAATTTATTATTAAAATAGGAAAACCAGGACCGGTGCATTGAAGTAAACACGCACTTCATATTAAAAACCTTTGTAAGTTAAACTGTTAGGATGTAAGAAGGATGACGATGATTTGAAGCATGACATTCTTCATCATAATCGGTATGTTGTATATTAAAGAAGTGTTAAATCATTACCAATATGTCTTATTGGTATGATTTTTAAAACTTTTTTCGTACTTCTAATGACATTATATAAACACAAAGTATAAAAAATATTTATTAAGAGTAAACATGAATAGAAAACTCATTATTAGACGAGTAATATATAAAATAAATACAGTGTGCTAAGATTTATAGACCTATTCTGAAAATGCATAAGAGTCTTAAAAATATTTGTGACGAAATATTATTTAAAGCAGGGGTAAGTTTACATAAACTTAACATTTAAAAAACTGCACTAATAAAATACAAACTACACACACCTATTTTAAAACAATACAAAAAGGTTAAGGTCGATCTATAACGTGTTTAGCATTTATCATCTAACGGGCTTATGAGGGCGCCTGTTCTTTTCACGGTCAATGCTCATAGTTTATAACGGGGGTATTTTATTTATTTTAGAATATCGATCCAGTTTATCCCCTTACAAATCAAAGCAAAACTTAGTTATAGCAGAACGTTCGTTTTAGATATTAAAGGTATTAAGTAACATTAATAGTGAAAAATGAGGCGTGTCGCGTTTCCACTCCGAGGGAAACGTCATTAAGTAATGTTTTCACGCAAGGGTCATAAACAAATTCGACGTTTCGCGTGCCAAGAGTGCACTTATCTTCATACCTATAATTAACGTGGAATTACAACATTCCATAAAGATAATTGCGTTATAAACATATTTCACTTTCAGAGATACGTTTTGTTATTTCGACCTATTTCATTATATTACGTGAGTTATTTTTAGTCGTAGGTTTTTGCCTCCACAACATTCATATATGCTAGGACTTGATGAGTAGAATAGAACAGAAAACAAAACATTGGGACAATGGTGCCCATATAGACCTATTAACCTAGTCTCATAACCTACCGTCGCAGAGGCGCCAGCGAAAACATTTTATCGCCGTCTCATTTTATCCGTTACGCGCTACGCGTTTGTTATTTTAAGCTCAACTCAGTCGTCCATTAGGACTCTTGAACGGTGACCGCGAGTTGGCGGTATGTACAATAAAGGATATAATAGGAGGCGCCTTCAAGGAGATAGATGGATCGTTAATATACAAAAAGACACAGAATTCTCGCAGGACACTGATTTGATGCATTTCTCGTTGTTCATGACCATACGGTAAAGTATCAAATCCACTTATTCTGGATTTTTCGCGTTACTTAGTAATATATAACAGAGATACGGAAATATACCAACTTAGTCTATATCTCGTGTGTATCTCTGAGATACAGACATATACCAACAGTCTGCCCGTGATCATGGATGCTGAAATAATCCGAAACGTCGGGAATAAATATATTTTTAAGTAACGCATGAAAAATTCGTAAATAAGTGGATTTCATATGTATAATCACGTAAATAAAAAATAATTAAATACGGTAAAGGTTTTCATTTTATATTAAATAGTTATTAAACTTTACAAACACGTTTTGCAGTTAAGTTAAACGAAATCACTTTAACGGGATCTATTTTAGACCTTAAAAAACGAAGTTACTTAATTCGAAGACGATGTATATATGTTATTTTCTTTTTTATATATCGTAACTCGTTAGTTCACTTTCGATGGACAAGTGATTACTTTTCTTCGCAAAGTAATACGTTCCTATGTTATATAATATTGCAATCATACTAATGTAGATATAAAAAAAAATAAAAAAAAACACCGACAAAACGAGACTAAAAAAAAAGAGAATAAGAATAACTTGGACAAATTAATTATAACGCTGGCTAAATGTTAATACTTAATGTTAATACTCAAATAGTGATTTACCTAATATTTTGTACGTTCAAAATTGATTTAAGAAAATTATTCAGCGTAACATACATTTAAATAGTTAATGTAACTTGCAGTAACCAATTTAGTTTAAACATATTAAAATAAACTTTCAACGCAAAGTTACGCAGTTACGTTCATGAAAATCTTGCTGTTATGTGCCTATAAGATCAATAAAATATTTTCAGGAAAAGTCTTTTTTAAGAAGATTAGCAATAATGACTGCCCCCGTAGCCTAGTGGTATAGGCGTTTGCTTTAGAAACCGGAAGTCGTGGGTTCGAATCCTGCGAGGACTCAACAAACTTTCATTGTTGTTTACTAGTTAAATGAATATCTAAATTAACTAAAAATACCACCAAATAAAATAATTTTTGAATTTTAAATTGTTACCACATAAATGAAGTGTTTTGCGATTGTAATATATTAATTTACTAATGTAAATTAATATCAAAATTTAAAAGCATAAATATATTGTCCATTTAAATGTTGATTAAAACAATTAGTAGTAGGAATTTTTAATGGCCATATCAGTCCCCGAAAATAGGGGTTGAGACAGGGCTTATTATCAAGCCCCCAAGGTGGGAAATTGGGCCGTAGGTTGCGTAACGCTCTGCACCACGCTCTTGGAGTCTCCTGGTTTCCTTTCGCTGATTGTCTTATCAAAATAGACTATATGAGAATGAGAATAAGGTAATCAAGGAAAGGCTTTTTACCCATCCTTCTATGAACGGGATAAAAATTTGCTTTGTGGACAATAACAATATCAAACACAATTTTAGTGGTGTTTTATTACTCTCATTTCATTCACTGTTCCAACAAAAACAAACCTTTATTACAATGATAAAGTGCTCCGGGGATTAAGGTCTTATTTCCTTTTAAAACAGATGAATATCAAACAACGGTTGAAATGTAAATGTTTGGGTATGTTTTGTTTTTGTTGAGGCTCCGGACCCGTAGGAGATGAAATAAACATTTGTTTTTTACCTCTCTTGACTTTTGTCTCATTGGAACAATAAAATTATCACCAATTTAATATAATTTTTTTTATTCTATTATCCTTAATAATTTTTTTTTTTAAATAAGATAAAATTGTTATTATTTTTAAATAAAAAGGCAATTAATGTAACATTTTTGTAATTTGTAACACTTACGTACATAATCTTTACTAATTTTAATGTTTTGAATTTCCTATTTTTTGTAAACTAAAAAACAAAAAAAAAAATAAACCCTTTATTGAAAATGACAATAAAAACGGTTTGATCCTTAGTTCGTTGCTAAATTTTTTTAGATTCATGGGTTGTCATCTTTTTAGGGTTGGTTTCTCTGTTACTTTACTTATTCATTTTTTGCACAATTTTTCCTCTTTTTATCCCTTAAAAAATATTCAATAAATCATGAAAATCCTACCGAAATAATTTTATCATGCAAAAATATATTTATTTTACATTTTGAATAATAATTTGAATAAAAATATATAATAAATGGATGTTTAAAAATTTTACATTTTTTTTGACAAGTATATCTTTGAATAAAGTTTAACTAGAACTAATTCTTGTTACCATTTATTCCTTCTACTTTTAATTATTAAAACTTTTAGACACTAATATATAATTTGCATAAAAGTTTTTATTTTAACAATATTAAGTATAAATCAAAAGTCAGTTTAAAAAGTTAATCATAAGAATAACCAATCCGATTTTTCTTAACCCAATAAAACTTTGTTTTTCTTGAAATTACGACAAAGGAATACAACGTAATCAAAAGTTTTGAACAAAACGACGTTTATTCCAGCTCTTGTTCAATTGCTTGCGACATGATCAATTTTATCCAATTTTCAAATTTATTGATTAAAACAAGTTCAATTTTTTCCTTAACTTTTGACGAAAATTCCGGTAGTGATATTGATGCTGTTTTTTTGTGAACCAAATCGAAATCCATCCCTTAATTTGCCAAAATTTTTCCTTATAAGTAATATTAAACGTTTAAAAAACTTGAAGGTAACTTTCATTTATAACATTAATTTACACCCGCGGTTGCTTGGGGAACGCATTCTTCTTCTTTTTGATGATAAAATACCCAAAAGATGGGTACGAGATGCAGGATAAGGGCCCCCACGGGACGTATCTAAAGACTCCATTCGTCGCGCACCGGGGGAAGCAGGAGTGCCGACCTGATTGGCAAATCCTTTCCGACATTGACAAAAACAAAAAGAACACAGTGGTATTGTTATGTTTAAAAAAAAATAAGTGAAAATAAGAACTTCCAAAAGGTCCCTTTGTTTTGTAATATAAAGGATAATAACGAAATGGCCCGTGATTTTGCTACTGCATTTTGGATTTGTTAACTTTTAAGGTATTTTATCAATTAAAATGTTATGCATGACTAGTTTATTAACATAATATGAAGAATTCTTTTTACCGTTAACTTTTAATTGTAATTTTTTAATTTATCAAATATTTACTAAACTACTTATCACAAAGTTATTAAAAACAGGACTAAATTGGCAGTTATTACTTATCTTTAAAACTAACAAAGGGTCAAATAGGGTAAGGCAACGAGGTAACATATTAAAAAACCTTTTTCATTACATAGTATAGATACCAACTCAAACAAAATGGTAAAGTAAAATTAAAAAGGTAAATAATTGATTGACGAATTTTGACCAAAATGTTTTAAACTAATTTTAAATTATTAGTTAATAACCAGTTCCTTTTTTTTATCTCTGTTCTTTTTTTGCTTAATTGGTTTTCCCGAGGTTGCGTCATAAAAATTTGCATTACAAAAAATATTTGGGTTACATCATCTAGAATTTGGTTCCCTCTTTTATTGTTATTATTTAAAGGAGAAGGTTTCGGTGATTTTAAAACCTGTGGGTTCACGTTTTGAACTTAACGGTAGTAGTTATGTTTTAATTCAATTTTCCTTTTCAAGGTCAGATCCATTTACGTACCTTTAATATCGAAGCGTTCAGCACTTCTCTTCTTAACCTGGTTTATAAATACGATTTGCTTCCTTCGTCCAATGGAATTTTATCTAAAATGAGACCATTTCGATCCTAGAATTATAGTCGCGTCCAATTTTTATTGTTTTAAAAGGCGATTATTACGTTATAATAAACGGATATTTTTAAATCCAATTAATTTTAAAAGTGGGATATTGCTTCTAATAATATAAATAGGAAAATAACTCGTCTTCCGTTCATCTTTACCGTCAAAACCACAGAACCGGTATTGATCAATTTGATGGGTTAATTTGAAATGGAAAATTATTATTGTAAAAGTGATTGAATAATCAAATAAAAGGGAAAAAGTTTTTTGGAAGTCGAAACAAAACCGCCTTCGTGGCCTGGTGGGTATTGGCCCTCTTAAACCTGGAGTCGTGGGTTTGAATCCTGCAGGGAAACAATTCTTGTAACCTTTGTTTCCTTAGTGGTTAAGACAATTTGGGCTGATCACCAATTTTGTCTGGAAAAGTAAAATGATATGCGTTGGATAAGGCATGTAAAAAGGGTCACCATCCCCATTGCATCAAGCGGCGGGATACGGTTAAAAATCCTCTAACTCCTTTGTCCTTTATTCTTATATCCCTTAGGGCATATAGGTTAAAAAATTGGCCCGGAGTTTTAATTTGGGTAAATTTTGGTTGGATACTTGGTTGGTTTTTGATTCCAAACTTAAAAGATTGAATCTCACCAAATTAAACACTTATTATCTAAGTAATCAATTTTTAACGAAAGAATATTAATTGCATTTTTTTAACGGTCGTCTAATAAATAAATTTCAAACGACGTCCGCATCCGCCTTATGATTTTTAAATTCTTATTACAATATACTTTTATCCAAAACTTTAGACTGTTTACAGCTTTAAAATGTAGTCAAGAAATAACGCTATCAAACTTAGTTGTTCTTAATGTGGCATTTATATTTTATACAGGGGACGTGTTAACTACTTCCCATTAAAGGTAAAAGGTTAAAAAGTCTACCTTGGTAATTAAATATTTTACTCTGGCCGCGGCCTCCCCAAAACTTTTTTGGTTAAGATGCTTATTAACGACATGAACAGCTCGGAAACATTTGAACTTGGACTCCTTAAAAATATTAAATAAATGTTGTACAAAAAAACTACTGAATAATGTTAACTATAAAGGGAATAAACAAAAAAGTCCAGGTGAGTTTCTTTTGCCGGTTCTTCCCAGGTCAGTGGCTTCCATTTCCAAACCGGTGGTAGTTTATTTAACAATCAATAAGAAAGTATAATGTATCCATAATGAATGAAGTAATTTTACATTGTCTTTGACTTAACAAATATAAAAAAGACTCGCATATATATGTTTGGAGTAATTTATTATCTATAAGGAAACAGTACATGATATTTATATTTTGTGCAAAGTATTAATATTAACAGACATGATTTTTGGTTTAAAAAGGTCCGAATAAAAGATTATCATCCTCATATCGAAATTAGGGCAACAAAACATTGTTATGGGGAATTTCCAATACGATTTTTGGTTTTTGTAGATAGAAAATTAGTACTTTTACTTTTACGAAAAACCGAACAAAATTTTAAAAATTAAAATATTTTTAAAGCCCTAACAAAAGAAGGATTTTAAAGGCCTTTAATGGTTATTAAGTTTAAAATTAAAAACCAAATTTTAAACAACCTTTTTTATTCCCGGTCCTTTACTTCGATTTTATTGCCGGGGCTTTTTTTTCTTTAAAATAAAACTTTTCCGGTCGAAATCCTTCAAAGTTCTGTTTAAGGAAATTAACGAATAAACCAAAAATAAAATTTAATATTAATGTTAAAATATCCAACTTAATAAAAATGGGTAAATTGGTGTTTTTAAAAATTTTAAAAATTAATTAAAAAAATTAAAAGCCTGAAATTTTCCAAACCAAACCAATTTAATTTAATTGGCGGTGCTTTACTTCAGCTATTTGTTTTATCACCATCCTGTGAGGCCGGTTTTCTCTTTGATAGACTAACAACACCTCAGTCTGCCCATAAGCAAGGATCCTGCAAAGTATCTGAAATATTTTAAACCAAATTTAGAGCTATAAAATCTGTTAAGTATTTTATAAAATCACGTCTAATATTAGCATAAAAGTAATATATCCTAGCATTAATAAATACACTCAGGGTAAATACTAAAAGTATTTTCTATTATACTTTTAAAAAATAAGACTTAAAAAATAGATGCAAAAATCATAACAAATATGCGACGTCGTACATATGAAGTTATTTATTAGTCGACCGTTACTCAGTGATTGACATATGGGTGACAACTCATCAATGAGAATGCTAGTTGTATTACGAAATATCATCGCTAGGGTTACTTTATTTGCTTATACACTATTATTAAAAATATTGTAAAAATTCTATATACCGGGATTCTTGGTAGTTTATTGTATTACGTTTCCAAAGGCTAGAACGTTACAGGAATCAAAGCCTTATCGTAATACAATTCTTGAATATAACGAGCTTTGCAATTCTCGTGGATAGAGCGAATCACTTATCCTTTCATAAAAATAAACTTCGCAATAAATTTATCCGTATGTAATATGGACAATGGAATGAGTAATATTATTTGAATTTACTCACTAATAAGCTGATTTTAAAAATTTTAAATTATTTATTATCGATTCAATGCAGTGTTATAATGTTAACTACTATGTAATGTTTCTAAAATTTTAAATCATTCTAATTGTTATAAAATTATAATATTAATACTGCTTGAATACGTAAAAGTATGCGATGAAAAAAAACTGAATTAGTCGAAAAACCATTTACATACATAAATCAATATAACTTAATTTAAAAATTGTGTCAGCTTAAAAGACTAGATTTTTTTATAATATAAGAAAGGGGCTTTAGATTTGAAAAGATATATGTGTAATTTAACTTTTTACATAGACTCAAACTAAACGTAAAAACTTATTACAAATTAATATGACCTACTTGTATAATAAACCCTAGGAATAAAACGGCCTAAACCATTTTACTTCACAGTATTACGATTTACAGGATTTTTTCTCATATACTGAGGTATATTAAATATATTAAAATGTGACTGCAACATAGTTCAGTATAGTATATTAATATCATATTCTATTAAGTCTACGGCTTTACATGTTACTTATAGATTTTTGGAATGGTTTTCTGGGCTACAAGTAACCTATACCACTAAAAGATAATATCGCTTTCTAGATCTAAAAGAATATTTTAAACTAGTTCTTTAGTTCAGATCCTGATCAAAACAAACAATTTTTATCATTACAACATCAATATGGATAATACAAACGAACAGAAAGGATTGCAGAATAACCCATTTGTTGTAAAAAAAAATCCCTAAAACATTTCTCGCAACATATCCAAAGGTATGAGGCGTACTGAAAGAAATTAGGTTGGATAAAGGGATCAAGCTTATAATCAGGCTTACGCTGCGCGATGACAATACTTTTCTATGGACGGTATAAAAGTCTGAAATATTACATACAATAAATAAATATATTTCAACATTTAAAGACATTTTTGTAGTTAATATTCTGTATTTCGCTTGTCAAATTTCAACATTATACACTTTATAACAATGTCTCAAGTTCTTGCAGGGACAAAATCAATTTCCTTTTATAACAGATGAATACGAGCAGGATTGTAAGTGTGAATATTTTAAGGCATGTTCTGTAAGTCTTCGTTGGGAACGTGGAACCGTAGGAAGCTAAAGTTAACATTTGTTCTTTCACCTTCATCCGACTTTATAATTGCTTTTACAAGAACGCGACTATTACACAAATAAGATATCGAATTGTACAGAATATGTTATATTTTTGTCTAGCAAAGTTTCATTGATAGATTCATCTGTACTTTCAACATTACTAATTAATAATAAAAGTCAGAATACGAAATGTTACAAAAAGTTCGCTAAAATATGGTTGCTCCAAAGAAATACTGCAGTGTGTTGTTACTAAACTTCGTAATTTCACTTCGATGGCGTTACCTAAAAATATTTTAATTGTGATCAGGTTAAAAATGTTATTTATACATAGGCTTCTTTTTTTAAATGCGTTTATTTTTATTTCATATCAGTTTTACCTTTATTTGTACTTTTCTCTCTCTCTCATAGCTAGTATGAATCCACATGGTGGTGGGTCAGCTTTCCTTGTTTTTCTCCTCCAATTCGCTCTATCCCTGATGTCGGCTTCAGAAACCTGACATTCACTCATGTCCCTCAGCACTACACTCAGGTCTTTTCCGGGGATGGAAAATTGCAGTGCTGAGTTTCCTATAAACGAGGTCAGCTCTTTCGATTTCAATTAGGTGTCTACGTTTATCGAAGCGAAGCGGATCTTTCCAGTTACAATTTGGGACAATTGTCGTTACTCGAGCCCATCCGTGACTCGGAAGCCCTGCAATTATTCGCAGATGTTGGCGATGATGTCTGCGCGTCGTTCGGCGACGCCCTATTCGTTATCCTCGGTATATTTGGTAACCTTGCGCATCTTCTTTTATTATTTGGCGGTTTTGGATTTATTAGTCCTGTACCGATTGCCATCTGACGTACAAAAACCTACTTATTCACTTAGAGTAGGAAAATCCGTGGATGTTTGGTCTTAATCCATATACGGTATGCATTTTCTTAACCATGTCACTAAGTCTGGTTATCCCACAAGACGTCGGTCGTCAGAGCCTCGTCGAGAAAAATAAATTGGTTCCGACCCTTAAACCCTGTATTCCAAATGTTTGTATTGTTAAATATTTTATCATTGTTTCTCTTAATAATTTCTCCTCGACGTAGATGAGCGCTTGTATATATATTCGATCTTACGAGATTTTCTCATTTTTTTCATTTTATTTTGTACTTTTATTTACTGCAATAAAGCGTAATTATTTTTAATTAATTGAGATAAGGTGAACAACGTAATTATGAAGTTTTCAGGCTAAACGACAGTTTTCTCAATCATGATTAAGTAGTAAGTATGTACATTAATTTTTTAAAGATGTCATAAATATGAGCCATTTTCTCTTATATAGTTTGCACAACTTGTAGTGCTTTTCACCACTTTTATAATAAAGAATATTGGCTTATTTACTGAATACCATTCGTATCACTAAGCCATTTTAGGGATCAGAGTTCTATCCGAAAAGATCGATTTTTAAATCGATTCGAATCAGTGACGAATTATCGACCACAAAAATCGAAGTCTAAGAGGTAATCGATCTTTTTAAATTTCTATTACAATGTAAGTATTAATCAGATTCAGGTCAATCGGTCAGGGACTTCGATTGTAACAACTATTTTAGTACCATATCAAAGTATCAGATCATATAGAAACGAGATATGTATAAATATTCCATATTTAAACAAATCTTGTAATATGTATGGATTATATTACTATTAAAGACTAAGTAATTAGTAAAACTATAAATATTTCTATTCCTGTTAAAAGCGTTCAATTGACTCAAACTTTCAAGACATATAGAAAAATGTGTGAATATAACGATGTTAAGCCAAGTAAATGCGTTAGTTATTGATGTCTGGTTAAAATCTGCAATAGAACGACTAACTTAATCTTATTATATATATATATGAGTGATGAACTAGACGCCATCACAGCATAGAAAACTAAAGGTTAAAGATAATAAATAACCTTTTTCTATTGGAAACCTTTTTCTAATGAAAGAGTGAGGTAGAGGGCGAAGGAGACTAAACACAAGCCATCTCCTGAGTTTTGAGTAATTAACAGCAGCATGTAATTGTATGGTTAATACAAAACAGAAAAAATCAGAATGTTGATTTTAAAGGTTTATGAATTGATCCTTGTATATGCATAATACTACAGGTATATTATGCTTTTCTATTATTTATTAAAGTATGTGTTTCTAAATAGAATGATCACAGTTATTATTAATTTTAGAACATAGAAATTAAATTTGAGACACTTTTTCGATATCTGGGTAATCTAAAAGAAGATATAAATATACGCCCTGTTTTAGAACGTCCTAATTACCGGAAAAGTTGTATTTTGTCTTAGCTCTTAGTTTAGGGACTTGAGCTGGGCTATGAATAAATGTTTAGGTCAATTTGCTAGTTCAACATATAATACGGAGATCTTATCTACGATTAACATTCATAAGGTCTCCATAGATTATAATAGGCAGACGCAACAAATTCGGATTAAATGCCTTTCTGAATCAATGTGGTTGATATACACCTATACATATATATCAACAAAGAACATTGTTAAAAATTGCAATGAGCCAGATTCAAAACTTATTGAAGCTAAAATAGTGTAAATTCATATAAAAATTAATACTTTAAAATAAATCTTCATTTTATATGCATAATATCATACTTGACATTTTTATTAAATGAATACCTAATAGATAAAAAGATTTAAAATACTGAGAGCGAAATCGCTTGAAGCATCTTACTTGCAGAGGGCACGTTGGTACAACGCTATATTTCCAATATGCTTAAATACTGTTTGGAGTCAGGTCATATCATTTTCAATTTTTCTTTGATATTTTACAACTAAAATAAGGGTAAATATTTTAGATAACGCTAATAAGTACAATAGTTTACCTAGAGGTACTATGTACAATGTATTTGAATCTCTAAAGAGGCGAAAACTGTTGCCGCTTAGTTATTATTTAATCAGTTAATCGATAAACGAGACTCAACATTAAATTGAGCTTAAAATGTTTGTTAGCAGGCGTTCAAACAATGGTTAATACAAATACTTTTAAAGCGATCGAATGTAAATTTGTAAGTAATTAAGTGGTTATTACATTAATTCTATACATTGCACTATATATAACATGAATATTTAAAATAATTATAAGGTATTTTTTAAGCTCTAGGATTAGAATTGGTTGAGCTGTTTTATTTTTATTTGATATTTTATTGTACAGTATCGTATATACCTGTGCTGGAATATTATATTTATAACAAGCTTCGTGAAAATTGTTTTAAAAAAGGGTGTTCTAGCCAAAATATCTTCAAAATTAGTTACTAAACGTGATTTTTCTCTGTATTGAGGGTGCCAGCTGTACTAATGTTACAATTTTACCTAATATTATAGTTCAAAAATATAAGGCAAATATAAAATATCATTTACACACTAGTTACCTACGTTATTTAATGTATATACGCTTTCTATGTGATTAATTTGTTAACGACATTGTGACCTCGCTCTGTCAAGGTTATATATTCTACTGTATGAGATGTATGGTGGACGACAAACCGTGACAAATGAACATATGTTATAGAAATATTTTAGTTCCTCTATAAAGATATATTATTAAATTGATTACATTTTTGTTCCAAGTTTATTTGGAATGCCATGTTCCACCATTGAAAAAAAACCTTCATGTTTTTAATATGAAATTAAGGCTGGATTTTCTTGGCTAAAGCGATGAGATGAGCAGGTTTTTTACCTAAAGGTAAACAAGCCTTACCCATAAGAAAAGCTGCGTAAGACGCCACAAATACGCTCATCGCCTTTAAACACGAGACGTTATGTCTAGTTTGCACAGTAATTATGGCGGGTGGGCCCTTTAAACTTAAGGCTGTAATGTTTACATCAGGCGATTTATTGTAAAAAGGAAACCTTTATTAATTTTATTTTATGATACGCTACAAAATGTAATTACTAAGTTATTAATCTACTGACAAAAGTGATGCCAACAAAAGAACACTGAAACTACTGCATTAGGTTTTCGTCCACTCGCAGTTTGTAAGACTCATTGCAGGCATAAAAAGACACGCGTATCATCAGTTGCATATCAACATTCAGAATGAAAGGATATCCACTTACTACAGCTAAATTGTTTAAAATAAAATCAATACTCATGCGAAAAGAGCAGCTTAAAGCAGGTCAGAACCAGAGTGCTGTGGCTTGAGAGCCGATGTTTAATTCATTGTATCCACCCGCGCTATAGAGAGACTGCGGGCTAAAAATGATGACAAGAATTCGGTTGAATCAAGGCAACAGTTAAGCAGGCCAACCGATTTCTCGTTACGACGGTCCCTTGCAGTTGGCACTTAACATCCGTTGATCTTGCACTGTGGTCTTCAAGAGGAGCATAACGTAAAGGCCAAGTGGTGATGTTCAGTCAAGCACTTGCAGAAGGTGGCCTAAATGCGTTTCGGCCAACTGTTGGCTCCAAATTGACGCAATACCACCTTCAAAACTATTTTCGATTTGAAGGATCATGTAGACAGGCAATGATGAGCAGTTTTAATTTCCAACGTGTTCTTACGACTTGTTTATAATTATTGCAAATTTAAATATTATGTGCAGGTTCTAGTAGTTGCTGAATTTTAGGAATAAATTATGTGCGTTTATATACTAACCATACAGCTATTTCAAATTTTAAATAGATACTATTAAATAATATAGAAACAAATATATCAATTTAAAAAAATCATAATAACACATGAACAACAACATAATTTTATATCTATTAAGTTTACGTATTTTTTTTAGATTATAAGGTATCGAAAATATATCCTAGAAATATAAATATAACAATTATGTGACGAACAATGATAACAGTTGCAGTCTGTTTGGTCCATGATTATATATAATTATGAGAGTTAAGCTTTTCCAAAAGTCACTCAGTGCGCTATCGAGCGGGCTACGGTCGGAATTTTTCTGTGAACTGTAGATATCCGCAGCAGAACATAGGTAACGGTTTAGCTAACGGTAATTGGTAACAAGAATCGATATTCTACGAGCTACTTGGCCACATAGCTCGTAGAACCGAGAACCGTTGGCGACTGGCGATCACAGTATAGAACTATCAGAGGAGTCAGTAAATGCACAAAGCGCCAGGTTGCCTTTTTGGCAGCTCATCGGAGAGGCCTTCGTTAGGCGATATAATATATCGATACGGTAATTATAACTTTTGACGAAAAAACGACGAAATTAAACTGTTACATAAATGAACACAAACTGGTTTGTGGTTTGAAATATATATAATGAAAATATAATCGAAAGAAAGAAAATCGATAATTGATATAAAGTAAAAAGATATTTATGTGCAAATAACCAAAATGGAATTTCTACACTCCATGCGATAATGCTACTCATTACTATTCAGAATCATTGCTAAATACGCAAATGCACAGTCACTAATGTTACTTTGCTTAAGACATTGCTGAATAATTTCATCATAGTTTAGTGCTCATGTCAGATTGCTTTTGTTGCCACATACGCTGTGGATTTGTAGTAGGCGCAACAGACATGAAAAGCAGTTGTAGAGTTTTGGAGAATATTTTAATAAAATATGATGCTAGGCGAGAGTTATGTCTAGTTTTCATTGAACGTTACACTCAAATATTTTTGCCTTTATCTTCCATATTTAAAACAATGAATAGGTAAATAAAATTATAATTTTGATACCTTTCTTTTTAATAATTTTTTACGTACGATATGGTACGTACAGGTATGGAATCGTATACTAATGCTGCTCTGCGTTTTGTTAATAATGCACTGCTGGACAGAGGCCTTTTTACATGAACGCCAAGACGGCCGATCCCTGCTACTCGCTGCCAACTGACCGGCTACTGCACGGAGATCGCAATCCCACCTGAACGGAGGTCAACAATGACTCCGTTTTCGCCATCAGCCATCCGTTTTCGCACCACAGGACCGGCCTACTGCCACTTCAACGAGCTAATCCTTTGCGCTATGTCGATAACTTTCAATCTGTGTCGATTGGATTCATTACGAATCTTATACGACAAAGAGACTCCGAACTAGCGCGTTCAGAGCACAGGCTAAACTTAGTGGTCCAGTCTGATATTCAGAGACCACTTTTCTACCCGTTGGTCATCATGGGGATTACGCATTGGTTAAAGACTTTTATCTTTAAACTCTGTGGTATCGGCTTCGTGAAAATGTTTTGTAGTTTCCCAAATGCTGTCCAGCCCAACAATCCTCCTATCGGCATCCCCTCGAGCTGTGTCTTCCAACTGCAATATGTGCTCGAGGTAGACATATTCATCGAAAACTTCAAGAATAACACCATCGACATTGACCGGACTCGGGAGAACGTGTTCGTTGAACATGACTTACGTACTGTCCAAGTTTATCCTGAGTCCAATACGTCAGGACGATTCATTAAAGCTGTGCAACATTTCCTGCAAGTACTCCAACAACTCACCATTTTGAAGATATTGTCAGCAAAATGGAGGTGTAAAAGTACTCGCCGATTAATGTATATGCCACGTCTAGTGCAGTCTGGGGTCTCAAAGACGACTTGCAATGCATTAGTGAAAAGTAATGGGGACATTACATCCCCCTGTCTCACTCCTCGATGCAATGGGATTGGTCTCGTTTGACCCCCTGAATTAGAACGGACATAAGCTGCAGCGCATACTGACCTAACAACTTTTAACAACTCAACGTATCCATAATTGACATGAGATTGTTGAAGAGCTTCCAGAACAGCCATGTTTCTACAGAGTCAAAAGCTTTCTTATAAACCGCAAAGGCAAAGGCACGTGACTGATTGTACTCCCTATGAGTCTTTTGTACAACTTGCCTTAAGGTGAAGATGTGAGTCTATGGTGCTGAATCGTCTGCGAAACCAAGCCTGCTCCAGTGGCTGGAATCCATCAAGCTTGCATATGTGGCTCAAAAGTGAGATCAGTTCATGTTTTGGCTGGATATGTACCCTTAGAAAAATAGAACGATCTCACTTTCAAAGCCACGCCTTGGGAAAAATACCCTATTAAAGAACGAGTCGAATAACTTCCTAAAACAGGGTTGCTCCATGCTTTAGAGGAGCTTTATAGTAACTCCTAAAAGCTGCTTGAGGCCAGACTAACCTCATCAAAGCTGACGTTAGGAAGCGCACCGAGAAGATGCTAAGTCAGACTGGCAGGTGGATCGTGAACAGTTCTAAGCTTCGACAGATAGGCTTACTCGAGCTTCTCTGAAAAACTTCAACCTTCGCTTTTTGCTGCAGTTATCCGTTGCGTATGCTGAGCAGCATAGGTCTCAAGGCGTATTAATTTCGGATTTGCTTCAAAGAGTTTCACATCTATCAGTGGTGTCTTCATGGTTTCGACGTTCCTCCATAAAACCAGCGTCTTATTGTTGAGCTTGGATTTCCTGTCGGTACACTTACTCCTGCAAAACCCTTTACCTAAGTCACGTATGTAGTCTACTACGGCATTGAGTAGCTCGTCAACTGCCATGCCATGCACGTTTTGATTTATCAGGTGGTTTCAAAAAAATACAAGTTACTGTTTTTTGCAAACACCATGTATAAACAAAAATACAAGCTATTTGCAGAAAAGTTAAATTGAAATCGCCCCAACAGTACAGAAAATTTGACAGCCGCATATGAACAAAGAAATTGAATTTTTAGTAATGATTTTTCGTGAGTTTATCAACATTCAAATAGATAGAATTTTCGGTAAAGCAATTCTAAAATTTTACACAAACAAAAGTCATTAGCGTCTCTGCTACGTTCATTCATTTCAATTTATTGAAGAGTCCTACGGGTACTTGAATGAAAAGATAGATGTCAAGGAGTGGAAGCAATTGTGTGCTCTCCGCGGGACATTATTATTATCCCAAAAGCTATTTGATTGATGAGCTACGATTCTCGATGTTTAATTAGTTTTTTTCTGTAATATTTATATAAGTAAGTATACACATCAGTTTAGCTTTTATGATATTATTTTATGTAAAATATTTCTCAAATTAGTAGTTTCTTTATTTTTTTCTTGTTTTAGCATATTATTCAACTTGATGTTAAGCAACGCGAAAGTTGCGCCCTACACCCTGGATTCATGGCTTAAGACATCACTCTGTTCATTACGACAATAAGATATGTTATGTCACGTCTCGTCAACCAGGTAATTACATTGTGCGTAACTTAATAGTGTTTGCATAACGAATATTATCTAGCCAAAGACAACTTATTTTTTCAATAAAAAATTACATATTTAATAGATTTGGCAAACAAAGCTTATACGAAAGTTTTGAAATATGTGTTTATAAGTTTATAAAGTTGCTTTCAATTGTTTATCTTAGGTCGTAAGTATCCTATTTCGAAACAAAAGTAGGGTTCTTGTAATTAACAAGCAAGTATATTACTCAATATTTAATAAAGATACTTGAATTTTTCGTAAATGACAACAAATTTTTAAAATATTAATCATTCTTGTAAGTTAAATATGTCATTGATAACCTTACCGCAGTCTGGAACTGTTGCGACGACGAACATGTTTATCAGAATCCTGAGGAGATTTTCTACTGCGACTCGAATATGTAAACATGAGTCTCAATTTGTTATTTCAATATAAATAGAATTTATAGGTATTGGAGTAAGCGAACACACATAGTTATAGTTAACGAAACAAAACATGTTAGAAATTATCCATTTCTTTTTTATACAAAAATTGTGTTATTTATTCCAAAACAAAGTTATATATTTATATATTAGTGTATATATTTCTCACTGATTCTCTTTAAAAAATAACTATAATATAAATTTTTACATGAATTTGTTCTGTCACTTTTATAAACTTTAATTTTTATATGTCACATAATATAAATAGATATAATATTAATTTTGTACAATACCATAAAATCTTTTGCTCATTATTCCAACTATTAACAGCTGATACCTAGATGATGTTAAAGTTTATATCTAGTACAGTGGCAGTAAAGCCCAAGTGCAATGGATCTTTTATTAAACTTTAGTTTCCAGAAAGATGTATGGGTACATATATCATTTAGTTCATTTAGTTCAAATAGCAATTTTTTGCTTTAATTTTTTTACTTCATTTACTATTTCTACATTAAAATGCCAACAGTTGATTATTTAAAGCATAAAGATATAAATAAATCATCGCCCCCTTTTCATAAATTTCAGTTGATTACAGTATTGTTTTAGTTTATATTTTTAGCAAGTAACCTTAATTTAATGGAACTTGATTTCCGTACAAAATAGAAACACATAAAATTACCAATTACCCAATTGTTTGGAAAGTAAGATGATCCATGCGTTGGATGGGTATATAAAAAGTCGGACCTGCATTGGACCAGCGTGGTGTTATACGGTCTTAAAACCCCCTAATGGAGAAGGCTGCATTAGGGAAGGCCTATGTCCAGCAGTGGTCTGACACAAGCTGATGAGAGAGTCAAAACTAACCGTTTATACTCGTGAAAACTTCATATTCACGCAACCTAATCTATTTAATGTACTCCAGCTAGAGAGAAAATTTTTGAACTAAACGACGTTTATTCCAAGCTCTTGTTCACATTACTGCGATATGATCAAATTTTATCCAATTTTTAAATTTATTTATTAAAACAGAGGGCCAATTTTTCCCTAACAACAATTTGACGAAAATTCGGTAGTGATATTGATGCTGTTTTATTTGTGAACCTTAAATCGAAGTCCGGCCGCTTAATTTGCTAGCAATTGAAATTCATTTGGTTTAGATTTTTCATATAAGTAATATTATTATTTATTACGTTTAAAAAACTTGAGTAACTTTCATTTATAACATTAATTTACACACGCGTTGCTTGGGAACGCATTCTTCTTCTTTGCGTATTGATGACAAAATACATAAAGATAGGCTAGGAGATGCAGGAAAGGAGCCTCCACGTGAGACTTATCATAAGACTCCATTCGTCCCGCGCTCCCGGGGTAACAGGAAGCGAGTGCCGACGCTGACTGGCAAATCCTTTCACGACGATGACAAAAACAAAGAACGCACAGTGGTAGTGATATGTTATAAAAAAAAATAAGTAAAGAAAATATGAACGACTTCAAACAGTATCTAACTATTTGGCGCAATATAAACGGATAATAACGAAATGCTCGTGATTTTGCTACTGCCTTTTAAATATTTGATAACTTTTAAGGTATTTATCTAATCAAAATGTTGTGCATGACTAGTTTTATGAACATAATATGAAGAATTCTTATATACGTTAAATTTTATGTGTATTTTTTTAATCTATCAAATATTTATTAAACTACTTATCACAAAGTTATTAAAAAAACAGGACTAAATGGCAGTTATAACTTATTATTTAAAAAAAAACATAATAAAGTCAAAGTAGGAGTGAAGCAACGAGGTAACATATATGTAAAAAAAAACTTTTTGATTACATTTCTTATGATGATACCAACTCAAACAAAAATGGTAAAAGTAAATTAAAAAGAGTAAATAATGATTGACGAATGTTGACAAAATATATTATACCTTGTTAAATTACTAGTTAATTACCAGTTCCTTTTTTATCTTTGTATCTTTTTTATTGACCTTCCCAATTAGTTCGCCGTGGTTAACGTAATATTTAAAATTTGACATTACTATAAAAAATACTATAAAAATATATTTAGGTTACATCATCTTTGAGTTTTATTTCTTAGCGATGAAGATAATGGAATGGTAAGTAAAGAATTTGGTTCCCTCTTTTATGTTATTAAAGTAGAAGAGTTTCGGTGATTTCAAATAGCTGTAGGTTCACGTTATTGTAACTAACGGTAGTAGTTATGTTTATTATTCAATTTCCTTTACACAAGTCTGATCGCATTTACGTACTAATATCGAAGCGTTCAGCACTTCTCCCTCTTCGTACCTACAGCTTATTGAGTTTATAAATACGATTTGCTTCTTCGTCGTGTAACGTTTTATCTAAAATGAGACCATTTCGATCCTAGATCATAGTCGCGTCAATTTTATTGTTATTCAAAAAAGAGCGATTATTACATTATAAGAAACGGATATTTTTTAAAATCGCAATTAATACAAAGTAGGGATATATGCTTGCTAAAAATATAAATACGAAAATAACTCAGTCTATCCGTTCATCTTTACCGTCTAAACCACTGAACCGATATTGATAAAATTTTATGTATAATAGATTATCAAAGAAAGATTATTATTATTGTAAAGGAGTGATTGAATGAATCAAATAAGGGTATAAAAGTTTATTCGGAAATACGTCGTTGTTGAAGATTATGATACTTAGCGTCTAATTATAGACAGATAAAATTAGAAACCGCCTTCGTGGCCTAGTGGTATTGGCCCTAGCTTTATAAACTGGAGGTCGTGGGTTCGACTCCTGCAGAGAAACAATTCTGTGTAACCTTTGTTTCCTGGTTGGTTAGGACAATTTGGGCTGATCACGGAATTGTCTGAAAAGTAAGATGATCCGTGCGTTGGATAGGCATGTAAAAAGTCGGTCCACCCATCAACCCGCATTGCATCAGCGTGGCGGGATACGGTCCTAAAATCCTCTAATGAAAAAGGCGTGCATTAAGAGAGGCCTATGTCAAGCAGTGGACTAACAGGGGGTGATGATGATGAAAACTAAAAAAGGGAGACCTATGCTTCTGACCTTATTTCGCCTTTGTCACAGTACAGTGTACACATTGCAATACAAAAATGATATACATAGACACTAAAATAAACTTCTCCGTTGAAAATTAGATGCATTTAATGGGATATTAATCGTCTTATATCCATAAGCGGCAAACAGGTTAAAAACTTGGGCTAGTTTAATTTAGGTAAATTTTGGTTGATTGTTAGTTGAGTTTTTTGACTCAAACTTAAAAAGATTGAATCTCACCAAACTAAGCATTTACTATCTAAGTAGTCAGATTTTTTACGAAGAATATTAATTGTATCGTCATCGTCATCAGCCTTTGTTAGTCCACAGCTGGACATAGGCCTCCCCTAATACACCCCTATCCATTAGGGGGTTTGGACCGTATCCCACCACGCTGGCCCAATGCGGGTTGGTGGGTGGACCGACTTTTTTACATGCCCATCCGACGCATGGATCATCTTACTTTTCAGACAATTGGGTGATCGGCCCAAATTGCCCTAACCAACTAGGAAACAACAATGAAAATTTGTTGCGTCCCCGCAGGATTCGAACCCACCGACCTCCGGTTTCTAAAGCACACGCCCATACCACTAGGCTACGGAGGCAGTTAATTGTATAACATTGTTCAATTTGTATTTTATTACAATTGCCGCAAAATAAATAATGCTTAAGATACATGTAACTTTTTTCATAGACTCAAACAAAACGTAAAAACTTATTATAAATTAATATGACTACTTGTATAATAAACCCTAGGAATAAAACAGCCTAAACCATTTTACTTCACAGTATTACGTTTTCCAGGATTTTTTCTCATATACCGAGGTATATTAAATATATTAAAAATGTGACTGCAACATAGTTACAATGTAGTATATTAATAGATAGTAATTAATTGGTTTTACATTTTTGTAGAACTACCTTTTATGTTACTTACAACATTATTTCCATCTTTGTCAATCGATTATTATTGTAAATATGTTCATAACATATATATATGCTATATTATAAGTGGTAAGTCCTCTTATTTTAAAGGGCATTGTAGCCAGCGTATTTCCTGGGTAAACGAGACGTGACATCCTATGTCTCACGGTAAGTAGTCCTTTGGTGATACACCCATGAACATCAGCAATACCGGAACACGGTAAACATTTACATATCTTACTAGCAGTCCGTCTACGGCTCTCCATGTTACTTATAGATTTTTGGAATGGTTTTTCTGGGGTACAAAGTAACCTATACCACTAAAAGATAATATCGCTTTCTAGATCTAAAAGAATATTTTAAACTAGTTCTTTAGTTTAGAGCCTGATCAAAACAAACCATTTTTTATCATTACAACATCAATATGGAAAATACAAACGAACAAAAAGGTATTGCAGAATAAGCCCATTTGTTGAAAAAAAAATTCCCCTAAAACATTTCTCGCAACATATCCAAGGGTATAAGGCGTACTGAAAGAAATTAGGTTGGATAAAGGGATCAAGCTTATTAATCCAGGCTTACTCTGCGCGATGACAATACTTTTTCTATGGACAGTATAAAAAGTCTGAAATATTGCATACAATAAATAAATATATTTCAACAT
Organism: Lamproptera curius; assembly: GCA_029286875.1. NCBI lineage: Eukaryota > Metazoa > Arthropoda > Insecta > Lepidoptera > Papilionidae > Lamproptera > Lamproptera curius. The sequence goes on from JAGSMT010000195.1 coordinate 244,267, forward strand.
TTTCTCGTTATTCGCCGGTTCTTCTTAGGTTGGAGGCGTCCTATTCCGAACCGGTGGTAGCGTCCTTGACAAACAATAAGCGAGTGTTACACTTCTATATTGAATAAAGATATTTGAATTTTGAAATTAAAAGACATTTTTGCAGTTAATATTCTGTATTTCGCTTGTCAACTTTCAACAAAATACACTTTTGTTACAATGTCTAAGTTCTTGCGGGGACGACCTTTGGTCGTATTTCCTTTTAAAACAGATAAATAACGAAGCAGCGGTTGTAAGTGTGAATAAGAATAAGAAGTCTTCGTCGGGAACGTAGGACCCGTAGGAAGCTAAAGTAAACATTTGTTCTTTCACCTTCATCCGACTTTGCATAATTGCTTTTACGAGAACGGCGACTATATTTCTGATTTTATTACAGTTAAGATATCGAATTGTACAGAATATGGTATATTTTTGACTAGCAAAGTTTCATTGATAGATTTATTTGTAGTTTACAACATTACTTTACATTAATATTAATAGTCGGATACGAAATATAAATAAAACGAGTTTTGCCTAATAATGGGATAAAACTTGTTACAAAAAAAGTTCGCAAAAATATGTTTGCTCCAAAGAAATACTGCAGTGTGTTGTTACTAAACTTCGTAATCTCACTTAGATGGCGTTACTTAAAAATATTTTGAGTGTGATCAGGTTAAAAACGTTATTTATACACATAGGCTTCTTTTTAAATGCGTTTTTTTTTTGTTTCATATCAGAGATTCAATTTTTTTATAAGCTATCGGGCTATCTAAATAAAATATTTTTAACCTATTATATATAACATCCTTCTTGTGTATAGTATTTATACTTATGTTTATTATGCATTTGTGATGATATACATAATTGTACTCTATTGAACACTAAGGCCTTATATTTGGGTATAATGGTAAATTACTTTTATTTACTGCAATAACGCGTAATTATTTTTAATAATTGAGATAAGGTGAACAACGTAATTATGAAGTTTTCAGGCTAAACGACGGTTTTCTCAATCATGATTAAGTAGTAAGTAAGTACAGTATTTTTTTTTAAAGATGTCATAAATATGAGCCTCGGTTTTCTCCTTATATAGTCTGTAGCAACTGGGTCAGTTTTTGCTTTTTCACCACTTTGTATAATAAAGAATATTGGCAAATTGTATTCGTGTACATAAGCCATTTAGGGATGGGGATTCGAATTGTGACCCGAATTATCGAACCATAAAAAATAAAAGTCTAAAAGGTAATCGATCTTTTTTTAAATTTCTAGTACAATGTAAGTATTAATCAATTTTAATAAAAACAAGAAAAATGATATAATTAACGATCTTGAATCAGCAAAGACAGGGACTTCGATTATAACAACTATTTTTAGTACCATTTGAAAGTATCAGATATATACTATATAATCCATACATATATTATATATAATCCATATATATGTTTAAATATTCCATATTTAAACAAATCTTATAATATATGTATGGATTATATTAGCTATTAAAGACTAAGTAATTAGTAAAACTAAAAATATTTCTATTCCTGTTGAAAAGCGTTCAATTGACTCTGATTTTCGAAGACATGTGAAAAATGTGTGAATATAACGATGTTAACCCAATGTAATGCGTTAGTAATTGATGTCTGGTTAAAATCTGCGAATAGAACGCGGCTAACTTAATCTTATGATATGAGTGATGAAGCAATGACGCCATCACAGCACAGGAACAAAAAGTTAAAGATAATAAATAACCTTTTTTCTATTGAAAAAAAAGTGAGGTAGTGGGGCGAAGGAGACTAAACACACAGCCATCTCGTGAGGTTTTGAGTAATTAACTGGCAACATGTAATTGTATGGTTAATACAAAACAGAAAAAATCGAATTTTCATTTTAAAGGGTTATGAATTGATCCAATGAAACGATTTAGTACTATCAATTTAAAAGATCGATTTTCTCGCCTATTAGCCATTTGCCATCCTGAAGTAAAAATGAATGTGGAATACATTACATATTCGCTAATCATTATTAAATTATATTTATAATATTAAATATTATATTATACTATATTATAATATTTTGCCTATATTTCCAATTAAATTGGCTCAATGCTCGTTACGGTTTTGAAGTCTAATCCACAGTTATTACTGTTAATTAAACCAAATCATTAAATACAAAAAAAGTTTAAACACGATTATATGCATTACTATGCCTTAGATTTATTTAGTCCTATAGTTATCAATATTGTAATATCATTTGCCAGACATAATGACGATTTTAATTATATACTGAAAGGCGTCGATGTCAAGAGTAATAGAGGTGATGTTTAGAACGTGTGTGAGGTATATGTACCAACACACGTGTTTCTAAACTACGTCGAATCTAATAAAATAATAAAAAAATACTCATAACTTTAGAAATTGCATATAGACAAGATTGGTTAACTAAACAATTTTTAGAACGTCCTAATTCCGTGGAAAAGTTATGTTTTGTCTATTTTAGTTTAGAGGACTTGCTGGGCTATGAATAAATGTTTAGGTCAATTTGCTGGACCAACATGTAATACGGAGATCTTATCTCGATAAACATTCATAAGGTTCCAGATTATAATAGGCAGACGCAACAAATTCGTATTAAATGCCTTTCTGATGGTTGATCAATGTGGTTGATATACACCTATACATATATATCAACATAGAACATTGTTACAAATTGCAATGGCCAGATTCAAAACTTATTGAAGCTAAAATAGTAAATTCATATAAAATTAATACTTTAAAATAAATCTTCATTTTGTGCATACCACATATCATACTCTGACATTTTGATAAAATGAATACCTTATAGATATTAAAGATTTAAAATGAGGCAGAAATCGAGCACTCACTTTGCAGAGGGCACGTTGCACGCTATATTTCCTGCAATATGCTTACATACTGTTTGGAGTCGGTCCATTCATTTCAATTTTTTTTGATATTTTCAACTAAAATAAGGGTAAATATTTTAGATAACGCTAATCAGTACAATAGTTTACCTAGAGGTACTATGTATAATGTATTTGAATCTTTAAAGTGGCGAAAACTGTTGCCGCTTAGTTATTATTTAATCAGTTAATCGATAAACGAGACTAAACATTAAATTGAGCTTCAAATGTTTGTAAGTAGGCGTTCAAACAAAGGTTAACAGAAATGCTTTTAAAGCGGTCGAATGTAAATTTGTAAGTAATTAAGTGGTTATTATATTAATTCTATACATATAACATGTATATATAAAAATTAGTATCAGGTATTTTTTTTGTTTTAGGATTAAATTAGTTGAGTGTTTTATTTTTATTTCATATTTTATTTTACAGTTTCGTATATACCTCGGATTAATATATTTATAGCAAGCTTCTTGAAAATTGTTTTAAAAAGGCGTTCTAGCCAAGATATCTTCAAAATTAGTTACTAAACGTGATTTGTTTTTCTGTATTGAGGTGCAGCTGTACTTATGTTACATTTCCTAATAAATATATAGTTTAAAATATAAGAGCAAATATAAATATATTACATAGTTACCTACGTTATTTAATGTATAACGGTTTCTATTGATTAATTTGTTAATGCATTGTGACCTCGCTGTCGCAAGGTTATATATTCTACTGTATGAGGTATGGTGGAGACAATGTGTGACAAGTGAACATATTAATAGTTATATTTTGATTCGTCTATAAATATATATCATTAAATTGATTACATTTTGTTCAAGTTTATCTGTAATGCCAATTCCATCATTGAAAAACCTTCACGTTTTTAAAATGAAATTAAAGCTGGATTTTCTTACAAAACGATGAGACGAGCAGGTTTTTTACCAGGTAAACAAGCCTTCCCCATAAGAAAGCTGCATAGACGCCACAAATCCACTGTCGCCTTTGAATACGAGACGTTGTTCGTTTGCACAGTAATTATGCGGCTGTACCTTTAAACGGTTTAATGCTTTACGATTTATTGTAAAAGGAACCTTTATTTTTATTTTATGATACGCACAAAAGTTATCACTAAGTTATAAATCTACTGACAAGTAATGCAACAAAAGAACACTAAAACTACTCTATTAGATTTGTGTCCACTCGAAGGTTGTTAGACTCATTGCAGGTATATAAAGACACGCGTGTCATCAGTTGCATATCGACATTCAGAATGAAGGATAACTACTTACTACAGCTAAATTGTTCAAAATAACTCAATACTCATGCAAAAAGAGCAACAATGGCAGGCTCAGAACTATAACTGTGGCTCGAGCGATGTTTATTTCTTCATCCACGCGCTATACAGAGACGACGGCTAAAAATGATTACAAGAATTGTTGAATCAGGCAACGTTGAGCAGGACAACCGATTTCTCGTTGGGACGGTCTCTTAGCAGTCGGCACTAACATCCGTTGATCTTGCACTGTGGTCTTCAGAGGAGCATGACGTAAGGCCACTGGTGATGTTCAGTCAAACTTGCAGAAGGCGGCCTGGTGTTTCCAACTGATGGCTCCAAATTGACTGCAACTCACCTTCAAACCTATTTTCGATTTGAAGGATCTGTAGACAGAGCAATGAAGCAGTTTATTCCATCGTGTTCTTACGACTTGTTTATAATTATTGCAAATATAAATATTATGTGCAGGTTCTAGTAGTAGCTGAATGTTTGGAATAAATTAATGCTGTTTATATACTAACCATACAGCTGTTTCAAATTTTAGATAGATAGAATTAAATATTTCAATTTTAAAAAGCATTATAACACATCAACAAGAACATAATTATATCTATTAGATTACGTAGTTTTTAGATTATAAGGTATTTCAAATATATCCTAGAAATATAAATCTAACAATTGATTGACGAACAGTATAGCTCGTAGAACCGAGAACCGTTGGCGACTGGCGATCAGTATAGAACTATCAGAGAGTCAGTAAATGCACGAAGCGCCAGATTGCATCTCTTGGCAGTCAATCGTGACGCCTTCGTTAGGCAATTGACTTCTGCTTATACGATAATTATAACTTTTGACGAAAAACGACTAAATTAAACTGTTACATAAATGAAAACTAACTGGATTGTGGTTTGAAATATATATATAGAAAATATAATCGAAATAAAGAAAATCGATAATTGATATAAAGTAAAAGATATTACTAAAATGGAGATTTCACACTCCGATGCGATAATGCTACTCAAACTATTCAGAATCATGCTAAAATGGCACAGCATTATTGTTACTTTTGTGAAACATTTACTGAATAATTTCATCATAGTTTAGGGCTCATGCCAGATCGCTTTGTGCCACATACGCTGTGGATTTGAAGTGTGCGCGATAGACATGAAAGCGGTTGTAGAGTTTTGGAGAATATTTAAAATATGATGCTAGGCGAGGTTATCAGTCTAGTTTTCATTGAACGTTACACTCAAATATTTTTTACGCTTTAATTTCCATATTTAAAAATAATGAATAGGTAAATAAAATTATATTTTGATACCTTTCTTTTATTCAATAACTTTTATTTTGTTACGTACAGATATGACACGTACAGGTATGGAATCGTATACTAATGCTGCTCTGCGTTTTATTTAATAATGCACTGCTGGACATAGGCCTTTTAAATGAACGCCAAGAAGGCTCGATCACCGCTACTCGCTGCCAACTTGAACTGCTACGAGGATCCCCGACCAGGTGGCAATCCCACCTGGTCGGGGCGACCAATACTCCGTTTTCCTAAACGTGCCTCAACTCCAGAACCTTATGGCCATCGGCCATCCGTTCTTCGGACCAGCATGACGGCCCACTTCACTCAACAAGCTAACCTTTGCGCTATGACGGTAACTTATTTATGAGGATATTATTACTATCCCAACAGCTATTTGATTGATGAGCATGATTCTCGATGTTTAATTATTTTTTTCTGTAATATTTATATAACTATATAACACATCAGTTTATCTGTTATGATATTATTTTATGTAAAATATTTCAAATTAGTAGTTTCTTTATTTTTTCTCGTTTTAGCATATCATTCAACTTGATGTTAGACAACGCGAAAGTTGTGCGTACACCTTGATTCACGGCTTAAGACATCACCTGTTCGTACACAGACAATAGATATGTTATGTCACGTCTCGTCCAACCGGTAATTACATTAGTTACGATAACTTAATAGATGTTTGATAACGAATATTATCTAGCCAAAGACAACTTATTTTTAAATAAAATTACATATTTAATAGATTTGGCAAACAAAGCTTATATGAAAGTTTTGAAATATGTGTTTATAAGTTTATAAGTTGCTTTCTTGTTTATCTTAGGTCTAGGTATCCTATTGAAACATGAACAGGGTTATTAAATTACAAGTATATTACTTAATATTTAATAAAGATACTTGAATTTTTCGTAAATGAACAATGAATATAATCTTTTGTAAATTTATTTAATTTACAAGGAAGATTAATATTATTGATAACCTACCGCAGTCTGAAACGTTGCAAGACGAACATGTTTATCAGAATCTGAGGAGATTGTCTATTGCGCCTCGAATATGTCAACATAAGTCTCATTTTGTTATTTCAATATAAATAGAATTTAAAGTACACATAGTTATAGTTAACGAAACAAAACTATAGAAATTATTCATTTCTAAAAGTCCTTAGGTTTATGGCTTATAGGCAAATGTATAGGCCTCAATATTTTTAAATAAAATTGTATTATTTATTCCAAAAAGGTCATATATTTTATATATTAGTGTAAATATTTTCACTGATTCTTTTTAAAAATATGTATAATATAAATTTTACATTTGTTCTGTCACTTTTATAAGCTTTAATTTTATATGTCACATAATATAAATAGATATAATATTAATTTGTACAATACCAGAAAATCTTTTACTCATTATTCCAACTATTAACAGGATACCTAGATGATGTTAAAGTTTCATGATAGCAAGGCAGTAAGCCAAGTGCCATGGATCGTTTATTAAACTTTAGTTTCAGAAAGATGTATGGGTACATATTTTAGTTTAAATAGTAACTTTTTGCCTAATTTTTTACTTCTTTACTATTTCTACATAAAATGCCAACAGTGGATTAATTAAAGAAAGATATAAATAAATCATCGCCCCTTTTCATAAATTCAGTTCATTGTTGTTAGTCTATATTTTAGCAAGTAACCTTAATGTAATGAAGCTTGATTTGCAAAAATAGAAACACAAAACTACCAATTACCCAATTTTGAAAAGTAAGATGATCCATGCGTTGATGGCATGTAAAAGTCGACCTGCATTGACCAGTGGTCACTGGTCTTAAACCTAATGGAAGGCCTGATTAGGAAGGCCTATGTCCAGCAGTGGTCTGACACAAGCTGATGAGAGAGTCAAACTAACCGTTAATACTCGTGAAAACTTCATATTCACGAACCTAATCATTTAATGTACTCCAGCTAGAAATAAACTGGTAAATAAATTGACAGTTATTACAAAATAAAAGGAATATTTAAAAATATGTAAAGCTATTTCAACATTATTCGTAATGAAAACTGACTCTTATTCCGATAAATTCATAATGTTAATGAGGTGTTCACCTTTTACGACACGTTCATCGAAGTTAAATATTCGGCCCCATTATAATGACGCTCTAACGTAAAAAAAACACACAAGTGTCTCGTTTTTATGTTATAAACTACAATACACAGTGTATTTTACTGTTTCATGTTTGTTTTGACATTGCAACAAGTCTTTTTCATCTTTATATGTGTTAAGTTGGGTGGAATAAAATATTTTAAAGACTAATTTGGTATGTATTAAACAGAATTATATCGCTAAAATAGTTCTATGTTGTTTTACAAAAACGATTTATTACGTTTCCGTTTAAAATTAAGTTTTTCCCTTTCTGTAGACATAGACAGCGTTTTCTATTTTATTGCAATGTTATGATTTCAGACGACGTTATTTTTAGCCGACTTTCTCAAAGAAGGAGGTTCTCAATTGGGAGCAATTACATACCTCCTATTTTTGGAAAGTTAGTTAAAATGGACTGCCAACGAAAACGATCCATTCGATGTTAGAAAATAGTGAAACAGAAAGCGTTTAAAAGTTACTTTTGTAAAACAATTTAACAGGTAGTCTACCATATATTTAAGTGACTTATTCTTTCTTTTACCTGTTTCTTATTTCGTTCTCCAATCTAATTTAGACTTTTCTAATATAGCAGAGCAAAATATTTATAATTTTAGCTTTGCATTATTACATGTAAATTGATCAAGAAAATTAAGTCTATTTTGCATACGGCTTAGGAAACTGATGGTCTACAGTTTTTCCAATAGATTTTATCACACAAAGGCTAATGTCTAAGTGAAGTAGAAGATATCTGTCGAATCAGTATGAAATATATTATAGCCTAGTTGCTACTCTTATAAAACGATATTGCCTGTTCTTAACTAATTTTTTTTCAAAATCTGTGGTTAATATTTAATTCATGATTTTCTGATTATTTTTATAATAAAACTATAGGTTTTCAATTTTGACTGAAACTAAATTTATAAACAATGCTGGCTTTCAGTTTAAATGAGTACAACGTAATTACTGTTACAATGCGGCAAGTGAATTTCTGCGCCTAACCTAGCAATTCTTGTGGGACGGTGTACAACTTATTAAGTAAGATAAAATATGTACCGTTGTTTTATCTGTTTTGTTTAGTAATATCCTTTCAATTGTGACATCAATTGCAGTACAACTCGATAGCTTGCCGTGCCTATTTAATAGTTGTGTACTTAAAAGCCGATTCAAGTATCATAAGAAACAAGCCAGCGTTTATTATTTCATTATTCAAGGATAAGTATTGCCGATGACCGCTACCGTGACCACCAAGATGTCAAGGTTACACATTCCACCATAGAAGTAACTGTCCGATACACGCAAGCCCTATTACCGATATTGAAACTTAAGCCGTGGCCCTCGCACAGGCTTTTACGTCGGCAAAGCTATTAGAGACATGAGTGAGTACTTTTATTTTGCCTTGACCCTTAACATAAGTTGAATAAAGGTAAGAATTGTTTGAATTAATCATCGACTTAAATTTATAGAATATAAAAGGATTAAAGATATTGAATAAACCTGTAAATAACACGAGTAATTTGATTTATATCCATATGGCGCTCAAGTTTTTATGTTTTTACATTAAAGTAATTCATATGTGACGCATTTATGCAGTTAGTTCGAAAAGTACTATAATGACTCCTGCAATAACACACTAACAATGCAATTTAAACAGCTATGTTAACACGTAAGCTGGCACTGTAAAATATTTAGTTTTACAAAAAAAAATTGTAACGAAACTAATGTAAAACAAAGTAAGTAAGGACTCTTACTCACCAACTTAGATTTGTAGGTTTCAGAATCAACTAGTACTATATTATTTTGACATTTTCGGCAACCTAATCCCGTACTCAGCTCGTCGTTTAAACCATTTCGCGCAACTTATATTGAGCGAAATGGTTTAAAACTATTAGAAGTCGGTCGTATTATTTTTGTAAAGACTCTTGTTGAGATACATTTTTAAATTAAGATTTACTTAGTTATTTCTTTTGTTTACACAGATACTACAGTCTACTCCGTGACCACGGCCGCTGGAAAGTGTTCGAAACGTCGGCAATTAAAATATGTAAAATGAATGCGATAAAATCCGTACAAAGTCATTTTATTTAGATTTCTTTTGTATTATTCTTTGAACTTTATTAGCACAGTTTATTATATCTAGTTTAAGTGTAATATCCGATTATACAGTATTTAGGTTTAGATAATAAAGTTTGAGTCATGGTTAGCAATGTAAGTTAGGCGCACGGATATCTTTTTTAATGAAGAATTTTTATCGCGCATCAGACTTATACAAATATTACAAAAAGAAAAGATTTTTTCATTTGGACTCCTAGTTATTTATAAACGGAAACTACCACGTAGGTGTCATCTTTCAAGTAAAAAATATAAAAACCAAAATTATTAAAATAGGAAAACCAGGATCGGTGCATCGAAGTAAACACGCGCTTCATATTAAAAATCTTTGTGAGTTAAACTGTTAGGATGTAAGAAGGATGATGATGATGATTAGGAGCATGACATTCTTCATCATAATCGGTCAAAGAAGTGTTAAATCATTACCAATATGTCTTATATGGTATGATTTTTGAAACTTTTTTCGTACTTCCAATGACGTAATATAAACATAAAGTGTAAAAAATATTTATTAAGAGTAAACATGAATAGAAAACTCATTAATAGACCAGTAATAAATAAAATAAATACAGTGTGCTTACGTTTATAGATCTCTTCTGAAAATGCATAAGAGTCTTAAATTATTTGTGTCGAAATACTATTTAAAGCAGGGGTAAGTTTACATAAACATAACATTTATAAAACTACACTACTTATAAAATAAAAACTACACACACCCTATTTTAAAACTATACAAAAAGGTTAAGGCCGATCTATAACGTGTTTAGCATTTATCATCTAACGGGCTTATGAGGGCGCCTATTCTTTTCACGGTCAATGCTCATAGTTTATAACGGGGGTATTTTATTTATTTTAGAATATCGATCCAGTTTATTCCCTTACAAATCAAAGCAATACTTAGTTATAGCAAAACGTTCGTTCTAGATAAAATATTAAGATAAAGGTATTAAAAAACATTAATTGTGAAAAATGAGGCGTGTCGCGTTTCCACTCCGAGGGAAACGTCATTAAGTAATGTTTTCACGCAAGGGTCATAAACAAATTCGACGTTTCAGTGCCAAGAGTGCACTTATCTTCATACCTATAATTAACGTGGAATTACAACATTCCATAAAGATAATTGCGTTAAAAATATCTTTCACTTTTTTTTTTTTTTTTTTATTTATTTATTGGACAAACAAACAGTTTCACAATTAGAAGTCTTACATGAAGTAGTAATTAAAGTTTAAATAACTATAAAACCAACATCATCTGTCACTGGTTACTGCAAAATTTAACATGATTTGAGAATGAAGTAAATTTTATCTAACACAATTAATTATCTTAATTTAATATAAGGAAATCTAATAGACTTTGAGATAAAATAACTAAAGTAAAATAAAAATACGCATGCGTTGTGTAGTGTGTGTGTGTGTGTGCGTGTGTGTTTTCGGTGTGTGTGTGTGTGTGCGTGTGTGTTTTTAAATTGTTGAAAAGAAATGAAAATAGTGCTTTTAACATTTAGTTGCTTCAAAGTAATTAGTGAGCATTTAGTATTGTTCCCTTCTTGTATCACTGGTGCCTTTAATTGATTTCTAAACGCGCCACGCACGAGATATATCAAATGATTAAAATATGTTTATATGTGAATAAGCTCAAAGTGGGAGCATTTAAGCGTTAGTTCGAATTTAGCATTTGCAAAGTTTTAGGACACGAGTTGATTTGTTAAGAGGGCGAACAGGAACATTAAACGTATTTTATTAATTAACGGTATGCAATCATATCTAGATGTAGTAGTCACATCAACATAGTTGTTTAGTTGTGGTCTATCCTTAAGGTGTAATATTTGATATTTTTAAAAGATAAGAGTAATCTAGATATTTTTGGTACATTTGCTCAACCTTTAAAATTTTTCTGACTTTTTCTATTTGAGTGAATATTGCTCTAAAAGGGATTCCAAATGGATGCATATTCTAATTGGGCCTGACAAGAGATTTATAAAATATAGATGGGTTGAGGATTTTCTAAAGTCTTTACAAGTTTAATAACGAATCCATATAGTTTAAAGGTTACTTTTTAGCATCACTTTCAGAGATCGTTTTATTTCGACCTATTTCGTTATATTACGGAGTTGTTTTAGTCTAGGTTTGCATCCACAACATTCTATATCTATGACTTAGGAGTAGAAACAACAGAAAACAAACATCGGACAATGGTGCCCATGACCCTATTAACCTAGTCTCATAACCCATGTCAGAGGCCAGCATTTATCGCCGTCCTCATTTTATCCGTTGCGCGTACGCGTTTTTTTTAAGCCAACTCCAGTCGTCCATTAGGACTTGAACGGGACCGGAATTGTGGTAACTTACAAGAGGATATAATAGAGGCGCCTTTAGGAGATGATGGATCTCTAATATGCAAAAAGACACAGAATTTCTCAAGGACACTGATTTGATCAATTCTTTGTTCATGACAATACGGTAGGTTGTCATTTTATATTAAATAGTTATTAAACTTTACAAACATATTTTGAGTTAAGTTAAAAATTACTATAACGTCATCTATTTTAGACCTTAAAAACGAAGTTACTTAAATCGAAGACTATTATATATATGTAATTTTATTTTTATATATCGTAACTCGTTGTTCACTTGATGGACAAATGATTTTTTCCAATAATACGGTCCTATGTTATAATTTTGCAATCATACTAATGTGGTATACAAAACACACCGACAAAAACGAGACTAAAAAAAAAGAATAAAATGTCTCTGAAAATTAATTATAATGGGCTAAATGTTAATAGTTAGACTCAAATAGGTGATTTACGTATTAATATTGTACGTTCAAATTGATTTAAGAAATATATTCAGGTAACATACATATTTAAATAGTTAATGTAACTTACGTAACAATTTGGTTAAACATTTAAAATAAACTTCAACGCAGTCACCAGTTACGTTCATGAAAAAATTGGCTGTTTTGTATAACATCACTATAATATTTTCAGGAAAGTCCAATTTAAAAGATTAGCAATATGACTGCCTCCGTTGCTAGTGGTATAGGCGTTTGCTTTTAGAAACCGGAAGTCGTGGGTTCGAATCCTGTGGGACTCAACAAACTTTCATTGTTGTTTACTAGTTAAATGAATACAATTAACTAAAATACACACCAAATAAAAATAATTTTTGAATTTTAAATTGTTACCACAGAAAATGGAAGTGTTTTTGATTGTAATATATTAATTTACTAGTAAATTAATATCCGCGAAATTTAAGCATAAATATATTGTCCATTTAATGTTGATTACGCAAACAATTAGTAGTAGTATATTTTATATTAATATCAGTCGCAGAATAGGGGGTGAGACAGGAGCGTTATTATCGAAGCGCCCTGGGGAAATGGGCCGTAGGTGCGTAGACGCCAACACGCCTCTGAGTCTCACATAGTTTCTTCCTGATGTTCTTATCAAAGTAGATATATGGATGAGATAAGTAATCAAGGAAAGGCTTTTTACACTTTGTCTCTATGAACGGATAAAATAATTGCTTTGTGGCAATTACAATATCAAACACAATTATAATTAGTGTTTTATTATTCTGCATTTCATTGTTACTTGCAACAAAAACACCTTTATTACAATGATAAAGTCTCGGGATTAAGGTCTATTTTAAACAGATGAATAACAGAGCAGTGGTTGAAATGTAAATGTTTGGGTGTGTTTTGTAAGTTTTTGTTGAGGAGCGTCGGACCCGTAGGAGGTTAAAGTAAACATTTATTCTTTTACCTCGCAGACTTTCCTCATTACTTGGACAAAAAGAATTATCACACATTTAATACTTAATTTATTTTATTCGTATTAAGGACTTTCATGGTATTTTGTTTGTTTTGAGTAACATAAAATTGTTATTTTTATATAAAAGGCAATTAGTGTAACATTTTGTAATTTGTAACATTACGACATTAACTTTACTAATTTTAATGTTTTAACCTTTTCCTATTTGTAAGCTACAGAAACAAAAAATAAAACCTTTATTGAAATGACAATAAAAAACGATTTGATATGACCTCGGTTCAAAATTTTTAGATCCATGAGTTGTCATTTTTCAGTGAGTTGGATTTCTTTACCTGTACTATTCATTTTTTTGCACAATTTTCAAAACTCTTTATCCCTTAAAAATATTAAATAAATCATTAAAAATCACTACGAAATAATTTTATTATACATAGATACACAATAGACATAATTTGTACATTTGAATAATAATTTGAATAAAAGAATATATCATAAGCATGGATGTATTCAAAATTTTACATTTTTTTGACTGGTGATATCTTTAATTAAGTTTAATTAGAACTAATTCTTGTTACCATATTATTCACAAACTGCTTTAATTATTTAAACTTTTAGACTACTATCCATATAATTTCATAAGAAGTTGTTATTTTAACAATACAGTATAAATCAAAGTCATTTGAAAGTTAACATAAGAACAACAAGCCAATTTTCTTTTGCCGCAATAAACTTGTTATTTCGAATTACGACAAGTATACAACGTAATCAAAAAGTTTTTGAACTAAACGACGTTTATTCCAAGCTCTTGTTCATTGGTGCGATATGATCAACTTTATCCAATTTTAAATTTATTTATTAAAACAGACGGTAATTTTTCCTAATATCAATTTGACGAAAATTCGGTAGTGATATTGATGCTGTTTTATTTGTGAACCTTAAATCGAAGTCCATCCGCTTATTTTCTAGCAATTTAAATTCATTTGGTTTAGATTTTTCATATAAGTAATATTATTATTTATTACGTTTAAGAAACTTGGTAACTTTCATTTATAATTAATTTACACACGGTTGCTTGGGAACCATTCTTCTTCTTTTGCGTATTGATAACAAAATACATAAAAGATAGGCCAGGAGAAGCAGGAAGGAGCCTCCACGTGGACTACCATAAGACTTCTGTTGTCAGCCTCCCGGGTAACAGGGAAGCAGTGCCGACGCTGACTGGCAAACCTTTCACGACGATGACAAAACAAAGAACGCACAGTGGTATGATATGTTAAAAAAAAAAGTAAAGAAAATTGAACGACTTCAAAAGTATCTAACTATTTTGGCAATATAAACGGATAATAACGAAATGCCTGATTTTGCTACTGCCTTTAAAATTTGATAATTTTAAAGGTATTATCTAATCAAAATGTTGTGCATGACTAGTTTTATGAACATAATAGAAAATTTTATATACGTTAAATTTTATATATATTTTTTAATTTATCAAATATTTATTAAACTTACTTATCACAAAAGTTATTAAAAACGGACTAAATGGAGTTAGAACTTTTTTTAAAAAAACATAATAAAGTCAAAGAAGGGTGAAGCAACGAGGTAACATATATGTAAAAAAAAGGTGCGTGTATATGTACGTGAGAAGTTATACTTTGGCATCATTAAAAATTAATATTTTATAAAATAATATATATATATATTAACAGACGGCTTCATACTGTTAATTTTTGTGTCACAGGTGCGCGCATCTTAAATTTCACTCTCATCATTTTTTCATAACGCGCCTAAAAAGTATAACTTCAAAACTTTTGATTACATTTCATGATGTACAACCAAACAAAATGGTAAAGTAAATTAAAAAGAGTAACTAATGATTGACGAATGTTGACAAAATATATTATAACTTGTAAATTACTAGTTAATTACCAGTTCCTTTTTTTATCTTTGTATCTTTTTATTGACCTTCCCAATTAGTTCATGTGTTAACGTAATATTTAAAATTTGACATTACTATAAAAAACTATAAAATATATTTAGGTTACATCATCTTTGAGTTTTATTTCTAGGATGAAGGTAATGGAATGGTAAGTAAAGAATTTGGTTCCCTTTTATGTTATTAAGTAGAAGAGTTTGGTGATTTCAAATAGCTGGGGTTCACGTTATGTAACTAACGGTGTAGTTAGTTTTATTATTCAATTTCTTAACAAGTCTGATCGCATTTACACTAATATCGAAGGTTCAGCATTCTCCCTCTTCGTGCCTACACTTATTGAGTTTATAAAACGATTTGTTCTTCGTCGTAACGTTTATCTAAAATGAGACCATTTCGATCCTAGATCATAGTCGCGTCAATTTTATTGTTATTCAAAAAGAGCGATTATTACATTATAAGAAACGGATATTTTTTAAATCACAATTAATACAAAGTAGGGATATATGCTTGCAAATTATATATATACGAAAATAACTCAGTCTGTCCGTTCATCTTTACCGTCTAAACCACTGAATCGATATTGATCAAATTTGATGTATAATAGATTATCAAAGAAAGATTATTATTATTGAAAAGTGGTTGAATAAATCAAATAAGGGTATAAAAGTTTATTCAAATACGTCGTTGTTGAAGATTATGATACTTAGCGTCTAATTATAGACAGATAAATTAAAAACGCTTTGTGGCCTAGTGTATTGCCTTACCTTTATAAACCTGGAGGTCGTGTTCGACTCCCTGCAGAAACAACGTAACCTTTGTTTTGGTTGGTTAGGACAATTTGGGCTGATCCAGAATTGTCTGAAAATAAGATGATCCGTGCGTTGGATAGGCATGTAAAAAGTCGGTCCACCCATCAACCGCATTGCATCAGCGTGGCGGGAACGGTCCTAAATCCTCAATGAAAAGGCGTGGTAAGAGAGGCCCTATGTCCAAGCAGTGGACTAACAGGGCTGATGATGATGAAAACCAAAAAGGAGACCTATGCTTCTGCAAATTTGCAAACAAAAATGATATAATAGACACTAAAATAAACTTCTTCGTTGAAAATTAGATGCATTTTAATGGATATTAATTCTTATATCCATAAGCGGCAAAACAGGTTAAAATTGGCTGTTATTTAGGTAAATTTTGGTTGATTGTTAGTTGAGTTTTTGACTCAAACTTAAAAGATTGAATCTCACCAAACTAAGCACTTATTATCTAAGTAGTCGATTTTTAGAAGAATATTAATTGTATGTCATCGTCATCAGCCTTTGTTAGTCCACTGCTGGACATAGGCCCCTAATACACCTATCCATTAGGGGTTTGGACGATCCCACCACGCTGGCCAATGCGGGTTGGTGGGACCGACTTTTCATGCCCATCCGAGCATGGATCATCTTACTTTTCAGACAATTGTGATCGGCCAAATTGCCCTAACCAACTGAAAACAACAATGAAAATTTGCGTCCCGCAGGATTCGAACCACGACCTCCGGTTTCTAAAGCCACGCCCATACCACTAGGCTCGGAGGCAGTTAATTGTATAACATTGTTCAATTTGTATTTTATTACAATTGTCGTAAATAAATAATGCTTAAGTCATGTAACTTTTCATAGACTCAAACAAACGTAAAAAACTTATTATAAATTAATTTTACTACTTGATAATAAACCTAGGAATAAAACGGCTAAACCATTTTACTTACAGATTACGTTTTCCAGGATTTTCTCATATCGAGGTATATTAAATATATTAAAAATTGACTGCATCATAGTTACAATGTAGTATATTAAAGATATGTAATTAATTGGTTTTAAGTTTTATAATATGTAAATATGTTCATAACATATATATATATAAGCATACAATTAAGTGCAAGTCCCCTTAGTTTAAAGGGAATCTGTAGCTATTTCCTGGGTAAACGAGACGTAACATCCCTAGTCTTACCTGTTGTCCTTGGTGATAAAGCCAGAACATCAGCAATACCGCAACTCGGTAAACATTTACATATCTTACTAGCAGTCCGTCTATGCTCTTAAATTTACTTGAGATTTTTGGAATGGTTTTTGGGTACAAAGAACCTATACCACTAAAAAGATAATATCGCTTTCTAGATCTAAAGAATATTTTAAACTAGTTCTTTCGTTCAGAGCCTGATCAAAACAAACCATTTTTAATCATTACAACATCAATATGGATAATACAAACGAACAAAAGGTATTGAGAATAAGCCATTTTTGTAAAAAAATCCTAAAACATTTCTCCAACATATCCAAAGGATAAGGCGTACTGAAAGAATTAGGTTGGATAAAGGGACCTTATTAATCCAGGCCTTCTCTGCGGATGTAATACTTTTCTATGGACAGTATAAAAAGTCTGAAATGATCAATAAATAAATATATTTCAACATATTTCGCTATTCGCCGGTTCTTCTCAGGTCAAGGCGTCCATTGCGAACCTTGGTAGCGTCCTGAAAATCAACAAGTGAGTGTTACACTCTATATTGAATAAAGATACATTTTGAATTTAAAGACATTTTTGAGTTAATATTCTGTATTTGCTTGTCAACTTTCAACAAAATACACTTTATTACAATGTTTAAGTTCTTCGGGACGACCTCGGTCGTATTTCTTAAAAAAAAGATGAATAACGAAGCAGCGTTGTAAGTGTGAATATTTTAAGGCATGTTTGTAAGTCTTCGTTGAAGTAGGACCTGGGAAGCTAAAGTAAAATTTGTTCTTTCACTTATCCCGACTTTTGATAATTGTTTTTACAAGAATCTATATTTCTGATTTTATTACAGTTAAGATATCGAATTGTACAGAATATGTTATATTTTTGACTAGCAAAGTTTTTTTGATAGATTTATCTGTAGTTTACAACATTACTTTACATTAATATTAATAGTCGAATACGAAATATATATAAAATGAGTTTTGCCTAATAAATAAAACTTGTTACAAAAAAGTTCGCTAAAATATGTTTGCTCCAAAGAAATACTGCAGTGTGTTGTTACTAAACGTCGTAATTTTACTTAGATGGCTTAAAATATTTGAGGTGATCAGGTTAAAAACGTTTTTATAACATTTGCTTTTTTAAATTGGTTTTTTATTTTATATCAGAGATTTATTTAAGTTATCGGGCTATCTAAATATGATAATATACATAATTGTACTGTATTAACTAAGGCTATATTTGGGTATTACTTACTTAATTTACTGCAATAAAGCGTATTTATTTTAATAATTGAAAAAGGTGAACGTTATTATGAAGATTTCAGGCTTTAGCTTGAAAACTTATAATTTATCGACGGTTTTCAATCGATTAAGTAGTAGTAAGTACATACATTTTTAAAGATGTCATAATTATGAGCCACATTTTTCTGCTTATATAGTTCGTAGCAACTGGTTCAGTTGTTGCTTTTTCACCACTTTTTATAATAAAGAATATTGGATTATGTACACGAATACCATTCATGTACATAAGCCATTTAAGGATGGGGATTCTATCGGAAAAAGATCGATTTTTAAATCGATTCGAATCGTGATCCGAAATATCGAATCACAAAAAATCGAAGTCTAAAAGGTAATCGATCTTTTTTTAAATTTCTGTTACAATGTAAGTATTAATCAATTTTATTAAAAACAAGAAGAATGTTATAATTAACGATCTTTAATCAGCAAAGACAGGGACTTCGATTATAAGAACTATTTTTAGTACCATATCAAAGTATCAGATCATATAGAAACGAGATTTGTATAAATATTCCATATTTAAACAAATCTTATAATATATGTATGGATTATATAAGCTATTAAAGACTAAGTAATTAGTAAAACTAAAAATATTTCTAATCCTGTGAAAAGCGTTCAATTGACTCTGATTTGAGACATGGAAAAAATGTGTAATATAACGATGTGAACCCAAGCAATGGTTAGTAATTGATGTCCGGTTAAAATCTGCGAATAGAACGCGGCTAACTTAATCGTATGATATGAGTGATAAACAATGCGCCATCACAGCACAGGAACAAAATGTTAAAGATAATAAATAACCTTTTTCTATTGAAAAAAAGTGAGGTAGTAAAGGGAGACTAAACACACAGCATCTCGTGAGGGTTTTGAGTTTTGATAACCATACAATTACTGGCAGCATGTAATTGTATGGTTAATACAAAACAAAAACCGAACGTTGATTTTAAAGGAATGGATGGAGGAATTGATCCAATGAAACGATTTAGTACTACTATCAATTTAAGATCCGATTTTCTCGGCCTAGCCATTTGTCACCCTGAAATAAAATTAATGTGAATACATCACATTTGCTAATCATTATTAGATTATATTTATATAAATATTATATTATATTTTCCCATTTCCACAAATTGGCTCAATGCTCGTTAGGTTTTGAAGTCTAATCCAAGTTATTACTGTTAATTAAACCAAATTTAGCTGCCTCCGTAGCCTAGTGGTATAGGCGTGTGGCTTAGAAACCGAGGTCGGGTTCGAATCCTGCGGGGACTCAAAAATTTTCATTGTTGTTTCCTGGTTGGTTAAGGCAATTGGGATCACCAATTGTTGAAAAGTAGATGATCCATGCGTCGGATGGGCATGTAAAAGTCGGTCCACCACCAACCCGCATTGGACCAGCGGTGGGATACGGTCCAAACCAAATGGATAGGGGCCTATGTCGCAGTGGACTAAAACAGGCTGATGATGTAAACCAAATTTAAATACAAAAAGTTTAAACCGCTATCATTACTATGCCTTAGATTAATTTAATCCTTAGTTATCAATATTGTAATATCATTTGCCAAACATGATGACGATTTTAATTATATATTGAGAGGCGTCGATCATATTTGCTAAAGATATTAGGCCGCGCAAGGTCAAATTGAGCCCCTAGACTACCGAATTTAGACTGACCGAACCAAAAATCTTTCATGTATAATAATATAAGAATGATAATAAATTAAATGCCTGCCAAACGCAAATTGAATGATTCATTTCTAAGTTGTCAAAACAACGCTTATAGAAAAGCTTACATTCTGTAATAAATTATATTGAGGACCAAGATGTGGAAATAGTTTATATTCTGGCTTTAAATCCTAACTTAAAAATGTATTGGTCAAATTTTGTAAATTCTAATATTTAAAAAAAAGGCCGCAGAGTTTCTTGCCGGTTCTTTCTGGACGGTCTGAGTTTTGAACCGTGGTAAATTGGTAAACTGATAATTTTTGACGTTCATAAGTGCTCAGTAGAGCCTAAATTGAATAAATGATTTTGACTTTGACTTTGACTTTGAAGAGTAATAGACAGGTGACGGTAGTTTAGAAACACGTGTATGTATGGTATATTGTACAGTAGAAATCTAATAATAAACAAAATACTTATAATGACTTATAGAAATTTGCATATAGACAAGATTCGTTAACCAAACACAGTCTGAAAATAAAGAACTTTTCCAATAAGCTCTCTGTTTCTTAACCAACAAGTATAGGCACTACGTTTTCTTAAGTTTGTATATCATAATACCACGGGTGTATTATGCTTTTCTATTATTTATTAAATGTATGTGTTTCTAAATAAATTATCACAGTTACTATTAATTTTTAAACTATAGAAATTAAATTTGAGACACGTTTCGATATCAGTGGGTAATCTAAAGAAATAAAAATATACGCCCTGTTTTAGAACGTCCTAATTCCGTGGAAAAGTTATGTATTTTGTCTTAGCTCTTAGTTTAGAGGTTTTGAGCTGGGCTATGAATAAATGTTTAGGTCAATTTGCTGGATCAACATATAATACGGAGATCTTATCTACGATAAACATTCATAAGGTCTCCATAGATTATAATAGGCAGACGCAACAAATTCGGATTAAATGCCTTTCTGAATCAATGTGGTTGATATACACCTATACATATATATCAACATAGAACATTGTTACAAGATTCAATAGAGCTAGATTCAAAACTTATTGAAGCTAAAATAGTGTAAATTCATATAAAAATTAATACTTTAAAATAAATCTTCATTTTATATGCATAAACCATATCATACTTGACATTTTTATTAAATGAATACCTTAATAGACATTAAAGATTTAAAATGCAGGAGCAGAAATTGCGAAGCATCTACTTGCAGAGGGCACGTTGGCACCCGGCTATATTTCGCAATATGCTTACATACTGTTTGGAGTCGGTCATATCATTTTCAATTTTTTTCTTTGATATTTTACAACTAAAATAAGGGTAAATATTTTAGATAACGCTAATCAGTACAATAGTTTACCTAGAGGTACTATGTACAATGTATTTGAATCTCTAAAGAGGCGAAAACTGTTGCCGCTTAGTTATTATTTAATCAGTTAATCGATAAACGAGACTCAACATTAAATTGAGCTTAAAATAATTGTAAGATAGTGCGTTCAAACAATGGTTAATAGAAATGCTTTTAAAGCGGTCGAATGTAAATTTGTAAGTAATTAAGTGGTTATTATATTAATTCTATACATATAACATGTATATATAAAAATAAGTATCAGGTATTTTTTTTGTTTTATGATTAGAATTAATTGAGCTGTTTTATTTTTATTTTGAATTTTATTTTACAGTTTTGTATATACCTGTGCTGGATTATAACATTTATAGCAAGCTTCGTGAAAATTGTTTTAAAAAAGGCTGTTCTAGCCAAGATATCTTCAAAATTAGTTACTAAACGTGATTTTTCTCTGTATTGAGGGTGCCAGCTTTACTTATGTTACAATTTTACCCAATAAATAATATAGTTTAAAAATATAAGGCAAATATAAAATATCATTTACACACTACTTACCTACGTTATTTAATATGTATACGCTTTCTATGTGATTAATTTGTTAACGGCATTGTGACCTCGCTCTGTCAAGGTTATATATTATACTGAATGAGGTGTATGGTGGTCGACAACGTGTGACAAATGAACGTATGTTATAGTAATATTTTAATTCCTCTATAAAGGTATATTATTAAATTGATTACATTTTTGTTCCAAGTTTATTTAGAATGCCATGTACCGTCATTGAAAAAAAACCTTCATGTTTTTAATATGAAATTAAGGCTGGATTTTCTTGGCTAAAGCGTTGAGACGAGCAGGTTTTTCACCTAAAGGTAAACAAGCCTGCGTAAGACGCCACAAATACGCTCAGCGCCTTTGAACACGAGACGTTGTCTCGTTTGCACAGTAATTATAGCGACTGTGCCCTTTACACTTAAGGCGGTAATGTTTACATCAGGCGATTTATTGTAAAAAGGAAACCTTTATTAATTTTATTTTATGATACGCTACAAAAAGTTATTACTAAACTATAAATCTACTGACAAAAGTAATGCCAACAAAAGAACACTGAAACTACTCCATTAGATTTGCGTCCACTCGCAGTTTGCCACCCGCGCTATAGAGAGACTGACGGCTAAAAATGATGACGAGAATTCGGTTGAATCAAGGCAACATTTAAGCAGGACAACCAATTTCTTGTTAAGACGGTCCCTTGCAGTCGGCACCTAACATCCGTTGATCTTGCACTGTGGTCTTCAAGAGGAGCATAACGTAAAGGCCAAGTGGTGATGTTCAGTTAAGCACTTGCAGAAGGTGGCCTGAATGCGTTTAGGCCAACTGATGGCTCCAAATTGACGCAAGCTCACCTTAAAAACTATTTTCGATTTGAAGGATCATGTAGACAGGTAACGATGAGCAGTTTTCATTTCCAACGTGTTCTTACGACTTGTTTATAATTATTGCAAATTTAAATATTATGTGCAGGTTCTAGTAGTTGCTAAATTTTTGGAATAAATTATGTGCGTTTATATACTAACCATACAGCTATTTCAAATTTTAGATAGATAGAATTAAATAATATAGAAACAAATATTTCAATTTAAAAAAAGCATGTGTTATAAACACATAAACAACAACCTAATTTTATATCTATTAAGTTTACGTATTTTTTTTTAAGATTATAAGGTATCGCAAATATATCCTAGAAATATAAATGTAACATTTATGTGACGAACAGTAACAGTTGCAGTCTGTTTGGTCCATGATTACATATAATTATGAGAGTTAAGCTTTTTCCAAAAAGTCACTCAGTGCACTATCGAGCGGGCTACGGTCGGATTTTTTCTGCGTAATGTAGATATCCGCGGCAGAACATTGGTAACGGTTTTGGTAACGGTAATTGGTAACAAGAATCGATATTCTGCGAGCTACTTGGCCACATAGCTCGTAGAATCGAGAACCGTTGGCTACTGGCGATCACAGTATAGAACTATCAGAGGAGTCAGTAAATGCACGAAGCGCTAGATAGCATTTCTTGGCAGCTCATCGGAGAGGCCTTCGTTAGGCAATTGACTTCGTTAGGCTTATACGATAATTATAACCTTTGACGAAAAAACGAAATTAAACGAAATTAAACTGTTACATAAATGAACACAAACTGGTTTGTGGTTTTAAATATATACAATGAAAATATAATTAAATAAAGAAAATCGATAATTGATATAAAGTAAAAGATATTTATGTGCAAATAACCAAAATGGAGATTTTCACAACTCCGTGCGATAATGCTACTCATTACTATTCAGAATCATTGCTAACTACGCAAATGGCACAGTCACAATTGTTACTTTGCTCGTGAAACATTTGCTGAATAATTTCATCATAGTTTAGTGCTCATGTCAGATTGCTTTGTTGCCACATACGCTGTGGATTTGAAGTGGGCGCAACTGACATGAAAAGCGGTTGTAGAGTTTTGGAGAATATTTTAATAAAATATGATGCTAGGCGAGGTTATAGCCAGTCTAGTTTTCATTGAACGTTACACTCAAATATTTTTTGCACTTTATCTTCCATATTTAAAAAATAATGAATAGGTTAATAAAATTATAATTTTGATACCTTTCTTTTTTTAAAAAAAAATTGTTACGTACAGATATGACACGTACAGGTATGGAATCGTATACTAATGCTGCTCTGCGTTTTATTTAATAATGCACTGCTGGACATAGGCCTTTTAATGAACGCAAGACGGCCGATCCTCGCTACTCGCTGCCAACCTGAACCGGCTACGCATGGATCTCAGACCAGGTGGCAATCCACCTGGTCGGGGTCGATCAACACTCCGTTTTCCTAAACGTGGCCTCCACCCCAGAACCTGCATGGGCCCATCGGCCATCCGTTCTACGGACCACATGACCGGCCCACTGCCACTTCAACGAGCTAATCCTTTGCGCTATGTCGGTAACTTTCGATCTGTGTCGGATGGATTCATTACGAATCTTATACGACAGAGACACTCCGAGCATAGCGCGTTCCACTAGCTTACGTTGAGCTCGGCAAACTTGTTGATCAGTCTGATAGTCAGAAACCACGTTTCTGCCCTGCAAGTCATCAGGTGAATTACGCATTGGTTAAAGACTTTGTTTTTAAAGTCTGTGGTATCGACTACGTAAAATGTGTCAGTTTCTAATGCTGTCCAGCCCAACTTAATCCTCCTACCGGCATCCCTCCCGAAGCTGTGTCTTTCCAACTGCAATATGTGCTCGAGGTAGGCATATTCATTGAAAACTTCAAGAATAACACCATCGACATTGACCGGACTCGGGAGAACGTGTTCGTTGAACATGACTTACGTACTGTCCAAGTTTATCCTGAGTCCAATACGTCAGGACGATTCATTAAAGCTGTGCAACATTTCCTGCAAGTACTCCAACTACTCGGCCATTTTGACGATATCGTCAGCAAAATGGAGGTGTGAAAGGTACTCGCTGTTAATGTTTATGCCACGTCTAGTCCAGTCTGGGGTCTTAAAGACGACTTGCAATGCATAAGTGAAAGGTTATTGGGATATTACATCCCCCTGTCTCGCTCCTCGATGCAATGGGATTGGTCTCGTTTGACCCCCTGAATCAGAACGGACATAAGCGCAGCGCTATACTGACCTTTCAACACCTCCGACGTATCGATAATTGACCTGAGATTGTTGAAGAGCTTCCAGAACAGCCCAGATTTTTATAGAGTCAAAAGCTTTCTTATAGTCCACAAAGGCAAGGCACAGTGGCTGATTGTTCTCTCT
The DNA here is from genome assembly GCA_029286875.1 of Lamproptera curius. Lineage (NCBI taxonomy): Eukaryota > Metazoa > Arthropoda > Insecta > Lepidoptera > Papilionidae > Lamproptera > Lamproptera curius. Next base: position 269,885 of record JAGSMT010000195.1, read on the forward strand.
ATGAGTCTTTTGTATAACTTGCCTTATGGTAAAGAAGTGGTCTATGGTGCTGAGCCGTCTGCGAAACCCAGCCTGCTCCAGTGGTTGGAATCCATCAAAGCTTGTCGCGGAGGCGATTCGTCGTGACTCTCGAGAACAGCTTGTATATGTGGCTCAAAAGTGAGATCAGTCCTTAATTTTTGAGCTGGATATTTTTACCCTTAGAAAAATAGAACGATGAGGTTTTTCTTTCAAGTCACGCCTTGGGAGAAATACCCTATTGAAGACCGGAGTCGAATAACTTGCGTAACTCACCTAAAACAGGGTTGCTCCATGCTTTAATGAGTTCGATAGTAACTCTTAAAAAGCTGACGTTAGGAAGCGCACCGGAGAGATGCTGCGTCAGACTGGCAAGTGGATCGTTAACCCGGTAATCAGGTTGAGGATGTTGTGATGCGTACACTTTGCCATAGAAATTGTCGATCTAAGATATGATCTTAGACTTAGAAGAAACAATTGAACCAGAATAGTTTCTGAGCTTCGAAAGATGGCTTCTCCCAAGCTTCTCTGAAAAACCTTCAACCTTCTGCTTTATCGCTACAGTTATGAGCAGCGAAGGTCTCGGCGTATTAATTTCCGAATTCGCTTCGAAAGAAGTTTCACATCTATCGAAGTGGTGTCTTCATGGTTTCGACGTTCCTCCATAAAACCAGCGTCTTATTGTTGAGCTTGGATTTCCTGTCGGTACACTTACTCCTGCAAAACCCTTTACCTAAGTCACGTATGTAGTCTACTACGGCATTGAGTGCCTCGTCAACTGCCATGCCATGCATGCGTTTTATTAATCCAGGTGGTTTCCGAATAGAACAAAACAAATTACTGTTTTTTATGCAAATTCATTGTATTAAGCAAAAATACAAGCTATTTGCCAAAAAAGTTAAATTGAAATCGCCCCAGCAGTACCGAAAATTCGACAGGCGCATTTAAACAAAGAAATCGAATTTTTAGTTATGATTTTTCGTGAGTTTATTAACATTCAAATAGATAGAATTTTCTGTAAAGCAATTCTAATAATTTTGCACAAACAAATAGTCATTAGCGTCTCTGCTACGTTCTTTCTTTTTCAATTTATCGAAGAGTCCTACGATTACTTGACTGAAAGGATAGATGTCAAGCAGTGGAAGCTATTGTGTGATCTCCGAGGGACATTATTACTATCCCAACAGCTATTTGATTGATGAGCTACGATTCTCGATGTTTTATTAGTTTTTCTCATATATTTATATAAGTATATATACACATCAGTTTAGCTGTTATGATATTATTTTATGCTAAAATATTTCTCAAATTAGTAGTTTCTTGTTTTTTTCTTGTTTTTGCATATCATTTAACTTGATGTTAAGCAACGCCCTACACCAGAGAATCTCGGCTTAAGACATCACTCTGTTACTCTGTACACAGACAATAAGATATGTTATGTCACGTCTCGTTCAACCGGTAATTACGATAACATGAAGTTAATTGTATTTGCATAACGAATATTATCTTGCCAAAGACGACTTATTTTTCAATAAAATTACATATTTAATAGATTTGGCAAACAAAGCTTATACGAAAGTTTTGAAATATATGTTTATAAGTTTATAAAGTTGCTTTCGCTTGTTTATCTTAGGTCGTAGGTATCCTATTTCGAAACAGAAGTAGGGTTATTGTAATTAACAAGCAAGTATATTACTTGATATTTAAAAAAGATACTTGAATTTTTCGTAAATGACAACAAATTTTGAAATATTAATCTTTCTTGTATATTTATTTAATTTACAAGGAAGATTAATATTGTCATTGATAACCTTACCGCAGTCTGGAAACGTTGCGGCGACGAACATGTTTATCAGAATCCTGAGGAGATTGTCTATTGCGCCAACATGAGTCTCGTTTTGTTATTTCAATATAAATAGAATTTATAGGTATTGGAGTAAACGAACACACATAGTTATAGTTAACGAAACAAAACATGTTAGAAATTATTCATTTCTAAAAGTCCTTAGATTTATGGCTTATAGGCAAATTTATAGGCTTCAATATTTTTATATTAAAATTGTATTATTTATTAAAAAAAAAGGTTATATATTTATATATTAGTGTATATATTTCTCACTGATTCTCTTAAAAAAATATCTATAATATAAATTTTTACATGAATTTGTTCTGTCACTTTTATAAACTTTAATTTTTATATGTCACATAATATAAATAGATATAATACTAATTTTGTACAATACCAGAAAATCTTTTGCTCATTATTCCAACTATTAACAGCTGATACCTAGATGATGTTAAAGTTTACATCTAGTACAGTGGCAGTAAAGCCCAAGTGCCATGGATCGTTTATTAAACTTTAGTTTCCAGAAAGATGTATGGGTACATATTTTAGTTCAAATAGTAACTTTTTGCTTCAATTTCTTTACTTCTTTTACTATTTCTACATTAAAATGCCAACAGTGGATTATTTAAAGCATAAAGATATAAATAAATCATCGCCCCCTTTTCATAAATTTCAGTTCATTACAGTATTGTTTTAGTCTATATTTTTAGCAAGTAGCCTTAATTTAATGAAGCTTGATTTCCGTACAAAATAAGAAACACATAAAATTACCAATTACCCAATTGTTTGGAAAGTAAGACGATGTCCAGCAGTGGTCTCACACAAGCTGATGAGAGAGTCAAAACTAACCGTTTATACTCGTGAAAACCTCATATTTACGTAACCTAAGATTTTGGACGTTAATCTATTTAATATACTCCAGCTAGGGAATAAACTTATATTAAATAAATTGACAGTTATTACACAAATAAAAGGAATATTTAAAAATATGTAAAGCTATCTTAACATAATTCGTAATGGAAACTGACTCTTATTCCGATAACATTCATAATGTTAATGAGGTGTTCACCCTTGTTACGACACGTGTCATCGAAGCCTTAAATATTCGGCCCCATTATAATGACCCCTCTAACGAGAAATACACATGTGTCTCGTATTTTTTGTGTGTATAAAACTTACAATACACTGTTTCTGTTTCATGTTTGTTTTGACATTGTAACTTAAGTCTTTTTTCATCTTTGTATGTGTTAAGTTGGTGCTGGAATAAAAATATATTTAAAGACTAATTTGGTAGGTATTAAACAGAATTATATCGCTAAAAATGTTGCCCTATGTTGTTTTACAATAAACGATTTTATTACGTTTCCGTTTAAAATTAAGTTTCTTTCGCCTTTCTGTTGAAATATAGACAGCATTTTCATATTTTATTGCAATGTTATGATTTCAGACGACGTTATTTTTAGCCGACTTCTCGATAGAAGGAGTTTCTCAATTGGGAGCAATTACATAACTCTTTTTTTGGAAAGTTAGTTAAAAATGGACTGCCAACGCAAACGATCCATTCGATGTTAGAAAATAGTGAAAACAGAAAAACGTTTAAAGTTCATTTGTAAAACAATTTAACAGCTAGTCTATTCTTACTTATTCTTTCTTTACCGGTTGGAACCCATTTGGTTCTCCAATCTAATTTACGACTTTTCTAATATAGCAGAGCAATATATGTATAATTTTTAGCTTTTGCATTATTACACGTTTGAAGTAAATTGATCGAGAAAATTTAAGTCTATTTTTGCATACGGGCTTAAGCGAGGAAATCTCGATAGGTCTACAGTTTTTCCAATAGATTTATCACTAAAGGCTAATGCTAAGTGAAGTGGAAGATATCTGTCCATCCACATGTGCGATATACGAATCGGTATGATATATTATAGCCTTGCTGCACTCTTATAACACATGATATTGCTCTATTCTCAAACTAAACTTTTTCAGAATCTATGGTTAATATTTAATTCATGATTTTCTGATTATTTTTATAATGGACCGTCTGGTAAAGTAATAAGGTTTTCTATTTTTGGCTGAAACTAGTAATTTATAAACAATGCTGGCTTTCAGTTTAAATGGCACCGTAGCCAACGTAATTACTGTTACAATACGGCAAGTGAATTTTTGGCGCCTAACCTAGCAATTCTTGTGGGACGGGTGTACAACTTACTATTAAGAGTACGATAGAAATATGTACCGTTGTTTTATCTGTTTTTGTTTTAGTAATATCCTTTTGAACTGTGACATCAATTGTTACGTACAGCTCGATAGCTTGCCGTGCTTATTTAATAGTTTTGTATTTAAAGGCCGATTCAAGTATCATAAGAAACAAGCCAGCGATTATTATTTCATTATTCAAGGATAATATTGCCGTTGACCGCTACCGTGACCACTAAAGATGTCAAGGTTACACATTCCACCGTAGAAGTAACTGCGATACAGCAAGCCCTATTACCGATATTGAAACTAGCGAGGCCTCCTCACGGGCTTTACGTCGGCAAAGATATTACAGACATGAGTGAGCTACTTATTTTGCCTTGACCTTCAACATAAGTTAAATAAAGGTAAGAATGGTTTCAATTAAGTTAGCGACTTAAAATTTATAGAATTAGAAGGATTAAAGATATTGAATAAACCTGTACATAACGAGTAATTTGATTTATATTCAAAATGGCGCTTAAGTGTTTATGTTTTACATTAAAGCTAATTTATATGTAACGCATTTACGCAGTTAGTTGAAAAGTACTATAATGACTCTCTGCAATAACAATGCAATTTAAACAGCTATGTTAAACGTAATCTGGCACTATAAAATACTTAGTTTTACAACTATGAAACAAATGTAAAACAAAGAAGTAAGTGCTCTCAACTTAGATTTGTGGTTCCAGAATCAACTAGAACTATATTATTTTGACATTTTCGGCAACTTAAGCCCTAATCAGCTCGTCGACTTATATGTTGCGCGAAATAGTTTAAAACTGTAGAAGATGGTCGTATTATTTTTGTAATGACTCTTGTTGAGACATATTTTAAATTAAGATTTACTTAATTATTTTTCTTTTGTTTTACAAATAGTACAGTCTACCTTGACCACGGCAGCTGGAAAGTATTTCGAAACGTCGAATTAAAATATTTAAAATTAACGCGATAAAATCCGTACAAAGTCATTTTATTTCTTATATTTATTTGATTATACAGTATTTAGGTTTAGATACTAAAGTTTGAGTCATGGTTAGCAATGTAAGTTAGGTGCCTGATATCTTTTTAATAAAGAATTTTATCGCGCATCAGGACTTATACAAATATTACAAAGAAAGATTTTCATCTTGACTCCTAGTTATTTATAAACGGAAATACCCTGTAGTGTGTCACCTTTCAGTAAAAATTGTTATTAAAATAGGAAAACTAGAAAAACCTTGTGAGTTAAACTGTTAGGATGTAAGAAGGATGATGATGATAGGACGCATGACATTCTTCATCATGATCGTATGTTGAATATTAAGAGTTAAATCTACAATAAGTCTTATTGTATGATTTTAAAACTTTTTCGTACTTCTAATGAGTCAATATAAACATTAAGTATAAAATATTTATTAAGAGTAAACATGACATAAAAAATCATTAAAAGACGGGTAATAAAAATTTATAGACCTCTTCTGAAAATGATAGAGTCTTAAATTATTTAGTCAAAATACTATTTAAGGCAGGTAAGTTTTGATCAAGACTAACATTTAAAAATTGCACTTCAATAAAATAAAACTACACCCTATTTTAAAACTATACAAAAGTGTTAGGCACGATCTATAACGTGTTTAGCATTTATCATCTAACGGGCCTATGAGGGCGCCTATTCTTTCACGGTCAATGCTCATAGTTTATAACGGTGGTTTAATATTTTAGAATATCGATCCAGTTTAGTCCCTCTACAATCTAAGTATTGCTTATGTAAACGTTCGTCCTAGATTAATAAGGTAGCTGCAACAAATGTGAAAATGGGCGTGTTCGCGTTTCCACCTGAGGGAACACGTATAATATTTTCACGCTAGGTCATAAACAAATTGACGTTTCTTGCCAGAGTGCTACTTTATCTTCATACCTATACATTAACGTGGAATTACAACATTTCAATAAAGATAATTGCGTTATAATGATATTTCACTTTCAGAGATACGTTTTGTTATTTCGACCTATTTCATTATATTACGTGAGTTGTTTTTAGTCGTAGGTTTTTTCCTCGACAACATTTATATATGCTACGACTTGATGAGTAGAATAGAACAGAAAACAAAATATTGGGACAGTGGTGCCCATATGGACCCTATTAAATAGGCGCCTTAAAGGAGATGGATGGATCTTTAATATACAAAAAGACACAGAATTCTCGCAGGAGGCCCAAAACCCTCTAATGGATAGGTTTGTACTAGGGGAGGCCTATGTCCATCTGTGGACTTTCAAAGCCTGATGATGATGATGATGATGTTGATGATGATGAGCAATAATGAACATCTAAATTAACTAAAAATATACAGTAAATAAAATAATTTTTGAATATTAAATTGTTATCACAGAAATGAAGTGTTTTGCGACTCTAATTTAATTAGTAAATTAATATCCTCATGGAATTTTAAAGCATAAACATATTGTCCCTTTGTTGTCGATTACGCAAACAATTAGTAGTAGCATATTTTTATATTGCACATATTTAAAATATGAGACAGGACTTATTTCGCTGTTCAGTTGCAAGAATAGGGGGTGAGACAGGAGCCCTATTATCGAAGCGCCCCGAGGTGAAATGGGCCGTAGGTGCGTAGACGCTCTGCACACGCTCTCTGAGTCTCACGTAGTTTCTTTCGCTGATGTGTCTTATCAAAATAGACTATATGAGATGAAGTAATCAAGGAAAGGCTTTTTACCCTTCGTCTCAATGAACGGATAAAACAATTGCTTTTGTGGACAATTACAATAGCAACACAATTATAATTATCATCATCATCATCATCATATCAGCCTATGAAAGTCCACTGCTGGACACAGGCTTCCCCCATGAGCCGCCAAGAAGTATGATCCTTCGCCACCTGCAGCCACCATAATAATAATCCAATTATAATTCACGGTTTATTAATCTGTATTTCATTGTTACTGTTGCAACAAAAACACCTTTATTACAATGATAAAGTGCTCGCGGGATTAAGGTCGTATTTCCTTTAAAACAGATGAATAGCAGAGCAGCGGTTGAAATGTAAATATTTAAGGGTGTGTTTTGTAAGTTTTTGTGGAGAACGTTAGACCCGTAGGAGGTTAAAGTAAACATTTGTTCTTTCACCTTTGCATGACTGTTTCATTACTTTTGGACAAAAAGAATTATCACACAATTTAATGCTTAATTCTGTTTTTTATTCGTATTAAGGACTTTCATGGTATTTTTTTGTTTTAAGTTACATAAAATTGTTATTATTTATGTAAAAAGGCAATTAATGTAACATTTTGTAGTAATTTACACTTATGAACATTAACTTTCCTAATTTTGATATTTTACTTTCCTATTTTTGTAAGCTACAGAAACAAAATAATTAAAACTTTTATTGAAAATGACAATAAATACGATTTGATCATGACCTCTTTGCAAAATTTTTAGATTCATGAGTTGTCATCTTTTCAGGAAGTAGGATTTCTTTCTGTTCTATACATTTTTTTGCATAACTTTTCAAAATTTTTATCATAAATGCATACATAAGCATGTTAAGTATTTATAATTTAACAACTGTTTAACAACAATTTGACTGAGTGATATCTTTGAATAAGTTTAACTAGAACCAATTCTTGTTACCATGTTATTCACAAACTGCTTTTATTATGGAAACTTATAGGCTACGTTCAAGCCATATAATTTGCATAAGAAGTTTGTTAATTTAACAATATCTAGTATAAAACAAGAGTCATTTGTCAAAAGTTAATCATAAGAAAACTATGTCATTATATTTGAGTTAGTAAGCCCAATTTTTCTTTACCGCAATAAAACTTTGTTATTTCTTGAAATAACGACAAAGAATACATCGTAATCGAGAAAGTTTTTGAACTAAACGACGTTTATTCCAAGCTTTTGTTCACATTGCTGCGATATGATCAACTTTTATTATTATTTTTTAATTTATTTAATAAAACAGAGGCCCAATTCTTTCCATAATAATAATTTGACAAAATATACGGTAGTGATTTTGATGCTGCTTTATTTGTAAACCTTGAATCGAAGTCCATCAGTTAAATTTGCTGGTGACTCAAATTCATTGTGTTTAGATTTTTCATATAAGTAGTATTTATCAAATATTTATTAAACTACTTATCACAAAGTTATTAAAAAAAAAACGGGAATACATGACAGTCATTACCTATCATTTAAAAAAATAATGAAGAAAGTCATTATTCAAGTCATTATTTTCAAAGTCATTATTTTTTAAATGATAGGTAAATATATATGTAAGAAAAACCAAAACCCAACCTTATCATCTTATCGCCGGTATGAGCACCGGCTTTTAGTATTTTTTTTGATTACATTTCATATGATGATACCACCTCTAACAAAAATGGTAAAGATAAATTGAAATGAGCAAATAATAATCGACGAATGTTGACAAAATATATTATAACTATGTAAATTACTAGTTAATTACCAGTTCCTTTTTTTATTTATCTCCGTACTTTTTTTTTGTTGACCTCCCCAATTAGTTCGCGGTTGAGGTTAACGTAATTTTTAAAATTTGACATTACTATAAAAAATCCTATAAAAGATATATAGGTTACATCATCTTTGAATTTTATTACTTAGTGATAAAGGTAAGGGAATGGTAAGTTTAGAATTTGGTTCCCTCTTTTTTGTTATTAAAGTTAAATAGTTTTGTTTATTATTCAATTTCCTTTACACAAGTCTGCTCGCATTTACGTACTAATATCGAAGCGTTCAGCACTTCTCTCTCTTCGTACCTACAGCTTATTGAGTTTGTGAATACGATTTGCTTCTTCGTCGTGTAACGTTTTATCTAAAAACAGACCCTTTCGATCCTAGATTATAGTCGCGTCAATTTTATTGTTTTTCAAAATAGAGCGATTATAAAATTATAAAAAACAGATATTTTTTTAAATAGCAATTAATACAAAGTAGGGATATCATCATCATCATCAGCCTGTGTAAGTTCACTGCTGGACATAGGCCTCCTCTAATGCATGCCAACGCTTCCAATCTCCGGCTATTCTCATCCAGCCTACGTCGGCCACTTTACGAATGTCGTCACTCCATTTTGCCGCAGGGCTTCCTACAGTACGTTTGCGTGAGCCTCGGTCTCCACTCCAGAACTTTCCGATCCCAGCGGTCGTCAGATCTGCGGCTTATATGGCCGGCCCACTGCCACTTCAGCTTACTAATCCGGTAGGCTATATCGGTAACTCTGGTTCTCTGACGGATCACATTATTTCTGATGCAGTCCTTCAGAGATACTCCAAGCACAGCCTTCTTCATAGCTCGCTGAGCGACTTTAAATTTGTAGACCAGTCAAACCGTAAGTGTCCAAGTCTCGGCACCGTAGGTCAAACCGGGTAGGACGCACTGATCGAAGACTTTTGATTTGAGGCACCGTGGGATGGGTGACGAGAAAACTCGACGAAGCTTATGAAAAGCTGCCCAGCCCAGCCGAATCCTTCTGTTGGCCTCCCCCTCAAAATTGTTACTACCTAGTTCTAGAGTTTGCCCTAGGTAAACGTACTCTAAAACCACTTCGAGGGAGGTGCGATTGTGATCGGTGATTGTGATGTGATTGAATTGTGATCGGTCCCGGATCAACGTGCTCGTTGAACATGACGTTGTTTTTACCCAAGTTTATCCGGAGACCGATGCGTGCAGAAGACTCAGCCAGGCTTTGCACCATTTTCGTAGGAAATATAATTCAGTAGGGATGACTGCTAATAATATAAATGTGAAAATAACTCTGTCTGTCCTTCATCTTTACCGTCTAAACCACTGAACCGATTTTGATCAAATTTTATGTATAATAGATTATCAAAGAAAGACTATTATTATTTTAAAAAAGTGGTTGAACGAATCGAAATAGGGCATAAAAGTTTAATCGGAAATACGTCATTGTGGAAGACTACGATAATTAGCGTCTAATTCTAGATAGATAAAATTAGAAATCACCTTCGTGGCCTAGTGGTATTGGCTCTAGCTTTATAAACCGGAGGTCGTGGTTTTGAATCCTGCGGGGAAACAATTTTGTGTTATCGCTGTTTCCTGGTTGGTTAGGACAATTTGGGCTGATCACGCAATTGTCTGAAAAGTAAGATGACCCGTGCATTGGATTGGTATGTAAAAATTCCGTCCACCCATCAACCCGCATTGCACCAGCGTGGCGGGATATGGTCTAAAAACCCCTTTATGGAAAACGCGTGCATTAAGGGAGGCCTATGTCAAGCAGTGGAGGCTGACGATGATGAAAACTAAAAAAGGGAGACCTATGCTTCTGACCTTATTTCACCTTTATCACAGTACTGTGTTCACATTGCAATACAAAAATAATATACATAGACACTAAAATAAACTTCTCCGTTAAAAATTAGATGCATTCAATGAGATATTTATCGTCTTATACCCATAAGCGGCATACAGGTAAAAACTTGGCGCGAGTTTAATTAGGGAAATTTTGGTTGATTGCTTGTTGAGTTATTTGAGTCAAATTAAAAAAGATTGAATCTCACCAAACTAAGCACTTATTATCTATGTAATCAGATTTTTTACGAAGAATATTAATTGTATAACATTGTTCAATTTGTATTTTATTACAATTGGCATAAAATACATAATGCTTAAGATACTTATAAGGGATAAGGAGAAAGAAATTTACCGTTAAAATAAGCCATTGTAATACCTCTTTTTATTCATGGTTAAATGCATTTAATGGAAAGCACATAACATAAGGGTTGGTTGTAAACCTTTTATCTTTAAAGATATGTTTCAATCAACAAGGTCAATTCTAATCAATGTATGGTAAGTTACAATAACGGTACTTCTAATATTACATATTTTTTAAAAAATTAAATATCTTTGTATGTACAAATCGAAAACTACATAACTTATTGATAAAATATTTACAATATAACTAATGCAGTTCTAATCGTAATGCAAAGAACTTTGCAACAAAACATGAAAAAAAATTACTTAAACCGCCTTTAGCAACTATTGCATAACAACAATTTTTATTGTTAATTAATTATTGATATTCTTGTCGTTTGTGTCAGTTAAAACATAGACAATATGGCTATGTACTACTATAATTATGCCTCGTCAAATTTCACAAAGAAACGTATTGCTCGACAAGGCACTATTAAAAAAGGGGAAGCACAAAGACTGACCCAATTTCAGGCTACTGAAAACGAGTCATTAAAATTCTGGTGACAATTTACATCTTATCGTGTATACTTTATACATATTGAAATATGGAACTTTATCTCTAATTACACGTGCTTACCACTGTTATTAATAAAAACCTTATTTAAATTTTAACATTAATAACATATTAACAAACATCTACAATAAAATTCTTCTATCCCCCTAAACAGCAATAAAGGCAGATGAATAACTCTTGGGCTTAACTTTATAATAATGAATAACTTTGACTTTGTTTTTGTTAACAAATACAATATTATTACTAACTTTTTCTTAAGTAAAACAAAAAAAACTTATTCATCACACAGACTGGTAATTTCATTTTATGTAAATGAATGTTTAAAAAATTAAACAATCAAAACTTCATTCAAACCGTAAAGTTGTTTTAAAATTATTTCACTTTATCGATATGAAAATAAAACTATAACAATCACAGTACAACTAACGTATCCTCTCAAAATTCATATACACGTAAATCCATTTTAACCAACACACATATATCACGGATGCGTTTGACGTCGTCAAAGGAGTGCATACTTGCGTCCGTGTCGCTCTCAACATTGCCGAGCAATAGGCTCGACTCGCACGGCACTGAATCACGATTATTCCTGGAGTCCACACCCTTGGCGGAATGCAAGCCGTTGCCTGGTGGTAATAGTCACAGCTCTATAGGCGCTGAACCCTTCCACGTGACTCCAGCTCGCAGTAAATGATAAAGCCGGAGAACGCACCAGATGCAAAGGCACTGTTGATAATTGATGATATCAGTTGAGAATGGAAACATAACCCAAAACAATTAATAAAATTTAGGACTATATCATCATCATCAGTCTGTGATAGTCCACTGCTGGACTTAGGCCTCTCCTAATACACCCCTATCCATTAGGGGCTTTTGGCCGTATCTCACCACGCTGATCCAATGGGGTTGGTAGGTGGACCGACTTTTTACATGCCCATCCGACGCATGGATCATCTTACTTTTCAGACCATTGGGTGATCGGTCCAAATTGCTCTAACCAACTAGGAAACAACAATAAAAATTTGTTGAGTCCCCGCAGGATTCGAACCCACGAACTCCGGTTTCTAAATCACATACACTTACCACTAGGCTACGGAGGCTGTTAGGACTACATTGTCTATTTTATTCATTTCATTGGCCTTCAAAATAAGATATACTTTTAACTCTTTACAGAAATTATTAGTCATTATCACTACAGGGCACTTTCCAAAGGAAATAATGAAATTTAAGACGGCATCATCCTTTCCATAAATCTTCAGTTATATCACAAATATGTGTACAATATTTTATTTAATTTTAATAAATTCATTTTACGAGTAAGAGATGATTTATTCAAACGGGGTGTGACATGCAAAGCACTATTAAAAATAAATCTTTTCTATCTTCACTTTCTTTAACAACATTTCAACCAAAAGAATGAAACGTTAAAAAGTGTACCCAGGATACCTATTAAAATAAAATGGATAATAATTTAAAAGCAATTGAAGCAAATAATATCCATCTCAATAACTTACATTAAAAAGGATTCTAGGTAATAAAAACGATATCTCCGCTTTGCACATCGCGTCGAATTGCTGAAACAAAGTGAAGCCTTAATTCCATTATGATTGACGCTGACCACACTGTATATCATAATATATATTGAAAATATAGAATTCCGTTAAAGTTATTATTAGCTAATATGCTAAAATTTGTGTTGTGTTATAAAAATACACTAAATATTTAGGGCATTACGACACACATGAATACGTAACGATATATAAAAAATGGCATTTTCATTAATTTTTATTTCACAAAAGATGACAAAAAGTAGCCCCGCTGCGTTTCTTTCGTAGGCTCTTTTCACGTCAGTGGCGTCAGTATCTGAATTGGTGGTAGCATCTTGACAATCAATAAGTAAGTGTAAAGCTTATATGTTGATAAATATATTTGAATTTTAATATGCATTCATGTAAGAAAACTTATGAAGTATCGTTACATTTTTTTCTTTACAACTTACATCGATTTTGGCAATACAACTCTATAGTATAGATTCGATCGCGGACTCGACGTTTCGTTGTGCTGTTAACGGATATGAACCCATTCTCATATATGGACGTACTTTTGCACCGATTTGTTCTATATGGACGATTGATTCTTTATGGATTATCAAATGAGTCACACAATTTAGATGGAGAATAAATAAATGTGTAATAAAAATACAACATGCATTTTTTTGTTATTTTTTATTTAACTGCAAACGAGCTGGATTAGAATGGATGGTTCATACGGTATGGTATATTACGGTCATAACAAATGCAGCAAAAATTGCTATCGTCCTACTCGTACCTTTGAGAAATGGGATGGTACGTTACGTTTATCCAGTACTTACGTTGGTTACACTATAGCTTAGAGGCTGTACTTTATTTCGCCAAGATGTCTCAATGTTGTTTGAACACGATACTTATTAAACAAATATTTAGTTTGCGGTACACCTAATGCATTCAAAGACTAGTTAGTATACTTATGAGATTGCTTAGTTGTCAAATACGCAGTAGATCTAAATACATCACTATAATTTTTTTATTTAATTTTGATTTGTGAATAATAAATAGTAATATCATATGTTTGTTTAAGGACAAATATTTTTTTATCGAAATAATGTTAAAATAAAATATGTGGTATTTACAAATAATACTCTTGAATTTTCCAAATTTGCTCTGAAACTTAAAATACAACTAGAGTTCTACCCTAGTTGTAAACAATTTTGGTTATAATTGTAAAATCTCAAACAAACAACTCTGAAACAAAATTGCAAAAAGTTATAGCACATTAAAATTCTTACAAATGATAAATGTTGCACACTACTATACCTTGTTTACGTGATCTCTTAGAATATTCGAGTAAACCATAGCCATTGCCTCCAGTGCCATAAAAGTCATGCATCCCACCACCCACGGCACTAAAAATGCTACATTTTCCTAAAATGAGCGCAAAACGTTATTGGCTTTGTAATTATAATTTATATCATAATAAATTCTTACATATTGAGATTACTTAACATGACTATGCATATGACAAAACAATTTACCTTATAATTAATAATTAATTTAACAGCTAAGTATGATGTCGTTTAACGTCTACGTTAACCTTATTATAGTCTAAAACAATAATAAGGTTTATGTAGACGTTTTATTATATACTTACTTTGTAAATACCATAAAACAGCAGAATACTTAGCAAAGTCATAAACATTTGTGTTCCTATTATAGCGAAATATGCTATTTGTACACCTGAAACAATTTTTTATCTATTAAGAAATGCAGCAATAAAAATAACAACACATAAATTTTCACTATATTAAAATTATTAATAAATGGATATCTTGGAAATACAATCCTCCTGGAGAACAACTAAATGTTTTCTTGGTTGTAAACCTTTAAAAACCTATAAAACCTATAAACTGTAAAAGCCCAGCTACTCGTTAGAAAGCCGTAACCGTTGCATGTGCTGCAACCAAAAAACAAATGTGTACGTGGTTCTCAAACCATCTGCAAGCGGTACGCTGGCAGTTAGGATTGCAAGATACTCGTCTCTGTAACCGTAACATTCTATGCAAGTGTTGTGTATTATGCAACCATTAACATGGTGTGTACGTCGCAACCTTCTTTCTACGAGCGCTACACAAAGGATTTGCAGCGAACCGACGATTGTGGGTTTTTACCGCAAATCAAAGGACGCTCATATACGTCAGAAAGATTTATACACTAAAACATCTGAACCACTTTGTTAGGATACCATTATATTTCCCAAAATGAGTAGACTCAGTGTAAACGTACGAGCGACGTCGTGGGCTTGAACTGTAACGCGCAGACGCAGTAGAACCTAGTACTTGTATTATGCAAGTTACGGTTACAGTTCGCTAATGGGAACCCGGTTAAATACCGGCGATCACACTATTGCTTGAAAGTAACAAGACCCATGTGTCAGATGGGCATTTAAAAATCTGGCTCTTTTTAGTCGTGGTTTTAGGACATCGGTGCCTTCACATTTACTGAACTCGTATCTATTTGTTTGAATGTCATATGTCTTAAATGTACTTTCACTTCAAATAAGGTAAAGCCAAAAAAAAAAATTGAGAAAAAAAAAAATTAAATATTTTTTTTTTTTAGTTAGGATCAAAGCAGCGAATATTTTGGCTACGTTTGTAAATGATTATCTCTTAACAGAATAAGGATTATAGGAAAAATTGTTATCGCCACGAGTCTGCATAATAATAAATCGAAAAAATTCAAATAAACTAAAGCTATCTCTTTAGTCATTTATTACATATTCATTTTCATAACAAAAAAAACTCCTGTTTATGTCATAAAAATTGGTCAGATAGAAGCAAATATTACAAAATTGAATTTTAAACAAGATTTTTTACGACCTCATTTGTTAAACAAAGATATTCAGCAAGCTTTGCAAATTTTACATCAATCTTTTAAAATCTATGATTTTATGTCAACCAGATCTTACTTGAAAATTTTACCCCAAAAGAAAGTCATTAGCGTCCCTGCTGTATTCATTTATTTCAATTTATTCGAGAGTCCTACTTGACTGAAAAGATAGATGTCAAGGAGTGGAAGCAATTGTGTGCTCTCCGGGGGACATTATTATTACACCGACAGCTGTTTGATGGATGGCTATAGTACTCGATACGTAATTAGTTTTTTTTTTCTATTAAAAAATTTTGCCCGAAAATTAATTCTTTAGATGAGTAATCTCCATTCTTTTTTAAATAAACTGAGAACAAATATTAAAAAACGTCAAATATCCGCAAGCCAATTTGAATCAATATGTTTTAATCTTAATGAGATAGTAATTACAGCTACGGTGACTTTGGAACCAAATTACTATAATGCTTGCATCACTATGCTTTGCGGTGAAGTCGACACCACGATGGGCATTTGAGTTAGCTTTTCATATAAAGAAAAATATGACTTTCAAAACGCTAAAATATATTCCAAAATTTAAAACGTCTCTTTGCTTAAGTCAAATTTTTGCGCTTTAAAAACTTTTAATTAAACAGAAAATATAACATATTTAAATATTGTCTTACCTTCTAATGTACATTTGTTATCTATCGGTTATCATAAGTACTAATATTTTCTAGGATATGGTGACAAATATGCTTCTCCAAAGATAAAGGAGTTTCTATATCTCGTTTTGAATATGTAAACATTAATCTCACTTTGTTATACCAATATTAATAGAGGGTAATATAAATTTTACAACGGTAAACATAATATCATTTTTGCGATATAAAGCAGTAGTAGTTTAGTTTTAATGTTGTAAACTATAAGAAGTCTTGAGTTAAATTACTATATTTTTTTCCAATTTAAATATAAGTTAATATATGAATGTCGATGTACACATGAATCGATATATTAAATCTCGGGAGCCAAGGAATAGAACCTTCCTTTTAAAAGAAGGCTTTGTTCAGGATTGAGTTCTGTTGATAAGCAAGCACGTTTAAGATTATTTAAATTAAAATATGTGACAAAATTGTATACCATAATAAACATCATCCAGCTCTTTGTACCTCTTTGCGTTTACACCAATTCTCCAACTGTACAAAAGCACCACCAATATTGATATATTCTGAAACAAAAAGTCAAAATTAATAAAAAGATAGCACCATGATCAACAAAGTTTATGATGTACAAATAAAATATAAGTTACGAGTATGTATACTTAGCTCGTTATTGGTAAATAACTTAGATGACAAAATACAAATTAAAGTGGTAATCTTTACTTAGAAGTACTGCAAAAATGTTTTTATATACCTCATACAGCCTTTCAGCCTGTGATTGTTCAGAGCTGGACATAGGCCTCTAATACGCCCCTATCTGTTGGTTTGGACCGTACCCCACGCTGGTCCAATGCGGGTTAGTGGGTGGACCGACTTTTGACATGCCTATCCGACGCATGGATCATCTTACTTTTTAGACAATTGTGTGATCGGCCCAAATTGCCCTAACCAACTAGGAAACAACTATGAAAATCTGTTGAGTCCGCGCAGGATTCGAACCCACGACCTCCGGATTATAAATCACACTCCCTTACACACACTCCCACAGGTTTTTAATATATGAAACTTTAATAATAGAATTTTTAAAACTCTGGTTGTTATTTATATTATTTTAATAAAACGGTAACGAAGCCGAAAATATTTGCGATATAATTTCATCACAGTTCCCAAAACTTACTAGGAACTTAAAATTATTTGCGACAAAAAGAAAAGATTAGTATGGTGGAAAAGCAAGCTAGTGGAAAAGTTGGCCAAAGTTTACAATAAGGCGCGCATATGAAATGTGTCTTGCAGCTACTTGCCAGAAAGATATATCCTATACTGAGTAAACATCGCATTGTTATCCTCTACGTTTTGTTTTGCGAATGACTGCATTAAATTTCGCTTGCCAAATTATTGTTGGTACAGTAGCTGCTTGAATCAAAATTTATTGGGAACATGCTTCATTGTATTTTCTTTTCTTACCTTATAGAGTTTAGTTGATCTTTTTGTATTTACACTATAAGGTGAGTTTAGAAAAAAGAAATACAAAAGAAAATCATGATATAACAATTCATCATCATCATCATCAGCCTGTTTAGTCCACAGCTGAAAATAAGCTTCCCCTAATACACCCCTATCCATTAGGGGGTCACGTGGACGATGTCGCGCGCAATAGTTAGTTATATATAAAAGCCGAATAGAAGGTCCACTTTTATTAAATTGCGAAAAGAGGGTCACCTGGAAGTTACAGGGGCTGCGAAAGCCCAAAACCTTTGAAAGTAAATTTCATTCCGAGAATCGTCTCAGTAAATACAAAACTAGTGCAAAAACATTGCTTTTTGTTTCGGCACCGGTGCCGACCAAAAATGCCGGTTGCTCCCCGGTAATTAAAACCAATAATCCAACCCAAACAGGTGCGGCGCATTCGCAAACAAATTACCTGAAGCACAGGCAGTAGCGTTAAATCGTTGCACCTCTAAAACAATGGCGCTCCTGACAACGACGCCTATTGTCTCACAGGCGGTACCATGTAATGACACCTCAATTAGAGGATAATATTAAACTGGCCCTATTAGTATTGCAAACAAATAGATATCGTAGAATTAGGCGTATTTTTGCGACAAGTTCCGCGCTGCCGAAGACGGCATCAAAGAATGAACGCATTATCACAGCATGTGCGCCTCTTAAGGCCAATGGGTAATCTAAAAATTAAATAAACGCAACAGACACAAGGCGTAGGTTTCCGTAAATAAAGATGGCAATTCCTCGCGTAGGGCCAAACCGCATTCACTAGTCGTTTCTTGCATAACGCAAACGGTTTTAGAGATCAAGGCAGAAATCACTAAATTCATACAAGATTATAATATAGACATATTTTTGGTACAAGAGACTCATCTTAAACCAGCAACACGCGATCCCAAGATAAGCGGATACAATATTATTAGACACGATAGGCTGTTAGCCCCTATGGGCGGTACTTAATCTATTATAAAAGATCCCTGCACATAACATCAATAGAAGTGCCATTACTCACAAATTTAGAAGCTTCGGCGTGCATGATCGACTTACCGGGCCATAAGCCGCTTGTACTTGCCTCCAGTGTATCTCTCGCCGCTAAAAACTATGTTAAATCAGACCTTGAGCTGCTTCGGCCTCAGGTCCATCAATATTACTCTGGCGACTTTAATTGCAAACACCGCGACTGGAACGACAGCAGAAACAACTCAAATGGCACAATATTGCAGTGGGTCTCGAGGAGGTACTCAACATTAATAACATAGCCCCTGAGACCCCAACTAGATATCCATCAGATAGTAGAGGGTCGCCTAGCACCCTAGACCTATTTATTCTAGAAGGGTGTCTCACCTCGATGTCGTATCTATAGAGACACTACACGAGTTAGATTCTGACCACAGGCCGGTTTTATGTAAATTGGGCCAAGACGCCGGTTGGTCCCATGACTAAAACCGAGTGGATTGGCACGCCTTGAGGCTAAAACTCAAGCGCAATGAACCCCAGAATTGTGAAAACATTCCAGATATAGCTTGTAATTTAGATCAGGCAAACGATGCCATTAACAACATAAAAGTCACACATCTCATCAGCCATTGAAGAGTCCGAGAACGGTGAAAGTCACGGCCGACCGGAACTTTGGCTCGCCTTTCGACATTCTGATGTCTAATAAGAGTCAAAAACGCCTGCGCAACGAGCGTACGATCGATATCGGTCCGAAACAAAACCGAGCCTTTATTTAGGTATTTACAACTTCAGGTTAGAGAACGCATAAAGACGCACCGCGAAACTTCGTGGCAAAACCTTACGGAAGAATTGAGCCATCGCATGTTGCTTCACTGGCAATTGGGCCCGAAATCTAAAGTTAGGTTCTACGCGATTCAATTCCGCCGCTATCCCGTCCTAACGGTGGCTTATTAGCCTTCGATGATTTTGAAAAGCCGAATGCTTAGCGGACACCCTAGAGTTACAATGCACGCCATCTCGCATACACACCGACACTTTTCATCTTGCGGAGGTGGACCGTGAAATCGGCCGTAGGGCAGTTTTACCACCAGAGGGCGAACGTTAAAACCAGTGACCCCGGAGGAGGTCAAAGATATTATTAGGGTCTTAAACCCCTGATCGGCACCTGGCCCAGACCGTGATTAGTAATAAGGCATTAAAACTTTTACCAGGCCCGATTATTTGTCTACTAGCGAGCATTTTCAGTACTTCTAGCCACTTGTTCCTTTCTGATCGAATGGAAGGAGGCCATTGTTACCGGTATACCAAAGCCGCGTAAGCCACTAAACCAACTGACAAGTTATCGTCCAATCAGTCTCCCTCAACTGCATGGGGAAATTGTATGAACGCATAATTTTGTCGAGGTTAAAGGATTACGTTTTCTCCAATGGCCTCCTACCAGACGAACAATTGGTTCCGTCCTGAACACCCTGTTCGACCAGGTTTATCGCCTCTAGAATACATTCTGACGGGCTTAAACAGAACAAAGTCAGGCCTTAGATCCCATTACATGGGGCTGTTCTATTCGATGTCGCAAAGCATTCGATAAAGTCTGGCACAATGGTCTACTCAACAAGTTATACTCTTCAATGTGCCTGACAGGCTTTAGCACATCATACAAGCTCACCTTTCGAATCGCTCTTTCGATATCGAGGTAGAAGTGCACCCTGTCAACCAGACGCTCCTGCTAGGGCGCCACAGGCTCCGTTCTTTTCCCCTGTTATTCACGCATACACTAGCGATATTCCTAAAAGTTCTAATGTTAACCTCAGCTGCAGACGACACCGCCCTCTATTACCTCTTCCTCACCATCCCTTATCACAAGAAACTCCAATGTGCAATCAATAGCCTAGACGATTGGTTTCGCAAATGGAGGATTGATGAATCCCGAAAAGGTAGTAATATACTTTAATCGGTCTTCTGTCAGATCTGACCTCACTGTCCTACCACACGTCCGTTCCAAAAACCGCACATAATGCTCGATGTAGACAAACACTGGCAATTGAACCTCTACGGCAAACCGATCCCCTGGAGAAGAAAGCTAAATATTTAGGTGTTACTTCGACAGTAATATGAGTTTCAAAAGCCACGTCAAAGAGGTTAGGAGAAAAGCGCTTATGTCTCTGCATCGTCTCTATTATCTTACCAACACAAATAGTAAATGCCTTAACTACAAACTTTACTATATAAAGCTTGCATACGGCTGATAATGACATATGCTTGCCAATCTTTTGCCCATATCCTCCCACCACTTAAATCAACTACAGGTGGTACAAATAAATTCTATGACGCCACTGGAGCGAGTTATCAAAGAAATGTCGACTTACACAGCGATTGCAAGATGCCGACATTACGCGCTCATTTTAAATACATTGTTAAAAAATTCTATGAAAGAATAGAAATGCAAAATAATCCTCTGATGGTAAGCGCTGCAAACTATCAAGCAGACCAGATGCCTCTTTGTAGAAACGTCGTCCCGTAATATACTCTTAGACCCAGATGAAGAAGGGGGTTGAATTCTGGACTCTTCAGGGTCCCGCCACACGATACTACACACACAAGTAGGGATAACACACAACCTTTAGGTCTACCTCGCTCAAGAGCACGGCGAGACCAACACACCGCGTACACGAGATACACTCATGTTCCAGGGCGGTACTCACCGCCCCAGCAATCGATTAAACAGTCGACGAACATCGGCGCCTCGGTCCGTATACCGAGCGTCGATGATCCATAGCGACTTCTTCAGCAACCCACGCATCCTAAATGCGGTGGCCATTTCTTTAAGTTTGTCACCAAGTTCGAGGGATCTCGCAATCCTCCGAACTCAGTAATAGATGAAGCTTCACACAGACACAGGTCTAGAAGCATGAATTCAATAATCAAGACTATAAGACACTTTTATTAAATTTATTATCCACCTTTAGATTTAAAACTGCTAACTATAGCAATGTTCATCAAAAATTTGAAGTAAATGGTTATTAAGGTTTTTCTCCATTTTATAAAATAAAATAATTTGTCTGCCTCTTAAATTACACGATTATTTAAAAAACATTAAAAACTGTAAGTATAGCAAAAACTGGTCTATACCAATAAGAACTACATTTGTAATATAAAAGCAAAGCTTATGAAACACCGTTGACTATTGTGTTAAATAATTGCAATAAAGAGGAAACATTTCTATTTAATTAAAAATGTTTCGCACAATGGCTCGCAATCTCTCACTTTAGTACTTAGCTAAGTAGTATTAATACCACAAGTCATTTGGAATAAAAAAAGAACTTTAAGTATAGGCAGACTTTTTATAAATCATTTAACGTATTAAGTCAATGTGAGACACATATCTTATATTAGTATTTGAAAGAACAAAGATAGGAAGAGCATAAAACTTATGTGTTAAAAATAGCACAATTATCTCAGAAGCAAAATTTTATTCCTAAAAACTTTTCTGTTTAAAATACATTTCAATCGATATAATTAACTAATTCTAAGTAATATTGGACGATACTAACGGAATTCCTTTGCCTGCGATAATCTTCTCAAGTAAACTTAAAGGTACTATATTAAAGTTTCGAGGAACCGAAACAAATCCATTGTTTATTACAAGTTATTATATAAATAAATTAATACGTCGAGATAGTGCGCGCAAGACAAAGTCTCAGGACACCTTAACAGTTTTAAGTAAGCAGAAGAAGAACAGACAAAAAAAAAGGAAATCACAAATTACTGTTTCTTTTTCTTTATATACTTATTGGTACTCGTGTTTGGTTTTCAAATTCTTCCCTTGAGTATGTCGTTATTTATTTATTTTTTTTTTTTAATAGGTATTCATAAACTAGATATTTGTGTATTACATAAATTCATTATATAATGTTTTACATCTGCTCCGCTCGACAAATTCTATTCGAAATTTTTATTTTAATGGAATCAGCCTGATGAAATTTATTATGACATTAATTGGGGTGGCGGAGTGCGCCTAAAATATTTTTCCATTAAAAATAATTGAGGAACACGGTTCATAATAATTAAGATAGCCTAAAATTTAACAGTTCGATATATATCACGTAATTAATATTTGTTTTGATATATGCTTGATTAAGTGAGTTATTATTTTAAATGTTTACTATGTAAGTGTATTAATACTGATAAATATATAATGTCCTACGCGGGTGTTTTTTTTTTTAAGATAAAAAGAAATTTATATATAACTGTTACACCTATTTTAACTTTTATATTTCTTTAACTCAAGATTATTTAATTTAATAGAAGACTAATAGTTATTATAAATGTTAATAAATTAATAATTGCAAGATTTTTTTGTCCCTACTCCACGTTTTTTATAAATGTTTTTTTAGGAAAAGAAAACCTTTGTTATTTTCTGAAAACTTATATACATTCTATTGTACTTAGAACATTTTAGGATTTATAAATTAAAATAAATGTATAATGTTAACTCGTTCTTAGTATTAACACAAATCTATGTTTATTTAATAAAGAATCAAACAAAAAAGCTCTCTATAAAAATCTCGGTTTTTGATATTTGTTCCAACAAATAATTGACGATTTTTATTACATTAAACATAATATAAATGATGATTTTTCATCTTAAAGATAAGACGAAATCAATATTGTTTGCGCATGTTGGTATGTGAAAGATAAGATGTATTAGTATATATCAAATAGGATATAAAACTAGGACACAATCGGAACATTGATGGGAAGCGCCGCGGGAAAGAGCGCTCGCAGATTTTAAGTGCACTACTATGTGAGTGCACTCACTTCAATAATACAACTTCAAAAGGCCTGAACGACATATTGTGATATTTTCACACAATTTTCACGAAGAAATGTAGTTCTTTACGGACTAAAACAAATAAAATCTTTAATGGCTTTTGAATTTCAGATGATTACATTTTAGCAAAGGTTGTTACTGTCAACAATTAAAACAAATGTTGTTATTATATAAAAAAGTACTAACTAGATATTTAAACGTCAATGGCCCACATGCATTTTTCTAACCTTTTATTTTCTGTCCAAGATTTCAAGATATCCACCAATAGTTTATTGTTCTTTAAAACAGTTTTCTAGCTTTTTAGATCATGTGTACTCTTAGTTGAACACAGTTAAGATACTTGCTCAGGTCCTTTAATTATTTAAAACTAGGAACTGTGTACAAAAGAAATTTTTATTCCATTTATGGTTACGATTTAGTTTCCAAAGTGCCTTTCTTTGATTCGCAAGGACTCCATCAAATTTAAAATTTCAACGCAATGAAACTACATGATCCAACTTATATTTACAGAAGCAGCTTATTTATTTATACTGTATAGTGTCGGTAATCCGATTACAAATTTTTAAAATGAGAATTCAAACTGTACTACTGTGCTAGCAAAATTGTCATTGGTTTAAAAGAAATAATAAGATTATGAGGGTAGCCATTTTCCGTTTGGTATAATTTAAAATTTACATTATGTTTTCTTTAAGGTCGTAGTTAAACAGTGCCCTCCGTTAGCATTAGGTTTTGCATTATAATAATGTAAATAAGATTAACATTTATTAGTCATACATACATGTTAACATGCGTAAACTAAAGAACAATCTTCGTTTGCATACTGTTTAGTTATATAATACGTTTGATTTTATAATTTTTATTTCATTTTGTTATTAGTTTTATCAATTTCTTTTTGCAAAGAGGCATGGACTTTTACAGCCTGTTGTGTGATAGTAATGTTTTACTCAAAACCTTTAATAATATCCTAACCGATAAAAAACACAGGGAGATTTAAAAGATGCAAGAAAAGGTTTCCTCTTCCTCATTCTAATAGTTCAATGAATCGGAAAAATCGACGCAACTGGAGAGCACAGCACCCATTTTAACATATTTATCCGGTGTTAAGATTAACTTAGTTAACAGGTAATTCAGTCCTCGTAGGATACAACAGACGATTGCCCGTTTCTATAATCCTGTAGACGCATTTGTCAATAAATTCATTATCATCATCATCATGAGCCTGTGATAGTCCACTGCTGGACATAGCTCTCCCCTAATACACCCTTATACCTAATACACATGGGGGTTTTGGACCGTATCCCACTATGCAGGTCCAATGCGGGGTGGTGGGTGGACCGATTTTTACATGCCTATTCGACGCATGGATTATCTTCTTTTAAAACTTTGGGATTGGCCCAATTGTCCTAACCAAAAACAAATTTTGTTTTTGGATCCCCGCAGGATTAGAACCACAACCTCCGGTTTTTGAAGCACAGCCCACCACGGCTATGGCAGTTCAAAAACATTGGTATAATTAGTAACTTTCCAAACTTCGTCCGCAGGTAATGGTACCAGTCACATCAACATCTTCCAGGAAAGTCCGTCAAAATCGAGCACCTTTGGAGATTAGTAAACAAACAGATTGACAAAAATAAAATCTTGTTTTGTTATGTATACCTTTCAGTTATGTATCACAATGTATTCCTTTAAAAGCACTTATTTAGATTTCACAAACAGATACTTCGATTTTTTTATCTGTCTACATCTTAACTCGTCCCTCGTTTCTAAAGGGGAATGAAATAAGAAAGTTAGCCTATACACTTGTTGATCTAAACCGGGAGTCCGTACCACAAATTAGATTTTGCAAAAATATTTATTTTTACACGGCAAAGGAACTCACTTTTCATTGCTGTTACTTGTTAAGAAGACTTTGGTTTGTCTCTTGTAAAAAGTAACCTAATGCTGATAATATAGATAACAGTAAAACATAATTTTATTACCTCACATAATTGTAATCCTGATTTTTTTAATTGAAAGCTTCGGCTTTAAGTACATTTCCAGTAATATATTACTTCAAGCAATGTTATAAATTACAACCTTAAAATTAACGAATAATTTAAATGAAAAACGCTTCATAGAATAATCTAAAAATTTCGTTAACACAAAGTATTAAAACTTAATTAATAAATTACGGCTTTGACAGATAATTAAATCAATTACTTTATGTATAAGCAATCAAAACAGATTGTAAAGAAATAAACGAAAAATTACTGCTTCATTTAAACGTATATTATTAAAAAGGAAGGCTAAGACTTTTCTATACATTTTTTTTGAAAAACATCAATATTATTTAAATATTTACAATAAATTAAGTTTGTTTTAGGGTTAAAGACAGCTTATTATTAACATTATGTATTTTTTCGAAAGGGCCGTTATGCCAAATCGAAACTGGTTTTAATCCAATTAAAATTAATTTATTTTAAAGTATTGTTTAAACTTTTTTCTGAACATTTGTTAATAATTGTGTACGTTTAGTAGTTTATTAATGTAATTAATAGTTATTTTCTCAAATATTTCATTTGATCAATATGTTACATTTTCCATCTATTGTAATTCAAAAAGTAAGATGCAATAGTTATTGTTTCAAACATTGCGTGGAATAAATATTACTAATGATATATTATCTGAAATGATATTTACATATTCAAATTCTCGAACATCAAATTTAGTCATCGTTTTACGAGTGGCGTAGCTTAGTTTTTTTCTTTATTCAGGTTTCAAGATTTTTCCAAGTTTTTGAAATTTTTGTTTCATTATTTATTTTTAAGAGCATTATTTGTACATCCATGATTTTTGAATTACTATAATTAAAGCGTTGTCGACATTCTAAGTACTATTTGGCATCTGATCGTAATAACTGGCATTACTTTAAAAACTTTAAATTAACCCCTTTTTACAAATTGAATTAATTTACCAGAGCACCAAATTTGAAGAACTTGACATCACTGCCTATATAGCATACTAGTATGCAGATCGTAGCTTCGAAGCTCACGTTAAAGTTTGAAGTTTGCAACGGTAGGTACGTTAAGTGCATTCTCCTGAATTCTACCTTTTAATTCCCAAAAGCTAAAGTTATTAAGTTGTTTTGATATCCGCAAATTTTCAGTGAATAAATGTTCTTTATGGACCTTGATATACCGCTTCGTTAAAAGCATTTTATGTTTTTGTTACAGAACCATTATAAACTAGTATACATTAAAATGTACACTTATACTTTTTTCAATTTTAAGAATATTTAATTTAAGATATATATATTTAAACTGTCAAAATATTTAATACTACATATGCGTATTTCGTAGTAAGGAAACAATTATTTTATAAATATTTAAGATAAAACTATTTTAAGTTATACGTATCTTAGATTAACTATGTTATCGTAAGGAAAAAATATAAAGTAAGAATAATGGCAAATAAAATAAAAAAATCACTGGCCCTACATAGTGAGAAAGATTATGTATAAGTATCTTGTATTAATTTTAAACTTTATCTGCGCTTATTTACTGATATGGATTATTGATAAGATTATGTAATCTATATTTATAGCTTACCAGAGTGTAGAGGGCACTTGCATACGCTGCATGTTTTACATGCAACGATCGACAGCAAGATAAGGTGGCATCTTGTTCGTGGGCCGTCCAAGCTTTCATCTACGATTAAAAAAATATTAAGTAAAAAAATTAATTCTAGTTTTAAAATATTCAAATTGATACATTTTCTTTTAATATTTTGTGCCTTAATGTTAATGTGTTATTTGTCTGCATATAAATTATAAAAAAAAATATTAGTTATCGATTGGATAAAATATTTATTTAAAAAGAAAAGAAAAATACATTTCAGTTACAAAATATGTCTAATAAATTTAGAACCGTAATAAATGGGTAACGAATGCATAATTATCGAATTTCACGACGGCCAAATAATTTACTTCCGACTACCAGTTGGCACGAAACATTTGTTTACTTCCGATCTCGCAATAACCGCAACCACACGTCTGCCACCGAGCGGTGTCGCGCGCTTACTGACTGACTTCGAGCTTTTTAATAACAATGCTTACGGTAAGGCAGCTCCGCACCGAGTGCAATACTTATATAAATCGTTAAACATTCCAATACAAATGTTAAAGGAATGCTGTAGTTCGGTGCACGACGAACTAAAATTATGTTTTGTAGTAACAGCCTATATCGTTTTCGATTTTTTTTATTTAATGTTAATTTACAGTATTACAGTTATCGATACGTTATAACCATGCTGATTTATAAAAAATTCTTTGCCCTTTTTTTAAAAAGAAAAAGATATACGTTTAATTAAATCGATTTTTTTAGAACAAATCGGCTTTTATCTTCTCAGTAAAAGATTACATTGTTGCGATGATATAAACTCTGTTTAGTTCAGTTTATGTATGTAGTGTTAATATGTATTGTGTAACTGTCTGTATTTAAATATTGACTCGATTAAAATTGGCTTGGGTTTTCGCCACGAGATTCTCATTCAAAGTCTAAAGCAAATGATTTATTAAAATAGTTACAAAGCAAGATATTTCAAATCTATATAAATATAATAAAAAAATTGTATAAATAACTGGTAAGTTTTTAACAAGATTACCTAAATTTGCAAGATTTATTAGTAAAATTCGGTCTCAGGTGGCCCTAAAAAACTGATCAATAAAAGTAACTCACACACTGCCGCAATCCTAGACTATACACATAAAATAGTTTGGACCTTAATAAATAGCGGGGATAATGAAAGCTTCTAGGTAACAAATCCCATTAGATAAATTAACAGATGCGAAAGTCCTCGCAGCTTTTTGAAATTTATTATGATATTAATCACACTTACTCCGGTAATATTTTATGTCTAATATTGACATTATTTTAAATACAAAATATATTTAAAAAAACCATTTGATAGAAGATGTCATAAAATTTACCTTCATACTTGATGTACGTTAATGGCATATGTTTGAACGTTACCGAAAAGTTTACATTTTATTTATATTGCAACACCGAGTGCAATACTTATATAAATCGTTAAACATTCCAATACAAATGTTAAAGGAATGCTGTAGTTCGGTGCACGACAAACTAAAATTATGTTTTGTAATGTCAGCCTTTATTGTTTTTGTTTTTTTTTTTTAATTTAATATTATTTTACAGTATTAAAGTTATCGATAAGTTATAACCATGCTGTTTTATAAAAACTTCATCATCATATAAAAACTTCAACAACATTTTATAGCTTATATTATATATTTTTTTAACTCATTTTACGCTAAAAATGGCGGGCTCAGTTTGCTTCTATTATCTGTATAATTTTACCTGTATTTCTAAAAGAATATTAATTTGCTGCGATTCTATAAGTCTCTTTATCACAAAAACATATTTACAAGTATTGCAAACCGAATATGGCGAATAACATTTTGAAATGATTCCCTAGCGTAAATCAAAATAATTACAAACGAAAATTAACTTTTTAAAAAGATTCTTACTATTTTCCGTATCTTAAAATAAACTCTGATATATATATATATATATAGTTTTTATTAAAACGCAGGCAAACAATTAGGTATCATTGTTTAAAACTTATGTTATAATGTATTGCTTTTAAAAAACATTAAAGCATTGTCACGCTTACGACCAAAAAAATATTTTCCTCTTTTCCGTAATATAGATTGTTCAACGTAAAAATATTTGACTCCCTTGGGAATCTGACGTGGCGTAATCTATATTTCTCTTGCCCGCGCCGTGTATTTTTTTAAAAAGTTTAGACAATGTCGAACAGAATAAGTTGAATTAATCCCAGAGGGAAACGGGACGTTTTAAGAATATTAAAAATAATCACGCTTAATTTTTTACGTTGAGATACGCGCATGTAACTTTTTAAAAAACTAAACGCAAACAACATCATCAAAAACAAAACGCGCAAATAAATACGGAATATTTGATATAGTAAATAAGTAAAAATCTTTAAGAGCTTTTATTTACTTTTATTTAATAATAGTGAAAATATTTTCCATTAGAAAAAAAATTCAAACCACAAAATATATGTATTTTTATTGTGCCCTTTAAATGGGGTTAAAAGAAAATCGTTAAAACGATATGCTAATCAACCATTTCTAAATTCAGTCAAATGATATTAATTTAAAAAACCCAAAAGGGAATTAAATACAGATTTACCTAATAATTGTAATATCGGTATAAAAAATTATAATATCTGTTTATTAAATTATTATAGTGCCCGCGTGTGATTGACGATTACTGTGATTTGCAGAAAAGTATGTACTTCCAATCATTTTTAACTACAAAAAATTTTAAAATATTTTTTACTTATATGCATATACTGTGTCTATATCGATTTTTTTCAATCATTTCTTTAATTAAGGTAATTTATAGAGTGAAAAGTAAACGAGTTGCCCTTCTTTTCCGCAAAGAGTTAGTTTAAAAACGGTAATGTATTCGGGTTTGAAGGACACCGCAGCAAGATTATTTACTAGACAAACAAGACGTAACATACCACGTCCCAAACCGAAGACAATTATTTCTCATGGCGCATATAACCATTATTTAACTAACGAAATCGAAAAATACATTTACTTTCAATCTAGTTGGTACTTTTCAACATATTATGTATTATAATAGTGACGCTATCGATATTTTAGACTATAAAATCAAAACCATGTTATTATAACATGGTCTAATAGATTTATATAATTAAATATTCTTAATATTTAAATCTATAACGTGTCCAAATGTGTTCATCATCATCACAATGCATGTCTTAGATCACTGCTAGAACATAGTTGAAGTCCCAATATTACACTTCTCAATTAGAGGTTCTTGTAGCGTATCACTACGAACATCTAGTTCAAATGTGGTAAGCGACTTTTCTACAGCCATACTTATCCAGACAACAAGGTAAATCATTTACTTATTCGACTATTGGGTGAAAATCGTGCCAATATTGTACTAACCAATCAAAGACACGTTATTACGACAATTGTGGTTCGCGCAGAGATTCAACTCGATTCCGTATTAAACTACAAAGATGTACCAATATTTCACTAACCATCGACAGTTGACTAGTTATTTTCAGGATACATATAATTAAGGTTTTAAGATGTAATTAGAACGGGGTTTTATTTTCTAGAACAAAGATTTTCTAAACGATGTATATAGCTTACAGACTATATGCAGCCAAACATTTCTAGACATTTACAAGAATAATCCATCTATTACGCAAGTGTTGTCAGCCTCTATTCATTA
Source organism: Lamproptera curius (assembly GCA_029286875.1). NCBI lineage: Eukaryota > Metazoa > Arthropoda > Insecta > Lepidoptera > Papilionidae > Lamproptera > Lamproptera curius. The sequence continues at coordinate 300,885 of JAGSMT010000195.1, forward strand.
TTTATTTTATTTTGAAAGAGCAAAAGCATTAAGTTAATTTATAAGCCGCTAGTTTATTAACAAAAAAATAAATCCGTTAAATTTATAGATGAATAAATTTAAAAAACTTACTTTCTACTGCGTCGTAAATAAAAAAGAAAAAGTAAAAGTTTACTGGCGGAAGACGGTACGGATTATATAACATTTACAAGTTCAATAGACGGTCTGGTATTGTCCGCCAGTTTCATTATAGACCAAGTTTAACCCATCCGACATAAATTAGAATGGTCAAATGGAAATTGGACTCTCCAAAAAAATATAGTTTGTCTTAATCCAGTCTTAAATGACCGAAACGTTTGAAATAAGGTAATAAATAATCGATGGTACGTTCAAATCGACATTAGCCTCCGACCTTTATTATAAAACGAGCATTTTGTATTAATATGAACTCTAGATTACTATGATTGAGAAAATAAAATATACAAAGGTTATTAAAGTACATTTAATTTCTCTTCGATTTATTTGAACCATGTTCAGTTATAAAACATTAAGTAACTTTATATGTATTTTTAAATAATATTTAGGTAAATAAGATATAATTTTTTTCTTCTATTAGGGTATTGTTTTACAGATTCAATAAAAAAAATTCTTATGTTTCCTGTAATTAATAATTTAATCATCATCATCATCGGCAGCCTTTATATACTTTATTAATAATATTAAATTATTTTACGGAATGTCTTAAATCCTTTGTTCTAGAAAGCAGAATTTTGATTTATACTCATATTTAAATGAAACAACGTACGTTATAAAAGCCAACGTTGCAATGTGTCAGAAAATCGCACTGTATGTCAGCCAGCAAACAATTTGTCAACGTCACATGCTATCTGCCTGAACTTAGTGCACCTCATAGTTGATGCTATGGTGTATCTATAACTAACGTGTTTAGCTTTTTAGTAATAGAACATGAACTTTAAATAAATAGTAATTGTCACGTTTAACAATACTTGTTGCAATTACTTGTCTAGTTATAAAATTATATGATAGATTTATTGGGTTCACTTTTCTAGCCACATAATACGCTAAACTGCCTCCGTAACCTAGATGTATAGCGTGTTGCCTTAGAAACTGGAGAGTCGTGGGTTCAGATCACCGTGGACTCAACAAATTTCCTTGATTGTTTCCTAGTTGGTTAGTAGAGCAATTTAGGCCGATCACCTCAATTGTCTGAAAAGGAAGATGATCCATGCGTCGGATGGGCATGTGTAAAAAGGTCAGCTTCACCCACCAACCCGCATTGGACCAGCGTGGTGGGATACATGTCCAAATTCCTTTCTAATGGATGGAGGTGTATTAGGGGAGGCCTATGTCCAGCAGTAGATATCACAGGCTGATGATGATGAATACGCTAAATATGTGTTCAAAATATTATTGGATACTTTTATTCACTCCTACAATTTACTTTTTATTCTATTCTTCTAGACTACTTCTTCTAATTTGTGTACTGGTAACTATCCGTAGAGATCTGTATTGTTTGATATTTTTGTTTTTTTCGTTACTTTTGGCGCACAAAATTTGCTTTTTCAACAAGCGTAGAAATATTTACAACTGGTTTTCTACACAATTGTAAATGGATTTGTACAAATAATTGAAACAAAGCTTTTGAAACAAACAAGACTTGAAGCTTTTCTTATTTTACTAGAGCGATAAATTTTCAGTCTATTTAAAGAAAATGTAGTGTTTAAGTAATTTATAATCAGGCGAACATAAATATTACACAGCAGATATTCGTTATTTCTTAAAGATGAAAAACTTTTTGTTCGTTATGAATTATTTTTATATTAAAGAAACTAAGAACACAGGCCTATTATTTTCTTGCTTTTGGCCTATTATTACTTGATAAAACGGCATAGGACGATAACGACAAATCCGCTCGTGTCTTTACTAAATAATTTTTTCAGACATTTACATTGAAAAAAATTATGATTATTGTTGAACATTATAATGAAAAAACTATGTTGCATCAAATCAAATAAATATCGAAGGGGACTATAATAAAAAAGAAACTTAACCATAAATCATTTGCAATCTCTACAAATAAGTGACACGAGATCCAAATAACATTTTTTGGTTGATTGATTGATCTAGCCTGCAGTGTCATACTGCTGGGCAAAGGCCTCCCTTGACGCTTTTCATTCTTGCCTGTTATATTCTAACCGCTACCAACAGACTTCGGAGCCGTAGAGTTAGTCCTTTCATCTTATTTTCAGTGGTGAGCCCTATCGAGCAATTCTTTGCCTACAACTCGTCCACCATAAAGCCAATTTTAATTTAGTCTGTAACATACTGAGCATACGATATTTTATCAGTTTTGCTATAGACTTACCATTTAAGTTCAATGAAAAATTACAACGATCATTCAGCAACATACTCGTAGTGACAAAGAGTTTAGTAGAATTTACAAAGCACCGTAACAGAGTAACCGACACTGATAAATTATACATTTGTTGCTAGAACAGTACGTAATCAACATGATGTGTGAGTACCAGTCAGTGTAGTTGATTATATTCTATTAACGGCGCAATTTCCTTTTTGATTACTAGTGCGTTTTCAGTGCTTATAACTTATTATATAGTCTTCTATTATACCGTATGTTTTACACATAAAAATTTACTTATATTATAGTATAAACGCAATAAAAAAAATTAAGAATTTGCATCCTTTAGGGTTAAAAAAGTATTAATTAGTAGTACAACAAAATTAACTTTGAGTTTTGTTCGGAGGAAGTTTTCGAAAGATGGATCTGTGTATAAAAAGAAATATCGTAATGGTATGCTTTCTTGTTATATTATAATAAGGATGTCAATTATCAATCTATTTTTATCTACAACAAGTAACATAGGCTTCATGTGGAACGGTAGGTAAATGCATAGCGAATGAGCTCGTTTTGGGAAACTCATTATCTTTGAAATATTTGTTATTCCCCATCCCAAATGGAAACCATCACTAGATCCAATATAAAAAAATAGTTTGGCTAGCGGTAACACAACATTAAAAAATTGAAATAAAAATTTCTTTTAATTATGTATCGAGGAGATAGTGTTTTTCGGGTATGCTGTAATAAAACCTAGCGTCTGGATTTTAGTGAATATGGCTTCGTAAATAAAAATTTGTTGCTTTAAGAACACGTTCAATTTAAATATTTAAGAATTAACATAAAATTCTACGACCAATAGTTTAACTGCCAATACTAGCATATAAATCAGTTAACACTCTTAATCTAGGTGAGCGTAGTGTAAAGCACGTCTTCTTACTAAAGATATGAAAGTGCTAAACTGAAAAACGTGCCTATGCATAAGCAACTGTTGTTTATGCTTATACACACATACAAAACTAAACATGTTAACACTCGTGCTATTTGATACGGGAACGTTCCGTAAATGAACTAACAAGAGAAAATACATTACTCCGCGTGTAATTAAAATTACATACGGATTCAATTAACTTTATTGTACTCTGTGTACCGATCTCTCAACGTAGCTAATTCAGGTATTTTAGTATTAAAAACATTTTAAGTAATTACACTTTTTACTTTTTATATCTTTATTAGTACTATCTCGCTTGACACAAGTCAAAATCAAATACACTTATGTAAGATTATTCTTTCATAAAGTCAATAATATTTTGTCTATATAAGTTGTTATGGAACGTCGATGGACACCAAACGTTATTTTGACTGCAGTTCAATTTTAAAAATTTCAAACAAATAAATATTGCGGGAAGATAAAACAACTCCGTTTTTCAGTCATAAATTAAAAACAAATAGTAGACTGCCTAAGATCATGTACTGTAGAAAGAGTTCGAAACTACGGGAACAAATATAACGAATTAACGCGAATCGGTAAATATGTGGATTTAATATATGGATTGTTTTAGTTTATTAAATTACTTTTAGTATAATGTATTACAATGGCAACATTAGGATTGATAGAGACAAAAACTTTTTTTATTTGATAATTAAATACATAAAAAAAAAATTAAAAATAATGACGTCTTTTAATTGATTGCGTCTATTGATCTTAATGTTTACTTATAATGCTTACAAAATTAAATTAAATATTCTGAAATTTAATAATAGCTAACTGACTTCACTGTTTGAGTTATAAATATACGTATATAGTATAAAATATCTAGAACTAAGAAAATAGAAGCTTTGTTAGCTAAAAATTTGGAAGACCTCGTAAAAAATTTATATTAAAAAAAATAAGAATAAATACCGTAAGGCGTCAATAAAACATTATAAGTTTTATTTATGTATGTTTACTTGAAGTACTATAATATTTAAAAATCCAAACAGAAAATAATAGATAACAAAAAGAAATTTCATGTTTAACAAAAAAATAAACATTGCAAATTCTGAATGCGGTAAATTTTTAAAAACTGACTTCATGTAAGCATTAAGGCAATGAAGTAAAAAATACACATTAAAATTTTATGCATAAGAAACAAGTGAAAAGCACAAAAGCAAAAATATGTTTAAAAAGTTGTTCGAGTTAGTTTTCGTAAAGTTAATTAAAATGTAGAAATTATAATACCGGCTAACATCATGAGCTTGTGGAACTTTTATACTATGGCTTTACCAAACTTTGTCTTTTGTCGTATTTCATTTTCAAAATGCATGAATTTGTGGCAAAATATGCTCAACAATAATTGTATGATATTTTCATGCGCGCAAAATTTTACCAAAAATTCAAACGACTTCTAAACTAAACAGTGTGACAATATAATTTTTTATAATTATATCCAAAATTCTTAATTGTTTACTTTGCACGGGAGCTATGCTGATAGAAAATATACCTACAATACTAAGCATATGTGATACATATAAACCTTCCTCTTCAATCACTCTATCTATTAAAAGACCGCATGAAATCTATTGCATAGTTTGAAAGATTTAAGCATACATAGGAATATAGGGACAGAGAAAAGCTACTTTGTTTTATTCTATGTAGAGATTACGTTGGACAACATCACTTGAAACGGTGTTTTATTATCTATTTCTTGTATATAGTAACATTGAATGAAATTAAAACCGCTAATTAAACAAGTAGAGATACTCCAGCTATATAATAGATCACCGTTATGTGGTAGTGAAAGGGCTCAGTACCGGCGACTTAGTTTTGCCACGAAGAAGCTAAAAAGAACTTAGCCTGCTTGAGAAGCAAGGCTGTCTGTAAAGGCTACTCGGAAGCGGCAAAAACCATCACAAAGGACGTGATAGGTGAGGTTTTCATCCTTAGATAATAGATTCGAAAATTGGTAACGAACTGTAGGATACGGTAGTTTTTTTTCATTGGTTATAGCGATGAGACGAGCAGGAAGTTCAAATGATTTTTATGTATCAAAGATAATTACGTTGACTGACTTTTAGTTTATAAAACTGTATAGCTTTCATTAATTACAACATTTGTTGCTGCACTTTAATAAATGTTGAATCATTCACATATAAATATTGTGTTTCAGTTCTATGAAATCTTCTCACGATTTCAATCAAAGCTCTGAAAGAGAATATTCGAAAACGTGACTTTAATTTCTAATAAATTTCAATTTCTGTTCAAATCTGTTTGTTTTATATTTTATTTGGTGATACAAAGAAAAGGATAGGCCTTGATAAAAAATATTTTCAGTATATATATACTTTTATTCGTCTTATCGTTTCTTAATTTAGTGATCACTACATAGTATAAAACAAAGTCACTATATCTTTGCCCTATATCCCTATGTATGCTTAAATCTTTAAAAATACGCGTCGGATTTTTTTAATAGACAGATTAAGGTTTTTATATATATTTCATACCTATTATTGTAGAGAAATGCTGATAAACTCCATACATTTTACAGATATCAGTATTGCACCCGTGCGGAGCCGGGGTGAGTAGCTAGTAACAAACAAACAAATAAATATATCAAATTAGTTCAAAAAAACTTGACCAACCGGACAATTCAACGCTATATATGAATTAAATTCTAGAAAAAGATTTCTTATTTTATTTATATTTTAATTGAGCAAAACAGTAAATTGAAGTAGTAATCAAGTTATTTAAACGTATAAAATAGTAAGAGCAAAAACGTTATTGAAATATAAATAAAAAAAACTGGTTGTTTTAATTTAACTATATTGTTGTTATCTCAGCGTAGCACTAACAGAATAGAACAGAATGTTCTTATTGTAAAATTACTTTATAGAAAAAAATTTAGCAGAATTATCATTTCATACGAGCTTAGTCATGGTGCGAAAGACATCTAAAATACAAAGAATTTGGATTGGACTTATTAAATATATATAATCTTTACTATTCGATTCAATTTTGAAGTGAACTTAGGTGAATAGAATGATCCAATTTATTTAATAAAATTTGCACTTGTTAATTCAATTTAATCTTAAGGCTGATTGGTAACTACTCAAGAAATAGAAGGAAGAAACTAAGAACATTTTTTGCAATAATAACACATAGAACGTTCGTGAATCTATTGTTTTATTTCATTAAGTATTTTCAGCTTTCTTTCTAAAAATCAGGGTATCTTCGCATTATCTTAATCTTGGAAAATAAAATAAATGTGCACTATAAAATAACTAATTAGGCCCACAGAGAAACTAGATTTGGACGTCGGTGTGATAAAAAATTTTTAAGAATGGCTTATTTTAGAGACAATAATAAAATAAATAACATGGAGCATTGCTTTTAATAAGCTTTTAGGTAACCACCAAAGTTTCGAACGATTTCAGAATACGTTAGCAAATTAACGAATATGAATTAGGTGAAACCTGTAAACACAATCAGACACCTCGTTAATCCGTAAGTCTGGACAATGATGTTGATTTTTTTGGATTGTATATTTTATGTTGTTTTTTTAGCTATATAAAATTTAATGTTGTATAATTTTTATTATAATAAAACTTTTATACCTTATGATATGTTCGTAAATATTTTATAATTAGTTAATATCTGATATTGGTTAAAATTTTGTGTAATAATACCAATTTATGTTATTTAAATTAATGTTAAATCCTTTAAGAAATAAATAGTTAAAGTGCCAATGTGGTAAAATCAAGATATGAACTGAATGTATGTTAAATATCTAAATGGGCTTAACAGGAAATTTGCAGGAGTATATTTTATTACGTAACTTAAAACCATTGCCTCCATGGAAACTAGCAGTATTAGACCCTTTTATAAACCAGGGTCGTGGTTCAATTCGCGCGATTACAACCTTGTGTTATCGATAGTTTTTCTGGTTGAAGTTAGGACAAATGTGGGCTGATCACCCAATTATCTGAAAAGTAAGATGATCCATGCTATGACTGGGCATGTAAAACGACAGTCACCAGCAATCCACATTGAATGCAGCGTCGTAGGATACGGTCCAACCAATCTAATGGAGAAGGCGTGCATTAGGGTACGCCTGTGTCCAGCAGTGGACTAACAAAGGCTAATGACGATGAACATGAAATAGTTCTACATTACACTGCGTACGAAATAAAACCTTTTAAGCGCCATTTTTATATTATTTTTCTATCAACTTCTGCTAAGTTAACAAAAGAGGATCGTAAAATTTAATGTGCCATAAAAGTCTTCTAACCACGTCATAAAATTAAGTTCTTAGTGCTTGTCATCTCTGAGTATTTTTTGATCAAAAACAGCATTTATTCTTTAAATGGTATTCTTATTTGATTTTTATCACTTATGAAAAGAAATCATGGTTTATAATTTTAAACGTGAACTTGTTAACGTACGTGCTGTTATTATACTAAGTAATATTAAAAAGACAATGATAATATTTTACGTCAATAATATTTATATTAAATTCCTACATAAAATTATAAATTCAAAAGTAACTATGCTGTCTTTTCACCATCTAAACCGCAAAACCGATGTTAAAGAAATTTGGTACATTAGTAAAGTAAAGCTACGACGTGGTATATCAAACAAACTGAATAAAGAAATTCGATATTATATTATAAAATAACATCGAAAAGGGAACATATGCACTATATAAACTATTAGCTTTTATTTTACTTATAGTTATTACTCACATTTCATATCTCGCACACGGGAGTTTGTCCACGAATCAAATAACTTCTAACATTGAAGCATAAAATAGTCATTATTAGCACAGTTCATGACAGGAATGATCGATATCAGAAAAACATCGATGTTTATATTGTACTCAACATCGAATCAAAAGTTCGATAAATATCTATTAAAAACAATTATTAAATTAGTAATGCTCTAATTCAGAATTAAAAAAAGTTTAAAGAAAACACTAAATGATAACGAAGTCTACAAATAAATAATTTTAATGCCTACTAATTAAAATTAACGTGTATGTAACCACTTCGGATAAGATTATATAGTTTGTGGAATTTTATTATGAGAATTAAACATTTTTAATAATAAATAGTAATAATAAGCTGTTTCAATCTGTTGTCATTTAATTCCAAGTTTATGAATTATCTATTAACTGTAGTTACATAGTTGAAATATGCAACAAAAACATAGAAACATAAAAAATATTCAATATATTATATCTACGACATAAAGCATATTATCTTTCCATTTTAGATAATTTAAATCTCTATCATTTTATTGTTCCAGTAACGAGTTTTCCTTCATATTAAATAAGGCACGGAAGCTTTAAATCTTAAAATTGTGAACTAATAAGCGTTAAATTTATGTTCTGAACCAAAGTGGAGGAAAGAAATTACATTGGAATGACTTCAATTGAACGTTTACTCTCTCAATGTGCAAATTGGTGAAGGGCTCATTTAATTATTTTACAAAGGCAAAAGGTTTTAATCGATATAAAGCCGCGTAACTTAATCATATCTTTATAAAACAATTGACTTATCGATATAAATTAAATGATTATAAAGGTTTAAATAATAACTTTCGGTAAACCCCGTTTCGAACATTGAGAAATGCAACCCGGTTAATTTTGAACCGTAAACAAATCAACACCGTTTCCGTTTGGAAAGTCAGGTTTTTTTGGGTAGATTATTATTGTTTAGGTAAAAATTAATTTATACATATTTAATAAATTAATTTGGGTGGTACATTTTATAATTATTTGATATTGCTGGTTTGCAATAAAAAATTCCGAGGTAATCTTAAAAGTTAAATTTTTTAAGGATATAAATGATTTGTATGCCAATGTGGTAAAGTAAGTATGAACTGAATGTATGTTCAAGATCTGAATCGGGCTTTTGCAATGAGAAATTTGGAGGGTATATTTAATTACGTAACACATAACCACCTCCGTGGTCTAGCGGTATTGACCCTTTTATAAACCGGGGGTCGTGGGTTCGAATTCCACGAGATTACAACCTTGTGTTATCGATAATTTCTGGTTGGTTAGGACAATTTGGGCTGATCACCCAATTGTCTGAAAAGTAAGATGATCCATGCGTCGGATGGGCATGTAAAACGACGGTCCACCCACCAACCCACATTGAACCAGCGGTTGTGGGATCGTTAACCCTCTAAAGGAGAGGGCGTGGGTTAGGACGCCTGTGTCCGGCGGTGGAATAACAAGGCTAAAACGATGAACATGAAATAGTTGTTCATTGCACTGCGTAAGAAATAAAAACCTTTTTAAGCGCCATTTTTATATTATTTTTCTATCAACTTCCAAGTTAACAAAAAGAGGATCGTAAAAATTTAATGTGCCATAAAAGTCTTAACCCTATAAAATTAAGTTCTCCAGTGCTTGTCATCCTTGAGTATTTTTTTTGATCAAAAACAATTAATTCTTTAAAATAGTTTTCTTATTTGGTTTTCTATTATTTAAGAAAAGAAATCAACTTTATTATTGTTGTGAACTTGGTTAACTTACGTCTGTTATTATACTTAAGTAATATTAAAAAAAGACAATAAAATATTTTACCAATAATATTTATATTAAATTCATAAAAATTATTAAATTAGAAATTAATATACCGTCTTTTTACCATCTAAACTGCAAAACCGATGTTAAAGGAATTTGGACATAAGTAAAGTAAAGGTTAGGACGGATATATTAAAAAAATGAATAAAGAAATTCGATATTATATTTATAAAATAAAAATCGTAAAGGGACATATACACTATATAATAATATCGTCCATTTAAGCCTAACCAAACTTTTATTTTACTTATAGTTACTAATTCCCTTTCTTATCTCGCACACGGAGTTTGTCCATGAATCAAATAACTTCAACATTAAAGCAAAAATATTATTAGCACAGTTCATGAATAAGAATGATCGATAATTAGAAAAACATCGATGTTTATATTTGTCCCAACGTCAAATCAAAAGTTCGATAAATATCTCATCTCATCATCATCAGCCTTTGATAGTCCACTCTGGAAATAGGCCTCCCCTTAATAACCCTTATCCAATGGGGGTTTTTGGACCGTATGCCACCATGGTCCAATGCGGGTTGGTGGGTGGACCACCTTTTTACATGCCCATCCGACGCATGGATCATCTTACTTTAGACAATTGGGTGATCGGGCCCAAACTGTCCCAACCAACTAAAAAAAGGAAAATTTGTTGGAGTCCCCACAGAATTCGGAACCCACGACCTCCGGTTTTTGCCAAACGCCAATACCACTAGGCTACAGGCAGTAAACAGATAAATATCTATTAAAAACAATTATTAAATTAGTAATGCTCTAATTCAGAATTAAAAAAAGTTTAAAGAAAACACTAAATGATAACGAAGTCTACAAATAAATAATTTTATAACGCCTACTAATTAAAATTAACGTGTATGTAACACCGGTAAAAATTTATATGTTGTGGAATTTTTATTTATAAAGAATTAAAAACATTTTTTAATATTAAATAGTAATGATAGAAAGCTGTTTAAATCTCGTATTTGTCACTGTTCAATTATCCTTTAACTGTGGGTTACATAGTTGGAAATATAAACAAAAACATAGAAACATAAAAAATATTCAATATATTATATCTACGACATAAAGCATATTATCTTTCCATTTTAGATAATTTAAATCTCTATCATTTTATTGTTCCAGTAACGAGTTTTCCCTTCAATAAATAAATTCAGGCGGCAGCGGGAAGCTTTAGAAATCTTTACAAATTGTGAACTAATGGCGCGTTAAATTTATGTTCTAACCCAAAGTGGGAAGGGGAAAGGAGAAAATTACATTGGGAATGACTTCAATTAGGGTAAAGCATTTTAAACTGCTCTCAATGGTGGGCAAATATTGGGTTTGGGGTTATTTTTAAAATTATCTTTATAAAGAGCAAAGGGTTTTAATACGAAAAGGGGTTTAACTTAGTCACTTCTAATTATCTTTTATAAAACATTGAACGTGATATTATCCATTGATACGATTAGACAAGATACTTGTTAATTCACTTTACCGGTGGGAAGGTCCCCTTTACGGAGACCGTCTGGGTAAAACCACCTTTGTCTATTTTACCGCAAAGGGTAGTGGCTTGTGTTCCGGTTTGAAGGGCACCAGAGCTTTACTGGGTGCGAGGCAACATACTATGTTCACGGAGGCGCCCTTTTCAACCAGGCCCAATGTTTTGGGCGTCGGGCCACTTTCCATAAGGTGGCATTGCTCCGCCCTTGCATATGCAAAAAAAAATCAAGGGTACCATGCCCTTCAGGTAAATTATTTTTGTATATACTTATACATCTTAAAAATATCAAATTTTATTAAAAAAAATGTATTTTTTTAAAGTGGAACTGAATGACCATCTCAACTATTGTCGATTGAATAGAACCGGTATAAAGTAAAAAGTAATCAAATAAAATTAAAAAGGTTTCCGGTTTATTTAAATATTAAATACTTTTTTTTAATTGGACTTACCAAGTGGTCCGACACAGTCCCAAACAAATCAAACAAAAATTATTAAAAACTTTTAGCTAAAAATACGAGTATTACTTTACCACACAATTGTTTTAGGGCTTTAGCTTGATTCTTTAATTTACTTTAATTTTTCATAAAAGATGCTAAAATTCAGATGTCTTAGAAGGAACCAACATTTATTAAAAGAATTAAAAATTTTTATTATTTGGGCAATATATCCATAATCTAAAGCTTTGGCTTGTTAAATAACTCACAAAAAGTTTCTTTTATAAAACTGTAATTTCAACTTATGTTGGACTGATGCCTAAAAAAATCTGCAATTTTAAACCCATTTTAAAAACCGAATATTAATTACATTCGATAAAACAACCTTACGAAAGAACATCGGTTTATGCCTAGGATGATTCGAGAAGCTGCAGAAAGAAAAAAATATCAAAATTTTTAATCAAGAGGATCGTTGCTCTTTACCATCTGCGTTGGATCCAATAATGTTAAAAATTAAACCCAACTTACTTTTTGCCAAAACAATATTCAAAATTAAGGAAATAGAATATTGTGTCAAAATTCGAATAAAACAGGACAGTTATTCGAAACATTGAGATGCAGACATATTCCATCGTAGTCTGCTCTTGATCATGGTCGCTGAACTGATTTCGAAACCTCGGAAATAAATATAAATTCCTCTGCATGATTCTAAGCTACAACTTTCGTTTGTTTGTTTGTAGTTTGGCATGCATAATAGTAACAAATTTCTTTGAAACACATTTTTTTTTAAAACTCAGATTTGACGTGTCGGTATTGACATTACCCCTTGGGACCATTTAAAAAAAAAATTTGACTAACAAATTTTTTTTTTAGTTGTCGTTGAAAAGATAAACTTTTAAAGATTTATATAGATAATCATGCATAATTATGTTCCGAAGAGTTTTCATACGTAACGTTAATATACCTACAAATGTTTCCATTATGGTTTGATTAGGTCTAGAATTAGGATTTATTGTCTGAAACCCAGTAATTGACTTTCTTGGGTGAGTAAAGTTTTTAGAGACACTTTTCTAATTGGATATCTGTTAAAATTGCTAATTGGAAATGTGTGTATTCGAAATTTAGTTTTAACGCGATTTCTTTTATGGGTAGTTTCTTAGATTTAACAAACGTTCTCTAATTTTTAAAGAATATCTGTTTGTAAAGTTTACTAAATATAATTTAATAAATACATATTTATAAGAGTTTTAAGAACATAAAAGCAGTAATTATTACGTTTACAGCTCTATATATATATATATATATATGTATGTATATATATAAGTCAAATTATAATTTTAATTAAAACGTCTAACGGGTTTCTTCTTAAGTTGCAGGGGATATAAAAAACAAAAACAAAAAAATCTTACATTGAATATCTAAACCATGAAATGAATACAAAGTAAAACGAAATTACAAGTATATTATAAGAATCATGTTTATATCCGATTTATTTGGGCAGCGATTTACGTTTTTTTCAATAACATTCTTTAAAAAATATTTTATTTGCCAGTAAAGTAAAATTCTCGCAATTATTCCTTCCGAAAATATCAAACTGAACGCTAGTGTTGATAGCAAGCGGATATTTGATTTATAAGAAAGGGTTGTGATATCGTAGTAACTTAATATCCCGGGTCTAATGGGAAATAATCCAATTAACGTCATGTATTCATTCTTAGAAATACATTTATTTTAAGACGGTTAAGTGTTAACACATTAAAGATGAAGTGAATTTGCTATATTATATAAAATAATATGTGAATATATATATATATATATATAATTATATATTTTATAGCTTAAATCGACTAACGTTATTCGATTATCCCTTTGTTTTCTTTGCCCTGCGTTTTATTTTCTTTATCTGGAGTTTTAAAACATGATAAAATTTTAATTTATTTTTTCTTTTTTAATTTATTCAATAGATATTTTATTATATTTTGTATACAGGTCCTTTGTTTGAGTTTTTTTCCAAGAGTTTTTATTGCATATATTATGAGTCCTTTTGTTTTCTCAAATTTATAGCTAAAAATAACAAAACTACTATAATTAGTATAAAAAATGAACATGTAGTTATTAAAAAATAATATTACTATATTACTTCGTGTGTCATCTCTTGTAATTCTGTTTATTAGATATAGAAAAAAGAGTTTAATACAGTACCTTGTTATCAAATAAAAGCTCTCATTAACTATATAAACCGTATCACCGTCACAGTATTCTACAGTGTTTTTTTACTCAATGGAAAAATAATTTTGTAAGAAATGTTTTCAAATTAATAACGCCTTTGATTCATATCTGTCGAAATATTTAATTATTTGTAGTAAAATTATATAACAGGGTCCTTTACTTTTTGTAAACGAAACTGTATCAATTGTTTGATTTAAACGGTATTAAATAAACTAAAGTTTTAATAAATATAACGGATATAAAAATGATTCCATTTATTTATTAATTTCTACTGCATTTGTTTCTTTATATTTTCAATTCACTTAGACATAGAGTACTATGTCCGGTTTTACCAGTAATTACGTTGGATTCCTGATTCTTTACACCTAAAGACAGAAGCAGTTTCACGTTAATGATTTGCGTCAAAATAGTTACATCTTTGGTACTTCCTTACACAGCACCCTGTTAAAAGATACTACCGATAAAAGAATACTTAAAACACAAATGCGCTAATAACGCTGCTACTAACAATATTAATAACTGATTCAATTTTTTGTTTCCAACTTACGATTGTAATGGAATAATCATTAAGATACTTCTTAAACGAAACTTATTAATATTTGCAGTAATCGCCACTTATTACTTTTATTGCGAATTCCATTATCAAAGCCAATAATAAACCCGAGAAACGAAGAGAACCGTTAATTTATTTGGTATAAGTCCACTGTTTCTTTGAAAACTACAGATAAGCGCATTAAGTGGGATTGTCTTTGTTTATATAAGATTGATGAGAGGACTGAAAACCTCTTTAATCTGGGAAATGTTCGAGCGACTTAGCGCGCAAGTTGGAGAGTTTCCAACAATGATTCAAATATATCAGAAAGAAACTTCTGTATTATTTTAAAATGTTGGTAAAATTGATTTATAAAGATAATAAACATTAAGTGCAATTATCGTTGCTTATTTTTTATTTTCTTAGAATTTACTGCATTTTTTAATTTGATCCAGTGACAGTATTTAAGTATTTTCCGTTTCAGTATTTTGAATGAATTACACTGAATAATCAGATCAATTGAGTTGTATGTAAATTGGATATTAGCATTAGTTTGCATCAAAGTCAATTAACCTTTAGGCACCGCGCTTTAT
Source organism: Lamproptera curius (assembly GCA_029286875.1). Lineage (NCBI taxonomy): Eukaryota > Metazoa > Arthropoda > Insecta > Lepidoptera > Papilionidae > Lamproptera > Lamproptera curius. Next base: position 316,091 of record JAGSMT010000195.1, read on the forward strand.
ATAATCGTAACATTTCACTAAAGTATTTATTTTACTTCATTCAATGCAATTATAAATTTTTGTTTTGTTTACAAGCAATTAGTGGATTTTTTGATTTCATCAGTATCATAAGTTCTTTTTAAGTGGGAAAATTGATTGACAACATTAAACGAAGTATTTTTGTCGCTTTACTTTTGTAATAATAAATAGTTTTTTTTTCTCACTAAAATAACCATACCAAATATGTGTAACAAGAGCTTTTGTTTCTGTACTATATCTTCTATTTTATTTCTATATTTCGTAAGTTTAATAACGAAATATTTTTTGTGAGTCTAAAAATTTTAACGCTGACTGGACCCTAAAAGATAGAGTCTTAAACTACTTGTTCAGTAAAACGCTGTAAGCGCACATATGTATTAGGAATACTGCATAATAACCATTTTTTTTGCAAAATAAATAAAACGTTATAATAGCCAAGCTAGGCTGATAAATTGTTAACACTTAACAAAGATAAATACAAATTAAAAATTGTTCATTTTATTTTAATTATATGTGTCTTGAGTTACATGTTGATTTAATGCATAGGTATGCATATGAGTCAGAGATAAAAAAAGAGCGGCAGAAATCTCGAGGCGGTTTCGTTCAATAAGTAAGTTGTAATATATTGCTTGATTGGTCATGGTTTTTGTTTAAATTTTACTTGTTGTTTAATTAAATAGAAAATGGCAGAAAAAGGTAACATATTTTATCTTCTACATTTTTTTGTTTTCCTTTTATTTTATTTTTTTCTTATCCAGTGTTAAAATCTATTTGAATGTATCGTTTGCAATTGAGTTTCTAGGAATATAATAACCTAATTTTTGACTGATCTCGTGCTTTGTGTAGTAAACCTATTACAACATACCCCTTTTTACTTAACTGCACCAAGTAAATGATTTAGACGCTTTGTTAAGGATAGTTTTTATAGCTAAAAAAACTCTGTCTAAACATTACTTCCACTTCTTCAAGCGTTGGCGCTGGGAAGAGAAGTAGCGCAAGAAACTCCAGCAGCGCTCCTATCTAATTTGGTGTTAAGCTTCAGTGTCATATAGCAAAGGGTGTGTAAGTTCGACCACACCGATGGGGCCGAAGTCATGTGTGTTTGCGCTGTCATACACTACTAAGTGTAGGGTGTGTGTGACCACTGCGTGGGTGTCGCAACTTATTTTACCTCAAGGGCGTTTACTAAGTTCTTGTATTTAACAGGAATACTTAGCCTTGCAATTGCGATTTAAAGTAACAAGCACCATACCATAAGAGCATTTGGTGCGTTGGTGGTACATTCGTTGTACCGAAAGGGCAGGAAAATCTTGTGCTTTGATAGCTTCTTTTATCTCGGAACATAGGGTCTCTATAGGCAGTCCTTTGACCTATGTCCTAAGTAAACGCTTATCGTCGTAAGATGTTCCATGCTTCGGATGGCCTTTTAAATGTCGGTCCACCCACCAACCCGCATTTGACCAGTGTGGGATACGGTCCAACAACCCGCTAGTGGAGAAGTAGTGCATTGGGGGAATCCTATTTCTAGCAGAGGACAAACACAGGCTGATTATGATGACTTAAACGTGTAATACTTAAGTCTTTAAACAAAACTATATCATTAAAAATTAATACAAATTCTAATCTATAAACATTGATAACTATTTTTAGCTTTACGTTTTAACATTTAGTGGCAATTGCGGTCACAATTTAAATGTTATTTTAAGCTGCCTACATTACCAGTGCGGTACCTAATTGCCCATATACGTTAAACGAGTAAAATTGGATGGCAATGCTTTTCGGGTAATAGATGTTAATTGTGCAAAATAAACAGTCTTTTACTATTTGTTCTTGCAGAGGAATATTTTGATGACTAAAACCAACTGATAAAAGGAGGGTTTTTATGTGTTTACCTAAGGTTACATGAGTTTAGTTCAAAATAATATTACACTGTGGTCAGTGTAATATATTTGTGTATAATTGCAATTATTACCATATTATGTAGAAAAATTGCAATTTACGGTGATATTAAAATTTTAATGTGAAAAGACATGCATTTAATAAGAATTTTAGTACCAGAAGCAAACCTGCCGAGACATACATTATCGAAAACAGCAGCGGTGGTCATTTAATTTAACTATTTCACGTTTTTATGATGGTCAAAAACATATTTAAAGCTCGCATGGTACAGGAACGGAATAAATTTGTATATGCCGTCTGGGTATAACACAACAAACAAACAAACTTTGCGTTCGTTAATAAAATCAGACCTTTTTTTAACCGCTCATTTTAGGGTAAATTTAATTTTGCTTTAATGCCAAAGGGTATTTTATTTGACATTTAGTGATATACGTAACTTAAAGCTTATTTTTATTTTATTTGAATTACATGGAGAAGAACTTAAATAGTCGTTAATTAAATGCTAATTGATTTCTCTAAATACGTAGTGGTAATTACTATTACTTTAAAATATAAAAGAATGTATCTAGTAACATAAAATAAGATTTAAATAATTACGCTGGATATCCTTATACGATCATTAAAAATATTGTCTTATGGAATTGTTTTTTGTATATAATATTACTATTTAAATATATTATTACTATTTATATATAATTTGATAAAAATATAAAGGTAAATAAATCAAAAGCAACACAGTGGTCACTGTACGATTTGAACCCCTAATTTTTTTTGCAAAATAAATGAATCATTAACAAGAACTAGAGACCATTAGAAATATTCTAGTATACTGTCTGGTTTTTAAGTCCTTAGTCTTGGTAAATATTTTGGATGCTTTATTTTCCAATAAACTTTTTATTTTTGAGGAAATATAACAACAACATGCCATGACGACCCACAGAAGTGTTTATTTCGTAAATATGAAGAAGCTTTAAGTATATGTATTATTTAAATTAATTAATTTGCTGTATGTAAAAGCAATCAAAATAAATCTTTACAATATTTTTTTACTGCCTCTGAAGCCTAGTGATAAGGGATGAGCTTTAGAACCGGAGGTCGTGGCTGCCAATTCTGCGGGGACTTAACAAATTTTCATTGTTGTTTCCTAGTTGGTTAGGGAAATTTTGGCCGATCACCAAATTGTCTGAAAAGTAAGATGATCTATGCGTCGGATGAGTATGTAAAAAGTCGGTCCACCCACCAACACGCACTGGACCAGCGTGGTGGGATACAGTGCCAAACCACCTATCGTAGAACGCGTGCATTAGGGGAAGCCTATTACAAGCTGATGATGATGATAACAATATTTTTACCTAACGGTGATAAAGCAGTTAAATTTGCATAAGACCCTGTGGAAGCCATGTGCCATAATGAGCCTATCTATCGGTTTATTTATGACTTGAGCTGACTTTAAAGAATGTCGTGAATTCTAGTTTATATTTTGATTTAACATACATCCTAAGTAATGAAAAATCACAAATTATTTAACATTATTTTTGGACAGTTTTAGCTCTAAATTGACATAAATATGTCTATATCCAATATATTAATAGGATATATATAGGATTCAACCCCCCTTGTGGGTAGAATTTCCTATAATCCGTTCTTAGCTTACCTCAAATCGGCGAAAGGAATATTACTACCAAAATTCAAATCGCTACGCCTTATGGTTCCAGAGATATCGTGATGAGTCAATATATAGGAAGGAATCTCTTTATATATATATAGATTTAAATATTTTTGTATTTATACTTTTAAATGTGCGAGAATTGGTTCAGTAATAGACTTAATGATAAACAAATGGAAAACTATAATTTTGTTAGCCGGTTTTAAATTATACAAAATAAAATAATGAAAATTCTAAATATAATTTTCAAGTCTGTCTTGTTCTTATATATAAAATAACTTTCTATTTAAAATCCTAAACTAAGCAAAACTTAAAGAGGGTACTTTAAATTGATTAAAATGTGTATTTAAAACTAAAATGTTCAAATAGCCTTTTATGTTTAAAATGATTTTTCTTTCTTACCTCAAGTTAATCATCTATGTCAACAGTAAAAGTTAACTTAAACTAAAAGCGATTGTGCATCAATAATTCAGATAATACTAATCAATCATCTTTAGAGCCTTTAAATATGTTTTTTAATTTTCAGGTGCATTCTGGTTAAAAATTAAATGTTAGTTAGGTGCTTGTTGCCACTTACTCATTTTTTATATTTTTATAGTATGTATGTAGCAGTTTTTATACATGATCTTAATAAGAAATGTCAATCAGTAGGATTTTATATTCACATGCGTAAAAACACACATCAGATATCTGTGAAACTCTTTTTTTTCTTAACAATTTAGCTATTAACCCGGCTATTAAAAACTAAAGCAATCGCATTATCATCACACAATTTTTCCTCAGTAAAAGGCACCAAGGGGGTTCTTAACGTTCCCCAGTAAAGAGGAAACAAATCACCCATCATCTTGTAATAAATTATCATAACTTATATGAACACAAGTATTCATTATAACTACATTTGTTGTTTGACATGTCTACGATTTTAATATTGTCTTTTGATGAAAAAAGTTTAATTGGCTACTAATTTTTGATAATTTTCAGGATAATTTAGTCAGTTTAGTCCTTTATTAGCAATCAAATTATTATTGATGGTTAATTAGAAATGGAACCTAATAATAACATTTTTAAAATAAACTACACTGATATAAAAAAAGAAGATTAAAAATGCTTTGAACCAACCAAATTCGCTTTATTAATGACTTTATAAAAAAATTTTTACTATTTAAAAATTATGATTGAATATTATCCCACATCTAATATTTGTAGCCATTCAAATATTTATATAGAGTTGGATTTGATACCTATTGTAATGTTCAGAAACCTTTACAAAATTAGCACAGAGGGCGAGGCAAATTTATAGTCAACGAAAATGAGGTAGAGTAGGAGAAATTTACATTGTGATTGTTTTCAATTAAGAATGGACTCATTTAAAGCAGGTCGCAATACGAACACTGATATACTGCACTAATGTATCTTCTTGTATTAATTGTACTTTTAGATCGCTTCATCTTTAGATTAAAAACATGTTTTAATAAATTAATAGTACTAATTAAATTTTAAAATATTTCTTAAAAACTATTTAATAAATAAACCTTTTGCATATCAGCTTTACGCAGCAGTCACTAATTCCTTAAAGAAAAAAAATTGAACCAATCTCTGTGAAAAACAAGGTATATATTGTCTTTAATCCTTGTTTTAGAAACAGGAGAATGCTTGAAAATTTTGGTTAAAAGTCAGTGGTCATTAGTTTTTTTATAATAAATTTTATCCGAATAATAATTTTAGTCAATCTCGAAAAGTTAAGCCAGCATTTTCAATTTGATTGAGCAAGGGTATGGCTCTGTTACTACAAGTTACATGTTTATTACATTAAAAGTGGAAACACGCCTAAAATTCTAGTACATGTTTAAAACATACAGGCATTGCCACAAGATTGTAAACTTCACTGGCTTTAATGAAAGTTGATTGAAATGTAACGTTTCTGCAATGTTATGGTGCATTGTAGGATTGTATAATGGTGGATTTTTTTCACGTTATATGAAAACACATTATAGTAGTATTCCCGAATAAAGCTTTTGACGATCTCGCATAACGCGTTACGTAAAAATAATTAATTATATTAAACTTTTCTCGTCGTAGGGGGGTTTAAGTCGAATATCAAGAAAAACTATGCTATGAACGAAATATGTATGTTCGTTTTTTTCATTTCATAACAAATTATAAATCTGTAACAACACAATTGACAAAATTTACAAAGGTACAAAGTAAAAAAGCTAATTATAAACTATACAAATCTTTATAAATTCCACCGAACAAAAATATGTATTTCGGAAAGCCGCGCATTGAATTGGGGAACGTTCGTTTAATTCGGGGAATCTCGTTATAGGAAGGATTACTGCGTTCATCTTCATATCAGGAAAAGATTTAAACGTCAGTTTTACCTTAATAATTGGACACATTAGTCCTATAGTAATATTTATCATACCCTTATTAGAAAGATTTAGTGAAATGTATTTGCCGTAGATAATGATACTACTATAGTGTGCTCTGAAAATCTATTATTAAAGAAAGCCGTTACATATGTTCAAAAAGATACTGAAAAAACATACCTCTAACATTTTAGCGTTAAAAGAATGCGTAATACTTTTTATTTTGTATGATATCTGCAGTGGAAATTAATAAACTTTTATCCATCGCTTCAAACTTTTGCATATACCAAATATATAGAAAAATATGGAATATAAATGTTGTTAAATTTTATTTTTAATCATTTAAAATACAGCCATCATTTCACATTTATTAATATAAAACTTTCATTACGCAAGTTTCCACGTTCGGTGTTCAAAGAACTGTGAAGAATACGCAGTCATGTGTGAATTTCATTTATTTGTATTTGTTTACATTGAGTTGCTTGGAAAATTTTTTTACAGTACTGCGTATGTATTTAAAATAGTAGTAATTTTTTCAAACGAGAGTAAATTATTTTATATAACAAATCTATAAATATGATATATAAGACAATATTCATCAGCAATAGTTATAATATAAGTTTCATCAGCACATTACTAATAATTAAAGAATACACGGTAATTAAACAATAATGTAATATTATTTTTAGGTATCAAGTCAGTGTCACATTAATATCTAGGGCAATAAAAACAATATAATGAAAATTGGCACCACAAATATCTGAAAATAAAATTAAAAAAAAACAAAGACTGACTAGATAACTTTTGTACTAATGTACAAAAGTTATCTGTACTTATGTACAAAGGTTATGTGGGACGCTTAGTCACAATTTACATTTAATTTATCAAATAATTAGCGTATTACAGTTACTTTTGTATAAATGGACCTACGCAACCATCATTTGACCGCCTCCATAGCCTAGTCGTATGGAAGAGTGCTTTAGAAACCGGAGGTCGTGGGTTATAATCCTGCGGTGCCTCAAAAAATTTTCATTGTTGTTTCAAAGTTAGTTAGGGCAATTTGGGCCGATCACCCAAGTGTCTGAAAGTAAGATGATTCATGCGTCGGATGGGCATTTAAAGACAAGAATGAAAATTTTGAGTCCTCGCAAATTGAACCCACAACCTCCGGTTTCTAAAGCAGCCTTACCACTAGGCTATGGAGGCAGTTATTATAGGATGCGATTATTACTATGCAGATTTTTTTAATACTTTCTAGTCTGGCTGAGAAGAATATTTATAATAAATAAATATATAATAAGACCCTACGGCATGTTATTCCGGTTGTTCGGCCTTTCTACAACCTAGTAGCAGATACTCCATCCAGAGCTCGCTCTGAAGTACAGGTCTCGTGGAACGAGATTGCGCCGAGATGGACGCTCGTGCTCGAAAATGATCGCGCTAGGTTCATTGGGACCGGTCCATCATCAATACAGAACGATACTGGCTAACAAGCCTGATATTGTGCGATGGACGGCACTGTTAAGGGTAGTTTTGTGACTATCACCATCCATTTGACGAGAACCTCGTGAAAGCCGAAACAGAAAAGAAACGAAAATATTCTGGATCTGGCTCACGAGGGACTGACATGTGGTCGGATACCGACCGAAATTATCCTAGTCGTTTCTGCAAACGGGTTAATTCAGTGAGCTCGCCAACACTGAGACGTGGGACCGTGACGGACGCTTCAGCTCAAATGCATAAGCTTTGACACCGCTCGCATAGTCTGCTGGTTCCTTCCTTTCAACCTAACCTTCGGCCATTTGGTCTCCTGCCGAGGGCTTTCGTCTAGTAGATGTATATATATATATATATATATATATATATTTATGCTTTACTACTAAGCTATTATGATCGTTTATTAAATTTATTTATTGATATCAAATTTTTCAGATACTATAATTAAGTTTGAAAAATATTTAAATAATATAAATAAAATAAAAGTTTAGAATATTTATTTAAAAAAATATAATAAACAATAAATCCGAGCGATTTGGAAACATCGAGAGAAATCATAACCTGAGGTTGGAGTCAGAAGAGAGATCTGGATATGCCAGAATGTGATCCATAAGAGCCCCAATTCTGCGTTTGACAAGAAGTGGACCGCAATTAGGTTAAATGCTTTGAATGTAAGCAAATAATTAAATTGTATTCGAAAGACTAATAATATTTCAGTCAATGGCATTACTTTACAATTGTAATGATACTTGCAGTTTTTAGCAGTAGTATAAAAGCTCCTATGAAACTTGAAAGAATGCCTTTAAAATTAAGTACTAGGCATTTAACAAATGCATCCTATAAACATCAGGCTGATTTAAAGGCTGCAGAATGGAATATTTCCTTTTCCTTCATTAAACCCTTTTTGTTTTATAAGCAAACAAAAATTCTAAAGAAATTTAAAAATTTAACTAATGGGAAACGTATAGTCTGACATTATCTGTTTATCAAGGTTCTATTTATTATTTTTAGTTTTTATTATCAATTTTATTTTATACTTTGTCGTAAATATTAGTATTTTTATCTTAGAGAGTTTTTTGTTATTTAAAAACATAGAAAGTATTAAAAGTAAAACGAACAAATTTCTTAGTAAATTAAAATTTTTGCATGTTATCTTTAGGATATACCATCAAGCCTTTTGTTTAATACAAACATAAAATGTAATTACAAACTGAACATCGATAAATGTATGCTATCAAACAATGTCACTCATGACTAAAACCAATTACCAAGTACAAGAATGAACTTCTCAAGTCCCATCTCCCTATCCAATTATTGGCTTATATTCTATTCACGTGAAATATATTGACTTATTTACGTTCTCCTTGTTAAAAATTTGTTCACTTAGTGCTTTCTTTTAAAATTAAATTACGCTTATTAGTTTGGACAAAATAAAAATGGAGGTTAAAGATATTAAATGTAAATATATATGTTTTTTTAAGAGAATATCTGGGGTCTATTATGGAAATTGCCTTGTCAATTTGATTTTGTACCAAATGTGTTGGAATCTATGTCACTTAAAATTAAGGAAAAAAATCTTAAATTTATTCATACAGGCTTTTAACACGCATATTTAATATTTTTTTTATGTTCTAAAAGTCATATATTAAAATCATATCTATAGCTTCTGTTTTATTGTCTAAAAAAACTGTAGGAATAATATTTATTTCCAGGAATAATAAAACTTTTTAACAGGTACATGTTTCTAAGTTTCTGCTAAATAAAATTTACCGGGCACTTTTATTAACTTTCTGCAACTTATATTTCACGAACTAAGAGCACTTTGTCTCTTGTACGCTGCATTTTTTACGCTGATTTTAAAGACTAGTTAAACAGTAAAACAAAGTTATACGTGAATGTGTTAGAATGTAGTTGGAGTAATCTTAAAAATTTTGATATCTAATATTCAGTATTTTACTTTTTTACCATTTATATGTTATGTTTATTCAAAGTCGAAAGCATAAATATATCAAAATATGAGTAAAAAAAACTAATCTAAGGACTAAAAGAGTTACTAAAATTTATTTGTAACAAATGTAAAAACATTGAAAACGACTGGTAATATATAATTGTTTTACAATTAATGAAACTATAGTTGCCATTTTATTAGAGACTAATATCTACTTTTGGCATAGAGATATAAAAAATCAGAAAGGATAAGTTGAAAATAAAAAACAATATTCCAGGCAATATAGAGGTTTTATACACACTATAACTTTTTTTTGTTAAAATTACCATTTGCAAACAAAATATGCCCTCTTTTACATCACCCTAACTACTTTAGAGCTTCCCGGTATTAAAAATTTTTGATTTATAATTCATTTTAAAAGTTTTATATCATTACATAAATAACGTCGTAGCAGTGAAATAACTGCTTCCGTAGAATAGTGGTATGGGCATGTCCTACAGACACCGAAGGTCGTAGGTTCAAATACTGGGGGACTCAACATATTTTTATTGTTGTTTCCTAGTTGGTTAGGTTAATTGGGACCGATCACCCAATTGTCTAAAAAGTAATATGATCCATGCGTTGGATGGGCATGTAAAAAATCGGTCTACCTACCAAAGCCCTTTAATGGATAGGGGTGTATTAGAGGAGGCCTACGTCCAGCAGAGGACTATCAAAGGCTGATGATGTATGTATGTACGTTAAACACTATTTAAGAATCTATAAATAACTTTCAACATTTGATTTGCCGTCCTAAAAAAATGACTTTTCTTACTCTAAAAAAGGTTGTCTAAATTCATAAAAAATGCAGATTTATCACACATTACAGGGGAAAAATTGTGATGACGTGAAATGAGTACAACAACTACCAACAATTACAACACCTTAGAATTTTTTAGATTTACTCTTCATTAATCGTCCTCATAATCCAAAAACTGTTAAAAGTCTGACAGAAAAAGTAATGAGCACTAATCTATGTACGATTCGGTTATAAAAGTAATAATCCGACACGAACAGATTGCTAAATGCGCCGTAGACGATCAAATTAGAAAATATTTTCGCGACGCACACAAATTGTCACTTTTAATTTTTTTTCAAACAATGCCTTTACATGATTATGCATAGTGACAATTACTAGCTAATTGAAGCAAGATTGAACTATATTTATGTTTAAACTTTTATGCGATATTAATTTCTTAGTTCGTGACATCTCTATTAAACATTGCAGTCAAAAATCTGATGTAAATGGTGAATTCTTTTCCTAATTCTTCAGATTTATTCTCTTAAAACTTAATATAAAATTTATACATGTAAATTGACATTGAAAGTATTCTTATGTATTCAAATATTCGTTTGTTCTGATTAACATAAATTATAATAGATCTATCCTATTTCACGGTCTCAGTTGCAGTAAATTGAATAAATTATCGCAAATAATCACATTGCTGAATACTATTACTAAGCAGAATATAAATTAGATATTAAGTTTTATCAACGTCAGTTTACATTTAGCTACTTTGTATATAACGTTTAAAATCATGTATTTATATATATAAAAAAAAACTGTTGTTAATGTCAAATTAAATATAACTTTTTCGGCGTTTTCAAGTTTCCAATTAAGTAGCAGTATTTAAGTTTTAGTTCAATTTTAAAATAAGTTTACTCTGTATACATCTGTATACATTAAATAGGCTATTACATTGCTTACAATTACATCTTATATTCTGGTTTACCTTTACGTTTTCGTAACGAAACACAACAGAATTTTTTTAGCAAAGAAATTAGTAAAGTTTTTTTTTTATACTTTTTGCTAAAATGCTGTATTAGCTCTACTGCAGCTGATACAAATATTGTAATAGTGAGAGTCAGTTTTAAATTACCTTTAGATTACTATTTATAGGGATATAATGTAAATGATTAAGTAGACAAAAAGCTGCCATCGATGTACGCGCTATTTCGATGAGTGCGGTAAAACCTTTAGGCTAGCAATATACTATGTGTAACTATCAATTTCACCAAAATCCACCAGAACGTGAAACCACCGAGTAAAGCTAACTTTTGTTTGAACATAAAGAGATACGCTCTCAATTAGGTCAACTACTTTAGGAGTACAGTCTAACATAATGTTTTGAAAAATATTGCAATGTAATACTAAATTCTAAAACCAAATATAACACGTAAATAAAGGTTTAAATAGTTAACGCTCGTGCCAAGTGTAACTAAGGTTTTGTACTTGATAATTTAACGTATTTCTAAACATTACGTTCTTAAGCAATGCTTGAATGAAATTGAATGCTAAACTTTTAAGCAACTAAAAGTATAGTTAGAGTTTAACTTTAAGTTGAACATTCTTTGCAGTAGCACTCACGAAGGAATAATGAAGTTGTTTAGCAAGTTTTACTTATTTTAAACATATTATACATGAAAAAACGGAAAATTTAATAGATATATACGTAACTCTCTATATAAAAAATAAACTTCTCGTAAGAAAACTAACATGTAATGTTCATTTTCTTTTTGCAGTTACTAGATATTAGGAGTTTATTATTGTATTACAATAAAGAAATATTATAGTTCATAATATTGGTCTCTCGTCTGTCTATGTACGCAAAGGAAAGCCGACTGGGGCATTCCAGACATACATTACAGTGTTAAAGTTTAGTGAGCAACGTATCGTTTATAGCTTAATGACAGCAAATAAGTTGGTGCCGTTTTAAAATATACTTCTTATGGGCAAGGCGCATCGTATTGTTTTTTTTTTTACTATTTTATTCTTTTAATTTAAAAAGGAAAGAATTGTATATGGCAATTTAAAAAAAAACTTCAAAATTGGAAAGCTACATTGACCTAAAGTAACATAGGCTATATTTGTTGCTATAAAACATAAGGGTATTTAAACTTAATAAACGCAATCCAAGGTGTAAAAAATGCTATAAAATATCTTTCTTCCCATGTGCTGCGGAAAATACTTATGATAGAAAAAAAATATTTTCTGCAATATTAAATAACACATCAATGTGTACAAAAAGCTTTGCGATACCATACTGCAGAATTCTAACTCTGTTTCTTAGCTTTTAAGCGCTAAGTTTACGAATTACTCAAGACAGTTTCAGTGTTGTATAGGTTTTTATTCATGTCATGATAGGTAGGACGCACTGATTGATGACTTTGAGACACTGTGGTATAGATAACGAGTGAACTCGATAAATCCTATGAGATGTTCAGCCCAGCCGAATCCATCTGTTGACCGTTCCTTCAAAGTTGTGTCTACCTAGCTCAAGCATTTGCCTTAGGTAAACGTACTCCGGAAACTCTTCGCAGGAGGCGCCATCGACTGCTATTGGTCCCCAACAAACGTGCTCGTTGAAGATAAACTTAGTTTTACCCAAGCTCATCAGATGCGTGCGGATTACTGGGCCAGGATTTGCACCACTTTCTGCAGGTCTTTTGCGGTCTCAGCCGTGATTACGATATTGTCTGTAAATCACAAATGTAAATTATACACGCCGATCACATTTCTGCCCTGTCCTTACCAATCGAGCGGCTTGAAGATATCCTCCAGCAGCGGAGAACAATTTCGAAGACACCTCATCCCCTTGTCGCGCGCCTCGGCGCCGGCCGAAAGGTTCAGTCAGCCGACTTTGGACTACGACAGATGAAGTTGCGGCATCATACAGACATCTCAGCATCCGTAAAAAGCAAGGTAAGTATGTGTAATATTTGAGTAAATAAAGGTATCAATATTAAAATAGTCAACGTTATTTAAAACTTTACGTTTCAAAAATAAGTTAATATTGTTTGCGAACTGTAATAATATTGCTAAACTTAAAACTATTTTTTAATTTATTCTAATATTACGATGGAATAAATTTAAAAAAAATCCACTTAGCCAAACTTTTCAAATAGCTTTTCTTATTTGAAGTTATTAAATTTTCTACTTTGTTATTAAAATGTTAAGTGAAACTATTAAGTTTTATTATTGAATCTATTTGAAGTTTTAATACTGTAAAAATATGAATAATAAAATACGTGCTTTGATATGCAAAACGTCAAGTTTTCAAAAGTATTGTTGTTAAAAGTAAGTGAGAAAGCTAATTTAATATTATGCACAATTCTTTTGTTCAGATTTATTTAAAACATATAACAATGTAACGTTTTACTTGATTATAGAGGCGAGAGTAATTCTGATGATAATTTGTTAATGTTTTCGTATTAGTTATAATGTATTTAATTCAAACGTTAGTATGTGTTAATAAAAATAATATTCATCATCATCATCAGCCTGTCTTAGTCGTAAGTTAGTCTTACGTTTAAATTTGGCGTATGAAAAAGACGTATCAACGATCTATTGTATACTACATAAAATAAATATACGGCAAAGCATAAAGGTTAGTGCTACTGCTATAAAAATTTCGTCAAATTTCGATATAAAAAACACATTTTATTATTATGTTTGTTTGTTGTTTATTTTTTTTTTTAATCGTATTAAGATAGTCACACAATTTCTATTTTTAAAATGGCCAATATACATTATTCACAGCAGACTGAAAGTCAATTATTAAAGGAGTATGAAGGTAAAGCAACGAGTCATCATCAGCCTGTAATAGTCCACTGCTGGACATAGGCCTCCCCTAATACACCTCCATCTATTTGGGGATTTTGGACAGTATCCCACCACGCTGGTCCAATGCGGGTTGGTGGGTGGACCGACTTTTTACATAACCATTCGACGCATGGATCTTCTTTTCGACAATTGGGTGATCGGCAATTTCCCTAACCAACTGGGAAACAATAATGAAAATTTGTTGAGTCCCCGCAGGATTCGAACCCACGACCTCCAGTTTTTAAGGCACACGCCTATACCTCTAGGCTACGAGTTTCTTTTATTGGCCCGCGTAAAACAGGGTTTTCTTGCCACGTTTAGAACTTTATCTTAAATTCAAATTAAGTTCGTCGTTTTTTTCTTTCTTTAACAAAAGAAATGCTACAGTTATATTAGAAGGCGGCATCAGCTTTCTTTGTTTCACGGAATACAGTGACAGAGTTCGTTATTCCACAATGAAATTTTATCTTAAATTTTTAAATATTTTTACTTTTTTTGTAACGTATAATTTCAATTACGTTTAATTTTTAAATAATTAAAAGAAGCTATAAAGATATGGGAACAATTTAATATAAATTTACGGACCGTGGGCAAAATTATTAAATAAGAATTAAAGGTAATACTTAAAATCTTAACCTTCTTTGTTTGCTAGATAGAAATTATAACCTTTATTCATAATTAAGAAAAATGTATGAATTTTGCTTCTAATTACTCAAAAATCTCAAGCAAGCCAAATTACTGTGTGGTTTTTTAAAATATCTAGCGAAAGCGTTATTAAAACCAAAGTAATTATCTCCCAACTCATTATTGACTGTGCGTTTCAAGAAATAATTGAGGCGTTCAATATATTAAAAGTTGTACTAAATTGGACTAAATTTATAGGCAGTGAGTAATAAACGTAAAAAATGGATTTTATTTTTTAAAGACGGAATTAAATTTCTTTATCGATATATTATTTGATTTAAGATAGTGAAGCATATCATAAACATGATTATGAAAATTCTGTTTTCCAAAATGGAACATGATTTTAAAGGTCAAATATTATTACGTAATATAGAATTATGACACTTTCGTTTTGATTGTCAATTAATATAACATTTATTCTAAAATGAAAACGCCTGATCGAAGTCTTCCTAGAAGAATCAGCGTACTAAACTCAGACGGACACTGTGTAATCAATTCTTTTTAAAATTTACAATTTTTAATAAATTCTCATTAAAAAATTAATGATTTAATAACGGACACAATATTTTTTCCACTTACCTTGCTAAAAAAAATTTAGTATGTTCTAAAAGTTTTCTTTAAACTCGGCAACCGTTGTTGATTAAGACATCTTGATAGTAAATGTATTTGAGTTAGGACCTAAAATAAGGCGTGTAAAAAAAGTACGTAAAATACAATGTGTTCCATGAACAATACACATTTCCTAGAAGTTTTAAAATGATGTTCATAATGTTTAGGTGCAATTTGTTAGGGTTAGTTTTCTTGTTGGAACTGTAATTTGGTAAATTTATCTAGCTGGAACTTTTCGTGTAACTTTATAAGCCATTGAACGAATTTATATGTAATAATTTCTATAATATTCTTTGTATTAAGTTAGTAAGAAGCATGAAAGAATTATGTAGAAAATATGTGCATAAAAACAGCAAAAGGCCATAAATGCCTTAATTTATAATAAACAGCCGAATTTAGACCAAATACATTCCTAAGCCTTTTCAGACACATGTTGACGGGCACGTGTTTTCATAGGATCAAGTCATCAACAGATATGAAATATGAAAACATTTTCGTACAAAAAAAGTTAATTTTAACGAATTGTTCTTCTATTTATGACCCCCTACGCTGTTTTAAGTTACATATTAATTCAAGTGTCCCTCTTTGTGGTACTTCTTAGTTACAATTTGTTACTTTAATAAAAATACAGTTTCATAATTATTATTAAAAAAATTTAACCGTTTTTATACATTTTTTTCGTTTTAAATATTAAATTTTGATGAATGCTTATAGCCATAAAACAAATTACAGAAAACTAACAAAACTTTCGGGATCTACTGCAAGTATTAATCTTAAATAATTATTAATTAAAATAACCTTGAGCTAGTTACATTTAAAAAATATGACTGACTGCAAAATCAAGCGATGATATGTTGAAATTTGAATGAAGCAATGAAATTAACTTGCTGCTTACGTCAAACCAATAATTGGTTTGATGTAAATAACAATGTACTTTTTCACGAAACCACCCCGCTATTTCTTCCTCTTTCTTTTGAACATCAACATCCTTGTAGCTTATTAAATAAAATGACTACGGATTTTATCGCGTTTATTTTACATTTTTAAATTCCCGACGCTTCGAAGACATTCCAGCGCCGTGGTCACGGATAGACTGAGATGTCATGCGTCTTGTTGCCAGTGCTGAGCAGGGGTTTCAGATCTTAATTAATTAATTATATTTTTTAGTCTGTACTCCGACCTTTGCAAATGAACTGGTTTTATCGTTAGAGCCAGCAGTGGTATTATGGGTTTAAATTAAAATTTATTGATTATGGGGTCCCAAGCAGATGGTAGAACCTAACAATGCTCTCTATTGAAATTTTTATGTTTTCTAATCTCAATAGTCTCACGGATCATCCTTGGTAGGAATCGGTGTTCTTTAGCAAGGATTTATGGTCGATCAACTCTGATATAATGGTTTGGGTGATTTAAGGTATGATCACACACTGCCGACTATTTGGGTTTTTTATGTTTAATGTCAGCTATATGTTCCTTCACGCGGGTTCTTATTGCTCGCTTTATTTGTCCAATATAAGAGAGGCCGCAGGAATATTGCAATATTCCTCTACAAGATCCAGGAGTGTACAAGCTAGATGGTGACTGCGGCCTCTCTTATATTGGACATACCGCGTTTTGGCGTTAAAGTTACCCATTACACCAACCATCTCTCTTGATAGTTCTAGAGCTTTTTCTACATTATATATATAACTACTGCCCTTTTAAAAGCGGCTCATGATATTAGAAAGGGCATGGAGGATACTAAAATTACCTTGCTGGTCTTAATGGATTTCTCCAATGCCTTTAATACCGTCAGACACGAAATCCTTCTTGCTATCCTATCATATTTTATGCTTTCTGATGAGGTTCTGGAACGGTTTTCTTCTTATCTTCAGGGGCGCCAGCAGTCTGTAATTGTGGATGAGTCCTCATCCAGCTGGTTGCATATAAAAAGTGAGGTCCCTCAAGGCGGTATTCTTTCACCACTATTATTTTCTATTTTTAAAAACCTCATTGCCAATGATATTCAGGATGCGTATCGTCTGTATGCTGATGATCTACAGCTATATTCTCAAGCTGAAGAAAAGGTTAGCAGATGCTTAGAACAAAATCAATCAAGATTTAGCTGCTGTAAAAAGTTGATCTAATCGGTTTGGGTTGACTGTCAACCCATTGCAATAGTGCTAGGCAGTTCTAGAATGTTGTTGCCAAGACTAATTTTTCCCATATGCCTGAAATTAATTTTGATAGTCGTCCTATACCGATCAGCCAAAGCGTGAAAAATCTTGCAGCATTTGATAATACTCTTATCCGGAAGGCACAAAAGTTAGTGGTGTCTTGCGTAGCCTATACAGATTTGAAAACTTTTTGCCTTCACAGATTAAGGCAATGCTTGTGCAAGCTTTGATTTTTCATCTTATCGACTATGGTGACGTGTGCTTCTTTGACCTTTTTTTATGGTATACGCAGGCAGACGAGCAGTCGGGCCACCTGATGGGAAGTGGTCACCGACGCCCATGGACATTAGCAATACCAGTATAACCAAGGCGCTGCCTACCGTGAGACATAGTATGTTAACTCAGCATTAACATTCATTAACAGATCCTTTTATTTGAAACTTATATTTATAACTATATATAAAATAATTGTATGTATGTTCATGTACTTATATATGTAAGTTTATGTAATTATTCATATATACCTATTATATTTATGTGTATCTAGTATACAATATGTATTAGGCATTTGTATTGTGTACATATTTATGCATATTACCTTTTTAATATTTTGTCATTTAGTAATTTTCAAACGACTCCAATTCTTCATAAAACCTTGTCTTTTTTTAATATTGCACCTATAACATTCTCTAACCACCCAATGGTTGACTGGTAGAGAATAGCCTTGCATTAAGTCCGCCATTGTACTGATTTTTACAAAGTTTTACTCAATAAATATGGGCATCGATCACGGCTGCCTATAAAAGTCTTTTTGCTTATCTCTCTGGTCGTGTCGGTTATCCGTCCCATCGGGCTTTGAGAGTATAGAAAATTAGAGACAGTGCCTGTGTTTGCGCCTACATTTGTGAATTAATTAACTTAATAACCTGCGCAGCAGGCTGATCTTCGATATAGATCGATTTATTCGATTACATTTTACATATATAATAAACATTATGTATCAGAAATAATTATTAACAATGTATGTTTGTCATGAATTTTTTTTTAATATTAATTGTATAGTCATTATGGAAGATGAGAGTGAGTTCACCAAAATTTTGTTGACGTATGTAAGACGTAAGATATTCTTGTTAGACACTGTTCGGCAAATTATAACGTTTTATTTGTATAAATGTATTTAATAAATAAATGATTTACTGTTATAAATCTTGTGAAAGTGAATATCTTTAAACTTAATTGATTACAAAGAGCGAAGAAAATTTATGTTTCACCGAAATAAGGAGAAGGGAATCAACAATGTGGTTTAATTAAAATTTACGTCATTTGAAACATGGCGCAATACCTATGGTAATACTCAACGTATCTTCTCATGTTAATTGTGTTTCTAAGACTATTAATCGTGGAGCAAAGTAACAGTATGTTAAGACTTTATTTTACACAAATTAAGCACAATTTGTTTCAATTTTATGTTGTTCATGATTTATGTTGATTAAATAATTTGTGGTATACCATGTCGTAAAGCAATGAATTCAAATTTAAATTCAAATATCTTTATTCAATATAGAAGTTTACACTTGCTTGTCAACACACTACACCGGTGCGGAAAGGACGTCAGACCTAGAAGAACTGCGAAAGAAACTCAGCGGGCTATTTTTATGTCATCTTTAAAAATAACAAACAATTTGATATTCGGCATTACATGTTATGCAATTTTGAAACAAGACCTGGAGCGAGCAGTCCATTTCTTTTTTTTTTATGGCATACGCAGGCAGACGACAGTCGGGCCACCTGATGGGAAGTGGTCACTGACACCCATAGACGTCTAACAATACCAGTGGTACGCCGACGTGCTGCCTACCGTGAGACATGAGTGTAAGTCTTGTTTACCAGTAAATACGCTGCTACGGTGCCCTTCAAACCGAACGCAGTAATGTTTTCACCTACTGCTTCGCGTAAATAAACACCGCGTGGTACCACCAGACGGTCTCCAGTAAACAGGGGACCTACCACGGGCTGTGTTATCATTTAAAAATTCATTAATATCGTAATAACCTTTAACACTTAAACGTTCCGACTACCTTTTTAATTTATTAATGTTAAATTCGAACGTTTACTGGGATTTTGTTGTAAAACGTATACGTTGTCCCATAAAGACTACTTATTCTTTGTGTATAGTTGCTGGAAGAATTTAATTATGTTTGTTCCTTGTATCTGTGTCATGTATCACAATGTCTTGGAAATCATCTCTATTTTGACATACATTAAATTTTCAAATATGTATTGAGAACTAACAGTCAATATTTTTATTTCAGTGAACAACTTTCTTAATGATTCTTTGGCTCTGGGTTATAGACTGCACAATTAGAGTTTTTGGAGGATAAAGATCTATTTGTATCCGCCGCATTTCCCACAGTAGAATGCCATAGACATCTCACTGAAAATAGCTAAATATACTAAAAAAGAAAGAAGGTAAAATTATTGTTTATCTCAAACCTATATATATATAATATAATTCATGAAAGCGTCAACTATACTTCATAACAGGTTTGATGTTAACAAGATTATTGTTTACTAAACCTGTTGTTTCACACATTCTTTTGTTCATGTCCTTCTAGTCAATATCTACTCCGGGGGCTGATTTATTTTAGAGATCATGCATAAGTATACGCGCAAACACAGCACCGTCTATTCCTTTGCTATCATAATCCTATGGAATAGATAACTGACACGACCGAGAAAGGATCAGGCCCAGGACTGACTTTTTCATTCCTATCAGACGCATGGATCATCTTACTAACGTGTGAACGCGCACATTGCCCCAGTCAACTAGGAAACAACAACGAAAAGTTGTTGAGTCCCCGCAGGATTTGAAGGCACAACCTTCATACCTAATTATTATAGATTATATAGGGAGATAAAGTGACTTAAGCCACGTAGGTAAAGGCGGTGCACAAAAATGTTAAATCAGTTTTGATTGTCGTAGAGAACCAAAACATCGTAATATTTTTCAATAAACATTAACCTCACGTAAGCCATTTCAATGTCATTTCATGGTAAAGTTGTTGTAGTTTTTTGTATTTATCTGATTAAATTCTGCTTATGACTCTTAACATAGAATATTCCGAATTGATCGTGTTTTGCCTCTTTTATAATACATAAGATTTACAATGTGGTTAGTAAGTTTGACAATGAATGGTACAAATTTATTTAAAAATTCGTTGTATATTTATAAATCAATACCCTTAAATGTCGTTAATGCTATTCAATAGTTATGTTTTTGTTACATTTCTATAATAAAGTTATACTATTTAAGCTGCCTCCGTAGCCTAGTGGTATAGGCGTGTGTTTTAGAAACCGTAGATCGTTGGTTCGAGTCCTGCGCGGACACAACAAATTTTTTGTTTACTAGTTGGTTAGGGCAATTTGGACAGTTCATCTAATTGTCTGAAAAGCAAGATGATCCATGCGTCGGATGGGCTTGTAAAAATATAATACAATATTAAAGGTTAATGATGATGATGATGATTTAAGCTGTATTTCAAATACACTTTTACATATATGAACAAATAACACAAAATAACGTTATTCCAGACCACGTTCTATGACGCGTCTGTGAGTATCGATTTCAATTTTCCCAAGAGACCATTCCAATACATGTACTCAATAAGGCTGTGAACCCATTTTTTTTCCACTTCTGTTTTACTATGATAATGCATATATTCTTTTTTAAAAGATTATTTGCGTTATTGACAAAAAAAAAATATTCCTGAACAATAATACCGTCAATAGATTAACTTATATGACAATAGGTTATATTAAGTAAACTCTATTACAATCTTAGGAAGAAAACTGTAAACTTCGGATACATTGTAATCTTACTGTTTACTTCCAAATAGTTTTAATCAAGTCAGAAACCTAAGAGCCTGAAGTTTAATTGAGTTAACAGAGAAAACACAATAAAATTCAAGAAACAAAGAGCTTACAGTTCAGTGTACTATTATACTACTGTAATTAAATAGTGACAGAAGATCTTAAGTTAAAAGAAAGATGTAGTTAGTCATACTACAAGATGCTGTATGCCCTTTTATTGTAAGCATGATAGTAAATTAATAAAAGACTAAAACGGTGCTCCTGATGAGGAATGAACGATAACGAAATAAATTTAAAATAAAAATAAGCTACTATTCAGTTTTTATAAATTATATTATTGCAGGCAGAATATACCAAAAATAATTATATAAATAAACTCAAAAGATGAACCATAAATATTAAATATATGTATTAAGCTTCAAAAAGAATGAATCAGAAAACAACGATAACACAAAATTGCTTCTCCGTGGGATTTGAACCTACGACCTTCGGTTTATAAAGCGAGGGCCAATACTGCAAGACTAGAATAGAATTCAGTTTTTATGGCCATAAAGACTATTTATTTATTTCATCAAAGCCACACTTGCAAAAGAAATTCATTATAGTTTTAAATAGAAAAAATATTTTAATAACAGGGTTTAATAAATTTATTTTTTCAATAAAAACGGAACGTTTAATTTCTAGTATTTTTTTCTATAAACCATTGCAATATAAAATATTTATTTGTATGGCCATAATCAGGCATTACTAAACTTTTGACTAACTCAGTACCAAACGTAACTGTTGACTTCGTCCCCGCGGTAATGTAATGGTAAAAAAATTTTTTTTTATAAAAGAGGTGCCTATGTAAATTCCAGTTGCATGAGCTATCTTCTAGTGAAAGTCCTGTCAAAGATGGCAAACAGCCATTCCAGAGATAACCCAGAACAGATAAACACACAGGCGAAAAATGTTGTTTTGTTGCATGTATCGGTTATATATCACAATTTATCCATTTTGACGGTTATTTTGATGCTACAAACAGACATTCCGACTTTGTTTGTTTTTATTGATTGAATTCAACTGTCAATCTAAATAAACTTATTAATAAAAACTGAAAAAGTACATTAGCATAAAATCTACATTAGTTTGTGTAAATATTACTTGCGTGTGTGTACGTTAAACGTAAAACTAAGCAGATAATTCACAAGATTATGTTAACAATTGCTCCCTAAAGTTGACAGACATGTCATATTAGTAGGTATTAAATTGAACCCGTTTAAATAAGAATTTTTCTATATCCATCAATTCTAACTTATATCCGATTATGAACACCAATATTTTTAAATGTTTGTCAAACGTTGCCATTTACGAAGGTGAAGTCAGAAATCAATTACAAAGTAGAAAAAAACTTCTTGAGTCGAATCTCTCTAACCAATTATGGGGGTAATCTGAAAAGCCTTCTTGCGTGAAAATATCGCGATATTTTTAGCTATCTTAAAAGTTGTATATTTATAATTTTTAGAATATATACTTAACATTATTTTAAATATAAAAGCAAAACTTGCTTTTTCATTTTTGTAATAGAGATCATCTCCCTAAGCTTCCAAAACCGAAGCAATGACTCCATAATCACATAACAAATAGTAAACAACCTACGTGAGACCGGAAAAAGAGCAAGTTATAATTTTCTTTCCTGCATACCCCACTAAGTCGTAAAGCATACAAATTCCCATGGCTTATAAATTGACAGCAATTCTCTTTCAGCTGGAGTAAGCTAGTTCTTCCCCTACTAAATAGGAATGTGATAAAAAAACTAAAATCTCAATTTTGGACTTAGGTAGCTAATGCGCAATTGTTTTAAAATTTGGTAACAAAGAGTAGAAAAAACAATAATAAAAAAGTAACAACGCTTACCTGAATCTAATAGAGAACAGCTAAAATTAATTGTCCTGAGAAACAATTGCTGAATAAATTTTGTCATTTGTACGACAATCTTCGTTAGCTACATTTTCTACTGTCAGTTAAAGAATTAAGTCAGGCGTACCATTTAATTGCCTACGAAAGTAACAAAATAAAAAATAAGATGGCATTGGTGAACAAATTTTAAGCAATAAACGCGGGAGAAGTAATCGTAACATAATCAATTAATCATAAATTTGGTTGCCTTTATGCTATAGAAAATGCAAATTGCTACCGTATACTATTTAATTAATTATTGAACACATATTGTGTCCCTGAGTTACATACTTAAGACTTTAATTAGTTTTTTTTTAATGAAACGTTTTATCTGCAAGCCTTTTTAAATATATATTATATTCATCGCCCATATAAGATGTACGATGATGCAGAGAATATGAACAACCATCGAAAAAGTTAAAGAAAAGCAGAAAACAACATCTGCTCAATTATAATTCAATTTTATTCAGCCCTACTGGAGAGGCGAGCAGAATTTAATTTCCTGTGCGTTGTTTTTCAATATTTGTTCGCCAGTTCTCAAATCTGATGTTCCATCTGGTCTCGACGTTTGAATAAAAATCACGGAGAATTAACTACTTGCGTTACCCATAAAAACACAATCCTAACTGCAGCTTCTGTAAATGATTCACCAACAGAAACTGCTAATGTCAATTATTATTACAATTATATGATTTTTCAAAATAGCTAAATTTATCCCACAGAATTAAAAATAATGGCCGTTAGTTCTCAATACATATTTAAAATTTAATGTATGTGTATAAAATAGGCATGATTTTCTAAGACATTGTGATGCGAATGACATAGATACAAGGAACAAGATAGTTAAATTCTTCCCAACTAGACTGCGAAGAATAATGAAGTCTTTATGGGACAATGTATACATTTTTCTAACAAAATCCCAGTAAACGTTCAGAATTTAACTATTAATAAATTTAAAAGGTAGTCAAGGAACGTTTATGTTAAAGGCCACAAAGGACACATCCTGGTAATGGAATTCTCGCTCCAGGTCTTGTTTCAAAATTGTATAATATGTTATGGCTACAAATTATTTGTTATTTTTAAAAGATGACATACAAAATAGCCCGCTGAGTTTCTTTCGCCGGTTCTTCACAGGTCTGAGACGTCCTTTTCCGAACCGGTGGTAGTGTGTTAGACAATCAATAAGCAAGTGTAAACTTCTATATTGAATAAAGGTATTTGAATTTATTCACAAAATTATAAGCAAATTTCTGTTACAGCTTTTTATGTGTCTATAATAAGAAATAAGCTTTATTAAAATATTTCCTCGTACTTCTCCTTACACACAAAATGTAACAAATTTAATAAAAAAAAGGAATTGCTCAAAAAGTACCGTATAGTTAAATAAAAATTCCTTTTCGTTTTATTGAACTGTCTCCGTAGCCTAGTGGTATGGGCGTGTGCTTTAGAAACCGGAGGTTCAAATCCTGCGGGGACTCAACATATTTTCATTGTTGTTTCCTAGTTGGTTAGGGCAATTTGGGCCGATCACCCAATTGTCTGATAAGTAAATGATCCATGCGTCGGATGGACATGTAAAAGTCAGTCCACCCGCCAACCCGCATTGGCCCAGCGTGATGGGATACGGTCCAAAACCCCCTAATCGATAGGGGTGTATCGAGGAGGCCTATGTCCAGCAGTGGACTATCACAGGTTGGTGATGATAATAATTATTGAAATAACTTTACTTTGAAATTATTATTCTTACAGATACATGCGCTTGACTGCGTTGACTTTATAAATCAGTACTCAAGGAAATTTTAAAAATTATTGATAAATCAATTTTTTTAACAATATATATGAATATAATTCGGTAAAGAGAAATAAACGTAATGAAATTTTGTTTTTTTTTGTTTAATTCGGTTGTAGATATAATCTGGAAAAACATTTGTTATGGTTCCTAAGCGTATAGAGTTCTCTAACATAGTTCATAGTTTAGACCGTCTGGTTGCATAACACCGAGGTGCCTATTTCTGCCGCAAAGCAGTAGTATGAAAACACTGCTGTGTTCCGGTTTAAAGGGCACCGTAGCCAGCTATGTACTGGGTAAACGAGACTTTGGCGTTGGCGATACCACTAAAGTCTATGGGCGTCGGTGACCACTTCCCATCGGGTGGCCCGACTGCTTATCTGCCTGCGTATGCCATAAAAAATCATATTTACAAGCTTTTCAAATGCATAGGCTACATGCGCATAGAATAATAGTAGGAAACAACAAAATTAATGAGCTCTTCTTGGTTTGAACTTGAATTGAGTCGCTGTGAGTTCTACAGAGTTAAGATAAACAAATACCTATTTTCCATACTACCTTCAATTATATTGAAAAGTTTAGTAGATATTTTCAAAACTGTGAACTTGGACTTTTTTACTCATATGTATACCAAATTATTCAATATTTATGGAGCATAACTTAATCGATCACAATTTTCTACCAACATCTCCAATAAAAGTAGTATATCTATTACATCACAAACATATTATGCTTATATTAAATAGTATATAGTGAACACATGTTGTCGGTTAAATAGATAAAAATAATGAAATTTTAACAAAAAAAATTACTGACTTCTAACAGCGTATAATTATATCAAATCCACAAATTTACGGATTTTCCGCGTTACTTAAATATATTTATTCCCGCATCGGATTCTTTCCAGCATTCATGATCACGGGCAGAATAAGTTGTTATATGTCTGAATCTCAATGTTTTGGAATAACCGTCAGAGTTTTTATTTAAAATTAACATATCTTTCGTTTTCTTCATTTTGAACATTAGTTTGACAAAAAGTACTTATGTTGTCTAAAGTACTACTTTGGTTTTGTAGTTTTATATCTTTGCGTTAAATTTTTTGAAATTATTGGACCCCAGGAAGGTGGCAAAGACCAAC
Source organism: Lamproptera curius (assembly GCA_029286875.1). Classification (NCBI taxonomy): domain Eukaryota; kingdom Metazoa; phylum Arthropoda; class Insecta; order Lepidoptera; family Papilionidae; genus Lamproptera; species Lamproptera curius. The sequence continues at coordinate 342,314 of JAGSMT010000195.1, forward strand.
CATCCTCTCTATTAAAATTTGGATATTTTTTAATTTCTATTGTTTCCCGCATCATCCTTGGTATAAATTGATGTTCATTAGCCAGTATTTTTGGTCCATCAAATCTAATATAAATAATAATGATTGGGTTTGTCTAGAACATGGTCGCAAATTACAGATTTCTTGTAGCGTCGGTGCTTAACATCAGATATATGTTCTTTTACTCTGGTTCTTACTGGTCTTTTTGTTTGTCCAATGTAGGAGAGACCACAATCACAGTCTAATTTGTACACACCCGGTACATGTAGAGGAATTTTACATTTTGAATAATTGGCCAATCTTCTTCTGCGGCTTATAATATGTTTTAATAGAAGCTCGCTTTAAAATATAACCGATTTTGTCGTCTCTTTTCTCCTCTGATGTAAGGTAAGAAGGTGGCCGGCTTCACACGAGTGACTGCGACGTAGACGTGAAACTTGGAATTTGTTGCCACGCAGCACCTGCTTGACATTCTCCAGTTCAGCCGTCAAATTTTCCTTGTCGCAGATCCGCTGTGCTCTCTGAAGCAAACATTTACCGACAGTAGCTGAATTTAATTAATGTAGCATAATTTTTTAAATAAAAATCGTTGATTTTATTTAAAAATTTAGAACAAGGAAATGAACGGACCGACATGAGAGTGTTCTTATGGGATTAGTGTGAAACCTAAAAACTAAGTCATGTCATTTTTTAGTAGTAAAATGTCTATAAAATAAATTACTTATAAGAACTTTAGAGATGTGATGTAACTCATGAGAACATTTAGTTGCCATAAAATCTTAATAATATGTAACTAATTTCAATTATCTGTAATTAATTAAATCACCTGAATTCTCAAAGAATTATAATTCTGTATAAATGTTATGTTAAATCTATAATAGTTAAATCTAATATTACATTAAATTTATAAGGTAAAGTTATGACGTGGAAATCGTAACTTTTTGGCTAAGTCGATATAATTTCTAATTTCCACTTATATAACATTTTTGGCAACATAATTGCCACTGCAGTACAGTAATTAATTTCCAAAAGTAGTAGATTGAGATGTTTATTCCGATAAATAGGTTGTTACTTTATGCTAGTCACGTTCTATGCGGTGTATCTATAGTAGCTTTCAAGCTAAGGAATGCCAACCAGTTTTATTTTATATCTGTATTATTATAAAAACTTTGAACTTTATTTTTAAACTAACTAATCCGACCCTACTCATTATACCTTCTTTTGAAATTGAAATATTTTTTCTTTTCAGTATAAATTTTAATTTGCTAGGCCCACTACGACCCTAAAAATTTCGGTGGTGATATAATGACAGACGAACGGACTGACGGAGAATAAAATGATCATGTAAAGGTTTCTTTTTATTTTTTGAGGTTGAAAATGGGATCTCTACGTAAAAGTTCGCATAATATCTTAATGGTGGGGCTTAGCACGTCCTGTCCTCTCCAGGCAGTGTGTAGTCGGAAGAATAATGAGAGTCAATATTGCGTACAATGTAATCAAGCTTTTCATGAGTAGGCGGGGCCGCCTCAGATAAGGAGAAGTGAAAGTAGGGAACATCCAGTATAAAGTGTTTGATTTCTTGATTTTGGGGCCGAATTGGGGCTATCGATCGATATGGATCGAAAGATGAAAGCGGCACCGCTGAAAGGTAGAAAAGGCTTCATCTCCTAGTTGCCATGGACTCTTTTTAAGAGATAAGGGTTTATAAATTATATTATAAATAATTCATGCTTAAAATCCAAGAAGTTTCGACATATGTATGGAAATCACTTATCAATAATTAGGAGCATGATTTACATAAAATAAGGCCGTCCTCAAAGTTGCAAAGAGCCCCAAACATAGTTTTATAAAAAGAAAAACCAGCAAAATATAAAAAAATTGCTTAGAAAAACTTTTTTGTTTACAAACAGGTTCTTGGGAAACGACATAAACTTCGACTATCATACTGCTTACTATACAAGTAGCACCAATAAAAACAACATTAACAGTGAGTTACAATATGCAGGCAGGCACAAACGAACTTCCCCGGACGGAATGTAATGTCCAACTCAACTTAATTCAAATTTCTATAAAAGAAGCCAGTCAATTCAATATAAGAATTCAAAATATATGAGAGGTTAAAACCAATGCAAAATACTAACATTATTTCACTGTGACTTACCTTTTTATCGACCTTGACAAAACAAACCCTATAAGGTGTGTGTTTTCAGTAATTGAAACTTAACGGAGTCAATATCCGTCTCTACGACTTTCGATAATAAAATAAAAATTCATAACATGGATAGTTATTATTTGCTTTATAAATTGATTTAAGCTTAAACCTTACCGAATACTAGACATATTCTTAGTGATTACTGTATTTTTGATTGATTTTCTTACTATAATGTATTTTTCTATTATAATCATATCAAATTATAATTCTTATGTAATAAAATACTGCATATAATTTAATATATTATTTCGTTTGGTAAAATTGTTTGAATTTTGTAAACGAAAGACTTTTTAAACGTAAATTTATATCTTCGTTTTTATCTTATTTTATTATTCTACTTATTCATTTAAATGACTGCATACATAATTTTAAATAACCCCAGACTTGATACTATCTAGTTAAAATACCCGATAATTCTATAAATTGACAGTTTTGTAAATTGATTCTTAAAGAATAAACTCTCAACGATTACGTTTTTTTCAATACAAGAATTTTTGTTATATTAAAATTAAATTGTAAAATGCATTACTTCTTATCGGTTATAGTTATAGAACAGGCACATGAAAATTTTGATTAACGATCAGTTTTTTAATTCTTCTTTTATAATTATTTTATTTAATACTGTTGTGAATACAAACACTCTAGCATTTATAACTTTATGACGTTTTTTTAGTATTAAATCGTTTATAAAATATAAATAGAAAGAAAACGTAGAAAAAAGAGTCGTGGACATTTCGCGGTGAATGTAGTGGATAAAATTTATGTTCCACTAGATAAAAAAGTACCGAAAAGATTTAGAATCTCTCTCAGAGTCAGATTGCACATGTAATTTATTCAACGCTCAAAAAGCCTGAATTTTATTACGTCGTACGAATTAATTTAATTACAGTACATTTAGTTAGCATAAAATTCTTAAACAGTTGTTTTAGTCAATGGTAACTGCCTCCGTAGCCTAGTGGTATGGACGTGTGCTTTAGAAACCGGAGGTCGTGGGTTCGAATCCTGCGGGGACGCAACAAATTTTCATTGTTGTTTCCTAGTTGGTTAGGGCAATTTGGGCTATTGGACCAGCGTGATCCGAGAGCTAGATGCGCATTGAATTTCTTATCGGCGAGGTGTATCCATTATCAGGTAATCGACTTGCTGATGTCGTCAGTACAAAAAGAATACGGTCTGCTACCAGTATTTTAACAAGACGTTATTCAACAAAAAAAATAAAGACTAAAATTTTTTATATTTTTTAGTTGCTAAAACAGTATTAAATTGGTAGTAGACATCTTACTTCGAAATTATTTAAAATCACTAACGTGGAGCTCATCTTTGAATAACATGGTTCTCTTTTGTTGATGGAAGGATGTCAACAATTAGCAGGCTGACAGGCAGGCAGACAAGTTATTGAAATTATTTTATTACCATAATGCAACACGTGCGTCTATTTTTTCCCATAAATAACATATTTAATCGTCTTGCTTTTTATTATTCAATCTAGAAATCGTATGTTTCTTTTACCTTTTACAATTTTTTTATATTAGAGTTATTTTTCAAGCGAGTGTTAAACAATAGACAACGTTTGAATTTAAATTCAGACTTTTTTATTTTTATTAACTTATGCAACCTATACTCGCAATCTATACTAACACTATAAATCACACAATTAGACCATTTAAGAACGATTTAGAATATTGTACTCATTATTATTGTTGATATGTTTTTATTTTATTACAAACAGTAAAAATATAAAATATGTGTCCGATCTCCAATCTACCAGTAATAGGATTTTCCGTCCTTACAGCGAAAATGAACACGTAGACATCATAATAAGTTTGTGGTATGACGTGTAACGTGACATGAACTTCATTACCTTGCTATAGATATGGGCAGTAATGTAAATAAAAAGGAATTATTGTTTAAACAGTAGACATACAATACTAAGAAGACTGTATGTGTAAACGCAGTTAACAAAAAAAAATACTGCGCTTGGAAACTATATGTCCCTGGCAACTGACTATGAAATAATAGATGAAAAAATGAGTATTATTGATTAAAGATCATTAAAAAGAACTTTAGTTTTTTCTCAGAATTCGTTATAAAACATACTTCAATATGACTAAGCTATGGGAGTGGTCAAGCCAACGACTCTTTCATATTATTTCAATTCGTTTTATGAGCTAAGTAGAGCTGGCTTTTCTTAGCAACAGTACTTAATTGATACATGGTTGATATCTTTAAGAGCGCAGGTAACCTTTGCTTCTCCCGGTGGAGTGCGACAGGCATTTTCACGATGAAAAATATCAGTTGCAATTTTTTTACTTCTTTTTCTTATTAAACTTGATTTCCTTTTGACTTCAATGTAGTTAACCAAGTATATGCAGTACAAGTGCAGCGAAAGTGACCTGGGGTCTAAACGGTGAAATCATTAGGACCATATACATCGCAGTGGTCGAACCAATAGTGCTGTACGCCTCCAGCGCATGGCATCATGCGGCAAAGCTACAGATGGTCAGAAACCAACTGGATTCATTGCAGCGTGGTTTCGCGCAAAGATCTGCAAGGCGTACCGCACTGTTTCGCTCACGTCGGCACTCGCCCTGTCGGGCCTCCTGCCACGGGACCCAAGGATACAAGAGGCCGCAATTCTGTATCTAACTAAAAGAAATAAACTTAAAGACTACCTACCTCCGGGAAAACGCTGGAAGCCAGACTAAATTCATAGACATGCCTCATCCCTCCGCATTAAAATCAATAAAGTACGAGCTCCTGGATTGCAAAACCAACAACCTCACCAAATATCCGGACCGAAGATCTTTACGGATGACAGCAAAATAGAAGGAAAAGTCGAGCTGCCTTAACTTGGTGGGAAGAAGACAGGAAACCAGTTATGACACTTTCAAACTGGATCCTTCCTGCACGGTTTTCCAGTCAGAGCTGTACGCGCTTCTCAGGGCTGTTCAGTTGATCAAATCAAAGACGAACCCAATCGTCAACATACTGAGTGACTCAAGATCTTCACTCGATCTTCTGAGCAAGCCTGGAGCAAACCACCCCCTAGCAAACACCATCCAAGCTACAATAAGGGAAATAAATAGAGAGGGAAAAACGGTGCGTCTATTCTGGCTTAAGGCACACGAGGGAACTCCGGGTAACGAGAGGGCTGACGAGCTGGCTAAGAAAGCGGCCCTTCGCGAGACGGGCGGCGTAGACTATGACGGTGTACCCCTGTCTTTTGTCAAAAGGAAGATCAGAGAGGAAACTATCCAAAGATGGCAAGATAGATACAAACCTCAAGCACTGGGCTGGTTACAAGAAATTCTTCCCGGATGTCGAAACGGCGTATCGGGCAATAAGAAAATCAAAGCCAACACCAACCCAAGTGCAAGCACTGACAGGACACGGGGGTATAGGGGAATACTTGCACAGGTTCAAGCTAAAAGACAGTCCTGCTTGCGAGTGTGACCCGAATGTCATCGAGTCTGTGTGGCACGTCATCCTGGGATGCCCCAGATTCGCGGCGGCCCGTTCGGATCTGGAGTTCCTTATTAATACAAATCTCACAGAAGAAAACCTCCACAGTGTTATGTCAGACGATCAAAAAAGACCCCACCTCTTGGCTTTCTTGGAGAACACCTTCCAAATTGTCGCCAGGAGGAACGGGTCCACAAACCTGGCATTAACACCAGCACAAACTCATCCGCAAACACCTTCCACCACATCCTCACAAACACAAACACCAACACAAACACATAACCGCAACACACACACACTATCCTCGATCCAAATATGGGGCGAAAAAGGGGAACCAGGGATAAGGATCAGAGGAGTAGCCCTCTTTATGGATAATAACTTGGAGAGGCTCGGCATCAGCTTCTGCATTGCGAGGGCTAAATACTTTGTCAAGATTTCTCCCGGTCTCGCAGTCCAGTTGAACGGCAGCACTTTTAAAACGAGCATGAAACGCAAGACAAACGACGCGTTACCGCACACGACCGTCGCCGAGCATCAGTGCCAAATAGTAAGAGCGAAAAATAAGACGATGATACTATTCGCATGGAGTGACTCGGAAACACCGTTCGTGCAAGCATGCTCGCTGCTAAGTAAACTCGGACAGGCAGAGACAAGCGCCAAAAGCGCCCCCCGCAAAATAAGTGTGGATGCCATGGTGATTGACCATGAGAAAGGAGAGGTCGCAGACTATATCGGTTGTGTAAAAGCCTCCGAAAACCACGAGGTAGTCGTATATGAGGACAGAGGCGAAAGCCTAAGCTTCCTTAAAAAGTACGACTCCGCAACCGCGACTGAAAAAATCGACAGCTGGGGTCATCCTATAGGTAATCCAGATGCACTTAGCGGGTCTGAGCGCCTTCAGCTAAGAACAGCCAACGAAAGAGCCCAGGCTAAACAAGACCAAAGCCAAAAAAGAATTCAGGAGAAATCAGACAAAAGAGACATGATCACCGCAGCCCTAAGAACCTTAAGCATGGCAGCAGTGACCTTGCCAAAAATCGCGAAGAAAGCGCTGAAATCCTCCGAGGGCAGCAGTCACCAGCCATCCAGGACAAAGAGGGAGCCTCCTAAAAACCCTGCCCTACAAAACCCCCACACCATCCCGACAAAAGCCGACAAAGGAATAGTGAGCCTGCCAAAACTTCGAACGGCTACGGAACCTCGGGACCACATCATAAATGCTTTCCTTGAGTTTCAAGCCTCACAAGAGCCACGAGGGTAGTAAACACCATGACTTGCAAAGAAATTCTGCATGCATACAGGAGAAACAATGAAAAGCTTCTCTTGGCCAAACTCGAGGAAGCAGAGGCCGCGATATACAACAATGCCACTTCAGAGGTCTTGAAAGGAACCATGAAGCAGCATATGGCGGCCTATAGTGGGTCTCTTGGTTTTGTGGAACTGGACGAAGACACAACCAGCCAAACTGGTCACCCAACGTTCAAAGTACCCCCGGACGACCCAATAGTCGTCACCGCCAGATGTACCAAGGTGCTGTTGGACCACAGAATCCTGACATGGCAGACACCATATCGGAAGCGCCCTGGGAAGACTGGGCGGTGCCAACCATCAAGTGGGTAAATGGAGTTCCCGGATGCGGAAAAACAACGTGGGTGATCAACAACTTCGATGTAGAGCGGGACATCGTCATCACAACAACCAGAGAAGCAGCCAAAGACCTCCGCGAAAAACTAGCAAGTCGTTTTAGCACGCACACCAACACCAAAGTGCGCACAATGGCCTCGGTACTGGTCAACGGGTTCAGGGAGCCGGACAAAAAGATCTGCAAACGGCTCATGATCGACGAAGCCCTAATGAACCACTTCGGAGCCATCGTGATGGCGACACGACTCTGCGGAGCGAAGGAAATTCTTCTAATCGGTGACGTAAACCAACTACCCTACATCGACAGAGAAAACCTCTTCCCGATGCAGTACACGCGGCCAAACCTCGTGGCGGGCGTTAGCCAAGAGCTACTGTGTACGCATAGAAACCCGATGGACGTCGCGTATGCCCTGAACGAAGTATATAGCGGCATATACTCGTCCAAACCCCTTGTGCGATCGTTAAGTATCGAAGGATACTCTGACTCGCAAATACCTAGCACCAATCCAAACACTCTTTTCCCCACACCCAGGTGGAAAAGGAAGCCCTAACCACCCAAGGGTACGGATCGGGAGAGGGTTCGCGAGTCCTCACTATTCACGAAGCACAAGGACTAACTTACGGGTCAGTCATCCTTATACGACAACGCAACAAAACTGCAACTGCACGACGTGTGCAGCACGCAGTAGGGCGGTAACCCGACATACTGGCAGCTGTGTACTACACTGACGACTACGACGACGCAGCAGGACGTTTCATCCTAAAGGCGTTGGCGGCGTCAACCTCAAAAATAATAGAGTACAACTTAAGGATGGCAATAAGGAACAGAGACGCAGCGGTCGTGGAAAACCTCACCAAGCACCACACTTGAAGCGACGATGAGATCTCCGACTCTGTGTTAGTATTGTCATATTGTATTCCGAAAACGTTAGCAAGAAGTGTGTCAACTAAAGCAAAGTATAAGTAAGTAAACAAATATAAATAAAATAATAATAATAATAATAATTAAAAATATATATATATATATATATAAAATACATAAATAAATAAAAATATACTATGTATCTTTATAATACCTGTATGAAATAATTTATAATTACCTAATAATTGTAAGAAAAACAACAATATTCAATCAATAATACAATAACATTCATAACCTATAAGAATAATTAAATGAACTCACTGCTGCACTAACAACACCCATGCAGCGATGTAGTACGTAAGAATTTTTTTTGTAATTCATAAACAAATAAATAAATGCAAAAAAGAGTACGGACCAAGTGTCTGTAGTGTTTGTTTTACTAAAAAAAAAAAAAAAACCCAAGTATACGCTGATAGGTCAACTCGTAACTGCAGAAGCGCATAATATGAGTATTTATTACTAGCCATTTACGTTTAAATGATTAAGTACTTACATTTCTATATAGCATGTATAAAGTATTATATCACAATTATATTACTTCACAAACACACACACACATCACATCATCAGCCTTTGTAAGTCCACTGCGGGACATAGGCCTCCCCTAATACATCCCTATCCATTAGGGGGGTTTGGATCGTATGTGGGGTACGACCGGACAAGCCCGCTCGATCCCCTCTGCTACCTGCGCCGTCCGCTTGGCCCACCCGTGGCCACGCCCTCCCCCGACGCCGTCAAGTGGCAAAAAGAAAGGAGACATCGTGCTCGCCGTGTAGTAGTGATAGTGCCGGAAGCAACAGTGCCGACGCGTTCGGCGTACGCGCCTGAGCGTAGATAGCTGTGTAGCCGTCCGGTGAGTCCTTCCCGATCTTTCCTCCGTCCACAGGTTTCTGTTGAAATGTAGGGACCCATTAAGCTATAGTTCTTTCTCTTAAGCCACGTCCCACCGTGAATATAGATTAATAACACGCACACCACCCACGTGGTATTTATTAGAATCGAATATAACGTCGCTTGCTGCACTAGGCAGCAGCGTAGGTATACACCTAGCGCTCATAAAGCGCTAGAGCTTTTTAAATACGTCAGGTTTACACCTCCCTGCTCACTGGGGCGGGGAGGGTAGGGCACACAACCCTTGTATAATAGTTGGTAAAATAGTAATAGTAGTATCACGCGATAAGGCAAAATGCCTACCCTAGAGTACACCCTATCAGACCTCGGCCTCAACTTTGACTCTAGCCCAACCCCATCGTCCGAATCCGAAATGAATGTCGAGACAGAAGTCGAGGCCAAGGAAGCCTACGACAGTGACGCAGGAGGGTTTCTACCCGTTAAGTTGCGCAAAAAGCGCAAAAATAGGGGGACCTATTTTCCCGGTGTCCTCGCCATCACCTGATCCACCCGTCAAAGCGCAGAAATCATCGGCCGACGACCTTTCGGCCGCAAGGCCTGCCTCCACGGCCTCAGGGCCAAACTCAGCCGCTTCACGGCCATCTGCAAGTGCTGCATCACAGCCTGTTGCCTCCGCCGCTTCACGGCCAACATCACGCGCTGCCTCACAGCCAACCCTAACCGCTACTTCACGGCCAAGTACCAGTGCTGCCTCACAGCCAACCCAAACCGCCGCTTCACGGCCAAGTAACAGTGCTGCCTCACAGCCAACCACTTCAGCCGCCTCATGGCAACCACCAACTGTCTCGCCTAGAGACAAAAAGCCGCCGCCACTATACGTCCGATCCAAGGAGAAGTGGGCCCAACTAAGGTCAGCACTATCAAATAAATTCAAATTCACAGCAACTGATACCCTACAAGGGATCAAATTTCAATTAGAAACGGTGGAAGCACACCGTAACGTAACGTCGTATCTTGAGAAGAACGACTACTATTACCACACCTACGCGCTCCCGGAAGAGCGCGTCCTTCGGACGGTCGTCACAGGACTGCCGAAGGAGATGGCCACCAGGACATCGTAGACTTCATCAAAGAACAGGGTATACCGATATACTCTGCAATTTTTGCAGTTGACGCATGCCGGCGGCTCAAAGGTGAGCAGGATGTCCTTATCCTTAGGACGCGGACAGTTGGAGGTGCCGTGGTCGCCGAGACATTTGACGCAGCGAGGTCTAGCGTGACAGTTACGGGCCGAGCGCCCGTACATTTGGCAGTTGTGACACTGGGCGGGGAGTCCGTTCGAGCGAGGTGCTTCGAAGGTAATGCGAGTGATATCGCATATGTGTCTAAGGTCATAGACTTTCTTGGCCTCTGGGGCGTTCTAGGGTCAGAAGGACCACGTTGTAAGGCTTTTTAGTTTTGTTGTTGAACATCCCTAACTATAACATATCTTTTTTAACGCAAACGGCCTCGCGAATAATAAAAAGGTCGAAACTTCTAATTTCCTTCGCAAAATCGACGTAGACATTCTACTAGTGCAGGAGACATTCTTGAAACCAGGCAAAGGTGATCCTAAAATCCCTAACTATAACATCATAAGAAATGACAGGACTGGCGTTTCACACGGCGGCACTCTCATTTATTGCAAAAAGTCACTGCACTGCGTAGCAATCGACACGCCGTCGACGCTTAAGCATGTACAAGCCTCGATCTGTAGACTAGCCATGACAGGACACGCGCCTATTACAATAGCTTATAATCGGAATACATATCGTGTAATATAACATCCAAACTCGCGAAATCCGACTTCGAGAAACTATTTTCATTAGGAGGCGCCGTCATTTTGCCCGGCGACTTTAATAGCAAGCACACCCGATGGAATAGCCATAGTAGCAACTCGCGAGGTTTATCACTGGACGCTCTGTCTGAAAAACTTCATTTCAGTGTCGTTGCTCCGTTCATGCAAACGCACTTTCCACACAATATGAACCACAGACCGGATGTGCTTGATATTGCCCTCCTCAAAAATGTCAACCTCACTCTCAGAGGCATAGAGGTCATCAGCGACCTTACTTCAGATCATCGACCCGTCATCCTCAAATTAGGACCTCCAGACTCGTCCAACATCACCACCAAAACCTTACTCGACTGGCGTAAGCTAAAGTCCCTGGTAGACTGCACTAGCTCACCCCACCTTGACTCCATTCCTAAAGTCCTATATAGCGCTAATGACACGAATCTCGCTGCTCATGCGCTCACAAGACATGTCCAAAGTGTCGTCGAGGCTTCCTCGAGGCAAGTCCCGGTGGAGGATAACCCCCGCTGGGCATTGCTAAACGACATCAAGGACCTCTTGTGACGCAAGAGGGCGGCGATCCGTGCCTACGATTGGTATCCGACCGAGCGTAACCGAAGACAGCTACGCGCCCTTGAACATCAGTCCAAGACGCGCATAGCTGAATTCAGGAACGATCGGTGGGATAACGATCTAAGCAATATGCATCCCTCACATCTCGCCTTCTGGCGAATCCCCAAAAGCCTGAAAGGCGGTGTCGGACTTCCTCCAACGCCGCCTCTCACCAATCCTAACGATCCCAATGCTCCTCTAGCGTTTCTCGATGAGGAAAAAGCCGAATGCCTAGCCGACAGCCTCGAGGCTCAATGCACGCCAAGCACTCAACCGGTCGACGCCGCTCACCTCCGAAAGGTGGAGAGCGAGGTCGACTGATTGATCCAAATCCCTCCGCGCGACATAACTTTACCGGTAACGGAAAGCGAAGTCAAGTCAATTATCAAAAATATTAAACCACGGAAAGCCCCGGGCACCGATGGAATTTTAAACCCCGTAATAAAAATACTACTGACTCACCTAATTAGCCTCCTTGTTCTCATTTATAACTCGGCGTGCCCGACCGTCTCGTATTCATCATACGAGACTTTCTCCGGAATCGAACGTTCAGATTTCGCGTTGAGGGCACTAAGTCGCAACCACACCCGGTCCTAGCCGGCGTACCTCAAGGCTCTGTATTGGGCCCTGTGTTATCCACCCTTTACACCACCGACGTCCCTTCCTTCAAAATGGTAAACACCGCCTTATTCGCAGATGATATCTGCATTTACGCATCCGGTCGATATCCTATCCTTTTATACGAGAGAGACTCCAATCCGCAGCCAATTGGATATTGAGAATACAAATAGCAAATAGGGAATTGGTTTCGGAATTGGAGGATCAAAATCAACCCTTCCAAAAGCGCGGCCATTCTGTTTTCTCGAAGACGAAGGCCGTGGCTTACTTCAAATGTCCGCCTCCTTGATTGCCCCATTCCTTGGGTAAACCAGACCAAATACCTCGGGGTAATCTTAGACCACAACTTATCCTTCGGCCCGCACATAACGCAGGTCAAAAACAGAGCGGCTTTCGTTCTCGGTCGCCTGTTTTGCCTTATAAATCCCAAAAGCAAGCTATCACTGCGTAATGACCTATTCCAGTCCCGTTTTTGCACACGCAAAACGTTCCTTTATTGATATAATAATTCACGCGCAGGGCTACGGGTGCGCAATATTATCTGCGCAACCATGACCTGCACATGGATCTGGAATTGCCCACCATTCGCGTATAACTGAAACAAGCTTCAATCAGATACTTTAACTCGGCTTCGCAACACCCCAACGAATTGGTACGGAGCGCCGCCGCTTACGTACCAAGCATTGCACTACGCAGACACAAAAAATACAGGCGAGCGCGCCATGTTTTACTTGACACGGACGATGAGACGACCATCATACAAGCATGTGTGAAAGCACTGCGACAAAACGCACACCGCCCTCGCCGTCGAGGGCAACAGTTCACTCCGTTCAGTAGATATCGGCACGTACAAGGCCGATTTTCGCCATCTAGATAGGGCGGTTAAATTAACTTCTCAATAATAAGTCCTAAAGCAACCTATCGAGCCGAGGTTCCGCCCACCGGGGCGCCCTCGATAAGTGTTGCTAACGGGTATAGGCATGGACCTGACCAGCGGCTGATCGAGCCGAGGCTCGGCCCTCGTGGGCACCCTCGATCAAGCACGCTCACGGTTATACTACAAAGTGGCAGCCGAGCCGGGTCCCCATCAGACATTTATTCTTTATGTCCTTACTTACCTTATTACTGTTTACATCTTACTAATTTAGTTATAATTTTTTTAATGTTGTTATTGTTTTCTACTGTTTGTGTTGGTTGCAACTGGATTGTTGACTCAATAGTTGTTTACTCTAATATGTCGAGTCAATATCATTCAAGTTATAAAATGTAAATCCGTTATTGGCTTTTAAGATTAGGTCATAAGTGAAACTTGTAACTAAACGAAGGCTGTGGATTTTGTTTTCAAATAAAATAAAAATAAAAAATGACGTTATTTTCAAAAAAAAAATAATTTATCAATTTACAAAATATATATGCTCTTAAATAAAGGCTCTTATGGAAGTCGATGCAATCGCCACCTGGATTTTAAAAAAGTAATTTTCAATGCAATAGAATGTCCAAATAGATGTTTCATGCATCCACTAGGTGGCGCTGTCGTAAAACGTTTTTAAAAATTAATATACATATGTTAATAACGCGCTCCGAAAATGCCTAAAATAAAATTAATTTGTTACTTAAACTTTAACTAAGCTAAATATAAACAATTTATAACCCTAGAATCAAAAGAAAAAGATGGCGCGTAACGAAAAATGTTACACTAATTTTTTTTCCAACCCCGATAAAGAAGTGTCACTTCAAAAATAAAATGCTTTATTTTTCGCGGGTACCTACTTTGATTTCATTTCAGGTCTAATATGTTTAACACCTTAATGTCATCGGTGAAGCGGGACTTAGACATTAAGTTACATTTTTTATTTTGAACTCAAAAATAATTAATTTTATCCTGAAATTTGTCAGACTTCAAATTCAGTACAATTTATTGTTTTATTTATAATGAAACTAAAAAACAAATTAAACACCTCCTTAGTAGGTCTTGTCAGTAAATTTTTAGTTTTTCAAAACACACAAAACGGATATCACTATGTGGTATTCGAGTCACTAAATAAGTAAATAAGCTTGTAATTTTAACAAGATATGATTCTAACAAGTCATCTTTAAAGTCAAGATAAATATTTCTTTTTATATTTCGTTACATAAAACACATAAATTAAGAAAAAAACATTATACTCACCTAACAGTAGTTACAGAATATTAGTTTTTTTATGGCTAACGCAGGACAGACGAGCAGTCGGGCCACCTGATGGAAAATGGTAACGACACCTATGGACATCGGCAATGCCAGGGGTATCAACAGCGCGCTGCCTACCGTGAGACATAGGGTGTTAAGTCTCGTTTACCCAGTAAATAAGCTGGCTTAAACCGGAACACAGCAGTGTTTCACACTACTGTTTTGCGGCAGAAAAAGGCACCGCGGTGGTACCCACCCAGACGGTCTCCTGTAAACAGGGGACCTACCACCGGTAGTACCTGTCATAAAGACCTTTTTTAAGTTCCTATTTTATTAATAAGAAAAAAATCAATTTTTATATTATAAAATAACTACTAAACAATTTTAACACTCAAGGTGAGATTAAACATGTTTGGAAAATTTTAAAGGCAACGAGCCTTTAAGGTATTTATATTTATTTCAAATGAATATGTATTGTATATACAGCCTCAGTAGCCTAGTGGTAAGGGCGCGTTCTTAAGAAACTGGAAGTCGTGGGTTTGAATTTGCGGGGACTTAACAAATTATCATTGTTGTTTCCTTGTTGGTTAGGACAACTTAGGCCGATCACCCATTTGTCTAAAAAGAAAGATGATCCATGCATCAGACGGGCATGAAAAAAGTCGGTGCACGCACCAACCCGCATTGGACCAGCGTTGTGGGATACGGTCCAAAAACCCCTAATGGATAGGGGTGTATTAAGGGAGGCCTATGTCCAGCAGTGGTCTATCACAGGCTGATGGTGATGATAATGACGATAGAGACACAATTTGTAAATGTGTATGTGTATTTGAATTTGGTTTACGCTTAAACATTTCGGAACGTCAAAAAATTTTTTGATATAGTATTTTTACTATAATGTTTTTCTTGTTTGTTAGGGTATGTTAAAAATAAAATGATATGTATTACTTTGATTTGATATATAAAATAATATTTAATTGCTAAACGAAGCTTGTAAATTTCTCTTTAAACATAAGTAAAAAGCAATATCATTCCAGTCATGCCCAGTCATTTATTATCAGTAAATTGTGTTAAGGATTTATTTTTCAAATTAATGCGGAGCAGTAATGGTTATGTTTTGTTATACTATAGAGATAGGAAATTTTATGCACATCAACAACATATTTAACCTCTATTAATTTCAATACATATTAGACTCAAGTTATAGTAAAACTGAGGCATAAATTTTGTTCCATTGTCTTTTCATCTCAAAGAAAACCACCAGGTGTTGATAATTAGGGCCATGTGTTCGCCTAGTTTGGGCTAATATTCAGTTATTACCGATAATATCCTTATCAAAGTCTTAATATAACCTCACAAGTAGACCTTATTTAAAATCAAATATAAAAGTAGCAGCAGAGAAACGACGTAACACATGACTACAAAAAACTTTGCTCTTAATTGGATACTTCGTTCTTATGGGATCTCAATTAGAATGTAAAGCACGTGTTATTTATTCAGATCTATAAATACTTTAAGTTATCTTCTATTTGTATAATATTTATTTAGGTCTATATAATGGCTAGAAAATAACTTGTAACTAATAACCAGGCATTCTCTACCAGTCAACCCGGAGCGTGGTGAAAGATTACTAAAGTTGCATATTCATATTCTTAAAATATTAAACTTAAATATGACTACATATATATTTATATCAATACATATATTGTTTGAATCGTCTTACTCCTGATTGATTACATTAGCTTACTGAAATTTTACTTCATATATCTACCTGAACTTATTTCTATAGTCAATTGAAGGCTTTTAGTATTAGCAAGGACCCATTGACGGACTTTTTGATAAGCTAAACTTTAGCACTGTTTTTTGTTTTTTCTATGTTGACTTCCTAACTATTATCACATGCACTATCAGTAAGAAATGCGTAAAACATCGAGCCGCCTGTGTAAATGTATTTAAAGTTCAAATAAATAAAAAAATAATTTTCACAATTTTTTGTAGTGCATGAAACATGCCAACTTAAATACTTGAAACTAAAATCGTTAACGCTAGTTAAAATCTCAATTAGGTTGACTCCTTCGTTCTAGCATCTACATACTTTGTGCAAAGTTTTCCCGAGCCAAAAGTAACTTAATATTATAAGAAAAACAAATTTAAAATTAATGTTGTTTAAAAATGTGCAAGCACTTCTCTTCCTCCTCGTTTAAATTGACATTTTTGTATTCGTGTTGTGACATTGAAAACTTTTATCCGATTATATTATGTATGATGTTCATGTCTATTGTTTTTATTTTTATTTTATGTGTTTCATTCCATCAATCTTTGTTAACAAAGTTAAAGATTGAAAATATATCCTAAATGTGACATTTGCATGTTACATTTCGGATATATCACCATTTTGAGAGGTAGAATAAGTGTACTGCTAATATGCTATGAACAGTATTTGTTTTGTAAATCTTATTCTTGCAAATAAATAATATTATTTTCTATTCTCTATTTACCTCTACGCAGTGCACATATCAATACGTCCCAAGTAAGCCGTTAGAATTCATAATCGAACTCAGTTTCCCTAAATTTTGTGAAGGTTGATATTGGCAACCTCCTTTTATTAAGCATGCAAATTGTTCATAAACAAGCGGAAGTAACGAAGCTTATAAAAAAATGTAACTTGAATTTTGATGATTACAATAACTTACGTGGGATGTAACGACGTGTTCTCTGTCATGCATTTTTTTGGTTTAATGCGTTAGTTTTTTAACAATCCGAAATCCACCTTAACTTTTGGGCAATGGCAAAATTCAATTCAATATCGTATTGGCGAAATTCGAGTCTGTTTATTCATGTCACGAACATTATAATTCATTGCGTTAAATCACGATCCTTTTTTACTTCCTTTTTTGTATCGTTATGTCCTTAATAACTTTAAGTTACCTGATTCTAACAAAAGTTTTTACACTGAGTCAAGTTACATTCTTTTGTAAAATGTAGTCAAAATATCATAATCATTAAATAAATGAGAAATGGTGTTAATTTTTTCATTTATATTTTACACTATTGTAATTATTATCAAAAGCAATAATTCCCATAGTTTCAATAATTCCCATTATTTTCTTTTCTTTTCGTTATTTATATTCATCATACATACATGCGTCATCAGCCTTTGATAGTCTACTGCTGGACATAGGCCTCCTCTAATACACCCCTATCCATCAGGGGGTTTGAACCGTATACCCACCACGCTGGTCCAATGCGGGTTGATGGGTGGACCGACTTTTTACATGCCAATCCGACGCATGGATCATCTTACTTTTCAATAAATTGGGTGATCGGCCCAAATTGCCGAATCCAAGTAGGAAACAACAACGAAAATTTGTTGGGTCCCCGCAGGATTCGAACCCACGACCTCCGGTTACTAAAGCACACGCCCACACCACTAGACTACGGGATCAGTTATTATACTGCTACAATGTTATTTATGTAATGATATAAAACTTTTTCAAAAGAATTATAAGTCGAATATTTTTTTAATACCGTGAAAGTCTAGAGTAGTTAGGGTGATGTAAAAGAGGGCTTATTTTGTTTGCAAATAGTAATTCTTAAACAAATATTATTGCAACAAAAATGTGGGTTAATAACTTAATAATAACAAATCGTTTAAATTAGTAAATTATTAAATCGCGATCAACTCATAATATGGTCACGTCTAAAGCGTTTAATGTTTTCTATAGGATCAATTAAAATCATATATCTGTAAAACAAAAAAATATACTATGCTGACTCATTTAAATGATTTTGTGGAAGTTTTGTCAATTTCACATTTTGCAAGATAACTTTATAGAAATAGATTTGATTACCGTCTTAAATTATTAATATCTACCAATGATCAATAAGACTTTATTTACGTGTTTTATATTTACGATTTGGTATTGGTTGCATTCTTGAAGGCAAAGGTGTAATTTTACAGGAATAATATCGTGTAAATATTTTTTTTATAAAAATTCATTACAAACACGACAGAATTTTTTAAGGTGACACAAAAATGTATCGAATAATTACCGAAAGTCAAATACATTATGATCTTGCGTTTCTAGCGATAATTTGTGCATTTTACTTAAAGAGACATCCCCATGATAAATGTATTGACGTTTAAGACAGTTCAAACAAATCAATTTTGAGTTTTGTTTTTATTACCTTTCAGCTAGAATAAGAGAAATTTACATTCGCCAGAACGTAATCCTAGAATTTATTACTGTAAAATGCTAATGGGAATAAGAACTCGCGATAACAAAGAGCGCAATTTTTTTGCAAGAAACTCGTTCGTTTACACTCGTTCGTAACATATAGTTTAGAGGACTATAATTATCAACTAAAATTTTCAATCGTAATTTCGCTAACTTTGTTAGCATGACATTTATTTAATTTTTTGCGATGAATGGTTTTAAAGCTGAAATAGACCAGGTTGCCTATAGCAAAAATAAAATTCCAAATTCAAATATCTTTATTTAATATCGAAGTGTTACACTCTGTTATTGATTGTCAATGAATCGATTCTCGCGACTATTCCAAACCGTCGCTCGGTAGAAAAAAGATTACCTAAATAAACATATAAAAGAATATAAAGTAAAGTATGTAGGGTTAACAATAATTTTTAATTAACGTTGGGTTTCCTGTTAGCACCAATTTGCACCAATACCTTTACCAATGCTATAACTAAACACTAATGTATTATGTTTATGTTGATGGGACACTATTTTCTTGTCTGAACAACTTTATGGATTGATGAGTATACTTTACTAAATCGTAATATGATAAAGAGTTGGAATGTATATAAGTTTTGTAATGTTGAGACAGTGTATTCCATGTGTTAGTGTGGGCAGTTGTTTGGCTTTTCTTTTTATTTTGTAAAGCTTCGGGTTGAATTTAAGGTAGCAATGGTAACAAAGTATGCAGTGAAGTATAAATAGATAACGTACTGAGAGTAGTTATCAAACCGCATAAAGTTGTTTAGTAGGGGTATAGGTAGGTTTCTTTATCATTACTTTCAGTACAGATCCAAGAGCAAGGATTTCCTTAGGCAGTCCTTTGACTACTGTCCTAAGTACGCGCTCATCCGGGAGCGCGAATGTGTGCCATTTTTGTTCTTTTTCCCCTTAGGAGTAAAGTCATCTTCCTAAAATCGTCGGAATTTTCTAATTGTAATTTCATCCCTGATTGCTATCAGAGGCTTCAAATTTTATATTGTTTAACAGGGCCGAGCGAACAGACCCACTCTCACTTTCGCAGAGGTGAATTGGCGGGGGGGCGTTTCCCTACGGGGAGCCATGCCTGGGAAGGCTGGGATGGCTGGGCGGGGCGTGGGGCCGGGGGGCGCCTAGGATCGGCGGGATGGATGGATGGGATGGGTTTTGCCGACTGGGAGGTCGACGGTTTGGCGGCCTGCTGGGGGCAGGTGGTAGGAACGTCGGGCTTTGCAGCCTTGACGGGAAGGACGGGTACAGGTGAAGAGGTGCGGACCTTGCGCTTCCTCTTTGGTTTGACGGTTTTGAAGCCGTCGTCGGATTGTGGATTAGTTAACGCCTCGACGTCCATATCCGATTCACTGCGGATGCTGATGTCGACATAGTTGTCGTCGTCATCATCCGCAGAGACGATCAGGGCTGGCTCTGCGATCAAAATGTGCATCGCTTCTATGAGTTTTATGTACAATTTTCGACCGAGTTTCTCACTAATCGCCTTGGTATCAATACCGAAGCGACTTGAGAGCTCCCGGTCGACCATCGTACTCGTTAGGTCGCGTCTAGTTAGAGCAAGACATTGGTTGCGTCACCCAACGCAATCTGTGAGTCCGACTATAGCCGGCTGTGCGAGTCCTACCCGCCCTGCCGGGTTCGGCAGGGAGGTGTGTCGTGGCTGGTTCTGTAACAAGAAACAAAATATTAAAACGTTCACGTGGCCTAATGTAGTTGTAAAAACAACTAGTTCGGCCAAGAAACAAGCAAAGTAATATAAAAAACTATTTAAGAATCTATATAAAATGTTCATCATTTGAGTTGTCATCCTAAAATTATTGGCTTTTTCTAACTCTGAAAAAGGTTGTCTATATTTATAAACCAGTGCAGAGTTTTCACACACGGGACGGGAAAAATTATAATGACATAAAACAACATAAGAAAAAAATTTTATCTATAAAAATTTTATAAAACAAAATCTAATATAATCATTTTACTCAGAACTCAGTCTAATTGGTACATAAATTGCAAAAATAGCATTTGCATGTAATGTATTTTTACTCTTTTTATTTATTCCGGTTTTCAAAACAAGCAAAAGTTAATTTCGAAGATGGATAAAGTTTAAACATTCACTTGAACAATTTCAAAGGAAACTATCGGCAACTTTCATTGGTTTTTAATAATTAAGTTCGCTCTTTTGTGTTAGATATTTGTTCCCATATACTATTTTATTATTTATAATGGCGATGAATCTAGTATTAAGTACCTAACTTACGTACATGGTACTTGAATTAAAAAGTTTTCAAAGCGGTTTTAAGGAATTGTTAAACTCAAACTATGTAAGAATTTTTATCAATTTTAACTTTTTGTAATGTTGAGAAAAATTACGACTGATGAACATATTTTTACTGGTGTAGATAGTTTTCCTAGCTAATTATTTGCAGAATGAAAGCTTTAATTCAGTTGTGCCATTTGTTCCCAATTTCTTATTATAACAAAAAAGATAACTCTGAAACAAGTTTGAATCGTTAAAAGGATTGCGAGAAGAAATTAGCGCAGTATTAATCAAACTTTCAAACTTTTTGCTGGCGTTAAGAAGTTATTTATCTTAGAACATAATAACATCCAATTGGTTGACACGAAATGTAATATATCTGATAAGTATTTTTTATTCAATTATTATGTTTTTTCTAATTATACTCAAATTGCGGTTTGATTTAAATGTGTTTCATGTTTTTATATGGTTACTGTGGGTTATTGATGACATAAATGTATGACACTGCTGATCTTTGTTTAGATCAATAAAATACGCCAAAATAAAATTAATTAAATATATTAATATACTTTGCTAGTCTTTTGCAATTTTTTTTTTTTTACTTATTTAATGTGAATTGTTTAAAATAAAAATACTTAACCTATGGCAACTCCTTCAAAATTACCAAAGATTTTAATTGTCCATTCAATTTAAATTTGCCTAAACGTTATGATAATTATGTAAAATTTAAAAATATTTTCTATGCATAAATCATTATAGACATATTTTTTTCTTCAAAAAAATTAAATTAAATAGCTATAAAATCCATTGTTATTTTAACAAAATAATATCCAGCAATAAACAAAGAAAAAAAATTCAAAAAATCGTTATGACAAAAAATGTATGATTAGTTCCTTATTTTTGAATTATGTTCAAAATATATTTCATCTATGTGAAAATTGAATACTTAACTTTGAAGCAACTATAAGTAGTGTTTGAGTTTAACTTTAAGTTGAACATTCTTTGCAGTAGCACTGTAAAAGGAATAATAAAGTTGTTAAGTAAGTTTTACTTAACTTCAAAATTTTATGCGTGAAAAAACAGAATATTTAATAGATAATATAGAGAGTTAAAAAATAAACTTACTCGTAAGAATATTAACATGTAATGTTAATTTTTATAACTTAATGACAGCGAAGAAGTTGCCGTTTTAAAATGTACTTCTTAAGGGTATATATTTTTCGACTATTTTATTTTATTATTTTTTTTAAAAAGGGCTGCCTCCGTAGCCTAGTGGTATAATTATTTAGGAATCGCAGGTCGTGGGTTCGAATCCTGCGAGGACTCAACAAATTTTCATTGTTGTTTCTTAGTTGGCTAGGGCAATTTGGGCTGATCACCCAATTGTCTGAAAAGTAAGATGATCCATGCGTCGGATGGGCATGTAAAAAGTCAGTCCACCCTCCAACCCGCATTGGACCAGCGTGGTGGGATTTGGTCTAAAAACCCCTAGTAGATAAGGGTGTATTAGGGGAGGCCTATGTCCAGCAGTGGACTGTCACAGGCTGATGTTGTGTGATGTGATACACATTTGTATGTGTATTTTAAAAAGGAAAGAATTGTAGTTTGTGTGTCTGTCGAATAAATTCAAAAAATAATTTCGCAATTTAAAAAATCCTTCAAAATTGGAAAGATACATTGACTTTGAGTAGATAGAAGATATGGGCTATATTTGTTGCTAACGTTAGGGGCCTTACTAAAACGTAAGAAACGTAATCCAAGGTGTAAATAATGCACTAAAATATCCTTCTTCGCGTGCGCTGCGGAAACCTCTTATGATAGGACAAAAGTATCTTCTGCAATAATAAATAACGCATCAATGTCTGCGAAAAACTATGCCATACTATACTGCCGACTTTGAACCACGACAGACATAGTTGCCGCGTCAAACAGATATCTCAGCATCCGTAAGAAGCAAGTTAAGTATGTTTATTATGTAATAATTTTGTAAATACAAGCCACGAATATTAAAATAGCCAACGTTTTATAAAAGTTTATTTCTCAAAAATAATTCAATATTGTTTTCAAACTCTAATAGTTTTCTAAACTTATGACATTAAGATGGAATAAATCCATCGTCCATCCAGCCAAACTTTTAAATAGCTTTTCTCATTGGAAGTAATTGAATCTTCTACTTCGTTATTAAAATATCCACCTTGAAAGTTTAAACAATAAGTGATTTCATATTAAATTGGCAAGTTTTTCAAAAGCTTAATGTTGTTAAAAAGTAATTAAGAAAGCATTTATTAATAATGCTATCATAGCAATTACGCACAATATTTGAATTCAACTTTGTTTAATACTTATAATAATGTAAAGTTTCACTTAATTATAGAAAGGAGAGTAATTCTGGTGATAATTTATTTATGGTTTTATATCAGTTTTTATTAAGTTGAGAGTTGAGAAAAACTATAATATATACATTTAAAAATGACATTATTGAAATACTAAAGATTAAAATCAAAGATTTAGACATCATCTGGATAGTTACAATATTTAACATAAGCAATAATTAATTTTTGTGCGTTTTTTATATAATTAAAGCCTACTACTACCATAAATCTATTTTAGAACATTAATTAAACGTACTTACATTACGGCATAATCCTGGCTTAAACAAATCAATGATTCAAATAATAGTTGCATCAGAAAATGAACACCAAAAAATACAAGAAAACTACATAATCATAATAATTTTGTTTTCGGAAAATCTACGTCGTCAAACTGGTCATTTACGACTGGCGAGGTTCTAATTAAAGTTTTAGGAGAAAGGAAAAGTCGAAATACGTATTTCCTTGAGAAGAGTTTTCACTATCACAGCTTTTCTTTGAAGCAGTTTTAAAAATTCTACAGAAGTAAATTCGGTGACGATACTCTTACAGAAATAAGAAAAACTGGTGCTTCAATTTAAACTTTTTACAAGTTTATATTTGTAAGTAACATTAGAAAATAAATTTAAATACGTATTAAATGTGTGTAATGTTTTATTATAATAGTGCAATCCAAATCAATTTACATAATATGAATTTATTCACAAAAGAAAAGTAACTCTATGTATTTATCAGTTCTAGTCTTCTTAGTACAAGCTGATATTATGTTAATCGTCCAGAAACATTATTACTATATGTTATAGGAAAAAAATGTAATTAAATGATAACTTTTATATCATTAACAGTTAGTAAAGAATACTGTGTGTTCTCAAGTAAGAACAAAATTTAAGAGGTCAATGTTTTTAACAAGATCGTAAATGAGTTCTAAGTTTTGATCTAGCTAAGAATAAGCGATCACTCAGGTCTCAGCGTCTTATCTTCTAAGTCATTATACATAACAAACATGACAAAACACATTTTTATAATATGCATATACGCCATTGCTCACCTCTAGGATTAGTCACTGTTGTTGAGGAATTTACGTTTGGGATCTCATGAAAAATTACGTATTAAAGGAGGACACAACTGGGTAAGTTCCTTATTTTCAGTTCTTAACACAAGACGTCACTGTGTTCAGGTTTGAAAGGTATTGTATTTCGTGTATCGTGTACTATTGGTTTAAAGGGAAATAACAATCTAAATGTAAGACATTTTTAAACGTAAATTTGTCTTACGTTTAAAAATAGCGTATAACAAAGATGTAACAATTTCCTTTTTATTGTCACTACACAAAATAAAAAATATGAGTTTATTTCAATATGTAGTATGGCAAAACATTTAGAGCAGTGCTACCGCTATTGTACTATGACTTGTACTCTATGATGAATATTAATAGTGAAGTGGCTTATTAAGTTTTCAATAATATAGCATTTATGTTATATAAAAAATAAAAAAGGCGCTCAGATTTCGATATTCAAAAAACACACATTTAATATTATTTTTATTCAACTAAGTAACAATTAATAGTCAGTAAAAAGCTTATTAAGATAGTGAAACAATTTTTATTTTCAAAAAAGCCTATTCACATTATTCATAGCAGACTAAAGTCAATTATAAAAGGAGTATGAAGATAAAGCGACGAGTACGCGCTTTGATTAGCCCGCGTAAATCAGGTTTTTCTTGCGACGTTTAGGCCTTTACCTAAAATTAAAATTACTTTCATTGTTTTTTGTCTTTAACAAAAGAAATGCTACGGTTATTTTGGTAGATGACATCAGCTTTCTTTGTTCACGGAATAAAAGGACAGAGTTCGTTATTCCACAATAAAATTTTATCTTAAACTTTTTAATTGTTTTACTTTTTTTTTATTTTCTTAAAAACTTTATAGTTCTTTGAATAATTAAAAGTAGCTTAAAAAGATATAGGAACAATTTAATTTAAATTTAAAATAAACTGCTATGCCTCGAATATCATTTGCAATGAGAAATATGATATTTACAAATTGGAAAATATAATGTACATATTACCGTTCACATAAAAACTGATTTGTTAAAAATATTGAATCGCATAAAATGAATAATAGGAATACGCATAATTTTATTCTGTCAATAACAAGACTCCAAAAAAAAATGTTTCGTGGGACAATAAAAAGTGAAATTTTTACATAAAAATATGAACGACTTTACACAGTATATAAACATGTTGCACCATACATGTTTGTAATTTCTCTACATGTATAAATTTAATCAAAAGGTCAAGTTTCACAAGTGTTAGGCTCACAGAATGAACAATTTTATAAATGCAATAATTTTTAAGTAAACTTAGACAGTATTATCTTAAATGAAATTTGAATTTGCCTGATTGCAATTTACAAAAATGTTAATAAATTGTAGGTTATTCTTAAAACGTAGATATATGTTTTAGCGGACTTTATTGTAGGCCAACCTCTATCCTTTACGGTTTCACCAGCGTTTACAATTCAATCGAACAAGGTTGTGATTTTGGACGCCGTAATTTTCTTCATTTCTTAAACATCTATTAAAATACTTATTACAAAATTATTAAAAAAGGCGACCAAATGACAGCTAATACTTATCATAAAAATCAGTGAGCAAAATTAGAGCACTAGGAGCGAAGTAATAAAGCAAAATTTATAAAGTATAAAATATACCCTCCGAATTAAACCTCCTTCTTTTCGGACGTCGGTCAAAAATATGATGTTATTTGTAGATCTTTGGTAAAATTTTAGTGTAAAAGGAAAAAAATGAGTCCCGCTGAGTTTCTTATACATGTTTCACTTAGGTAAGAGAGAGAACGATTAATATATCGAGAACATGATGGGTTACTCCTTTTGGAGTCTAATACGAGAAAGAGCCAACTCACACAGAAGAAAATCAAAAAATGCTACCTTCTTCAGTTTTTTCTTTTTTTTAAACGTATTTTAGATTGTGTCTTTATTTCTATTTTTATTTATACTGTATGGTTTTTCTTGAACTAAACACTTTTGTTAGTGTTCTTCTCATTGTATTGTATTCAATTGAAACAAAAACTAAAAATTTTGTTAAAATTTAAAATTTTGCTGTAGATACTAAACAGCCAAGCTTTATTTGTTAACTTTTATTTTACAGTAATTTTGCCAATATAAAACAAGAATGTTAATAATGTTGGTTTAGCAAAGGCTGTATGTCGAGGTAACATAAATCATTATTACGAAAAATATATGAATTTGGCTTCTAATTTATTTAAAATCTCAAGCAAGCCTAATTACTTTGTGGTATTTTAAAATATCTAGCGAATGCGTAATTGAAAAAGGTCTCTCTTATTCTTTTCTATCCTTATTGTGTTTAGAAATAACAATAAATGAATTTTATTTCTTAACGATGGAATAAAATTTCTTGATCGTTATAATATATGAGTTAATATAATGAAGCATGTCATAAACATGATTATGAAAATCTTATGTGCCAAAATGGAATATAATTTTAATAGTCAAATATCATTACTAAATATAGAATCATGACACTTTCGTATTGATTTTTAATAAATCTAGCATTTGTTTTAAAATGAAAACGAGCTGAACCTGACCTGAGTCTTCTCAGAAGAACTAGCGTGCGGAACTCTTACAATATTTTTTCCACTTACCTTGCCAAATTTTTTTGTATTTTCTGAGATTTTTTGAAACAAGGACTCGGAAACCGTTGTTTTAAAAATAATTTGGTAATTAATAATTTGGCCAGTTAGCACTAAAAGAAGTACGTAAAATACGTGTTCCATAAATAAGACACATTTCCTAGAAGTTTCAAAATGATGTTCGTAATGTTTAAGTGCAATTTATTAGGGTTACAAAACTTTTCTTGTTGGAACTGTAATTTGGTACATTTTAATTCAGGAACTTTTCTGTATTTTTATATATAAACCATTAAATGAATTTATATGTAATAATTTCTATAAAATTCTTTGTATTAAGTTAATAAGAAGAATAAACTTGTTATGTATAAAAGATGTACATAAAAACAAATAAGGGCATAAAAGCCTTAATTTATAATAAACAGCCGAATTTAGACCAAATACATTCCTAAGCCTTCTCAGACACATGTTGATGGGAACGTGTTTCATAAGATCAAATCATGAAAAGAAATCTAATATGAAAACATTTAGGTACAAAAAGTTCATTTCAACTCGAACGAATTGTTCTCCTATAAGAAATACAAATGTGTGTATGGGACCCTCTTTGTGGTACTTCTTAGTTACAATATGTCACTTTAATAAAAATACTTCACTTTCATAATTATTATTAAAAAATATTTAACCGTCATTATAATCAATTGGACAATTTTTTTCGTCTACATAAAAAATTTAGATGAAAGCTTGTAGTCATAAAACAAGTAATTACTAATTACGGGTAACTAACAAAACTTCGGAAATTTTAAAATTAAATAACCTTTAGCTAGTAACAAATTAAAAAAATATGATTCACTGCAAAATCAAGCAATGGTACGTTGAAATTTAAATGAAGCAATGAATTAAGCTGCTGCTTAACCAATGGCTGGTTTAACGTAATTAACAATGTATTTTTTCACGAAACCGCCATTTCTCTCTCCTTTGAACATGAACATTTTTTAGCTTTTCATTTAATAAAATGCTATAATCATAAAGCTGTACAATTCCTTGCTTTGTTTTATCTATTTATTTATTAAAGCTTTATGTATTTTTTACGGATGGCTCACGTTGGTGGAGTTAACCGCTCAACCCGGCAGGTTCGAGGGGCTGTGCAACTTTAAGTGTGCACAGGCTTCACCTCTATCCTGTGGCTTAGCTCCGAGGGACTCCTGAAGGGGACTTCGGCTCGGCGCACTTTATCCGTAAGCGGGCTTGATCAAGGGTGCCTGGAGGCCGAGCCTCGCTCGATCAGCCGCTGGTCAGGTCCATGCCTATACCCGTTAGCAACATTTATCGAGGGCGCCCGGTGGGCCGAACCTCGCTCGATAATTTGCTTTAGGACTTATTAGTGGGCACTTTCAGATCCAAGTGCAGGTCAATGTTGCGCAGGTAATACGGCGCACCAGTGGCCCTGCGCATGAATCTGTTTTGCAGGACTTGAAGCTTGTCAATATGGGATCGCTTTGCATGTGCAAAGACGGAATGCATATGTTAAAATTGGTCGTATGACTGTCTTGTATAACAACACCTTATTGCGCAGAGATAACTGCTTTTAGGATTTATTAGTGGAAAGAGTCGACCTAAGACGTAGGCCGCTCTGTTTCTGACCTGCATAATGTGCGGGCCAAATGTCAAGGATTTATCTAAGAGTACCCGAGGTATTTGGTCTGTTTGACCCAAGGGATAGGGCAATCTAGGAGTCGGACATTGGAAGGAAGGCACGGTCTTCGTCGCGTGAACAAAATGGCGCGCTTTTGGAAGGATTGATTTCTATTCTCCATTTCGGAACCATTCCCCGGATATTGGCCGGATTGGAGTCTTTGACTTACTAGGATAGGTCATCTACTGGTTGAGTATATGCAGGTGTCATCTGCGAATAAGGCGGTGTCTACAAGACGGTGTTGTGGAATGTCGTTAGTATATAAGGTGAACAGGGTTGGACCTAATACGGAGCCTTGGGTACGCCGGCACGGACCGGTCGAGGTAGTGATTTGGTTCCCTCTACGCCGTGTCAAAACGTTCGATTCCTGAGGAAGTCTCTTATGATGAGTGCGAGACGTTCTGGCACGCCGAGCTTATATAACTGTATATAAGCCCTTCGTGCTATCTTTATCGAACTCCTTCGCCACGTCGAGGAAAAGCGCTCCCGTGTGATGGCCTCGTATTAAGCTGACTTTAATTATCTCCGTGATGCGGTGAATTTGATGAGTGCGGCTTTATGTACAATGGCAAAATGCTAAAGGCATTATCTACCAGTCAACCGTTGGGTGGTACAGAAAAAATTCGGTAGGTGTTCAGATATATAACAAAACAAAGGAAAGATTTTAAAAGCTTTAAAAGGTTATATGTGTTTACATTAAAAATATATATCAATTATAAAATTATGACAGGAATATTAATATATATTCTATACGTATACTTACTTAAGTAAATACAAAAACATAAACATATATAAATATATACATATTTTATAAAATTTAAGAAAAAATACATTCATTCATGCTATGACTTTGAACTTTATGCACAAAAAAAAAAATGAAACAGACTTTTTACTCAGCTGACAGTTTTTTTAAGCAAGTGTTCCCGAACTTTCTTTATAAAAATGAGGCGACTCTCTGCCATCCTGATCTCGAGAGGTAACGCATTTCACAGAAGAACAGATTGAACAAAGAAAGTAGACGGTTATTTGTAGAGCGAAGATTTTTGTCGTTAAACGAGCAAAGATATTGAAAATGGGACGTTAAAGCAGAACTAAGGAAAGAAAACAACGTCGTCAACGCTCTCATTGACCGCCTCTGGCGAATAGGTAACCACGCCAATTTGGAACGATATTTACGTAGATTAAAATCGAATGCAATTATTAAGTCGGTCTAATTTATTGAGCTGATCTGCATTCAGGTCGAAATAGCAAACGTCACCATAGTTAGATTATAGGAAAAATTAGGGATTGTACAAGCATTACCTTGGTCTTAGTTGGCAAAAAGTTTCTAAGTCGGTACAAAAGTCGCAAGGCGGTCGGTTATCCGTCCCATCGGGCTTTGAGAGTATAAAATATTAGAGACGCCTGTGTTTGCGCCTACACTTGTAAACTTTATAATATCACCTGCGCAGTTGGCTGATCTTTGATATTGATTGGCCGTTTTAGTTTGTTCGTATTTTTTTTTAATTTTGTTTGAGATTCGTGACAAAGAAAATCGTTCAACTTTAATTTTAAACATTGTTCTTATGCCTTTTGTATTGATTCAGTTTTACTACTTTTTACAATGTGGTTTGTCAGGTTGACATGGGTTGATAAAAAAAGTTATTTTAAAATTCGTTATATATTTAAAAAACAGTACCCTCAAATGTCGTTACCACTATTCAATGCTTTTGTTGGTTGTATTTTTGTTATACTGATATTAAACTATTTAAGCTGTTTAAAAAAAAACTTTTACATGTATAAAAAAAACAACAACAAAAGAACATTATTCCCGACCACGTTCTATTACTTGTCTGTGCGTATCGATTTCGATTTTCCCTAGAGAGCATTCCAATAAGCCTGTCAATCCATCTTTTTTCCACTTTTGTTTTACTATGATAATGCAAATATCCTTTGTTAAAAGCTTTTAATATTTTTATCTCATTACTTTGTCTGTTCAGAATAAATAACGTATTCTATTTACAGTAGTAAGCAGACAATGTTAAGAACAGTATCATATTATTAAAATTACGCTACTATAACTGTTCCTAATTTCTCATTAATTTTATAATTTTATTTGATGAACATTTTGCATGCATACTATAAAATACATAAAACTGTAATGTTACGAGAAACTGAATGGAGAAATTTAGAAGACATTAAATTAAAGCGATATATCATAGGTGAAAATAAAAAATAAAACTCTGGTCTGCCTAAAAGGGCTATGAAATACGTATTATGTCTTTACTGCAAAATTAACTAAACTTTTTATTAAATTTTTATTACACTTGAAACGTAAATTTTAATAATAATTTATTCACCTACAAATAATTTATTATAAATATTAATTGCTTATTAATAAATATTAATTGCAACGCTTTTGCAAAAAATTTGTTTTTATTTTTTTGTACATTTCATTCGTTATAATTATTATTTTTTAGGTATGTTTTGTTCGTCGTCCAATGTGACTGATATAAAAAATCAGTCATATGATAAGCTTACAGGGGTGGAAGCGACATTTAATATATCCCACGGAAAGCCTGTTATTGACGTGTCTCATTGATTTGTAGTATTGAAACGCACTCTTATTATATTATCAGTCGATGTTTTATTTATTGTTTTATTTGTCACAATAAGAAATGCATCAAAGGTTAAAATGTAACGAAATTTAAGGTTCTCAGTTATGTTTCACACTTAAATAATTATACTTTTATGGTGAAAAGTTGGTAGTAAAATTTGAAAAACTCCTAGTAATCCATATAAAAAAAATATTACATTTAATTGATATATATATAAAAGCTTGAATATACCTACAGAAAATTTTGTTCAATTCACAATATTTTGAACAATTCTGAAATAAAAGCGTTACATCAGTATTTTGTGAGCCCTAAGAGGTAAATTTAAATCATTTATAGTATTACCAAAATCAATTTTTCGAAATTAGTTGTTTTAACCATAGTTTGAAATAAAATAGTTTACATAAACTGAATAGTAGCTTTGTTTTTATTTAAAATTTATTTAGTCATAGTTCATTCTTCACCAGGTTCAATGTTTTTGGTCTTTTAACAATTTACTATAATGCTTACAATAAAAGAGTACAGTATCTTGTAGTATGACTAACTACATCTTTCTTTATATATTACACTGCATCCGAAGTTAACGGTTTTCTTACTAAGATTGTAATATAGTTTACTTAAAATAACTTTTTATCGTATAAGTTAATTTATTGACGGTATTATTGCTTAGGAATGAATTTTACTTGTCGATACACATTGCAAAAATGATCATCATCATCATTATCAGTTGTGTTTGTTTACTGCTCGACATAGGCTTCTCCTAGTGCACGCAATGCAAGAAAACAAGGATAACACAATGTTGTTTCCCCGCTGGCTTTGTACTAACGACCTTCGGTTTATAAAGCAAGGGCTAATTCCGTTAGAATTAATTCAGTTTTTTATGACCATAAAGACTATCTGTTTAATTCATGAAAGCCACACTTGCAAACGAAATTCATAATAGTTTTAAATATAAAAAATATTGCATTAGACCCTATAAGAATACGGAATGCCTTATTTCTATGGATGCATATATATTTCAAATATTTTTTTATGTGTGGCCATAATCAGGCATTACCAAACTTTTGACTAACTCATTACTAAACGTGCATAGCTGTTGACTTCGTCCCCGTAGTAATTATAATGGAAAAAAATTCTTTATTTTTTCTTTAAAAAAAGGTACCTATGGTAATTCAAGCTAAGTAGACTGCTCATGTAAGCAGTCTTCAAGTGAAAATCCTGTCAAAAACGGCCTCCAGCTATTTCAGAGATTGCTCAGAACAGAAAAACAAACAGAAAGATGAAAATTAATAAAAAGTTAATTAGTTATATGTAGCGGTTATATATAACAATTTAACCATTAAAACAGTTTTTTGATTGTTTATACGTAGAATGTGAAACAAAGAGATAATTCACAAGATTATGTAAAAATTACTCCCTAAAGTTAACAGACATGTCATTTTAGTATGTATTAAATTTAACGTCGCCTAAATTCTAATTTGTACGTATCCATTAATTCTATCTTAAGTCAGATTACACACCGAACACCAATATGTATGTATGTATGTCAAACGATGCCTATTACGAAGGATAAAGTCATAAATCAATTACCAAGTACAGAAAAAACTTCTTGAGTCGTATCTCTCTAACCAATTATGGGGTAATTTGAAAAGCCTCCCTTGCTGGAAATATCACGATATTTTTTGCTATCTTAAAAGTTGTATATTTAAAACTTTTAGAAAATATACTTAACATTATTGTAGATTGTGAAAGTGATACCTACCTTTGAGTTCATGTAAAAGTGATACCTACCTTTGAGTTCATGTAAAAGCAAAAATTGCTATTTCATACTTATGATAAAGATTATCAACCTAAGCTTCCAAAACTGGAGTAATGACTCCATAATCACAAAACAAATTGTTAACAACCTACGTGAGACTGGGAAAAGAGCAAGTTATAATCTTCTTTTCGACCTGCCCCACTAAGTCGTGAAGCATACAAATTCCCATGTCTTACAGATTAACAGCAATTTTCTTTCAGCAGGAGCAAGCTTGTTCTGCCCGTAACTATACAGGAAATAGAAAAAAAATATTATAATTTGAACTTAGATAGCTCACATGGATTTTTTTTATTCGTTAATCAAGAGTAAAAACAACAATAACAAAAAAATTACATCGCTAACCTGTATCTAATACAAAACATCAGTTAATATAAATTGTCCCGAGAAACGATTGCCGAACAAATTTTCTCTTTTGTACGTTAATTTTCGTTAGCTACATTTTCTACTGTCAGTTAGAATTAATTCAGGCGTACCATTTGGTCTTAATTACTTACGAAAATAACGAAATAAAAAGAAGATGGCATTAGTGAACAATTTTTAAGTAATGAACGCGGGAGAAGTAAACGCTGCATTAATCAACTTTTCATCAAATTTGTTGTCTTTGTGCTGTAGAAAATGCAAAGTGCTAACGTTTATTATTAAAATAATTATTAAACAAATAATCTGTCCAAACGTTTTATTACTAAGCCTTAAGTAAATTCGTAGCAAATATATAATGTATGAGAATATGAACAACCATCGAAAAAGTTTAAAAAAAGCAGAAAACAACATCGGTTCTATTAAAATCCAATTTTATCCAGCCATACTGGAGAGGCGAGCAGAATTTAATTTCCTGTTTTTCAATGTTTGTTCATAAGTTCTAAGATCTGATGTTCCATCTGGCCTCGACGTTTGAATAAAAATCTACGGAAAATCAACTACTAGCCTAACCCATGTAAACGCAAATCCTAACTGCAACTTCTGTAAATAATTCACGAATAGAAACTGCAATCGTCAGTTATTGTTACAATTGTATGATTTTTCCAAAATAGCTAGATTTATCCCATGTTGCATTTGAATGTAGTACGGCAACGAAACTCAATTGCATTATTAAACAAATTAGTTCCATGTTGTCGTAAGTTAACGTCCGTGTGTCCCTTATTTTATGCTATACTCTATCACGGCTTAGCATAGGATTTAGTATAGGATAAAATATACTACCTACATATAATGAAAGAATTAAAAATATTATAAAACGAAATTTTTATACCTTAGGTTGGTTTTAATTGAAATTTCCAATGAGTTTTAATAAGCCTTTCTAACTTAGAGATGATGTATCTTTATAATAATAAAAGAAGTACTTTTTCAGTTAATCATCAATCCATACACCGAAACATAAAAATTTTAAATTTTCTTTTTTATTGTATTAATATCTACATGTTTGAATGCCTTATGTTGCTGCAACAAATTAATCGTTTAGACAATTAAATAACCTAAATCGTGCGTTAGTTGGATACAGTATCATCTGTATGAAATGAAACAGTGCTCAAGCTTGTTGCTGTAATGCGTACGCTATACGTTCCAGAAATTATTAAAGACCATCAAAGAGTACAAGTCATGCTATCTGGATCACTAACTCACTTATGAT
Source organism: Lamproptera curius (assembly GCA_029286875.1). Classification (NCBI taxonomy): domain Eukaryota; kingdom Metazoa; phylum Arthropoda; class Insecta; order Lepidoptera; family Papilionidae; genus Lamproptera; species Lamproptera curius. The sequence goes on from JAGSMT010000195.1 coordinate 376,924, forward strand.
ATTTACTGCTTCACCTAATACAAAATAAAGTGAATACAATTTGTGATAAGTCCCTTTACACCATCATCATTTCTTGTTTAAAAGGTAATCAATACTATTTATTGCGTCTAACAATGTATTTCATATTATATCGTTTTAGAGATCATGTCATGTCATGTCCCAACAATTCCACCATTTTAATAAAAAACTAAATCTCCATTGTACAAATTTACTCCGCTACTGAAAAGGATGATTTAAGGGTTGGCCAAGGTAAAAGCTGATGGCCAAACATCAGGGTTAAGTGTTCTCAGTAATAGCCGAGAATTCGTTACGATCTGGCTAAATACATTTTATATGTTTTAAATTTAATTAATTCCGAAGAGATTTTTTTATAAAAAAATACTACTGGGTTATCAGAATTTCTAAAATGAAATATTTGGATACCGTATAGCAGACAAAGTTTTAAAAAGAATGTATTTTACTTTTAGGTGATATTATCAATGCATTTCTCATACCTTTCATTTGATCTCTTTGTTCTAGCTACATAAAAATAAATCCTTCAGTATGGAATTGGTACTATAAGAAAATGATAAGATTATCATACCATGCCGCGAAATCTAACAGCTGACTTTTACATAACAAATATCTGAGACGTGCCCTCAAACGTTCGCTTTGTACTTGACGCAGATTATAAGAGTGTTATGCAAAATATAATTCTTTTAAATTTAAGAGAGATGACAATGTTTTCGTCCAAGCAATTAAATTTTATTTTAATTTTTTTCATTGTATCGTAAAGCATGAAAGGATATAGAAAAAATAATATTATATTTTTAAAGCAATTTAAATATCTTCAGAATTATTAGGTCTTGACCTCAGAAGCAACTTATATGTAGTAAGCCATCTTAGCATTTGGCGTGTGTTTAAAGGAGGTTCAAATCCTGCAGGGACTCAACAATTTTTTCATTGTTGTTTCTAGCTGGTTAGGCAATTTGGGCCGATCACTCAATTGTTGAAAGTATATGATCCATGCGTCGATGGACATGTAAAAGTCAGTCCACCTTATTGATAAATTATTTTTATATATAAATTCGGAAAAAGAAAAAGGTAATGATTAACTCAGTTGTCGATATAATCTGGAAAAACATTTATTATGGTTCCTTAGCGAATAGAGTTCTCTAACAAAGTTCATTGTTTGCTGAACAGAACATCAGAACAGATCATTTAAATATCAGTTATCCGATTAAATCATGTTCATACAGCATATTTACAAGCTTTTCAAATGCATAGGCTACATGCAAGGATAATAGTAGGAAACATCAAAATTAATTAGCTCTATTTAGTTGAAACTTGAATTGAGGTCGCTGTGAGTTCTCAGAGTTAAAATAGACAAATACCTAACTTCCTACCACCTTCAATTATATTGTTTAGTAGATACTTTCAAAACTATGTACTTGGACTTTTTTACTTATATTTGTACCAAATTATTTAATATTTATGGAGCATAAGTTAATCGATTACAATTTTTCTACCAACATCTCCATTAAAAGTAGTATATCTATTACATCACAAACATTTTATGCTTATATTAAATAGGAATTGCTGAACATCTATTGCTGGTTGAATAGGTAAAACTAATCAAATTTTAACAAAAAAAAAATACTGACTTCTGACAGCGTATAATTAGTTTGCGCAATATAAGCAGGTAACAACGTGCTCTCTGTACGAAATTGCGTCACGTTTTCTGCTACCACATTTCAGCAAAATGTTGTCTATGACAAGTTTTATGTCAATAGAAAGAAGATTTTTTTTGCAGCATCTAGGTAAAATATAAAAAAAACTTGTGCTCCGAATTGAGCAGAAGACAAATATTTAAAGTTGTTAAATTAAGTTTAAGTATAATTACATTTAATAATCAAATTTTCTATATGCATCGATGATATATCCTTTTGTTAATAAGGTTCTTACGAAAACTCTAGACAAACATGTGTCAGCGTGTTGTTTCCACAGAACTATAAAAATCTAAATGCATTGCATGTCAAATGTTGCGTTGCCACCATTCGCTATGTACAGATAACGGTTTTCTTTAAATAAACATGTTGAAAATAATTCAATCAAAAATATTTCAGTTTGTTTTATTTTTTTATTTACAAAAGTGACATTTATAATCCCAACATAAAAATTATCTTCTAAGTAAAAAATGTGTACTTTTTGTCCTTTTTCTTTTTTCTAAAAAATCGTAGATTTTTAGAAAAAATTAGACAAAATTGAACGGACCGACATAAAGTGTTCTTATGGGTTAGTGTGAAACCTAAAAAATTAAGTCATGACACTATTTAATATTTTATTTTACACACATTTTAAAATAAAATACTTACAAAAAGATTGTGATGTAAACTTTAAGGATAGATATTTATTTATTTGTTATTAAAAGTTAAAAAAGAGTATAATTTATAAATAATAGATAATATTTAAGAGTCGGGAATTTTAAAAATGAAGCATTTTTAAATTATTTTTCCTAAAGAAATAATATTTGAAATACTATAGTCTTCAAATTCGTGTCACGTTACGCATCTTCTACAGTAAATTTCTCAAGCCTCAATCTAAAAATTCATTTTTTTTACGTCCCTTGACGAAAAAAATTCCCCCTTAGGTTTTTCGTAAATTGAAACTCCACAACATTATTCATCCGTCTTTTAAAAAAGTCGGGAAATGGTTGCGTTTGTGATATCGGTTCTATAAATAAATTATACCAAAACTGGTGATTAAGAAAAGCTCACTAACATGGGCTTTTTTATAAAACTTCATTTGCCGGACCCCCTGCTGTTGTAAATAAACTATAAAGAATAAAAGATTTATTTTGGACAATAAAAGTTTAAATTCTTTGATAGAAATTTGTTAAATTATAAAAATTAAATTTAAAAAAATTTAATGAACCCAAAATGGGACTATAAAATTATCTTGGACTGTCTCTCTTGTTTTACAAGCAGCTCACCCAAATTTCCCACATTGGACACGTGAAACTAATGCTGAAACATTATAGTTTAGACCTTTAGCCATTGGGGCTTGGAAAAATAAAAACGTTATGCTAAAAAAGGACGTTCCTTCCTTTCGTAAGATGTGCTTCGAGATGCTTTTTTTAATGGGTTTCCTGTGAGGTACCACCCAGATAGAACAGTGAAACGGTCATAAAAACTATGGTGTCCCCTACCGTAAAAACCAAGAGGGTCTTTGGTGAAATATTTCGTATAAAAAAGGGGGTGGAAACAAGTAGCCGGCCTCCCATACAAGAGGGTGGTTCATTCAAAAGGTCCGACATTGCCCTTGTTGAAGTTTGGCTGTTTAATAATGCAAACAACCACAAACAACCAGTATCAGAACTGCTATAATAAAGGGGTTATAATCACAAAAATACTTTAGCCAAAAATCAATAATATATAACCAATTTCAACTTCCTCATACCACACTAAAACAATTAAATTGAATTCTAAAGAAATAAATTATAATTCTTAAATTTATTTAAATCTATAATAAAAATCTAATATTACATTAAATTTATAGGTAAAGTTAGCGTGGAAATTTCTTTTGGCTGTGATTTAATTGCTGATTTCACTTTATAAATTTTTAAATAAATTCCACGCAGCACAAAAGGGTAGATTGGTTATTTTTCAAAAATCGGTTGTTACTTTATGCTTTACGTTCTTGGGTTAACTGTACAAGCTAAGGGAATAACAAATTTTATTTTATTCTGATTATTTTAAAACTTTAACTTTATTTTTAACTAACTAGTACAAACCTATATTTATACCCCTATTGAAATTAAAATTTTTTTTTTTCAGTACAAATTTAAATTCTAGGCCCTAGACCCTAAATAATTCATGAAAAGGTTCCTTTTATTTTTTGAAGTTGAATTTAATTTAATTAGTTGGAGAGGGGAAACGACATCTTCAACTATCCCTGCTTTTCAAGGCCCAATAAAAAACGTTAACGGTGAGTTACAATATGGGCAGGCACAAAAAAAGGGTCCCGGACGGAATGTAATGTCAATTAACAATTTTTCAAATTTCTAAATTTTATAAAAGAACCGTAAATTTAAATTAAAAATATATAAGAGGTAAAACATGAGAAAAGATATTATGTGTTCCTTTGACGTCCAATTTATTACGGGAATACATCGCTTTTTCCTTCTCCCTGCTGCTAGATGCCCTAATTTTTTGTTCCTGCCTGCACCTAAGCGCCACCGCAAATCTTAAAACTGTTTCAAATCGGTGACCCATACTTCATTGTTGCGTTTTTCAAACGAGTCCGTCGCTAGTTTAATCTTTAATAAACGTTTGTAAAATTTTCAAACGAAACGTTTTTCCATGGTGAAAAATAAAGAAAGGTGTTTTTTGGGGTTAAGTGTTTTCCTTTTAAAATGGTGAAAAAAGTACCCGTTACCGAGAGCAAGAAAAAAGCCGATCGCCGATCTCCCGCAGTGGAGCACGGAGAAGGATAACCGTCGGGGAGTCTCCAGGGGGGCCGTCCCTTTCGCATGCGGATACGTTCAAAAACATCGGCGTCAAGGCGCCCGTGCTTCGCACTCGGGGGCGTCCGTCCGCCGCGTTGCGTCTGACTTGGAAAGAAGGTTTGGGGTAGGTCCCCAGGCATCAACTGGGACATTTTTCCAAAAAAGTCCTCCCAAAGACAAATCGAGAAGATTTGGAGCCCGTCGACCGTGTTTAGTGGCAGTTAACCAAACGGCCAAGCCTCTATAGGACATCATTTTGCGACCTTCATCACCCATCTTGGAAGGTCGCATTGCCCCGCGCGTGCAGGCACTATGCTTCGGAACCAGTTCAAACCCAAACCCATATGGGAGGTGAAATGGTGGTGGTTTTAAAGACCAATTTAGATGAAAATTTCCACACCAATTTATAGTCACAGATGCATCGGACTTTCTGGGGCTTTGAAAACAACAAAAGGCGGAATTTGGAGCTTTCGCGTTGGCATTAAATGCAAAAGAGATTATGGTGAAGCCACCATTGCAAAAGGGCTCGGACTCAAAATTAAGTGATTTTTAAAGCGAAGCCGGACGTATATATTAATAAAAGAGCGAAGGAGGAACAAAAATGCCTCTGTTGCTAGAACGATAAACATTCTTCTTGGAATAAAAGGTCTTGTCCCACACCACCCCGGGGATTTACAAGTGGAAGCCGACCATCTGGCATCGCCGGCTCAGTGGCATCTCGAAAAGACGCAACTAAAAGATTTCCTGCTTGGCGAAAACCGAGCATGATCTTTTCCCGAAAATGCGTACGTCGTGCGGAACTATGTTACGCCAGACTTGCGGACGAACGCCTGTTATCGGCTTTCAGCAAATGTTGGCAGTACAACCGCCTGGGTGTTTCCTCCGCCGGGCTAATCCCACAGTGTTACAACACCAACACACCGTCGGGCGTTTTAAGTAATAACCCAAAGTGGAAAGACCTTTTGGAGGGCGGATGTAAAATGACTGGCGAAATGCCACCCAGATAGCCTCCAGTCTCATCACTCGGTTAGGAAACTATCCTATTAATGAGATCTTGTCCAAAGCCAACTGGCAACATGAATGTACATTTAGAAAGTTTTATCAAAGACAAATTTCAATAGCATATAAAGCTATCCTAGAGAAATCATTATCAAAGTATTTTAGTGTTTCGGGTAAGCGGACTCATTGATCACATTGTTGCGTTTTTCTTTCGTTTCAAATAACTACGCCACCAGGAGATAACAAACACATCTCATTCTCGTAATGGACTTCGGACGTCAAATGGAACACATAATATTAAAATTTACCTTACAATAAAATTCGAATTATGTTTCCTTAAACGTCGAAAGGCGTCTAGAGTTATGTCTACCTGGCTATATTAATACCATTACACGCCGAATAAAGATAGAAATATGGCGTCTCACCATAGGTTTAAAACGAGTTCGCAAGATTTGCACTAGGTGGCGCTTAGGTGCAGGCAGAGCAAGGGAAAATAGGGACATCTAGCGGCAGGGACCCCAAAAAAAAGCGACGTACTCTCCGTATGGACTTCGGACATCTAAGGAAACATAATACAAATTTTATTGGAAAATTATAATAATATTTCACCGTTACTTACCTTTTTATCGACCTTGACAAAAAATGAAACCCCATTAAGGGCGTGTGTTTTTCGTAAATTGAAACTAGGCAACAATATCCATCTCTTCCCTTTGTAATAAAATAAAAATACATAGACATGGATGGTTATATCGCTTTTATAAATTGGATTACGCCTAAAACCTTTACCGATATAGACGAAATTACTTACGAGAATTTTTGTTATAATAAATTAATTTAAATTATTTACTAATTTGGTTAAATCATATTTTTTATAGATGCAAGTAATTATGAAATTTAGACCAGTTTAGGTAGGAATCGACAAGAAACTAGTCATTTAATTAATTTAATGCTTTTGATATTCTAATAGTATAGCATTTACCTAGAGCGAAGTTTTTCATTGGCAAAATGTAGTTTTTACTTACATCTCAAAATTAAATTACTATAATTAAAATAATTATACCGCAACTCGTTCTTGTATCTTGTATCAACAGGGGACGCTTATAGTATAACCTCCAATTAATCTATCACCATCTTAGCACTGATTACTCTTGCTTACAAAACCAACTAACCTTAAAAGCCTAAAGCTGTTATGTCTGAAAGGCTGAGGTTTGCTTCATATTTATTATGTATACATGTAGCAATTGCATAAACTTCTAGTATGTTTCATTTCAGTCAGAATATGGTTCTGCTACACCACTACTGATTATACATATGGAATGTGAAAATTTAAAATTTTGCCAACTTGTATATAGGCTAATACTTTTTGGCAGATATTAAACTGGACTATTTATGCGAGAAAATAAATGACGCTGGGATGTTTAGGTTTTATGTCCATGGACGTCGGTGACCACTTTAAAGTGATTACCAGATCTGCCTACCAGGCCAATGAAAAAAATATGTGCTTTATTTGATATTGGTTTTAGTAATATTAAGCAGCTTGCCCATTATAAAAGGACCCTTTTTATTACAGTAATGATATTTATACATATTGACTGAACTTAATTTACTAAGCAGAGAAAGATTTACAGGTAACCTTTGAAAAGCTGGAATTAATTCATAAAAAAATAAAATTATTTATTGAATAATAAATAGTAATGGAGGCCCAAACTTTAATGTAGAAAATCACCACTTCATCTTTATTCAACTATTAGGAACATAAAAAAATTATATAATTGATAAAAGTGTACCAATTATAACAATGTTCCGAATCATGTCGAGTTAAATTACCTAGAAAGTATTTAATTGCGTTACGTCTTATCGGTTATAGTTATAGGACAGGCAAAAATTTAAATAATTTTTTTTATTAACTATCAGTTTTTTAATTCTTCTTTTATAATTATTTCATTTAATACTATTGTGTAAACAAACACTATAGCATTTATAACTTTATGACGTATTTTCAGTAATAAAGCGTTTATAAAATACAAATAAAGAAAACGTGGAAAAAAGAGTCATGGACATTTCTGCGGTGAATGTAGTGGATAAAATTTATGTTCTACTAGATAAAAAATACCGAAAAAGATTTAGAATCTCTGTCAAGTCAGATTGCACATGTAATTTATTCAACGCTCAAAAGCCTGAATTTATTACGTCAGTACGAGATCTACTACTGTGCAAATCAGTAATATATAGTACTACGGCTTAGTAATTATTATATGAATTCAATTTTAATAATAAAAACGTTTCTACCACAAATCCGTTTCAGCTGCCGTTAAACACAACCACAACAAAGATTGTTAGTTCTCAGAGCCATGAGCCCCTTCCTTTATTCTGCGAGTTAAGTTCCTCAGTAACATTATTGTATTTTCTGGTAAATGTATTAGATATTTCCAGCTATTAAATGAGTAAGAATATAATCCAGTTCATTTTCACCTAAATATCATAATCATTGTTCCTATATATATAAATTCCTATTATTTTAAGTTCCTATATATAAAGTTATAACTTTTTGGTGGTTTGGTTTTGAATTTAAATATATATTATGTTTGACGTTACCAAAACGTATATGAAAAATCCATGACAGAAAAATGGCGAAGGCATGGGTTAGGGTTGACTTATGTCCAGCTGTGGACTAACACAGGTTTATGATTATGATGATCGTTATGAAATTTTATAAGAAAAATACCACTTGTCTAAGCAATGTTTTTAATATTGTATTCTGTCATATTGTGAAAAACTGTTCCTTCAAGATTATATCACAAATCAACCTCTAATTTGCAAGTTCTCACTGAATTTCATTATTTCTATAAAATGGACATCTAAGGTAGTAAAATCGACAACAAGTGTTTTAAATACAATTACTGTGAGATTTTTTCCGTTTTACGAATCGAAAAAATTACAGATTGTTTTAACTTTATTACATTATTTTGTTGATTGTAATAACAAGTCGAAAACGAAACATGATCCCTATGTTGGATGGGCATGAAAAAAAGTCAGTATAGGCGTAAAGGTGTATTCTAATCTACTGACATCTATTTTGAATATTTTTAAGATAGATCTGATAGATTAGAAACCGACCTCATTATAACTTGAAAAAATAGATAGGAGAGGAAAGTTAAATTTCAGAACACGTTTGGACTGATGCATGCCGACGACGCCATGTCAAGTTATAGTTGTATGAATCAGATCAATTATTAAAAACAGGTTGATTGATGATGTTTTAGTTTCATAAACGAAGACTATTAAATTTCTTTAATTACTTTCATGAAAATATAAATATGTAAATTTTTTTTTTATAAGTATGTAGTAACCGTAAAGCATTTGAACAAAAGAAGAACATAATTTGAATGTAAATATTAACTTTTAGCATTACGAATTCCATTAATGTCAATAAATATAAACCACTTGCAGTGTTTCATGGCAGCTTAGAAATTTGCACGACTTAAGAACAAACGGGCGGAGTAATTTACATTAGTTCAGAAACTCGCGTAAAATTATTCGAAGAATAATTTCATTCCCGTTCTGCGTATTAAATAAATGTCATATAATTGCAACCATTTAAAATCTTATTTCACGAAAATAAAATGTGTTTATATAGAACACAATTTGTTAAAGTTGATTTGATATCCGTTTTTATTTCATTGCTAAACGAGGCTTGGCAATTACTCTTTAAACAAAATTAAAAATTGCTAAGCTTTTTCTGTAGGTGGTGAACAAAAAGTTAAGACGTTCTTTAGTTTAGCTCTAAATTTTTAAATTAATAATACGTGTTTTATTGTGTACGAAAGTTTAATTTTACTTCAATTCTTATTATTAACATCGCATGCAAGTAGCTAATTTTATGTAAAAGTAAACGATAATCACCACCCTCAGCAAGATCACAGCACTTCACTTACGATATCTTCAACTACAAAAATGTCGAATTTGTCGAAATTATGTCTACGCAAAACCCCTTGAGGACAGCATATCGAAAGGTTTGATACCTACAAGCTCAAATAATTAACCAGAGTTCTTCAAGGATACTGTGGCCAGGGAGTTGGTGAAAGCGCCGTAATTTTAAGGAGCTCGTCTTCCAGGATTCTTGGTTTGCTGCGCCAGCGAGCAAAGTGCAGCAAACAGGTCGACGATTTGGATACTCCGCAGTAGTAGAAAGGCACTTTTGCTATCAGGTATGCCTGAAATTCAAAATAGAAGACTTCACAAACGTATTTCTCCACGCAATCCATAAACATCTGGGCTTGGATGGGTTACTGAACGTGATATAAGGTGTGCCATCGTCTTGGGTCACCGGCAAGCGGCAACATATGCCTCTGTTGAGTTCTCCGGTTTCGATGTCAGGAACAAAGTTTGGAAAGCCAAGACTAGAAAGGAACAGCGATTTCACTTAAGGAGTTTCTCACGCAGTTAAGGCAGTCAGTTTTCGTTAAAGCACGACTCCATTTCGGAATGGGCCTCGTGTGGACCCAAAATGGTGTTATACATGTCAAAACTGCAGCTAAAGTCGATAAAATCACCACAGAGGATCTGGCCGCTCCGTTTATGGCTGTTTTAGTGACGTTCTGTAATATACGATTCCTTTATTTTTTCTTCGATTTTTTTTCTTTTTTTAATTAGTCATATTTTTCTTCTTTGTAATTTTGTTTTATTTAACTGTTTTCGTTATATTAAATATGTTACCAATAGATTAATGTTAACTCAATAATTTTCGTTGTGCTTCTCTTCTTTTTTCTTGTTTGTTCATTAAATCTTTTATTTTTTGTTATGTGTGCTGGCGGGTGTTGCAGAATTTATAGTTGCTTTAATTGTGCCACATGCACTTATTATATTTATATTTTAGCATAATATTATTGGGTATATATATATATATATTTATATTTTAAATTTTTATCATAAATGATACTTCATGAAGATGACTTACATTATTCTGCTAACTGAATCTACGGTTTCAAGTGACAGTAGTAGTTTAAACTCATTTAATGAATCTCTGGATCACTTCTTGAAGGATACTTTTCAAACCGTAATAGTAACTCATTATATATCTGTCACATAAATGCCAACATCCCTAATCACTTTGATGAGTTAATAAAGGATTTTCTAATCCTAACATCACGCTGTCCTAATTTCTGAGGTTGGCTCAAACCTCACTTGTCTCAACTCTTTACCCTCTTCCAGCTTTATTCTCATCGAAGGCCCGTCTAGGTAAAAGGTGGAGGAGGGGTCGCAATTCTACTCAGATCTGATCTACCGTATAAGATCCTAGCTACCTCCTGTCAATATTTAGTGACTGCTGAGTACTTTTTCTTGAGGTTCTACTCAGCGGTGCCAAGTTAGTTTTAGGTGTTGTTTATTATCCGTAAATGCAGATTATTTCACTGAATTTGAATTGGTTTTAAAATCTTTAGGTTTCAGAATAATGCACATCATGTCATTATGGGATTTCAACATAATCTCCTCTCGATTAAAATCAATCCGAGCTCAAAACTCCTGCATATAGTCGAGGTCAGTTTCTTTCCAATATTTGCCTCTTCAAGCACCATTTAAACCTCTCTGGGAAGATACTTGGCTCGACTTATCCATCTAATCCTTCCTTGGTTTCCATTTACCAATTTTTTTCAATCACGATTTAATTTTCTTCTCTTATCTCCTTAAATCTCCTAAGCCCAAACCTAAGGTCTTACGTGCGATCTTTTGCTAGGCTAATGTTGATCATACTGCAATGATACTGAAAAAATAGAATCAGGATCTGTTATTGAAGGAGACCATTGACAATAAAATTAACTCTTTGAACTCGTTAATAGAGAGTTGCTTAAGCATTCACCCGATTAAGAGAATTAAGTTAAAGCGTCACCATAGCTTCACTGGACTAACTGAGGAAATTCGTATGGCGATGAGACTTAGGGACCATTACCTTTCGAAAATACAAAAGGATCGTATTGATGAGGAATGGTCGCTTTACAACTGAGTCAGAAATCGATGCAATCAGATGATACCAATGCTAAACCTTTATATACACGAAAATATTGCTCAATTTAATCCTGCCGATATATGGAAATTCCTATGGAACTCTTGGTATCAGTGAGTCCTTGGTTATCAAATCTTCCTATTTCTATTTGTTTAGATGATTTAAATCACATGTTCACCTCTACTTATTCATTAGATCTTTTAACATATGCGAATCTATTTCTTATTTGAATGGTTTTGCCGCGATCCTTGTATTAAATCCTTTAGAATTTCTTCCAGTTACTACAGATGAGATTAAAAGCTATTCTATCCATTAAATCCAGATAGCAATCGGATTTGACAAAATCGTCGACGGATGATTGTCCGATCCTTGATTATCTCCTACCGATGTTCAAACATATGATTAACTATTCCTTAGATTCAGGGACTTTCCGTCATTATGGCGTGATGCACTCATCCATCCTCTTCCAAATGTTTCAATCCTCACTTTTAAATAATTTCCGACGGATCTCTATTTGCCCTTCCTTAATCCAATGTCTCAATTGATGTTTATAAACAACTTTTCTACTTCGTATTCAGCAATAAGCTGATAAGTCCTTTACAATCAGGCTTTAGACCTGGGACATAGTACCACCACTGCTCTGAAGTGACTTGGCGATAATTGAGCAGGTATCCGGAACTCTAAAGGTCACAGAAGTAGTTCTTCTATGACTTCACCAATGCTTTTAATACCGTCAGTCATGATATGCCTAATCTTGCAATCCTCTCCCAGAAATGATTTCTGATGAGGTGCTAATAATAGTTTTTCTTCATAGACTATCAGGGCGCATCAACATTAGTTTCTGTAATGTAGATCGTCATCAGAGCTGGCTTCAGTCTTGGATCTGGCGTTCCTCGAGACATACTTTCCCCACTTTATTTTCTGTAGTAGTAGTTTTAGTTTTCTTACATAACTTCGAGGCGTATCATCATTTATCTGATGAATCGTCATCAAGACTGGCTATAATACTTGAGATCTGGCGTTCTCGAGACATATAGCTTCCAACATTTATTTTCTGTGTTTACTAATCTTATTTCCATACAATGCTTCAATGCTGGCGTCTATCATCGTTTTATGCAGATTGAGCCTCAAGTTATACTCTCAAGACCATGTTTGCAATTATAGCTCTAGCAGAATAATTAGCTCAATTGCGATGATCTTGGCTAATAAAACACCATTGCGATACAATTCGATGCTTAATCTCGTAATGATCCTATCAAATACCAAGCCATCGTTATGTATCGTCGCGAGTCCTTTTGACCTAAACTTGATTATCCTAATACACTTCCGCATCACGTAATCTTATATACGATCAATTTCAATAACAATGTAGTAAAGCGTAAAAATCTTGTTCTAGCATGTCTTGATAACCACTCAGATTCTGACAACACTCCCTTTACAAATCCTGCTTAGGAAGTACACGAAATTTGGATGCGCTGTCATAACTTACAGAATAAATTTTAAAAATCTTGCCGACTTCAGTCGAAGATTTTGTACGCTCGTCAGAGCCGTAGATTTATCAATATAATTGATTACCGTATGTGACTTATGCGTATTTGTAGTATATGCAGATCACCTCATATATATACTATGACCAGTAACTATTGAATAACATTATGTCGATGTCGTTATTCATATCTCGTATAATATGATCACGTATTTATATATGGATATCCAATTAATTATTTACCTATTCGCCAGCGACGCTCGTATCAGCCTATTCACTTCTCTATTCTTATCCGATTGTGCACTCCTGACACACATCTTACTGTAGTCGAATCTAGTTTTCAATAGCCTATGTGCAAAGGTAAATAAATACATAAATATCTCATTCAGTCATGCGTCATATTTATCAACAAGTCTTGTTCAAGTTCCCATTTCACCGTTAATGAGGACGTAACTGTCCTCTTTTTTTACAGAGATTCAATCTATCCTCCTTTAACATTAGTAACCTGCTTTTAATTTGGTGGAAGTACACAATTTCAACGAAAAACTTATAAAAACCGACGTCTAAGGATTTTATTCAGTGTCTTTATCAAGAATAAGTCATGCTTCGAGTAAATAGCATGTTCGCCATGTACTGTATGGGCTAATATAGTACATTTAGAACAGTTTATAAGTTATTACTTGTAATATTTTCATTATATATAGTGAAAAAAGGCATTCTCACAGTCAACAGAGTGTGTGAGTATTAACTATATAGTATATACTATAAATGACCATACTATATATTTATCATATGGATTATTAAATTAACTATTATAAATACATGCGTACATATATCATAATTCATTCCATTTGAACTTTGCTTACTGTTTGTCACTAGGCCATGACAAGCACCTTACCACACTAAGTACAAAAAAGAATTCCAAGCTAGAAAATGCTTTTTAGCATTAAATCCCATTTTTATGATGTATTGTCAATTATGTGTAAGATAATAAATAATGAATATTCATTACAGTTTGCCCAGTCTATATTTACTCTAGCAACGTTACTGTTAAGATTTATAGTAAGTAAATGAAATAGTATGTTGTATTTTTTATACAAAAGATGATCAGTTAATTTTATGAAATTTGATCAACATATTTAACCTCTTGTAAAGTTTAATTTACATAGTAAGACGACAAAAGTTATAGTAAACCAGTCCAAATTTGTTGATTTAAATATGCGCAAAGACAGGTAGCGTTATTAGGCATTATTTCGCCATGTGTCACGTTAGGCTTATTCGTTATTCAGAAAACAGTTTTAATTACTTTTCTTTTGTATAATTTTTTAGTTCCTATATAATATAGCTGAAAAAGCAGGCATTCTCTCCAGTCAACCCAGGCTGGTGATTACTAAAGTTACATCTTTAAGGGTAAATTTGCATTTTCATGTATTCTTAAATATTAAACTTGAATATAAATACACACATATATATATACAGGGTGTCCCATTTAGAATGGATAATCCTTGAGCGCCATAAACAGCTACCAGCACTCGAAAAAAATACAAAAAAAAATTCAACTGGTACTCAAGTCATGATTTTTAAACGAAAATCCATTTTTATGATGTTATTGTCAATTTATGTGTACAGCGACGCCAAATTAATGAATTTGCTTACGTTTTTGGTGTTATATTACTCCTCACAGACTATACTATTACAAAAGTAATAAATAACATGAGTATCTATTGTACTTTTTAACAAAAATATATCAATTTTAATTTTAGTATGAAATTTGATCACAAAATAATTTTGACAAAGTTTGAGAGTGTTTCATGTAAAAAAAGTATGAACCCAAGTGGCCAAGTATTTAAAAAAATGCGCAGTTAATACAGTTTACAAAATGGTATAATACATCATTTTATCTAATACTATTACGAACTTATTGCTATTGAGATGCAAAAGGGTAACTAAGACGAAATTGAAAAACAATTACCTAGTCTTAAACAGTAACAAAAGGGTCACTTTTTGTGCACTAGGGACGGTGTAACAATACTATTTACTACCTGAGCGTGGCCCAAGCCGTCCATTTTTGTTTACACGAGACAAGGATAGGTTGATTTTGTAGAGTATGAGTGAGTGAGAGGAGTACTATGTTCAAACATTTACACTGTAGACCGGTTTGGTCATCATCGGATCGGTTTCAGGCACATAGCAAAGACATTTACTTAGTGCGTCTCTCGACTTGTTCAGTAACACATGTGTGCATTCCTTTCTCATTTCTCCGTGAGTTTGAATCAGTGTTATAACGACGACTTCTGGCTACTTTATTGGACTACCCGTTTTGCTTACTGATTTGGACTTTGTTTGGTAATTTTACGACGCCTTGGCTTGTATCTCGACTGATTCTGTGAATCAAAATGCCACGCATTCAATGCACGCACAGAATACGCCAATATGCACTTCATCTATGGTGAGTGCGGGGCAACGCAAGTGCCGCTGCAGCCCTTTATAGGAAAGTTACCCTAATCGCGTCATCCAGATTACCGTGTTTTCATCAGAGTCCACAGTTGTTATTCGGATGGCAGAATACCTGGCAGCGGCATTGGTGGTACGAGCTCCGGAAGACAAGTGAATATTAATACTCAAGATGTTGTGCTTGATGAAATTCAGAAGACCCATCTACCTCTACAAAGACAATATCACGTCGCACCGGAATCCCAAAAACGACCGTGCACCGTGCACTGAAAATAAATAAATATCATCCTTACCATATTAGACGCGTCCAAGCTCTGCAACCGAGAGATTACCATGCAAGATTGTTTTTTTGTCGACAAATGCTTGACAAAATAGAAGAAAATCCACAATTCTTTGAAAAAATTCTATGGAGCGACGAATCTACATTAAAAAAAGACGGATACTTTAATATGCATAATCTGCACAGCTGGCAACTCTCAAATCCAAATCTAATGCGAGAAGAGAAGTCGCAATACCAGTTCAAAATAAATTATTGGACTGGTATATTAAATGGGATAGTTATTGGTCCTTTCGAACTGCCGGGAAATTTATCTTCCCAAAGTTACTTAAACTTTTTACAAAATGATCTCCCAACCTTATTGGGAGAAGTGCCTGAGGAGATAAGGGAATCCCATTGGCTACAGAATGATGGCTGTCCTGCACATTATGGTGCGTCCGTTCTTATTTAAATGCCACATATCCAAATAAATGGATTGGTCGTTTGGGTCCCATTTTGTGGCCTCCTCGATCCCCAGATTTAAACCCTCTTGACTTTTTTTACTGGGGTTGCCTAAAGGAAGAGGTGTACTCGAAAACGATTTCAAATTTGGAGGAATTACGCAGCCGTGTTCAAGAGGCCGCTTCAAAAATAAATGAACGACGCTACGCACGCTTTCTTAGTAGAGCCTTTATTAGAAGATGTAGAGCGTGTATTAGAGTCGGTGGCAGACAATTTGAACACCTGTTATAAATAAAGATTGTTTTATGTACACCTGCAATTTCTTATTATTAAAATTTAATAATATATTTATCAGTTTCTTTTTAGTCGTATTTACCCTTTTGCATCTCAATAGCAATAAGTTCGTAATAGTATTAGATAAAATGATGTATTATACCATTTTGTAAACTGTATTAACTGCGCATTTTTTTAAATACTTGCCACTTGGTTTCCATACTTTTTTTTACATGAAACACTCTCAAACTTTGTCAAAATTATTTTGTGATCAAATTTCATACTAAAAATTAAAATTGATATATTTTGTTAAAAAGTACAATAGATACTCATGTTATTTATTACTTTTGTAATAGTATAGTCTGTGAGGATAATATAACACCAAAAACGTAAGCAAATTCATTAATTTGGCGTCGCTGTGCACATAAATTGACAATAACATCATAAAAAATGGATTTACGTTTAAAAAAATCATAACTTGAGTACCAGTTGGAATTTTTTTCTTTGTGTATTTTTTTTCGAGTGCCGGGTAGCTGTGCTTTGCGGCGCTCAAGGATTATCCATTCTAAATGGGACACCCTGTATATATATTAAGCATGCAAATTGTACGTAACCAAGCGGAACTAACGAAACTTATAAAAAAATTAACTTGAATTTTGATGATTACAAAAACTTACGTGGATGTATCGATATGTTCTCTGTCATGCATATTTTTTAATTTATATATTCTTTTCATTACCTATGGTTTAATGTTTTTAACAATCCGAAATCCGTACTGAATAAATTAAATTTAAACCCAAGCGTAATATGCTGGCTGTAATGATACAACTAGTTCATTTTGCATAGTTCGGAGTACAGACTAAAAATAATTATTTACAATTAAGATCTGGGAACCCCCTTCAGACTGGCAACGAGACAGATGACATCTCAGTCTACCCCGTGACCACGGCCGCTGGAAAGTGTTTCAAACGTCGGGAATAAAAATAAAATAAACGCGATAAAATCCGTAAAGTCATTTTATTAATAATAAGTTTTTACACTTAGTCAAGTTACATTCTTTTGTAAAATGTTGTATTAATGTAATGGTATTAATTTATTAATATTATATAATCATATTATGTAAATATAAATATAATATATAAATGGATAATATATATATATATA
Organism: Lamproptera curius; assembly: GCA_029286875.1. Taxonomy (NCBI): domain Eukaryota; kingdom Metazoa; phylum Arthropoda; class Insecta; order Lepidoptera; family Papilionidae; genus Lamproptera; species Lamproptera curius. Next base: position 394,505 of record JAGSMT010000195.1, read on the forward strand.
TTATTATCCATATATATATATTATATATAATTTTTACTATTGTAAATGTAAGCAAAAGCAATAATTTCCATTGTTTCCATTTTGTTTTCTTCGTTATTTACCCACTACGCTGGTCCAATGCGGGTTGGTGGGTGATCGCCCAAATTGCCCAATCCAACTGGGAAACAACAACGAAAATTTGTTGAGTCCCCGAAGGATTCGAACCCACGACCTCCGGTTTCTAAAGCACACGCTCTACACCACTAGACTACGTAGGCAGTTATTATACTGCTATAATGTTATTTATGTAATGATATAAAACTTTTTGAAATGAATTATTAGTCGAATATTTTTTTAATACCGGGAAACTCTAGAGTAGTTAGGATGATGTAAAATAGGGCTTATTTTGTTAGCAAATAGTAATTCTTAAACAAATATTATTGCAACGAAAATGTGACTTAATAATAACATATCGTTTAAAATAGTAAATGATTAAATCGCGATCAACTCAGAATATGGCTACGTAGGAAGCATTTAATGTTTTCTATAGGACCAATCGAAACCATAAATCTGTAACCCAAAAAAAGGTGATACTTCATTATAATCGTTTTATATAAAGAACATGAACAAAAATATTCAAAAAGTTTGAAATAACAATGTTTTATACTGCCTAATCGCTTTAACTCTTTTGGAGGAGCCATCTTCTACCGTCATCCATCTTCCGTGATCGTTACAAATTACGAACAAATGGTACAACTGGATTAAAACTCAAGCCCGCAGTGAAAAGTGAACCGAGAGAAAATTACTTTAATAATGACTTCAATTACCGCTTATCTGGCTCATTTAAATGATTTTGTCAATTTCACATTTTGCACAGATAACTTTATTGAAATAGATTTTATTATCGTCTTAAAATATTAATATCTACCAATGATCAATAAAATTTTATTTTCGGGTTTTATATTTATGATTGTTGGTATTGGTTGCATTCTTAAAGGCAAAGGTGGAATTTTACAGGAATAATATGGTGCAAATATTTTTTTATAAAAGTTCATTACAAATACGACAGAATTTTTTAAGGTGGCACAAATATGTATCGAATAATTACCGAAAGACAAATAAATTTTGTACTTGCGTTTCTAGCGATAATTTGTGCATTTTACTTAAAGGGACATCCCCATAATAAATGTATTAACGTTTAGGACGGATGAAACAAATCAATATTGAGTTATCTTTTATATCTTTCAGCTAGAATAAGAGAAATTTACATTTGCGAGAATGTAATCCTAGAATTTATTACTGTAAAATGCTAATGGGCTCACCGAGAACTCGCGATAACAAGCATCGCGATTCTTTTGCAGGAAACTCGTTTGTTTTAACTTTCAACTTTACTTTACAGGACTATAATTATCAACTTTTATATGTTTTAACTACGATAAATTTATATTTTTTATTTCACAATGTTAATAATAAACTTACAAAAAAATGTTTTACAAAGTCTAATGTATCAATTATAAAGTTATGTATTGTGGGTTTAGATTATTAACAATCAACAACTGCCTCCGTAGCCTAGTGGTATTGGCGTTTGCCTTAGAAACTAGAGGTCGTGGGTTCGAATCCTGCGGGGACTCAACAAATTTTCGTTGTTGTTTCCTAGTTGGTTAGGACAGCTTGGGCCCCATTGTCTGAAAAGGAAGATGATCCATGCGTCGGATGGGCATGTAAAATGCGGTCCACCCACCAACCGCATTGGACCAGCGTGGTGGGATACGGTCCAAAACCCTTAATGGATAGGGTGTATTAGGGAGACCTTTTCCAGCAGTGGACTGTCAAAGGCTGATGATGATGATGATTATTAACAAAAATAAATTTTAACAACTTTTGACAAATATCGTTTCACAATAAAATATTAAACTTGTCTAATCTTGTACCTTTAAGATAAATGCATCATGCCTGAACTAACCAAAATATTAAACGATAACAACATATTTAATACAGGAAGAAAAAGAAAATATAGAAAATAAAGAATATTTAATAAAGGAATAAATCTTAGTCTGTATTTCACAACAAATTATTTTAGTTAAAGAATGCTTTTAAGATTACAATTTCAATGTAATTGATCAGATTGTATGACAATTTGTCAATGCTTTTGTGTTATTAAAACACTAGTGTCGAGGTCTGTTTGTTTAATAAGAATTGGGAAATATCCTAATTAGTTGGAAACCTAATATTACAAATTAATTTTCGTTTACCGTTGACATGGCAATATTAAATTTGCAATCGTTACTTCAAAGAGCATTTCAGCTTAAATTTTGACAAAATTTACAAACTGAACCACAAACGCTTTGTTAGCATGAAATTTATTTAGATTATTGCGATTAATGCTTTTAAATCTGAAATAGATTAAGTTCGTTTTAACATAACAAAATTCAAAATTTTAATATCTTTATTCAATACTGAAGTGAATCATTCGTTTATTGATTTAGTTTATTGCGATTAATGCTTTTAAATCTGAAAAAGAACAGGTTCGTTATAACATATCAAAATTCAAAATTTGAATATCTTTATTCAATATAGAAGTGAAACACTCGCTTTTTGGTTGTCAATGACGCTACCACCAGGTTCGAAATAGCCGCAAGAAAAAAATTAATAAACATATAAAAGGATATAAAGTAAAGTACGTAGAGTTAACAGTTATTTTTAAATTACGTTGGGTTTCTAGTAGCGAGGAAAAGATGGTGATTATGTCACTATCTCATGAGTATGAGTAGTAGTATAGAGTTATTTTACACGATAATCAAATGTTTTGAATATGAATATATAATAAATGGTAGTATACATGTTACATTTATGTTAAAATAAATTAAACACAATTGAATTATTATAACAAATGTTACCTAAGTAATCTGCTACAGATGTAGGGACTATACATCTGTACCAGATTACTAAGGTAACATTTTAAAACTAAGGTCGTGGCTAAATAGACCAATCGATACGGATAAAACCTCTATTCGCACACTCGGCAGAGTGTACAACCCCGGATGGACGGGGTCTGTCGCCTGTTCTTAGCGCCATATCCACTTTTCCTTAAGTAAATCGAACCATCTTTCATCATGTTTTTCAGGCCTTTCAGGCGTGAATGAGTCCTTGCCACTTGTCTCGATTTTCAGTCAGATCCTCCCACTGACTGCTGGGATGTTAAATAAAAACTTCAACTTCTCCGAGCCAAAGTCACCAGCGCAAGCGAGTTTGATCTTTGCAGTACATATGTCCCAGCGGTGCTAGGCAGCTGGGTCGTGGTTTGAATAGCCTAGGTCGTCACACGGTCCTTCCTGCATTCGTTTGTATTCTGCTTTGTGCATGGTTTTTATACGAGTATTTTAGTTTTAATCGTATGATGGTTTGAATTTTTACTGTCCTAAGCTTTTGTACGAAGCATTGTGGTTGCTTGGCCAATGCGGGAGTGGATCTCTGCTTCTATTTAGTGATTAATCGATATTTGCGAACACAAGTCGCAAAACTTGTCGACCACCTCCAGTCTTTTACAGCCGTAATCACTGGAGGTTCCCAGACACATTAGTGCGAGAATTTCGGTCCTCTTTGCAATTAAACACATTTCAACACACAAAATTTGGCTACAATTCCCTGGAGCTGAATCTGATCATGAGCGACAAAAGCCGCGTCGTCCGCAAAGAGAAAGCTGTAAACAAAGATATGCTCTTTGTTACGCTTAGACTTGAGCAAGGAGATGTCATACAGCTTTCTGTCGGGTCGTGAGTGAAAGTGAATGCCTTGTTGTTCGTAACCGAAAGCAACTATTAAGAAGCGTAAGTAAAAGTATAACGAAAAATGTTGGTGCCAGAGCGCATCCTTGGCGAACGCCAACGAGCGGCATAGGCTGCAGAGTTGTGAACATTGTGGAACACTGTGAATACATTCGTAGAATGAATGTACTATCTTTAGCAGTCTCGGCTAGCATCAGATTCAGGCAAGAACCAAGTATATACCCTCCTTTATGGGCAGACAGAGTTAGCGGCCTTTGAATTTGAATTCTTAATATTTGTAGTTCAGATAGCCAAATACAAATCATTTATTACATTCAATCCATGTAAAGTTTCATATTAGCTTAAACATAGCTTCAAAAAACGTCGTCCTTAATTAAGTACTTTATATAATTCAAAAAACAAAGCTAAACTACACTAGTACATATTTTGTGTAAATTGAAAACCTGAAAAGTAAATTGCGATCACGAATAAATTGTTGTCATCGTTTGGCTATCGAATCATTATTAAATACGTCGCATGACTCGTTCGCTTTCAACTTTGATGCCAATATTTACTATTTATGTTAGTTTAGAGTTTTCGTTTAATTTCTCCTGTCCGAGGTTAAATAATTTAGAGGTATTACTTCTTTGACACATTACATCAAGTCACATTACGTGACTAGTAACTTTATTTTTATATAAAATTCCTTTAGTTATCATTAATTCTTCATCAGAAGCACCGTTTCATGTCATTATTAATTTATTGTCTTCCTTACCATAAGAGAGTTTCTTATAATACTACCAGGTACTTCTTTTTTAACCTTTAGATATAATGTGTTCCATTAACTCATTAATTTCAGTTGCTTCGCTGTACTGTAAGCTCTTTGTTTGTTGAATTTTATAGTGTTTTCTCTGTTAACTCAAATAAATTTCAGGCTGTTAGCTTTCTGGTTTGATTAAAACTATTTCGAACTAAACAGTAAGATTACTCTGTATCCTACGTTTACGGTTTTCTTATTAAGATTGTAATAGAGTTAACTTAATATAACATTTTATTGTAAAAGTTAATCTAGTGACGGTATTAGTTCTTAGGAAAAAAAATATTCGTCAATACAGATTGTAAGAACAATAACTAATTAATATTCATTCACAATTTTTATGAGCAAAGAGACTGACGAAAATTTAAGAAACGTTGTTATGATATGCATCATAATATTGTTATTAAGTATATTAGCATAAAATCTACAATTAGATTTGAAATATTACGTGCGTTTTGTACGAAGAACTTAAAATAAAACAGATATTTTACTAGAATTTGTTTAAATTGCTTTACAAAAAAGGCATTTCAACTTATTAGGTGTTAAATTGAACCTCGTCTAAATTCGAATTTCTACGTATCCATCAATTCGATCTTAATTCCGATTACAAGCCGAGTACCGATACGTACTTAAGTATATCACGAATGTGAAGCCAGTTATACAGGATAAAACTTCTTGAGTCATATATCCCTTACCAATTATGGGGGTTATCTAAAAAGCCTTCTCGCGTGAATATATCGCGATATTTTTTGCTCTTAAAAGTTGTATATGTATATCTTTAAAAATATACAATTACCACTATTTTAGATTGATTAAACAAATGCATTTGTAAGTGATGGCTACCGTTGAGTAAATGTAAAAGCAAAATTTCCTATTTCATACTTTTGATAAAGACCATCAACCTAAGCTTTCAAAACAGAAGTAATCACTCCAGAATCACATAAAAATTGTGAACAACCTACGTGAGACCAGCAAAAGGGCAAGTAAATTCATAATCTCGTCGGCACATCGGCACCCTACTAAGTCGTGAAGCAAACAAATTCCCATGGCTGAAAGATGCCATCTTGCTTCTACCATCGAACAAGCTTGCTCTGCTCCTCATTAGGACTTAGATTTCTTTTTTAAATTTTAATTAGAAATAAATCTAAAAAAATCTAAAAAAGAACATAAATATGAACAATTTTGGACTTAAATTGCTAATACACATTTTTTTGGAAAATTTTTAATCATGAATAACAATAACAATAATAAAAAAGTTACAACGCTTGCCTGTATCTAACAGTAAACATTAGATAAAGTTAATTGTCCCGTGACACAATTGCCAAGAAATTTTCTAATTTACACATTTATTTTCGTTAGCTACATTTTCTACTGTGAGTTAAAGAATTAATTCAGACATACCATTTGGTCTTAATTAATTACGAAAGTAGCGAAATTAAGAAGATGGCAATAGTGAATTTTTACATATTTTTTCATGCTATAGAAAATGCAAAGTTGTACCGTATACTATTTAAATAATTGTTAAACATATATTGTGTCCCAGAGTTCCGACAAACTTTTTATTTTAACGTGTGTTTAAAACATTTTATCAGTAAGCCTTTTGAAGGATATTTATCGCCGATATAAAATGTATAAGAATATGAATAACCATCTTTTCGATCGTTGTTCAAAATAAGAAAAGCAGAAAACAACATCTGTACACTATAATCCAATTTATCCAGCCATACTGGAGGGGCAAACAGAATTTAATTTCCTGTGCATTATTTTTCAATGTTTGTTCGTAAGTTCTAAGATCAGATGTTCCATCTGGTCTCGACGTTTGAATGAAAATTTACAGAAAATCAACTACTTGCGTTACCCATGTAAACGCAAATCCTAACTGCAGCTTCTGTAAATTATTCACGTACGGAAACTGCTAATCAAAAACAGAGCGCCTCCAGCAGCGGTCCCGACCGCACGTGTTCGCCGCAAGTCTCAAGCTCGCTTCGCAGAAGTCATCGTCCGCCGCCGTGAAACCGTCTCGCTGCGCCATCTGCGTTTATGAGTGCACCTGCGCTCATAGAGCCTTTTGTCGCACCGCTGACGTCATCGCGGAGGAATTTATTGCGCTACCTCAAGCGGTCGGCTTGTACGCAGCTGTGTTTTGCAACTCGTTTGCATAACACAATTGTGTTGCTAGCTATTTTCTTAGGGTTATTTAATTCTGTTTCTTGGCAACTTCGAACAAGTCGTTTTAACGACTTTACTAGACCCACCGAACGTTTCAACATTCTGTTTCCTGTTTCAGAAGCAAGTCAGAACACCTCCCTGCCGTAGCCGGCAGGGCGGAAAGAAAACTATGCCCGGCAACCGCCGGGGCACACAGATTGCGTCAGACGACGCCGCAGATGTCTCGCCTAAGCTAGACAAGTCACAATCGGCATAATGGTCAACCGGGAGCTCGCTACTCGCTTTGGTCTCGACACCAAGGCGATCAGCGAAAGCTCGGTAAAATTATACATGAAGCTCACCGACGCAGTCACAGGCTGATCTCGATACCTTCCCGACCAGCCTACTCACCTCAACTCCCGGACGTCCAGGCCATTCCTGACGATGATAGCGACGACAATTATGTCGACGTTAGCATCCGCACGGAATCGGACATGGAGGTCGAGATCTAAGCTCCCAAACCGATCAAGATGACGGCTTCAAAACCGTCAAATCGAAGAGGAAGCGCAGGCACCTCGTCACCCGCACCGTCCTTCCGTCAAGGCTGCAAAGCCGGACATCCCAACAACCTGCCTCAGCGGTTCCTAAACCGTCGTCCTCCCAGACGACAAAAACCTCAACCATCCATCCCGCCGATCCCAGACGCCCCCCGGCCCTTCGTCCCGCCCAGCCATCCCAGCCTTCCCAGGCACGGCTTCCCGTAGGGAAACGCCCACCGCCCATCTATATCCGCGAAAAAGAGAAATGGGTCGAGATTCGCTCGGCCCTATCAAACAGATTTAAATTTGAGGCCTCTGATAGCAATCAGGGATCAAATGCAATTAGAGAAATTCCGATGATTTTAGGAAGGTGACCTCTTTCCTCCAGGAAAAGGAACACCAATATCACACATTCGCGCTCCGGATTAACGCGTACTTAGGACAGTGGTCAAAGGGCTGCCTAAGGAGATCCCATGCTCGGAGATAACTTCGGCATTGAAAGAATTAGAGATTCCCGTCCTAGGGGTACAACGTATGTACCACCCACGCACCAAACGCCCTTATGGTATGGTGCTAGTCACGCTCGAGCGCACCAAGGAAGGTAAGCGCATTTACGATGTCGAGCAACTGTGTGGGATCGGCCGTCTCTCTTTTGAGCGGCCTCATTCTAACGGTTTGCCAGGGCAGTGTCACAACTGCCAAATATTCGGCCACGCTGCGCGGAACTGTTTCGCACGCCCCCGTTGCGTCAAATGCCTCGGGGATCACGGTACCGCATCCTGTCCCAGACCCAAGGACAAAGAAGTCCTCGCCACCTTTGAACCTCCTGCGTGCGTTAACTGCCGCAATCCCGGCCACACGGCCAACTACCTCGGCTGCCCTAAGGCGCCAAAACGCAGAGTCCCTGCGATCCCGAGGGAAGCCTCTTCCAGGCGACCACCCAATCCTTCAAATAGCACCGCATTCCCACCCCTCCGTCCTTCCAACGCTGGCGTTCCGCCCCGCGTGGCAACAGCCAGCGCCGGAGCCGACTCCGAGCGCACAGCGGCCCGCCGCCGCCTCAAAGAGCCAGCATGCTAGCCATAGCAATGGCAGCACTGGCAACAATGTAGCATCATTTTTAAAGTCGCTAGATCTTTTTAATCTAGACGAGCTAAATCAAGCAGCAGATGACTTTAGTTAGGTTTTCCCTTCTTGTTAAATACAAGAATTTAATTACTGCCCTTAAGGCTTAGGTAGCGACACCCTAGCAGTAGCCAGACACACCCTACACTTAGAGTGTAGGACATACACACACACTCATGACATCGGCCCCACCGGTGAGGTCGAATTTACACACCCTTTGCTATATGACACTGTAGCTTAACACCATATTAGATAGGAGCGTTGCTGGAGTTTCTTGCGCCACTTCTTCTCCCAGCGCCAACGCTTTAAGAAGTGGTAGTAAAATTTAGATAGAGCTCTTCTAGCTATTAAATGATCATTGCAAAGCGTCTGAATCGAGCCGAGGCGTCGGCCCACCTGGGCAGCCCTCGATTCAGCATGCTAACGGGAACCAGAAAAGTGACAGCCCAAGCCTAGGCTCCCCTTCTGGGGGCCCTTGGTGAAGTTAAGTCACTTACGGGAGACAACGCCTGTGAACAGGGCCCCGAACCGGTTATGTTCTAATAGGTTTTATTCCACAGAGCACGAGACCCATCAAAAAAAAAAAAAACTGCTAATGTCAATTATTATTATTATTCTATATTTTTTTTAAAAGCTAGATTTATCCCATGTAACATAAGTATGTAGGTACGACCATAAAGCCTAATAGCAAACCAGATAGTTCTATGTTGTCGTTAGTTAACGTCCGTGAGACCCTGATTTTATGCTATACTCACGGCTTTGCATGGTTTTTTCTGTTTAATAATAAAAATCTTTATTTAAACTAAAGGTACAGCATTAATATACAGTGAGAAAGATACATACAATACGATGTATATATTGCTTAAAATGATTGAGCACATTAACATTTTGGTCTTGATTTGCGTTTGATCAATGACCCTGCACTTGGCCTGTAACCTGCCTTTCCGGTATCAGTATAAACGATTTCCTGGTCCTTAAGGGTGTTTTGGATTGACGAGTATACTTTACTAAATTAAAATATGGTAAAGAGCTGGAATGTATATAAGATTTGTAATGTTGAGACAGTGTACTCCATGTGTTTTTGTAGGGCAGTTGTTTGGCTTTTCTTTTATATTGTAAAGCTTCGGGTTGAATTTAAGGTAGCAATGAGTAACAAAGTATGCAGTGGAGTATAAATAGATTACGTACTGAGATTAGTTATCAATCCGCATAAAGTTGGTTAGGGGGTATAGGTAGGGTTTTTTATCATTACTTTGAGTACAGATCCCTGCGTCCACTCTAAGGGGATCATAGTTGATGTGCGCCTCCCAAGCTGAGATACAGTAAGCGTGTTTCTATTACTACATAAAAAGTGGAACCACGCCTAAAATGTACTATCCTAGAATAGATTTAAAACATACAGGCATTGCCACAAGATTGTGAAAAACTTTATTGTTTTATTTAAAATTGATTGGAAAAATGAACCTGTCTATAACGCGGTAGATTGTTTGCACGTTATATGAAAATCCATTATAGTAGTATTCCCAAATAAAGCTTTTGACGATCTCGCATTACGTTTTACGTATATATAATTCATCATATTAAACTTTTTCATCGTAGGGGTTTTAAGTCAAATATCAAGATGAAATATGTATGTTCGTTTTTTTTTTTCTCATTCCATAACACAATATAAATCTGTAACAACACAATTAAAAAGGTGCAAAAGTAATAAAATTTATTATAAACTATATAAATCTTTATAAACTTCACCGAACAAAAATAAGTATTTCGGAAAGCCGCGGATTGTATTAGGGGAACGCTCGTGTAATTCGGGGTTGAAATCTCGTTATAGGAAAGATACTACTATATACTATGATTCTACTGCGATTATCATCATATCAGGAAAACATTTAAACGTCAGTGTTATCTTAGTAATTGGACACCTAAATCCTTAAGTAATATTTATCATACCCTTATTAGAAAGATTTGGAGAAGCTTATTTGCTGTGAAAATGATATTACTATACTGTGCTCTGAAAAATACGCAGTCATGTGTGAATTTCATTATTTGTATCTGTTTACATTGAGTTGCTTACAAAATAGTTTTTTACAGAATTGCGTATGTATTTAAAGTAGTATTATTTTTTTCAAATTAGAGTAAATAATTTTATAGGGAAAAATCGATAAACATGACATGTAAGACAATACTTTCAGTTTTATCACCACATTAATAATATTTAAAGGAATACGATTAATAAATAATGATAAACAATGCTGTAAGTAATAGTATTTTTAGGTATCAGGTCAGTATCACGTTAATATCTAGAGCAATAAAAGTACAATAAAATTGCCACCACAAATCTCTGTAAATTAAATTTTAAAAACAAAGACCTACCACATAACTTTTGTACTAATGTACAAAAGTTATCTGGTCAGTCACAATTTACATTTTAATTATCAAATAATTTGCGTATTACAGTTCATCATCAGCCTGTGTTAGTCCATTGCTGGACATAGGCCTCCCCTACAGCACGCCTTCTGCATTAGGGGGTTTTTGGACCGTATCCCACCACTTTGGTCAAATGTGGGTTTGTGGGTGGACCGACTTACATGCCCATCCGACGCATGGATTATCTTACTTTTCAGACAATCGGGTGATCAGCTCGCATTGCCCTAACCAACTAGTAAACAACAATGAAAATTTATTGAGTTCCCGCGGGATTAAAACCCACGACCTCCGGTTTCTAAAGCACGTGTCCTTAACACGGCTACAGAGCAGTTACTTGTATTACTTACAGTTAGTTTTGTATAAATGGCCCCTACAAAACCATCGTTTTACATTTTTATGCATTACATTTTTTTTAAACCTGTATGAATCGTCCAACCTGAAAAATAATAATGTAGATTATGTATTATTTCGAACAATTTCAATTCAATTAATTATAAGTTATTTTACAAATCGAATTAAATATACTTCTGAAACATTAGAAAATTTCTTCTGTAACTCTATATAAATATAATATAATTTTCTAATTCTACGAAAAATTTAATAAACCATTCTTATTTTAAATAATAAACGTTGATGACGCGTAAAGAAATTCATCGCACGTTTTTTCTTTTTCTAAACTCCATTGCTATTCTTGACGTTCAACGTAAAGAATATGTTTTGTTGAATAAGCCAGCATAATGGTACAAAGATTTCTATACTATGGCTATGGAAAAAGTTTCTTTTCTATTTATATATATTGTTAAGAGGTACGTTGACTTTATAGACCTACCTACATATATTTCCTTTAAAATCAACTTTAAAAGTTTGTATTTTAGCTAAAATTGTTAATGTCAAACGAACAAAACAAGAATTTTTACGGTTTAGTGTTTACATTAAATTAGCATTGCCGAAAAATAGCATACTAATTCCATTACTTTAAAAAATTTACCAAATAAGTCCTACAATAAAAAAAATCTTATAATATTTTGTTATAAAAATTTTCCATTTCTTAGTGGATTTTATTAATAAAGTTGCGTGGAGTTATTCGGCCAAAAATATTATTATTATAATGTAGATTTTTTTAAGTACTTTCTAGTTTGGCTGAGAGGAATATTTGTATTATTTAATAAAATATGAAAATGTATAGGCGTATTAAATATAATAAGCAATAAATAAATCCCAACCAGACAGAAACCCTCGACAAGGGAGATCAAACGTCTGACGGATAGGTTGGAAGAGAGAGAAACGGGAGGAAGATGCGAGCGGTGTCTAGGAGCACAGCTTTCTGCATTTGACCTAGAAGCGGACCGTCACGGAGCCCCAGCCACCTCAGGTGTTCGAAAAGGCAAAATTGGATTAACTTGTTTACAGAAACGTCTGTGGGAATAATTTCAGGCGGCATTCGATACCACATGTCAGTTAACTAGTGAGTAAGTCCATTATTATTATTAAAGTAATGGAACTTCTATGGTTTTTATACAGTACGTAATAAATAAGCTTGGGAGAAAGCTACGAATATTAAAATACCTTGCGTAAACTGAAAAGTTCTAAAAGGTATGGACATTTATATCTGCTCTTATTTTCAACAAAGACACTCCCTGATTGACTTATGTTTTATCATGAGCCCAATTTTACTGATCTTAGCCAGCCCCAATAAATGATTAAGCTTGTTAAAAGTATTTTTAAAGTAGAAGATTACTTCGACAAAGTGAAAGACGATAACTTACAAAATGCAGTTCTTTAAAGATTTTAAGAAGTAAGCTCATTTTTCACAAATCAATTTTATATTTGCTGAATTGTACACCCTTTATTATTAAAATATTTTATATTACTGTTAATGATTTATTTCAATCCGCCATTTGGCTATATCAAATATAACTTAAATATGAGTTAATCTTTAACCGCATTTTGACTCTACCTTATTTATTCTTTATCATTTATAAATGTAACCCTTCGTTAAATCCGTCTTTGTTTTATTATATAAGCCTGGAAATTTAAAACAAATTGCAATCTAGTAGGGAAATACAGCAGGAACTGTATCATCCTGACAGGTTTCATTCACAGCTTGCTTAACGTTTTATTATCTGTTTGTGTTTATGTTATTTTGGTATTTTTATCACAGAAAGTTTTTTGTTTACATTAAAATATAGAAAGTATTAAAAGTAAAACAAACAAATTTCGTTGTAAATTTAAATTTCTACAAGTTTTCTTCAGGATATACCATCAAGCCTTATGTAATACAAACATAAAGTGTAATTACAAACTGAACATCGATAAATGTATGCTGTCAAACAATGTCACTCACGACTAAAACCAATGACCAAATATAAGAATGAACTTCTCAAGTCCCATCTCCCTATCCAATTATTGGCTAGTCGAATAATCTGTTCGCGTGAAATATATTGAATTATTTACGTTCTCCTTGTTAAAAACTTGTTCACTTAGTGCTTAATTTTAAAATTAAAATACGCTTATTAGTTTGGACAAAATAAAAATGGAGGTTAAAGATATTAAATGTAAATATATATGTTTTTTTAAGAGAATATCTGGAGTCTATTATGGAAATTGCCTTGTCAATTTGATTTTGTACCAAATGTGTTGGAATCTATGTCACTTAAAATTAAGGAAAACAAATTTTAAATTTATTCATACGGGCCTTTAACATGTGCATTAAAGAAATTTTTATGTTTTAAAAGTTATACATAAAATTCATGCCTAAAGCTTCTATTTACAATTAAATGTTTCTAGTAAATAAACAACTGTAGGAAAAATATTTCCCTCCCTCCGTAGCCTAGTGGTATGGACGTGTGCTTTCAGAAACCGTGGGTCGTGGGTTCGAATCCTGCGGGGACGCAACAAATTTTCATTGTTGTTTCGTAGTTGGTTGGGACAGTTTGGGCCGGTCCAATGTGTCTGAAAAGTAAGATGATCCATGCGTCGGATGGGCATGTAAAAAAGTCGGTCCACCCACCAACCCGCATTGGACCAGCGTGGTGGGATACGGTTCAAAACCCCTAATGGATAGGAGTGTATTAGGGAGGCAGCAGTGGACTAACAAAGGCTGATGATGTGATGTGAGGAAAATATTTCATTCCTGGAATAATAAAACTTTTTTAACAGGTGCATATTTCTAAGTTTCTGCTAAATAAAATTTACCGGGCACTTTTATTAAGTTTCTGCAACTGCTACTTTACGAACTTAGAACACTTTGTCTCTTTTTTGCTGCATTTTCTACACCGATTTTGTAGACCAGTTAGTTAAAAAGTAAACCTAAGTTATACGTATATGTGTTACAATATAATAGTATCAATGATGGAATAATCTATAAAAAAATTGAATCTATTATTCAGTTTTTTATTTTTTTTACTATTTATATGTTATGTTTATCGAAACTCGGAGCTAAAAAATTCTGTTATTACCTTTTGTAAGTTATCCGTAAATATGTGAGCTGACATGTCATCAACAAAAGCACAAATACGTCAAAATATGATTAAAGAACTTTTTTTTGAAAATTGCATTTTGAACAAATGTAAAAACATTTAAAACAACAGGAAATATATAATACTTTTACAACTATAGTTGCCATTTTATTTAGAAGAAATATCTTCTATTGGCGTAAATATAAAAAAAAATCTAAAAGGATAAGTTGAACATTATAAACAATATTGGTTACTGGTGCATGAAGTTTTCCTAGCTAATTTTTGCACAATGAAAACTTTAATTCAGTGGTGCCATTTGTTTTCAATTTCGTATTATAACAAAAAGATGACTCTGAAACAATTTTGAATAATTAAATGGATTGTGAGAAGAAATTAGCACAGTATTAATCAAATTTTCAAACTTTTTTGCTGGCATTAATTTATCTTAGAACAAAGTAACATCCAATTGGTTGACACGAAATGTAATATATTTTTTTTTTATTGCAAACGCAGACGGACGAGCAGTCGGGCCACCTGATGGAAAGTGTCACCGACGCCCATAGACATTGGCAATACAGGTATCACCAACGCACAGCCTACCGTGAGACATAGTATGTTAACTCTCGTTTACCCAGTAAATACGCTGGCTACGGTGCCCTTCAAACAGGAACACGGCAATGTTTTCACACTGTGAAGTCAGCAGCAAAAACCTTCACTCAGCGTATAATCGTCTGCTTCATGTCCTGTTAACCGTTCTGACTTCACCCATCCGTCATTCCTCGTACAGGCGATTCACTTGTGGAATGAGTTACCTCAAGAAATCAGAATTGCGTAATGAGTTCAAATGGAAAATAGCAAGAAATTCTTAAGTCAATTACAACAATGAAACAGATCCTTCTATTTTAAACTGATATTTATAACTATATATAAAATAAGTGTGTGTATGTTCATGTACTTATGTACGTAAGTTTATGTAATTATTCATATATACCTATTATATTTATGTGTATCTAGTATAGCAATATGTATTAGGCATATTTGTATTGTGTACATATTTATGTACGTGTATTACCTTTTTTAATATTTTGTCATTTAGTACTTTTCAAACGATCCAATTCCTATGCATAAAACCTTGCCTTCTCTTTTTTTTAATTATTGCACCTACTCAACATTCTCTTAACCACTCAATGGTTGACTGGTAGAGAATGCCTTTGGCATTAAGTCCGCCATTGTACTGATTTTGTACAAGAAGAGTAAATAAATAAATAAATAAATAAATGAATGCGTGTGTGTACGTTAAACGTAAAACTCACGAGATTATGTTAACAATTGCTCCCTAAAGTTAACAGACATGTCATCTAAGTAGGTATTAAATTTAACCTCGTTTAAATAAGAATTTCTCCGTATCCATCAATTCTAACTTAAGTCCGATTACCAATATTTTAAATGTATGTCAAACGATGCCATTTACGAAGGTGAAGTCAGAAATCAATTACAAAGTAGAAAAAAACTTCTTGAGTCGAATCTCTCTAACCAATTATGGGGGTAATCTGAAAAGCCTTCTTGCGTGAAAATATCGCGATATTTTAGAAAATACATTAACATTATTTTAAATATAAAAGCAAAACTTGCTTTTTCATTTTTGTAATTCATCTACCTAAGCTTCCAAAACCGAAGCAATGACTCCATAATCACATAACAAATAGTAAACAACCTACGTGAGACTGGAAAAAGAGCAAGTTATAATTTTCTTTCCTGCATACCCCACTAAGTCGAGTTTTTTTCGAGAGTAAGATTAGAAAGTTTAGACGTTCTTAACTTTTGCTCTTAAATTTAAATTTATTATTCGGCAAATTACAATAATACAATGTTTTAAATTATCTTCAAAAGTTTATTTTGTTGTTACTTCATACCACCAAGTTTATGTAATTAATATTTGCAAGTTATAGTCACCACCTGCCACAAAAATTGCACTTCACTTCACTTTATATTAACCAAATTCACATCAAACAGAAGGTCTAATTTGGCACAAATAGTATCAACACAGAACCGACTTGAAGAGAATATCTCTAGGATGCCGGATGACCTGCAGACACAGATCAGTAATGCAGGGTCCTCCAAGGACACTGTTGCTAGAATTGCCTGAGGACTCCGTAATTTCAGGAGCTGATGTTTGGTATTCTGAGTTTGCTGCGTCAACAAAATAAGGAGTGCTAAGCAGGTAGACAATCTTGACACACATAGCCGCAGAAAGGCACTTATTATTTCAGGAGTTCCTAAAAGAAAAGGAAGAATGCATCAAACTGATCTTAACATATTCCATAAAAATTTAGGCCTAGATGAAATTTCATCAGATGAAATAAAAATCTGTCATAGACTCGAGTGCCCAGTAAGCAGCAGCAAGACCTATAGAGTCAGACTCTCAAGTGTCTCTATCAGAGATGATGTCTGGTAGGCCAATACTAAACTAAAGGGTTCAACGATGTCATTAAAATAACTTCTAACCTGAGTAAGACAGTCAGTTTTGTAAAGCCGCTTGCATTTCGGTATGCGGCCAGTATGGACACGAAATGGAATTATATTTGTAAAAACTTCTGGTGACATCCATAAAATAACCACGGATGACAAAGCTTGCGCACTCACTGCAAAGCATCCACAGGCGTCAAAAAACGCGCCCTCCAAAACCTGAACTGTGATTATCTCCTTTATCCATTTAACAAATTTACACAATAAATACATTTTTTTTTGATTGACTTAGTTAGGAATTTAATTAATTTATTTAATTTATTGGGGTCGAATTGGGATAGCCCCAATTCGGCCCCATCGATATGAATCGAAATATGAAAGCGGCACCGCTGAATGGTGGAAGAGGTTTCATCTCCTACTTGCCATGGACTCTTAGTAAGAGATAAAAGTAAGTAATTCATGCTTAAAATCCAATAAGTTAGACATACGTATGAAAATCAATTATCAATAATTAGGAGCATGATTTACATAAAATAAGGCCGTCCTTAAAGTTGCAAAGAGCCCCAAACATAGTTTGTAAAAAGAAAAAACAGCAAAATATAAAAAAATAGCTTAGAAAAACTTTTTGCTTACAAGCAAGTTCTTGGGAAGTAAAATAAATTTCAACTATCATACTGCTTACTATGGAAGTAGCACCAAAAAAAGCAGCATTAACGGTGAGTTACAGTATGCAGGTAGGCACAAACAAACGGCCCCGGCCGGAATGTAATGTCCAATTTAACTTAATTAAAAAATTTCTATAAAAGAGAGCCGGTAATTCAATATAAGAGGTTAAAACCAATGCAGATATATATAATATGCAGAAAATATTATTTCACTGTGAATTACCTTTTTATTAACCTTGACAAAAAACGAAACCACATTAAGGGCGTGTGTTTTTCGTAAATTGGAACTCGGCAACAATATCCATCTCTTGCCTTTGTAATACAATAAAAATACACAGACATGGATGGTTATATCGCTTTTATAAATTGGATTACGCCTAAAACCTTTACCGATATAGACGAAATTACATAAAGATTACTTAGTATTTATGTATTGTTTTTACTATAATATGTTTAAAATAAAATTTTTATGTAATAAAAATACCTGATACTAATATATTATACCTATTTTATTCAGTCAAATATTTGAATTTTATAAATTATAGACTTTTTAAATTTACAATTGTATCTTCGTTTTCATCTTCAACTTATTCATTAAAATGACTGCTAACAGTCAATTTTTAAATAACCCCAGACTTGATACTATCGAGTTAAAATACCCGACAATTCTATAAATTGACAATTTTGTAAATAAGTTCTTAAAAGAATAAACTCTTAAGGATTACATTTTTTTTCAATGTGAGAATTTTTGTTATAATAAATAAAATTAAATTGTTACTATTTTGAGTTAAATCATATTTTTATAGATGTTATGTCAAAATACTTATGAAATTTAGACAAGATTAGATAGGAATCGACAAGAAACTAATCACGTAATTAATTTAATGCCTTATATATTCTAATAGTACATTTACCTAAAGCGAAGTTTTTCGTCGGCAAAATGTAGTTTTGACTTTCATCTCAAGATTTAGTTACTTTAATTAAAATAATTATCCCGCAACTCGTTCTTGTGGCAGACAGGGGACGCTTATAGTATAATCTCCAATTAATCTATCACCATCTTAGCACTGATTACTCTTGCTTACAAAACCAACTAACCTTAAAGCCTAACGCTGTATGTCTCAAAGGCAGAGGTTTGCTTCCTTATTTATTATGTATACAGGTAGCAATTGCATAAACTTCCAGATTGTTTAATTTCTGTTAGAATATGGTTCTGCTGCAAACACTACAGTTATACATATGGAACGTGAAAATTTAAAAATTTTGCCAACTTGTATATTAGGCTAATACTTTTTAGCTTGAATATTAAACTGGCTATTTATGCGAGAAAATAAATGACGCTGGGATGTTTAGGTTTTCCATGTTTTTATATTAACTTTATGGTACCTTTTAAAATAATTACTGTAAATAACGAACAAAAATTGATACACATACACATAGATATTTTTTAAAGATGTAAAATATATGACGAGTCTAAATATGTGATATTTCTTATACGATTTATATACCATTTGGTAACGTTTAAACGGAATAGACATTGGGTTTATTATTCAAGTTAGTCCTGAAACATGTCCATGGACGTCGGTGACCACTTTTAAAGTGATTACCAGTCTGCCTGCCAGGCCAATGAAAAAAAATATGTGCTTTATTTGATTTTGGTTTTAGTAATATTAAGCAGCTTGCCCACTTATAAAAAGGACCCTTTTTATTACAGTAATATTATTTATACATATTGACTGAACTTAATTTACTAAGGAGAAAGATTTACAGGTAACCTTTGAAAAGCTGGAATTAATTCATAAAAAATAAAATTATTTATTGAATAATAAATAGTAATGGAGGCCCAAACTTTAATGTAGAAAATCACCACACGCGCGTTACTTACTTCACCTTTATTCAACTATTAAGAACATAAAAAAATAAAAGTGTACTAATTATAACAATGTTCCGAATCATATCGAGTTAAATTACCTAGAAAGTATTTAACTGCATGACTTCTTATCGGTTATAGTTATGGGACACGCAAAAATTTATATAAAATTTTGATTAACTATCAGTTTTTAATTCTTCTTTTATAATTGTTTCTTTTAATACTATTGTGTAAACAAACACTATAGCATTTATAACTTTATGACGTATTTTCAGTAATAAAGCGTTTATAAAATACAAATAAAGAAAACGTGGAAAAAAGAGTCGTGGACATTTCGCGGTGAATGTAGTGGATAAAATTTATGTTCCACTAGATAAAAAAGTACCGAAAAGATTTAGAATCTCTGTCAGAGTCAGATTGTACGTGTAATTTTTTCAACGCTCAAAAAGCCTGAATTTTTTTACGTCGTGCGACATAATTTTATTACATTACATTTAGTTAGCATAAATGTCTTAAACAGTTGTTTTACTCAATAGTTAGTAATATATTTGTGATATAATAATTTATACATGTAAGTACTTAATAATTTTAACGTAAAGTCGTTACTTTACTTAGAAGCGCATAATATGAGTATTTATTGCAAACCGTTGTTTGTAGTAAATACTCATATTATGCGCATATATCAAACCTAAGCGAAAAATATTATATTAAATTTTAAATAAGAGTTTGTTTGAGTTAAACAGTCACGTTTTAGCTTTTATTATGGAAGACGAAGGGCGGGTATTACGAGCGTATTTTTTTCATAATTGAAACTCGGCAACAATATCCATCTTCCGTGTTACTAATAAAATGAAAACAGGTAAAGTCGATGATTATATCGATCGCATAAATTGAATTTATTTAGCCCATAGAGTAAACAACCAAACAATGACTCTGTGTTAATATTCCACTTTATCATAGATGCTATAAAACAATGTTTTATATTTTTCGCGGGTACCTACTTTGATTTCGTTTTCGGCTTAGGACCCTTTTCAGGCGATTCAACGTTTACGAGGTCTAAAATGTCAAGCATCTAAATGTCATCGGTGAAGCGGGACTGGTAGATCTTGAGTTACATTTTTTATTTTGTACTTACAAAAATAATTTATTTGATCCTGAAATTGGTCAGAATTCAAATACAGTACAATTTTTTGTTCTATTTCTAATGAAACTAAAAAACAAGTTAAACACCTCCTTAGTAAGTCTTCAGTTTTTCAAAACACAAAAAAGTGATTTTACTCTGTGGTATTCTAGTCAATAAATAAGTAAGTAAGCTTGTAATTTCAACAAGATATGATTCTAACAAGTCATCTTTAAAGTCAAGATAAATATTTCTTTAAATTGTTAAAAATGTTTTTACTTTTATTAATTCTTATTATATTTCGTTACATAAAACACATAAATTAAGAAGAAAACATTATACTCACCTATCAGTAGTTGTAGTTACAGAATATTTGTAGTAGTCATAAAGACCTTCTTTTAAGTTCGTATTTTATTAATAAGAAGAAAAACTAATTTTTTATTATAAAATAACTACTAAACAATATTAACACACAAGTTGAGATTGAACTTGACTGCAAAATTTTAAAGGCAACGAGCCTTTAAAGTATTTATATTTATTTCAAATAAATATGTATTGTATATACTGCCTCCGTAGCCTAGTGGTAAGGGCGTGTGCTTAAGAAACCGAAAGTCGTGGGTTCGAATTTGCGGGGACTGAACAAATTATCATTGTGTTTTCCTAGTTGGTTGGGACAATTTAGGCCGATCACCCAATTTTCTAAAAACAAAGATGATCCATGCGTCGGATGGGCATGTAAAGAGACGGTGCACCCCAACCGACATTAGTCCAGCGTAATGGGAGACGGTCCTAAAATCCCCTAATGGAGAAGGGGAGGCCTATGTCCAGCTGTGGACTTACACAGGTATGGTAGTGATGATGTCGAATATGTATAAAAAATGCAGAAAAAATATATTGTGAATAGAACAATTTTGTACACCTACTGCTTTGTTTTAATGCATGTACAAAAATATTTTCTATTTTTCCAATATCCATTCACAATAATTTAAACAAACAACCAACTGCCAGCGGTTGTTTTTGTAACCTTTCCTTCCCCTTTTTTTGCCACCCAATATCTGTCGTAATTAATAAACAACGCAGGGAAAGGAAAATGTTGAGTCTCGGATTATATAAGCATCACATCATCACATCACATCATAAGCCTTTGTTAGTCACTGCTGGACATAGGCTCCCTAATACACCCTATCCATTGAGGGTTTGGACCTCTCCACCAGCTGGTCAATGTCGGGTTGGTGGGTGACCGACTTTACATGCCCATCCGACCTGATCATCTTACTTTCAGACATGGGTGATCGATTAGCCTAACCACTAGGAAACCAATGAATTGTGCGTCCCGCAGGATTCGAACCCACGACCTCGTTTCTAAGCACGCCTATACTGAAGGCTACAGAGCAGTATCTACTTTATAGCTTCTTATTACTTCATTTGCATAATTTAATAAGTTTACTTTAATCGGGCTTCAGACCTGGCCATAGTACAACTACTGCCCTTTTAAAAGTGACAGACGATATTGGAAAAGGCATGGATAACACTAATGCCACCGTACTGGTGTTAATTGATTTTTCTGTGTGAATGCCTTTAATACCGTCAGTCACGAGATCCTTCTTTTATCCTTTTACATTTTATGGTTTCTGATGAAGTACTGGATTGGTTCTCTTCTTATCTTCGGGGGCGCACGCAGTCTGTAGTTGTGGATGAGTCTTCCTCAACGTCTGTTATTTATGATTATATAGTATGTTTATGTAGGTATATATAGTATGCATACGTATGTGTATGTACATTTTTTATAGTTATATGTATGTATATTAATGTTATATTACCATAACTATAATTTAGTTTTAAAAGTTAATAATTCTTTTAATTTTTATTGAATTAACCTACTCAACATTCTCTCAACCATCCATTGATTAACTGGTAGAGGATGCCTTTGGCATTAAGTCCGCCATTGAATAATGATTTTGAATTTAAAGTGTAAATAAATATAATAAATAAATTTAACAAATAATTATGAACTAATACATCTTTAACGTAAGTGTTATATTTGTTATTTGTTATATTTTACTTAACGTAAACATATTTATATTGAAATTGTAAAAATATGAGCCTACGAAATAATACTCTTTTAAATATAATGCCTTTACAAAGTTATCCTTTTATGTAATAACAATGACCTGTCCCGAAAGGACCTTTCCCTTTTATATTTTTGTGTTAATTCAACAGCTTTTTAAGCTGTAACTGTAATACAAGCTTACAGCAGTTAAAAGTGTAGTATAGAGTAAACTACTATGAAATTTCATGAATTAATTCAACGTGTTTTACCAATTAGCAAAATTAATTTATACAATTAAATGTTATAAGGCATATGAATACTAATTCAATATAAAACCAACTTTAACTTAACTGCCATCGCTCGATTTGGATTTCTACGAATTTCTACTTTTTTTAATTATTATCACAATAATGATGATCATGATTTAACTTTAATTTTTCGAGAGCTCTTGTATCAACATTATTAATAATTCTCATAGAACCAAATTATTCTTAATTATTTTTGTCAACTTGTAGTTGATATATGGCTTTTTTTTACCGTGAGGAAATGCCTACGCATACCCGTCCACGCGGGGGCAAAGATGGGTTATGTTGGAGTTGCATCGACTAAAAGCACCACGTTGTTCCTACTTGGTGCCTTAGAGATGGGGTCAGGAACGCTTGGCTGTCTTCTGCGACGCCACTAGCGCTAGCCACCGTAGCGGCTCCGTCTCGGCCATACGGCCATCTGCCTCCCTCTGGGCGCGTTGGAACTAACACGCCCTTCGTCTCGGCCCCTGTATCCAGGTAACAGACTCCCCCGAGTCTGTTACGCAGGGGCCATGGGAGCCAGGAGTTCCCAACCCACACAGGACGATACTCCAGCCCCAGCGGGCCTGGATGTTAAGCTCCACCAGCTCATTTCGGCCGTAGAAGGAGGAAGGCGACGACACCATGCCGAATGTCCCTCCTCCCACGACCCTCACACCGCATCGGCGGTGTGGCCCCTGCAGTCGCGGAGGATGAGAGTACCACGATCTACCGATACTGCTCTTTCCGCGACTCCTCCTTGGTTGCGACGGACGGAAGGGCGCACACCTCCTCCTGCAACCCGTCCTCGCACCCTCCAAGCGCATCCAAAGCGGGCTTCTGCAGCCCGCTTGGAGCAACCTCCTCCACAGCCGGCCTTTCACCTCAGGCCGGCTGGGATTCTCTTAGCTTCCCCGCGGCTGACCCAAGCCGCAGGTACTGAGCCCCTCCGCTACGACAAAGTGAGAACCTGTTCGGGGGGTGATATATGGCTTACAATTTTCAATCTCCAGCGGCCTTTAGAAACATTGCGCGCTATTAGGTATGCGTTGATTATCATTAACTATTAAAAAAAATCCTTTTTTTCAAGTTAAATGTCATTTTGGTTAGCAATTAACAAATCGAAGAAAATTTTGAGAATATAACATATTTTTAGGTTAACCTTTTTTACCTTTGTTTGACATCAGATTTTTTCAAATTGTACGATTGTTAGCATCGAGTTTTTGTCAGCATATCAGATACAGCCGAATAATTTAACCATAAAAGGATCGCACGGTACGTAAATATGTCGGAAATTGCGAGACTTACGCGTAACATGTTTTTTTCTGTTTACATACATTTATGATAGATTTACAGCCAAGCACATTTATATTTTGTTGGTGATAACGTGATTAACGGTTATGACCTTTCAATGCACATCAGCGCCCCCTTTCTTTTTCTTTTTTTAGTCTTTGCGTCAAAGTCATTCATTCCATTCAACTATTGTTCATGCAAAAAAAATCTTTTTGATATTTGTTTTGTATTTTACATACTAATTTGGATATTTCTTCAGGCCTTTACACGTTGGGTAATCGTTTTTATGTTTGTTTATTGCCACGCCTTAAATGCATTTCTTTTTGCTGTTATTGGATCTAAAGACACTTTCGTGCCACTAAGATGTTTTTTGTTCAAGTAGGCTATCTTCATGCAGTCCATCTTTTATTGGCTTCATTGCGCATCTACGTGTGACGCGTAAACATGAGCTAAATCGTGGAAATATACTTCTTCAGTGTTGTAAAATTAATGCTACCACTATCATTTATTAATAAACGATAAACTTTTCAATCATTTAAAAGTATAATATAAGGCATCAAAAATTTTCTTATTAACTCGTAGTTTTTCTCAGCATTCATGGCAAATTTTTATGTAAATTTTTTTTCAAAGATTTATATTTATCAATACAAGTCAAATAACCTTAACACAAATTTAAAGACAGTTCAAAAATACTGAAGAAATAGTTTCTAAAAAAAGAAACGTTCTTATGTTTGTTTTAGAATATGTATACTTTGTACATTTTGTGCAGATGCCTTCTCACGGCATTTTATATATATAAAATGAAGTATTTTAAAATGCGTTTGCTAGCAAAAGGACTAACATTGACTTTTATTTAAGAATAGCATAGTCATGAATTAATATTGGATTCTCGTTATATAGCTGGAATTCTAAATCCTTATCCACAAAATTTTTATATCAAATTGCTACTACTGTGCAAATCAGTATTATATAGTACTACGGCTTAGTAATTATTATATGAATTCAATATTAATAATAAAAACATTTCTACCACAAATCCGTTTCAGCTGCCGTTAAACACAACCACAACAAAGTTTGTTAGTTCTCAGAGCCATGAGCCCTTCCTTTATTCTGCGGATTAAGTTCCTCAATGACATTATTGTATTTTCTGGTAAGTATTAGATATGTCCAGCTATTAAATGAGTAAGAATATAATCCAGTTTATTTTCACCTATATATCATAATCTTTGTTCCTATATATATATATAAATTCCTATTATTATAAGTTCCTATATATAAATTTATAACTTTTTGGTGGTTTGGTTTTGAATTTAAATACATATTATGTTTTACGTTACCAAGACGTAAATGAAAAATCCATTACAGAAAAATGCTGAAGGGAACTGTGAAATTTTGCGGAATTCTACTTGTCCTTCTAATTTGAACTTTTATATTTAATGTCGCCCTCCTGGCCTAGCGGTATTGGCCCTTGCTAAATAAACCGCAGGTTGTGGGTTTGAATCCCGCGAGGTAATAACTTATCTTTAATTTCTGGTTGGTTAGGACAATTTGGGCTGACCACCCAATTGTCCGAAAAGTAAGTCCATGCGTTGGTTAGGCATTTAAGAATTCGGTCCATCCACCAACGCGCATTGGTAAAACGTGGTGGGATACGATAAAAAAGAACCCTAATGGCGAAGGCGTGGGTTAGGGTTGGCTTATGTCCAGCTGTGGACTAACACAGGTTTATGATTATGATGATCGTTATGAAATATTATAAGAAAAATACCACTTGTCTAAGCAATGTCTTTTAATATTGTGTCTGTTATATTGTGAAAAACTGTTCCTTCAAGATTGTATCACTAAATCAACCTCTAATTTGCAAGTTCTCACTGAAATTTGATTATTTATATATAAAATGGATATCTAAGGTAGTAAAATCGACAACAAAGCGTTTTATAATACAATTACTGTGAATTTTTTTCCGTTTTACTAATAAGAAAAAATTATAGATTGTTTTGCTTTATTACATTATTTTTGATTGTAATAAAACAAGTCGAAAACGAAACATGATCCCTTTGTTGGATGGGCATGAAAAAAGTCGGTATAGGCGTAAAAGATGTATTCTAATCTACTGACATCTATTTTGAATATTTTTAGATAGATCTAGATAGATTAGAAACCGACCTCATTATAACTTGAAAAAATAGATAGGAGGAAAGTTAAATTTCAGAACACGTTTGGACTGATGCATGCCGACGACGCCATGTTTATAGTTGTTGTAATGAATCAGTAATTATTAAAAAACAGGTTGATGATGATGTTTTTAGTTTCATAAACGAAGACTATTAAATTTCTTTAATTACTTTCATGAAAATATAAATATGTAAATTTTTTTTATAAGTATGTAGTAACCGTAAAGCATTTGAACAAAAGAAGAACATAATTTGAATTAAATATTAACTTTTAGCATTACGAATTCCATTAATGTCAATAAATATAAACCGCACGAGTGTTTCATGGCAGCTTAGAAATTTGCACTACTTAAGAACAAACGGAGCGGAGTAATTTACATTTGAATTCAGAAACTCGCGTAAAGAATTATTCGAAGAATAATTTTCATTCCCGTTCTGCGTATTAAAATAAATGTCATATAATTGCAACCATTTAAAATTCTTATTTCAGCGAAAATAAAATATGTTTATATAGAGACACAATTTGTTAAAGTTGATTTGATATCCGATTTTTATTTCATTGCTAAACGAGGCTTGGCAATTACTCTTCAAACAAAATTAAAAAGCTTTTTTCGTAGGTAGATGAACTAAAAGTTAAGACGTTCTTTTATTTAGCTCTAAATTTTTTTAATGAATAATACGTGTTTTGTTGTGTACAGAAAGTTTAATTTTACTTCAATTACTTAATATTAACATCGCATGCAGAAGTAGCTATTTTTATGTAAAAGTAAACTATAATCACCACCTGCCAGCAAGATCACAGCACTTCACTTACGATATCTTCAACTTTACAAAAATGTCGAATTTGTCCGAAATTATATCTACGCAAAACCGCCTTGAGGACAGCATATTCAAAAGGTTTGATGACCTACAAGCTCAAATAATTAACGCAGGTTCTTCCAAGGATACTGTGGCCAGAATTGGTGAGAAGCGCCGTAATTTTAGGGAGCTTGTCTTCGGGATTCTTGGTTTGCTGCGCCAGCAGACAAAGGAGTGCAGCAAACAGGTCGACGATTTGGATGCTTGCAGTCGTAGAAAGGCACTTATAGTATCAGGTATGCCTGAAATTCAAAATGAAGACTTCACAAACGTATTTCTCCACATAATCCATAAACATCTGGGCTTGGATGAAGTTACTGAACGTGACATAAAGGTGTGCCATCGTCTTGGGTCACCCGGCAAGCGGCAGCATAGGCCTCTGTTGGTTAGGTTCTCCGGTTTCGATGTCAGGAACAAAGTTTGGAAAGCCAAGACTGAAAGAAACAGCGATTTCACTTAAGGAGTTTCTCACGCAGTTAAGGCAGTCAGTTTTCGTTAAAGCACGACTCCATTTCGGAATGGGCCTCGTGTGGACCCAAAATGGTGTTATACATGTCAAAACTGCAGCTAAAGTCGATAAAATCACCACAGAGGATCTGGCCGCACTAATCAGTAAATATCCACAGGCTTCAATCAAATCACCTAAAATACCTAATGTTAAGAAGAATTTTTGGTATGCTTAATCACAAACTTTTTACCTTTTTTACTGTTTGTTCATTGCATACTAAACCACATAATTTCTATTTAGTGATAGTAACTTTTTATACCATATACTTAAATGTGTTTTTTCATGTATTTTTCTTTTTTTTAATTTATTTTTGTCAAAACTTTGTTGTTGTTAAGTGTGAAATAATCCTCTCACGACAATTAACTCTGACATTTGACTGTTGCCTCTGTTTGTTGCCTACGACGCTCCGTTTATGGCTGTTTTAGTGACGTTCTGTAATATACGATTCCTTTATTTTTTTTCTTCGATTTTTTTTCTTTTTTAAATTAGTCATAGTTTTTTTTCTTTGTTATTTTGTTTTATTTAACTGTTTTACTGTTATGTTAAATATGTTACCGTAGATTATTGTAAACTTCAATAATTTTCGTTGTGCTTCTCTTCTTTTTCTTGTTTGTTCATTAAATGCATTTATTTTTTGCTTATGTGTGCTGGCGGGTGTTGCAGGATCTATAGTTGTTTCAATTGTGCCATATGCCATTATTTATATTTATATTTTTAGTATAATGTTATTGGGTATATATATATATATTTTAAATTTTTATCATGATTGATACTTCTGAAGATGACTTACATTATTCTGCTAAGGAATCTACGGTTTCAAGTGACAGTAGCAGTTTAAACTCATTTAATGAATCTCTGGATAACTTCTTGAAGAATACTTTTTAAACCCGTAATAGTAACTCATTATATATCTGTCACATTAATGCGCAAACCATCCCTAATCACTTTGATGAGTTAAGTAAAGGATTTTCTAATCCTAACGTACACGCTGTCCTAATTTCTGAGAGTTGGCTCAAACCTCACTTGTCTTCAACTCTTTACCCTCTTCCCGGCTTTATTCTCATCCGAAAGGCCCGTCTAGGTAAAGGTGGAGGAGGGGTCGCAATATACCTCAGATCTGATCTACCGTATAAGATCCTAACTACCTCCTGTCAATATTTAGTGACTGCTGAGTACCTTTTTCTTGAGGTTCTACTCAGCGGTGCCAAGTTAGTTTTAGGAGTTGTTTATTATCCCCTAAATGCAGATTATTTCACTGAATTTGAGTTGGTTTTAGAATCTTTAGGTTCAGATAATGCACATCATGTCATTATGGGTGATTTCAACACCAATCTCCTCTCGTTAAAATCAATCCGAGCTCAAAAACTCCTGCATATAGTCGAGTCAAGTTTCTTTCCAATATTTGCCTCTTCAAGCAACCCATTTAAACCTCTCTGGGGAAGATACTTGGCTCGACTTAATACTTTCATCTAATCCTTCCTTGGTTTCCTTTTACCAATTTTTTTCACTCCACGATTTAATTTTCTTCTCTTATCTCCTTAAATCTCCTAAGCCCAAACCTAAGGTCTTGCACGTGCGATCTTTTACTGGGCCTTATGTTGATCATCTGCACAATGATACTGAAAAATAGAATGGGGATCTGTTATTGAAGGATGAGACCATTGACAATAAAATTAACTCTTTGAACTCGTTAATAACAGGGTTGTATAACATTCACGCACCCATTAAAGAATTAAGTTAAAGCGTCCACCAGCTTCCTGGCTAACTGAGGAAATTCGTATGGCGATGAGACTTAGGGACCATACCTTTCGAAAATACAAAAGGATCGTATTGATGAGAATTGGTCGCTTTACAAACTGGCCCGAAATCGATGCAATCAGATGATACGCAATGCTAAACGCTGTTATATACACGAAAATATTGCTCAATTTAATCCTGCCGATATATGGAAATTCCTTGGAACTCTTGGTATCGTAAGTCGCGGTTATCAAATCTTCCTATTTCTATTTGTTTAGATGATTGAAACCACCATTTCACCTCCACTTCTTCGTTAGATCATCTAACTATATGCGAATCTATTTCTTATTTAAATGGTTTGCCGCGTCCTTGTATTAAATCCTTTAAATTTTCTTCAGTTACTTCAGATGAGATTAAAAAAGCTATTCTATCCATTAAATCCAATGCAATCGGATTTGACAAAATCGGTCGACGGATGATTGTCCCGATCCTTGATTTTCTCCTACCAATGCTCACACATATTATTAACTATTCCTTAGATTCAGGGACTTTTCCGTCATTATGGCGTGATGCACTCATCCGTCCACTTCCCAAATGTTCCAATCCCTCACTTTTAAATCATTTCCGACCGATCTCTATTTTGCCCTTCCTTTCCAAGGTACTCGAATTTTGTGTTTATAAACAACTTTCCTACTTCGTATTCAGCAATAAACTGATAAGTCCTTTACAATCAGGTTTTAGACCTGGGCATAGTACCACCACTGCCCTACTGAAAGTGACTGGCGATATTAGAGCGGGTATGGAAAGCTCTAAGGTCGCAGTAGTGGTTCTTATTGACTTTACCAATGCTTTTAATACTGTCGGTCATGATATCCCTCTTGCAATCTCTCCCATCAAATGATTTCTGATGAGGTACTAAAATAGTTTTCTTCATAACTTCGAGGGCGCCAACATTATTTCTGATGAATCGTCATCGAGCTGGCTTAGTCTTGGATCTGGCGTTCCTCGAGACGGTATACTTTCCCCACTTTTATTTTCTGTGTTTACTAATCTTATTTCCTACAATCTTCAATGTGCGTATCATCTTTATGCAGATGACCTCAGTTATACTCTCAAGACCATGTTGAAAAGCTCTAGCAAATAATTAGCTCAATTCGCAATGATTTGGCATTAATAAAAAATGGTGCGATAGATTCGGACTTATCTGTAAATCCATCAAAGTGCCAAGCCATCGTTATTGGTAGTGTGCGAGTTTTGAACAAAATAGATTTTACTACTTCTATCCGTAATTTATAACGCAATGTAATAAAATTAGTGAAGCGTAAAAATCTTGGTCTACAGATTGATAAAACACTAAGCTGGAAAAGCCAAATTTAAAATTTGGCCCAAAAATCACCGATGTACTGCGTTGTCTATACAGAATGAATTTTTTTTGCCGATTCAGTCGAAAGTTACGCTCGTGCAGGCCGTAGTTTTCCAATTATTGACTGTAGTGACGTGTGCTATTTTGACCTGAATGCAGATCACCTCAATAAACTTGACCGACTTCTGAATAACATTATTCGATTCGTTTTCAATCTCCGTAAATATGATCACGTTTCTAAGTACCGTATCCAACTTCAATGGTTACCTATTCGCCAGCGACGCTTCTTCCGAGCCCTAACCACTCTCTATTCTATCCGAAATTCTGCATCAACACCATCTTACTTATCATCTAGTTTTCAATACCTATGTGAGGTCAGTAACAAAAATCTTCGTTCGACGCATAATCGTCTTGTTCAATTCCCCATTCACCGTTCTGACTTTACGCACTCCTCTTTTACATTCAATCTATCCTCCTTTGGAATGGGCTACCGCTCGAAATTTGGATGGCAAAAAGTACAGAAATTTTCAAGAAAAAACTTAAAAAACATTTGTCTAAGGACTTATTCAGGGATTTGTAGTCATCAACTTGAGTAAATAGCATTTATATATTATATATATATACATAATATATATATTATATATATATATATGTGTGTGTGTGTGTGTGTGTGTGTGTGTGTGTGTGTGTGTGTGTGTGTGTGTAATATATTATATGTAAATGAATATGTATATTTATATATGGATATATACATGAATATATTTAAATTAATATTTATAATCATGCGTACATGTATACATATTTCCTTTTCCTTTCTTTCACTTACTTTGTGCACCTCCTAACAACTATCTCTTGCACCCTAAGGTAGAATGGTAGAAAATGCTTTTAGCATTAAGTGCGCCTTTGTACATTATGTGCATTAAGTGTAAATAAATAAATAAATAATATCATTCCAGTCATGCCCAGTCATTTGTAATCAGCAAGTTGTGTTAAGGATTTATTTTTCAAGTTAATGCGGAACAGTAATGGTTATTTTTTGTTATACTTAAGAGATAATAAATTTTATGCTCATCAACAACATATTTAACCTCTTTTAATTTTAATACATATAAGACGACAAAAAGTTATAGTAAAACCGAGTCTTAAATTTTGTTCAATTGTCTATTCATCTCAAAGAAAGACCAGGTCGCGATTATTAGGGCCATGTGTTCGTCATGTGTCGCGTAGTTTGGGCTAATATTCAGTTATTACTGATAATATCCTTATCAAAGTTTTATTGGAACCTCACAAGTAGACCCTGTTTAAAATTAAATAAAAGTAGCAGCAGAGAAACGACGTGAACAAAAAAATCTTTGCTCTTAATTGGATACTTACTTTTTAGGAGATCTCAATTTGAATGTAAAGCATGCGTTATTTATTCAGATCTAGAAATGGTTTTAAGTTATCTTTTCTTTGTATAATATTTTTTTAGTTCTATGTAATGGCTACAAAATTACTTCTAATTATATTAGCAGGCATTCTCTACCAGTCAACCCAGAGCGTGGTGAAAGATTACCAAGGTTGCAATAACTTTAAGAGGTAACTATATGTATCTTTATATATTCTTAAATATTAATCTTGAATATAAATACACACATATATATGACTAGTTCTCAGGAATTTGCGAAAATCGTGTCCATACTCAGTTTTATATATTATTAACGTTGTATTATAGACTTTGTATTTTTTTTACTAAAACTGTACTACTAAAGCTACTTGAGCCATATTTCATCTAACTGTTTCGAGCTCACAATTATAAATGGTAGGAAACCGAATGCTTCAAATATTATTCCCTCATTGTGTCCCAAACTCAATATTTAAATTATATTATATCATTAATTTCAATTTCATTATTGACAATTACTTATATTCAAAATAGTGAATTTGGCAGTAAATATCCTTTTATTAGGTACCAAGTAAGAAATTATTAGAAAATTTCGTTGTTACCTGGGTCCCAAAAAAAGAATCATTTCCTCACTTTTTACTAAAATCTCGATTGTACATTTAAATCGGATCGTAGGTTGCCGCGCTTATGAACTTTTAGTTGCATTGTTAATGAAGTCATACTATCATTGATACAATGGCGTGAAGAGATGTGTTGTTGTCAAATGGTTTTAAACTAATTATTCAAATATTACATTCCCTCACACCATCTGAATATAAGGTAACTATTTTATTATTAATAATCATTATGATTTTTACATGTTTTTGAAGTAAATATTTTGCCTTGAATCGGAATTTTATTTGAGGTTATGTTTGAGAAGTTTTTGTAGGTAAGTTTAAATTTATCATTTCCTTACTATCATTCCCACACTATTCTATAAATGAGTGAATGAGAATTTATGAGGGAATAATAAAATCAAATGTAACCAAGAAAAGTTCGTCAAAAATAACCTCACATTGAATTTTGATTGATGATCTATTTGTTTAGCTCTCATTTGTAATGAATAATTCCGCTTTTAATATATTTTAATTTAATGAAATTTCACTTCAATCATCACTTTATTTTAATTTAAATCGAGAAAAGTTGGGGACCACATAGTCAGCTGGGATAAGTTACTTGTGTACTATAAATTAAATATATAAAATTAGCAATTATTGCAAATTATATTCTTATTATTATCCGAAGTAATTTTTCGCAAATTCCTGAGAACTAGTCATATATATATATATATATAAATATATATAATTATATCAATGCATATAATGTTTGAATCGTCTTACTCCTGCTTGATTACATTACCTTACTGAAATTTTACTTCATATGCCAATTATTAGCATGGACCATTGGTGGACTTTTTGATAAGCTAAGCTTTAGCACTATGTTTAATTTATTTTTACATGCACTATCCAGAAAATAATTGGTAGGAAAACATTGAGCCGCCTCTGATTTGAATGTATTTAAATTTAAAATGAATAAAAAAATAATTTTTACAATTTTTTAAGCTGCATGAAACTTGCCACTTTAATGACATGAAACTAAATAAGTTAGCGCTAGTTAAAATCTCAAGTAGGTTGACTCCTTGGTTCGATCATCTACTTACTTTGTGCAAAATTTGCCCGATCCAAAATTAACTTAAATTTATAAGAAAAACAAATTTAAAATTAATGTTGTTTAAAAATGTGTATGTAATTCTCTTCTCTTGTTTAAATTTACTGTATTTTTGACATTAAAACTTTTACCGATTATATATATTATGATTTCATGTCTATTATTTTTATTTTTTTATTTATGTTTAATCATGAATCTTTGTTAACAAATTAAGATTAATAATAAATTAAATTAAACAAGCATAATATGCTGTGTATAACTAGTTCATTTTATAGTCGAGGTCGGGACAGACTACTAAAGTCATTTAAGTTTTCACTTAGTCATCATTCAATAAATGAGAAATGGTATTAATTTATTAATATTATATAATCATATTATATATATAATGATCGTTTTATATAAGAACATGAACAAAATATCCAAAGTTTAAAATAACAATGTTTTATACTGCCTAATCCTTTAACTCTTTTGGAGGCCATCTTCTACCGTCATCCATCTTCGTGATCATTACAAATTACGAACAAATGGTACACTGGTTAAAACTCAAGCTCGCAGTGAAAAGTGAACTGAGAGAAAATTACTTTAATAATGACTTCATTACCTTATCGAGCTCATTTAAATGATTTTTGTCAATTCCATTTTGCACAGATAACTTTATTGAAATAGATTTTATTACCGTCTTAAAATATTAATATCTACCAATGATCAATAAGACTTTATTTTCAGGTTTTATATTTATGATTGTTGGTATTGGTTGCATTCTTAAAACAAAGATGGAATTTTACAGGAATAATATGGTGCAAATATTTTTTTATAAAAGTTCATTAAAACGACAGAATTTTTAAGGTGGCACAAATATGTCGAATAATTACCGAAAGTCAAATAAATTTTGTACTTGCAGGGGACTTTATAAAGGACATCCCCATGATAAATGTATTAACGTTTAAGACAGATGAAACAAATCAATATTGAGTTATCTTTTTATATCTTTCAGCTAGAATAAGAGAAATTTACATTTGCGAGAACGTAATCCTATAATTTATTACTGTTAAATGCTAATGGGCTCACCGAGAACTCGCGATAACAAGCATCGCGATTCTTTTGCAGGAAACTCGTTTGTTTTAACTTTCAACTTTACTGAAAACTGTAACATATAGGTAACAGGACTATAATTATCAACTTTTATATGTTTTAACTACGTTAAATTTATATTTTTTATTTCACAATGTTAATGATAAAATTAAAAAAAATGTTTTACAAAGTCTAATGTATCAATTAAAAAGTTATGTATTGTGGGTTTAGATTATTAACAATCAACAACTGCCTCCGTAGCCTAGTGGTATTGGCGTTTGCCTTAGAATCCGGAGGTCGTGGGTTCCGAAACCTGCAGGGACTCAACAAATTTTCATTGTTGTTTCCTAGTTGGTTAATGCTACTTGGGCCGATCACCAAATTGTCTAAAAGTAAGATGATCCATGCGTCGGATGGGCATGTAAAAAGGCGGTCCACCCACCAACCCGCATTGGAACAGCGTGGTGGGATACGGTCCAACACCCTCATATGGATAGGGGTGTATTAGGGGAGGCCTATGTCCAGCAGTGGACTATCAAAGGCTGATGATGATGATGATGATGATGATTATTAAGAAAACTAAATTTTAACAACTTTCATAAATTTCGTTTCACAACAAAATATTTAATTTGTACAATCTTGTACCTTTGAGATAAATGTATCTTGCCTGTACTAAACAAAATTTTAAATGATAACAACACATTTAATACAGGACGAAAAAAGGAAATATAGAAAATAAGGAATATTTAATAAAGGAATAAATTTTAGTCTGTATTTCACAACAAATTAGGTTTTTAAAGAATGCTTTGAAGATTACAATTTCAATGTAATTGATCAGATTGTATGACGATTTGTCAATGCTTTTGTGTGTATTAAAAAAACTGTCTATAGTGTCGAGGTCTGTTTGTTTTAAAAGAATTGCGAAATATTCTAATTAATTGGAAACCTAATACTACAAATAAATTTTCGTTCACCGTTGACATGGCAATATTAAATTTGCAATCGTCACTTCCAAAGAGCATTTTCAGCTTAAATTTTGACGAAATTTACAAACTGAACCACAAACGCTAATTTTGTTAGCATGAAATTTATTTAGATTATTGCGATTAATGCTTTTAAATCTGAAATAGTGCAAGTTCGTTATAACATAACAAAAATTCAAAATTTGAATATCTTTATTCAATATAGTACTAAAACATTTGCTTATTGATTTAGTTAATTTGTTTATTGCGATTATTTTTTTTTTCAAAGTCAAAGTCAAATATCTTTATTCAATATGGAAGCATTACACTTTCTTATTGATTGTCAAATAATCTACCACCGGTTCGGAAATGGAAGCCTCTGACCTGAGAAGAACCGGCGTAAGAAACTCAGCGGGACTTTTTTTTTCAATAAATTTTACAAAATTTTTACATAATACCTTACATTTTACTACTTTGAAATAGCCTGGAGCGAACAGTTCATTACCAGGGTGTGTTATCTATCAAGTAGTCATTACAACAATAATATCCTTTAACACACAAACGTTCCTTTACAACTTTTTAAATTTATTTACAGATAAAAAGCTCAACGTTTTCTGGTATTTTATTGTGAAGAGTATACATTGTCCCATGAAGGATTTCATTGTTCTTCGAGCCTAGTTTTGGAAGAACATAATTATGTTATTCCTAGTATTTATATTATGTGTCACAATGTTTTACAAAATCATTTTTATTTTTATGGACATTCATAATATTTTCAAATATGTATTGAGAAAAACAGTCATTACATTAATTTCTTAACATTTTTTCAACGAATCTTTAGGGCCCAGGTTATGACTGCTCGAATCGCTCTTTTTTGATTATAAAATAGTATTAATATCAGCCACGTTTCCCACAGTAGAATACCATAAGACATTATACTGTGAAATAATAAAATATACTAAACGGGCTGTCTCCATCAGTTTTGTCTAATTTTTTGTTGCATAAACCCAACTAAGTTTACTCGCCAGTCTATGAATATAGGGCCCCATTGCAGTTTAGAATCTTTTGATGCCGAAAAATACAGTCAATGTACGTGGTCAGCGCTTCTCCATCTACGACCACTCACCAGTTTAAGGAACATTAGGAGTTATAAACCTTACATTTAGTTTTTTTTTGTTTAACAATAATTATTTGCACCTAAACCAGTTTTACTTTTGAGAGGTATTTTACATCGTCATTTTGCAATTACGTCGTTTTATTCTAAATATTAAAAAGTATCATCACAAATAATCAATCTCGTTATTGTTCTCAACCTGGTGTGGTGGGTCATTAATATAGACCAGAAAGAAAAGGCCCCAAAATAGTCCCTGTGGGACTCTACCTACCCTGCCGGAGATCTCTTGCCGTT
This sequence comes from Lamproptera curius, assembly GCA_029286875.1. Lineage (NCBI taxonomy): Eukaryota > Metazoa > Arthropoda > Insecta > Lepidoptera > Papilionidae > Lamproptera > Lamproptera curius. Next base: position 431,685 of record JAGSMT010000195.1, read on the forward strand.
CCGTCAACTCTCGAGTTCGATGGATCAAGTACGATCAGAAGGTCGGTGCGGCTTGTTGATACCATGGTAGCAATTTTCTGACAAAGTATCATGCTGGCCGTCAAATGCTTTGGTTAGTCCTGAAGACACCTAAGGCATCGTGTGACCCTTCCCATGCCTCAAATTAGTCCTAATAAGATGGACACCCATCGGTTGGAACGACCCTTAAAACCATATTGTTTGTTATTAAGCATATTATGAAATTAATATGTATTTGTAATTAGTTAAAATTATTTTCTCGAAAATTTTACTAAGCGCAGGCAGTATCTAATAGTTCTAAAGTTTTATTGGGGTCTGTAGTACTGCCTGATTTTAATACCGGAATAACTTTACTGTGCTTCATAAGGTCAGGAATGCTTTCAAATCTGAAAAAGAACAGGTTCGTTATAATATATCAAAAATTCAAAATTTGAATATCTTTATTAAATATAGAAGTGAAACACTTGCTTATTGATTCTACCATCAGTTAGAAAAAGCCGCGAGAAAAAAAACTTGATAAACATATAAAAGTATATAAAGTAAAGTATGTCGAGTTAACAATAATTTTTAAATTACGTTGGGTTTCTTGTAGCGAGGCAAAGATGGTGATTATATCACTATCTCATGAGTATGAGTAGTAGTATAGAGTTATGTTTCCATTTTGTCTAAAGTAAATCGAACCATCTTTCGTCATGTTTTTCAGGCCTTTCAGGCGTGAATGAGTCCTTGCCACTTGTCTCGATTTTCAGTCAGATCCTCCCACTGACTGCTGGGATGTAATAAAACCTTCAACTTCTCAGCAAAGTCACCAGCCCAAGCAGTTTGATCTTCCGCTATGTCCCAGCGGTGCTGGCAGCGGGTCGTGGTTGAATAGCCTGGGTGGTCCACGGTCCTTCCTGCATTCGTTTGTATTCTGCTTTTGCATGGTTTTTATACAAGTATTTTAGTTTTAATCATTGGTGATTTTGAATTTTTACTGTCCTAAGCTTTTGTACGAAACATTGTGGTTTGCTTGGCCAATGCGGGTGGATCTCTCTTCTATTTGTGATTAATCGATATTTGGAACACAAGTCCCAAAAACTTGTCAACTCCCTCCAGTCTTTTAAGCCGTAATCGGGGTTCCTAGACATATATTGGTGCGAATTTGGTCCTCTTTGCAATTAAACACTTTAAACACACAAAATTGGCCAATTCCTGGAGCTGATCTGATCATTGAGCGACAGAGCTGCGTCGTCTGTAAAGAAGCTGTAAACAAAGATATGCTCTTTGTTCCAGACTTGAGCAAGGAGATGTCATACAGCTTTCTGTTGGGTCGTGAAGGATCCTTGCTGTTCGTAACGAAAGCAACTATTAAGAACGTAAATAAAGTGTATCAAAAATGTGGGTGCCAAAAACATTCTTGGCAAACGCCACTGATAGCATAACTGCTGAGTTGTCAACATTGTGGAACACTGTGACTTGAATACATTCGTGGAATGACTGTACTCTCTTTAGGGTCTCGGCTAGATCAGATTCACGCAAATTAATTATACCCTCCCTTTATGGGCGGACAGGTTACTGACCTTTGAATTTGAATTCCTAATATTTCTAGTTCAGATAGAAATACAAATCATTTATCACATTCAATGCATGTAAGGAGTTTCTATTAGCAAACATGGCTTCCAAAGAAACGTCGTTCATAATTAAGTACTTTATAATTCAAAAACAAAGCTAAACTCACTGTACATATTTTGTGAAATTGACATTGAAACCTGAAAAAGTAAAATGCGATCACGAATAAATTGTTGTCTTGTTTGGTTTTGAATCGATATTAAATACGTCGCATGACTCGTTCCTTTCAACTTGATGAATATTTACTTATTTATTTTACCTTTTCAAATATTTATAGGTTTTCGTTTAGTTTCTCTGTCCAGTTAAATAATTTAGAATTATTGCTTCTTTGACACATTACATCAAGTCACTTAATGTAGTAACTTTATTTTATATAAAATTTTTGATTATCATTAATTCTTCATCAGTACCGTTTCTATCGTTTATTAATTTATTGTCATCCTTACAATAAAAGTTTCTTATAATATTACCAGGTACTTCTTTTTAACCTAGATATAATGTGTTCCTTATCATTAATTACAAGTTGCTTCGCTGTACAAAACTCTTTTTTGTTAATTTTATAGTGTTTTCTCCCGTTAACTCAAATAAATTTCAGACTGTTAGTTTTCTGGTTTTGATTAAAAGCTATTTCGAACTAAACAGTAAGATTACTCTATCCTACGTTTCGGTTTCCTTAGTAAGATTTAAAGGTTAACAAATTAACATTTTATTGTAAAGTTAATCTATTGATGGTATAAGTTCCTAGGAAAAAAAATATTCGTCAATACAGATTGTAAGAACTATAACTAATTAATATTCATTTACAATTTTTGAAGCAAACAGATTGACGAAATTTAAGAATATGGTTATGATATCATCATAATATTGTTATTAAGTAATTGCATAAAATCTACAATGTTTTGAAAATATTACGTGCGTTTTGAAAGAACTTAAAATTAAACAGATATTTTACAGAATTTTTAAAATTGCTTTCTAAGGTTAACAGACATTTCAGCTATTAGGTGTTCAATTTAACCTCGTCTAAATTCAAATTTTCTACCGTATCTATCAATTCGATCTTAATTCGATTACAAACCGGAATACCGATATGTACCCTTATCATATCACGAATGTGAAGCACGATAAAACTTCTTAGTCTATCTCCCCTAACCAATTATGGGGTAATCTAAAACCTTCTTCCCGCGTGAATATGCTGCCGATATTTTTTGCTCTTAAAAGTTGTATGTTTTATAACAAAAATATATACTTGCACTATTTAGATTCATTAAACAAATGCAACATTTTGCTTTTCATACTCTGATAAAGACTATCAACCTAAATTTTAAAACAGTAATTACTCCGGAATCACTATTGAACAAGACTGCACCACAAAAAGCAATAAATTCATAATTGTCATTTCTACATCGGTGCCCAACTAAGTCGTAACTACAAATTATGGCTTGGATACCATCTTCCTTTTGTCAATCGAACAAAATTGCTCTGCTCATCATTAAGATTTAGATTTCTTTTAGAATTTTAATCAAAAAAATCAAAAAAAATCTTAAAAAGATAACATACGATCAATTTTGGACTTAAATACTAATACCCATTTTTAGAAAATTTGTTAATCAAGGTAAAGACAACAATAATAAAAAAGTTACAAACACCTGTATCTAACAGTAAACATTAGATAAAGTTAATTGTCCGTGACACAATTGCCAAGAAATTTTCTCATTTAACGTTAATTTTCGTTAGCTACGTTTTTTACTGTCAGTTAAAAAATTAATTCAGGCGTACCATTTGGTCTTAATTACTTAAGTAACGAAATAAAAGGATGCAATAGTGAACAACTTTTAAGTAATAAAGCGGAGACGTAAACGTAGCATTAATATTTTACAAATTTTTTCCATCATGAAAATGTATTAAAATAATTGTAAAAAAATATTTGATTGAGTTAGAAGATCTTTTATTTTTCATGTTGTTTAAAATTTATCAGTGGCCTTTTGAAATATATTCATCCCATATAAAATTTGAGAATATGAATAACATTTTTCGATCGTTGTTCAAAATTTAAGAAAAGCAGAAACCATCTGTACAATAAATTATTTCAAAATCCAGCCATTAAAAGGCACAAATTAATTCGTCTTATTTCAATGTTTGTTCGCAGTAATCTAAATTATGTTATCGCTTCAGTTTTTGTAAATATCTAGAATCACAACTTGCATACTCCTTGAATAGATTGGCAGTCCTATTAAATGTTCGCTACGAAACTTAATTAGGTATATCTATTTTTTTTTTTTTTAATAGCTGAATTTATCATGTAACTGTAAAGGTCGAACAAATAAGCCTATAAGTTAATTTTGTAAATACTATGTAATAGTTAGTTAATTAATAAGACCCTAATTTTATGCCTATCTCACGGCTTTGCCAATTTTCTGTTTAATAATAAAATTTATTTAACAAAAGGTACAGTTGACTTTTGACAAATACTTACCAATCATATTAAATGATTATTAATGTGAATGAGCATATCATTTTGGTCTGATTTGGCGTTTGATCAATTGACCTGCATTGTACTTTACCTGCAACATGGTATAATATTATGATAGTTTCCCAATCCTTAAAGTGTTTTTGGTTTATGAGTGTTTAACTAAATTTTTAAAGCGGAATTATATGATTTAAGTTGAAAACGATTATCCATGTTTTTTAAAGTGGGCAGTTGTTGCTTTCTTTTTTATATTGCAAGCTTCAAGGTTGAATATAGGTACCCAATGGTAACAAAGTATCATGGATATTAAATGAATTTACTTTACTAGAAATTTATCAATCCATAAAAAGTTTTGGGTATGTAGGGTTTTTATCATTACTTTGAGTACAGATCCTGCGTCCACTCTAAGGGATCATAGTTGATGTGCGCTCCCAAGCTGAAATACAGTAAGCGTGTTTTCTATTACTACATAAAAAGTGGAACTACGCCTAAAATATACTATCCTAGAATAGATTTAAAACATACAGGCATTGTCACAAGATTGTGAAAAACTTTTTTGGCTTTATTTAAAATTGATAGGAAAAATTAACTTGTCTATAACGCGGTAGATTGTTTGCATTTTATATGAAAATCCATTACAGTAGTATTAACGAATTAAGCTTTTGACGATCTCGCATTACCTTTAACGTATATATAATTCATCATATTAAACTTTTCTCGTCGTAGGGGGTTTAAGTCGAATATCAAGACGAAATATGTAAGTTCGTTTTTTTTTTAATCCATAACACAATGTAAATCTGTAACAACACCATTGAAAAAGTTGCAAAAGTAAGAAAGTTTATTATAAACTATACAAATCTTTGTAAACTTCACCGAACAAAAATATGTATTTCGGAAAGCCGCGGATTGTATTGGGGAACGCTCGTGTAATTTGGGGTTAAAATCTCGTTATAGGAAGGATTACTGCGATTATCATCATATCAGGAAAAGATTTAAACGTCAGTGTTATCTTAGTAATTGGACACCTAAATCCTATAGTAATATTTATCATACCCTTATTAGAAAGATTTGGAGAAGTTTATTTGCTGTAGAAAATGATACTACTATACTGTGCTCTGAAAAAATACGCAGTCAGGTGTGAATTTCATTTATTTGTATCTGTTTATATTGAGTTGCTTAGAAAATAGTTTTTACAGTATTGTGTATTTAAAGAAGTAGTATTTTTTCAAATTAGAGTAAATAATTTTACATGTAAAATCGATAAACATGACATGTATGACAATATTTTTAGTTTTATCAGCACACTAATAATATTTTAGGAATACACGATAAATAAATAATAATAAACAATGCTGTGAGTAATATTATTTTTAGGTATCAGGTCAGTATCACATTAATATCTAGAGCAATAAAAAAGTATAATAAAAATTGGCACCACAAATCTTTGTAAATTAAATTAAAAAAAAAACAAAGACCGACCACATAATATTTCCAATTCAGTTAATTATAAGTTAATTTACAATTCGAATTAAATATACTTCTAAAACAATACATAATTTCGTCTATAACTTTATATAAGTAATATAATTTTCTAATTCCAAATAAAATTGAATAAACCATTGTTATTTTAAATAATAAACGTGGATGACGCGTAAAGAAATTCATCGGACGTTTTTCTTTTCCTAAACTCCATTGCCATTCTTGACGTTCAACGTAAAGAATACATTCTCTTGAATAAGCCAGCAAATAATGGTGCGAAGATTTCTATACCATGGCTATTGAAAAAGTTTACTTTTCTATTTATATATATCGTTAAAAGGTTGACTTTATAGACCTACCTACATATATTTCCTTTAAAATCAGCTCGATAAAATTTGTATTTTAGCAAAAACTGTTAATGTTAAACGAACAAAACAAGAATTTTTACGGTTTAGTGTTTTAATTTCATTAAGAACATTTTCGGCAATGCTAATTCCATTGCTTTAAAAAATGTACCAAATAAGTCCTACAATGAAAAAAAGTCTTATATTTTATTACTTTAAGGCTTTTATTATTTTGTTATAAAATTTTCCCATATCTTAGTGGATTTTATGAATATAGTTGCGTGGACATCGGCCAAAAATATTATTATTATTATGTAGATTTTTTTTAAGTACTTTCTTGTTTAGCTGAGAGGAATATTTATATAATTTAATAAAATATAAAATGTATAGGCGTATTAAATATAATAAGCAATAGATAAATCCCAACCAGACAGAAACCCTCGACAAGGGAGATCAAACGTCTGACGGATAGGTTGGAAGAGAGAGAAACCGGAGGAAGATGCGAGCGGTGTCTAGAGGCACACTTTCTGCGTTTGACCTAGAAGCGGACCGTCACGGAGCCCCAGCCGCCTCAGGTGTTCGGAAGGAAAATTGGATTAACTTGTTTGCAGAAATGTCTGTGGGAATAATTTCAGTCGGCATTTGATACCACATGTCAGTTAACTAGTGAGTCAGTCTATTATCATTATTAAAATAATGGAACTTCTTTTGTTTTTATACAGTACGTAATGATTAAGCTTGGGAGAAAGCTACGAGTATAAAAATACCTTGCGTAAACTTAAAAGTTCTAAAAGGTGTGGACATTTATATCTGCTCTTATTTTCAACAAAGACACCCCCTGATTGATTTATGTTTTATCATGAACCCAATTTTAATGATTAAGATCAGGTTGGCTAAGGCTAACCCCAATAAATGATTAAGCCTCTTAAAAGTATTTTTAAAGTAGAAGATTACTTTGAAAAAGTGAAAGACGATAACTTACAAAATGCAGTTCTTTAAAGATTTTAACACATTTTTCACAAATCAATTTTATATTTGCTGAATTGTACACCCTTTATTATTAAAATATTTTATATTACTGTTAATGATATATTTCATACGCCATTTGGCTATATCAAGTATAACTGAATATAAGTTAATCTTTAACCGCTTAAGACATTTTCACTCTTCCTTATTTATTCTTTACCATTTAAAGATGTATCCTTTTATCAAATCTTTCTTTGTTTTATTATATCGGCAAAACACTGGAAATTTAAAATAAATTGCAATCTAGTAGGGAAATACAGCAGGAACTGTATCATCCTGACAGGTTTCATTTACAGCTTGCATGAAGTTTTTTTATCTGTTTGTTTTTATGTTATTTTGGTATTTTTATCACAGAAAGTTTTTTGTTTACATTAAAATATAGAAAGTATTCAAAGTAAAACAAACAAATTTCGTAGTAAATTTAAATTTCTGCAAGTTTTCTTAAGGATATACCATCAAGCCTTATGTAATACAAACATAAAGTGTAATTACAAACTGAGCATCGATAAATGTATGCTGTCAAACAATGTCACTCACGACTAAAACCAATTACCAAGTACAAGAATGAACTTCTCAAGTCCCATCTCCCTATCCAATTATTGGCTAATCGAATAATCTGTTTGCGTGAAATATATTGAATTATTTACGTTCACCTTGTTCCAAAATTGGTTCATTTAGTGCTTTATTTTAAAATTAAAATACGCGTATAATCTTAGACAAAATAAAAATGGAGGTAAAAGATATTAATCTTAAACATATGTTTTGCTTAAGAGAATCTCTGGAGTCTATTATGAAAATTGCCTTGTCTATGTTTTAAAAGTTATATATAAAATTCATGCCTAAAGTTTCTATTTACAATTAAATGTTTCTAGTAAATAAACAACTGTAGGAAAAATATTTCATTCCTGGAATAATAAAACTTTTTTAACAGGTGCATATTTCTAAGTTTCTGCTAAATAAAATTTACCGGGCACTTTTATTAAGTTTCTGCAACTCTACTTTACGAACTTAGAACACTCTCTCTTTTGATTCATTTTCTACACCGATTTTGTAGACTAGTTAGTTAAAAGTAAAACTAAGTTATACGTATATGTGTTACAATATAATAGTATCAATGATGGAATAATCTAAAAAATTGAATCTATTATTCAGTTTTTATTTTTTTACTATTTATATGTTATGTTTATCGAAACTCGAGCTAAAAATTTTGTTATTACGCAGGAATAGTTAAAAATGTTTTCGTTTCTTCCTTTCACATAATTACTAAATGATAAGAATAATCATTACAAATATATATAGCTAAGCCATCCAGGCTTAAGCCGCAAAGGATTTCAAAAATTTAAAAATCATCATCATTAGCTGTGTCAGTCCATTGCTGGACGTCCTTGCTTAATGCACGCCGCCGCCTCCGTTCTTTAACGTAAAAATAGTCTATTTTAACTGTTCGTACTTAGTTTTGGGGTATTTTTTCATTAAAATGTTGCATGTTCTTTTATTGTGATGTATAAGCTAATTCGAATAAAATTTCTTTCGAACTTAACATTGTTTTCAGTAAGATGTAGTAAAATAAAAAATGAATTTATATCGAGCATACATAGCACGTTTTATCTTAAAATAAATGCGTTAAGGAAAACTTTGCATGTTTATTTTGTCCACAATTTTTATAACCCTTCACAAAAACGAAGTAAAAATAATGAGTATGGTTTTCCGTTAATTGAAATTTGCCCTAAATATCTATATTTTCTCTTTTTAACACAATAAAAATAGGTGGACGCGGATCTGAAAGCAAATTGAGTATTAGCGTCCCGAACTTCTTTACCCTAAAATAAGTCAACATCTAATTACAATTTCGTAAAATATGAAAATAGAAATATTTGTATTAAAATCCTATTTATAATATAAACCTAATGTTAATTTACGTTAATAAGTAATTTTATTATATTATATAGATACTATATCTATATTGTATTCGTTACTGCCGCCGTAGCCTATTGGGTATGGGGATGTGGTTTAGAAGCCGTAGGTCGTAGGTTCACATATGTCAAAAAAAGGATAACTTTTTTTTATGCAAAGCCTTATTTATGAAGCAATTATAGAAATAATCTACGCATGAGAAACATAAAAGACATTATTCAAGGATAAATTATTTTCACACTAAATTCCAATGAAAATTATTCCAAGATGTTTATTCTTAATTCCTGAATACTTTTAGAACAACTTTAAATACCAACGCGAATAATATTAAGCGGCCGAAATCAGGTTGATAACTCTTGGATACATATTTAAATTAAAATTAATCAGTTAGCGTCAGTTGATACTGGTAATCGACATTATTTACCGAAGAATGTGATTAATAAGCTAAATGATTAAATTCAAATATTTTGTGTGTATTTTAAGAAACATAATATGTATATTCGTTTCTTTCTATTTGAATTTAATGTGCATTACTTTAACGCTGGGGATAAAATATTCTCTATATATAAGTTTCAAAGTCTGAAAGTACAAGAAACATTTTGATGGCATTATTAAATGGTTAGAAGAATTCTAACGCGATAACTTGCCTTTTGATAGAGCTTTGTTGAAATTTCTATCAAAAGGCAAGTTAACACTTAATTTCCTTTGATTACGAAATCTCGTATATTGTAGATTTTTAAATATTAATTTTCATTAATCGTCCTTATAGTCTAAAAACTGTTAATAGTCTGATGGAAAATGTAATGAAAACTTATGTGTCGGTCCGGTGATAATAGTAATAATAAAGGTTCCTAAATGCGCAGTAGGCGATCATATTTGATATTTAATTTTTTTTTTAACTTTTCCTCTACACTGTTATGCAAAGTTAGAAATACTAGCTAACTGGAAAAGATTGAATTACACTTATATTTAAACTTTTATGCGATATTAATAGCAATATATATGCGTGCAATATACGTGACATCTCTATTAAACATTACAGCCAAAAATCTGATATAAATATGAGAAACTTTTCTTAATTCTTCTAGATCCATTCTCTTAAAATTTGATACAAATAAATTGACATTTTAAGTATTCCTGCGTATTTAAATATTCGTTTGTTCTGACTCATATAAATAATCCTTTTTCACATTCTCAGTTGCAGTAAATTGAATAATTTATCACAAATAATCACATTGACTAAGCTGTATATAAATTAGACATTAACATAAAATTTCATCAACGTCAGTTTACATTTAGCTTCTTTGTATATTATGTTTAAATTCATTTATTTATTAAAACCAAAACTATAACTAATGTGTAAAAAAAATGTATAAGTTTTTTCGCTGTTTTTAAGTTTCCAATTAAGGAGCAGTGGTTTACTTTAAGCTGAACTTTAAAAAATCTGTACCTTATTATCTGTACACATTAGATATCAAACCTTTTGCTTAAGATTACATCTTATAACGTAACGAAACACTACAGTGTATTTTTTGCGTAGGTTTTTGATAAAGTTCTTTTTATATGTTTATGTTGAAAGTAGTATAGCCGATTCAAATTTTGAAATAGTGATAGTGATTTTTAAATTACTGTTTGTGGTGATATAATGTTAGTAATAAGGTAGACAAAAAATATTCTATGTGTAATCATCGTTATCACCAAAATCTATCATCGCGGAAGTGAAGCCACGTAGTGAAGCTAAATTTTGTTTAAATGTAAAAATTACGCTCTGAATTAGGTGATCTGCTTTTGGGAGTACGATTAAACATAATGTATTGAACAATACCGCAATGTGATAGTAGAATGTGCAAAAGTGTCATAACCTTATTTTTTTTATTCTAGAATATCTCAGATATTTTGAGCGTATTTACTTTAAAATTGACTTTAATCTATAGCATTAATAGTAACTATAAAAAGGTAAAATTAAAAAACTCGACGAGCTGACAGAAAATTTATAATTAGTTCCTTATTCGTATACATTTTAAATTATGTTCAAAACTATATTTCACCTACATGAAAATTGAATGCTCAACTTTTAAGCAACTATAATTAGTGTTGAGTTTAAGTTGAACATTCTTTGCAGTAGCACTCTAGAAGGAATAATAGAGTTGTTAAGTAAGTTTTACTTAACTTAAAAATTTTATGCATGAAAAAACAGAATTTTTAATTGATAATATCTCTATATTATAAAATAAACTTACTCGTAAAAATATTAACATGGAATTTTATTTTTCTTAATAATTGTATTACAATAAAGAAGTATTATAGTTAATAATATTGGTCTCTTGTCTGTCTATGTATCACAAAGGAAAGCCGACTGGGCGTTCCAGACATTCGTTACAGCGTTCAAGTTTAGTGAGCATCGTATGTTATAAATTTACTTGATAATTGAAACGTATCGTCTGTAACTTAATGACAGCGAATAAGTTGGTGCCGGTTTAAAATGTACTTCTTATGGGTGGGGCGCATCGTAATTTGTTATTTTCCTAGTTGTTTTGTTATTTTAAAAAGGTAAGAATTATATTTGTGTGTCTATCGAATAAACTCAAAAAATTATATAGCCATTTAAAAAAAACCTTAGAATGCTAACTTTGTTTCTTAGCAAGCACTAACATTTTGACTTCAAAATGTATTTCAGTGTTGTTTAGGTTTTTATTCATGTCATGATAGATAATGCACACTAATTGAAGACTGAGGCACTATGGGATAGATAACGAGTGAACTCGATAAAGCCTATGAGATGCCCAGCCCAGCCGAATTCTTCTGTTGGCCGCTCCCTCAAAGTTTTTTCTACCTAGCCCGAACATTTTCCTTTGGTAAACATACTCCGAAACCACTTCGAGGGAGGTGCCATCTACTGCTATTGGTCCCGGATAAACGTGCTAGTTGAAAAAAACCATAGTTTTAACCAAGCTCATCCAGAGACCGATTGCGGATTACTTGGCCAGGATTTGCACCATTTTCTGCAGGTCCTTTGTGGTCTTAGCCATGTTTACAATATTGTCCGTAAATCACAAACGTATGATGTACACGCCGTTCACATTTCTGCCCTGTCCTTCCCAATCGAGCGACTTGAACATATCAGAGTGACCTTCAAACTAGTGTTGAGAGCAGACATGCTAATCGTTGCCCCGCAAATTACCATTATCTGCAGTAGAGAAATCTGTTTATAACTCCAATAGTAATTAGAACCAAAGTTTTGTGCATCAATAAGTGTTCATTACTGACGAACTGAATAAGACATATTAATCAATATATTTTGCGTTCCTGTCTTACGTCGCATCTATCGGACGTTGCTGAGGGCGCCTCACTACCCCGCCGAGATAAAGACAACAACATATTTTCATCTTCGTCACGCACACGTAAGAGAACGCTTACGATGTCTTTGCAACGAACACCACCGAAGTTTTCGTCAGACACCGACATTCCTGCTAAAGTCGATGTGGATAACTATGTTATCAATCGGAAACGTAAACAACCCGACAATGACAGTGCAATTATATAAATCCTAGCGTGCTTCGAAGAAAGAGTAAAAACAAATTAATGAATTGAACACAAGGTTATGGATACTATTTCTAACAGTATAACAACAGCTGTAAACTTAGCTCTAGCCCCAGCTTTCAAAAATTACGTCAACTCTTAGTGGAATCAATCAAAGAATGTTAAACCTGAATAAAGACAATGAACGTATAAATAAGTGTATTGTGGATACGAATAGCAAGCTGAATGAAATTGAAAAATCATTAATTTTTGCATCAGAGAGGCAGGATAATTTTGACTGTCGCTTAAAAGTATGGAAAATAATACTCAAAATGCCACATATAAAGAAGAAATCATCATAAGAAAATCAAATCTTAGCTATAGAGCAAAGCCGGTAGTGCAATATAGAACTGTGCAATATACAAGAACGAAGAGGCGAGAATCTTGTGGGTATTGTTGAATCTTTGGAAGCGCTATAAAGTTTTGTATAAAATCAGCTGACATTGTGGCTGCTTATCGTGTACCTCACGCTGACTCGAATAACCCAGACCAAAAGAATATTATGTATACCAGGTATACCAGGATACTGCGCAATAAAGTCATTACGGCGTCCGTAAAGTAAAGAAATAAACTCAACGATGCTCTCAGTATCAGGGACTCCTACCACCGTGCACGTAAACGAACAATAATAAGATGTTATTTCGTCAGTGTCGTGAATCTGCCAGCAAATGCAATTTTAAGTACGTTTGGATCAAGCACGGAACAATACTTGTTCGAAAGAATGACACATCAGCAGTTTTCGCACGTACGTTTAAGGATATTTCTAATATTAAATAATAACATTTGCTTTCTTTATAACAATGCATTAGTTAATAGTAACTCAAGTATGCTTTTGTATGAACTATTATATTTTTCTTTTGTATTGTTTGTTATTTTTTTGTATTTTAATTGTAGTGTACATTACTGTTTGCTTTTATCTTTTTCATTATGTTAAAGAAATAAAGATTTTGACATTCGATCACGGAGCAATAATCTTTCTAACGCTTGAACAAAATATAGCTCTAAAAGCGTTAGAGTTAATGCAACTAATTATCTTTAAAATCTTGTCGGTACCCCTACATCATTTAGTTATATTTGTCAGAACTCCGAAACAACCACTGTTTATTCATCGTTCCAGAAATAGTTATATACGAGTGACATATATAGTGCTAAACATTAGGTGTATTTTTAATAGTTTAAACAGCATATTTTTATTACGTACTGCCATCGCATATTCATTTCATTTATTTGTTCATATTATTTCACGTCTAACAGTACTAATAACGATATTATTTACATGGACCATGGTACCATGGACTTTTCAAATTTTTCTTGTAATAAACTTTCACAATTTACGCATTTTTAACACAAATTACGTAACACAATTTTAACACAATTTACACAAATTACGTATCTCGCCAATGTCTTACAATCTATAATATAATTATAGCCTTGATAGAATATGTAATTATATTCTAAGCCCAATTAATGAGTGAAACAATTTTATCTTTTACCAAAACTGTCGTGGGTTAAGAACGAAACTAAACGTTCTATACATGAACATACTTTCTAATAATTACGATATTATTGTGCTTACTGAAACTTGGCTGCAAGGATACATTTCTAATAGTGAATTCATAGACTCGAGATATAGCGTGTTTAGGTGTGACCGGGATTGTTCTAGTAGCGGTAAAAGTGACGGAGGCGGTGTGCTCATTGCGGTGAGACATGAACTGCATGCTTTACCGTGCCTTCTTACTGGGCTTCCACCACGTGTGTCATGCATAGAGCAGACCTTCGTAGGATTGCGTTCGCGAAACTATTGCTGCGTAATAGGGGCTGTGTACATTCCACCGCATGTAAACTCGGAAACTTATTTGGCTCATTTTGACGCTCTAACTGAACTGCTACAAGTAAGAGATGCAGACAATTTTATTATAATGGGAGATTACAATTTACCGACTCTGCAGTGGCAAGATTGTTTTGCACATTTGAAACAAATTCTATATCCTGATACCTCACAACCGAATAAACACCTAATTAATTTTATTTCATATCATAACTGCTTTCAAATTAATAAATTCCGAAACACACAGACACAATACTAGATTTATTTGTTACAGATATTAAAGACAACTGTACGTCTACAGGACCAACGCCTTTAGTTCCACCGGATGCTTATCATCCGCCATTACTTACTCTATTGCCGCTTAATAAACTAGCATACAAGCCACTAGCTTTTAAATCTTTAACTCGTTTTAATTTTAGTAAAGCTGATTACTCCTTATTAATACTGAAATTTTAAATATCGATTGGGGTAATATTTTTTCAGATAAAAGCGCAGAAGAGGCTGCCATTGAGTTTTATGAAAATCTATATTCGATTATAATAAAACATGTCCCACGGATTCGTAATAAATCTTTAAAATATCCTGTCTGGTTTACGGCGGCTTTGGTTAAAATTTTTAAGAATAAAAATAAATCATGGGTAAATTGGAAAAATACCAGAATATTTCGTACTATGAGAGCTACCCAGTATTTAGAACTCGTTTTCGGAATGAGTCGTTTAAGTGCTGTAAATCTTATATCACCGAGGTTGAAGATAGTAAACAACTCAATATAAAGTTTTTCTGGGCATATCTACATAATTTAAAAAGTAAAGCTAATGGAGACACTATTCCAAACTACATGTTTTATAGAAACATTTCGTCAAAGAATCCAGACGATATTGCCCACTTGTTTTCTACGTACTTCAAACATCCAAAATTAAAAACGATTATGACGTAAAAAGCATTTCTGACACCAATTGCAATTCTGACGCTTTTATTAGTAACGTAGAGCTTACTCCAAATAATGTATTGAAAGAATTACGTAAGTTGGATACGAGTAAAAGCTCCGGATTGGATAATATTCCTCCGATTTTCTTAAAATTGACTGCTGATAGTATCTATACCGCAATATATTTAATATTTAAAAAATGTTTAAAACAAAGTGTCTTTCCCACTGTATGGAAGTCAGCGCGTATTACTCCGATCTTTAAAGGCAAAGGAAGTAGGTCAAACGTCGAAAATTATAGACCCATATCAATCTTACCTACTTTGTCAAAGATTTTTGAAAAATTAGAACAGCAACATGGATTCATAAAACACCCATCCACTACCACTAATCTTATGATTTACACATCAAACTCATTTGAAAACTTAGACACCAACAAACAAACAGATAGCGTCTATACAGACTTTAAAAAAGCTTTTGACAAAGTGGACCACAAAATATTATTAGACAAACTTGCGTACAACGGCATAAGAGGAGATCTCTGGAGGTGGTTTAAATCATACGTTTCAAACCGAACACAAAAAGTAATTGGTAACGGTTATGAGTCGGAATTTGTAACTATAACATCTGGGGTACCACGGGGATCCATTTTAGGGCCGTTCTTATTCGTATTATATATTAATGATATAAACAGTTGTTCTAAATATTACTACTTCTTGTTGTATGCAGATGATCTCAAAATGTATCATAGTATAGAAAACTTTAATGATCATTATAAGTTTCAGGAAGATCTTAACCGGTTATCATCATACTGTACGAAAAATGAGTTACATCTTAATACCACCAAATGTAAAACAATTACTTTTACAAACAAAAAAACATAAACCACATAGAATTTGTTGCATGAAGCCATGTATATGATGAATCATCATCATCACCATCATCATTAGCCCCCGCAGGATTCGAAAGTACGAGCTCCGGTTTCTAAAGCATCGCCCATACCACTGGGCTACGGAGGCAGTTATGATGAATATTAATAATAAAGTGGCAGACACTTCTCATAGTATTTATGGTCAACTAAGTAACTATTAACAAACAATTTTTATTTTTAAAAAGCCAATTCACATTATTCATAGCAGACTAAAAGTCAATTATAAAAGGAGTATGAAGATAAAGCAACGAGTACGCGCTTTTATTGGCCCGCGTAAAACAGGTTTTTCTTGCCACGTTTAGGCCTTTAGCTAAAAATCAAATTACGTTACGTTCGTTGTGTTTATTTTCTTTAACAAAAGAAAAGCTTCGGTTGTTTTAAAAGATGGCATCAGTTTTCTTTGTTCACGGAATAAAGTGACAGAGCTCGTTATTCTACAATGAAATTTTATCTTAAACTTTTTAATTATTTTACTTTCTTTATGCCGTATAATTTTAAGTTAGGTTTTATTCTCTTAAAAACTTTATAGTTTTTTTTTTAAATAATGAAAAGAAGCTACAAAGATATAGGAACAATTCAATATAAATTTAAAATAAACTAATATACCTCGCATACGAATTGCAATGAGACATATGATATTTACAAATTTGAAAATACAATGCACATATTACCATAAACATAAGAACTGATCATCAATGTTATTAATATTGGTTTAGCAAAAGCTGTATATTGAGGTAACATAAAAAAAAATATTTTGTATCAAATTACCGACCGGGGGAAAATTATTAAATAAAAATAAAACGTGATATAAATATAAAACAGGTAACAATAAAATAAGGTTGAGGTTTTACCTTAACCTTATTTTATTATAGAAATATTGCTGTCGGAACAGAAATTATTACCTTATTATTTTCTTAATTAAGAAAAATGTATGAATTTTCCTTCTAATTACTTTAAAACCTCAAGCAAGCCAAATTAATATGTGATATTTTAAAATATCTAGCGAAAGTGTAATTGAAGCCGAAGTCATTATCTCCCATCTCATTATTGACTGTGGTTTCTAAGATATAAATCTGGACAGAATTTATAGACAATTAGTAATTAATGAAAAAAAATAACAATAAAAAATATTAACATTAACAGTAAATCTTAACTGTACATATATTTTAATTTTTAAGATATTTCACATATAAGGTTTAGCACAAGAGAGATAACCGTTTCTCATATTCTATTCTTTTCTTATTGTGTTTAGAACATAACTAGGAACCTAGAACCCGCGTGAAAGAACATAAAGCTGACATTGAACATAAAAGACCCAACAATGTGTGACCATACTTTAATTCACCCAAACCATTAATAAATATAATAATAATCACCACTGCTGGCTGTAATGATAAAACCAGTTCATTTTGCATAGGTCGGAGTACAGACTAAAAATAAATAATTACAATTAAGATCTGGAAACCCCGTTTCAGCACTGGCAACCAGACGCATGACAGTCTCAGTCTACCTCAGTCTACCCCGTAGCCACAGCCGCTGAAAAGTGTTCGAAACGTCGGGAATTTAAATATGTAAAATAAAGGCGAAAAATTCCGTAAAATCATTTTATTTAATAATGTATAGTATTCGCGTAAACAAAAGAAATAAATATAACTACGAATGAATTTTATTTCTTAACGACGGAATAAAATTTGAGAGATGAGTTAGGACAGTGAAGCATATTATAAACATGATTATGAAAATCCTATTTTCCAAAATGGAATATTATTTTAAAGGTTAAATATCATTACACAATATAGAATCATTACACTTTCGTATTGATCTTCAATTAATCTAACATTTATTTTAAAATGTAAACGCCTTTAAAATGTAAATGACTGCCTCCGTAGCCTAGTGGTATGGGTGTTTGCTTTAGAAACCGGAGGTTGTGGGTTCCAATCCTGCGGGGACTCAACGAATTTTCATTGTTGTTTCCTAGTTGGTTTGGGCAACTTGGGCCGATCACCCAATTGTCTAAAAAGTAAGATGATCCACGCGTCGGACAGGCATGTAAAAATTCGGTCCACCCAACAACCCGCATTGGACCAGCGTGGTGGGATACGGTCCGAAAAAACCCCTAATGGATAGGGGTGTGCTAGGGGAGGCCTATGTCCAGCTGTGGACTATTACAGGCAGATGATGTATGTATGTATGCGATGTAAACGCCTGACCTGAGTCTACTCAGAAGAAACAGCGTACTTAACTCAGGAGGACCCTTTTTTCAATCAATGCTTTTCAAAATTCAGTTCTTTTTAAATTCTTAATGATTTAAAAAGATATAATATTTTTTCTACTTACCTTGCTAAAAAAGTTTTCTGTATATTCTTAGAACGACCCGGTAACAAATGTATTTGGCCAGTTAGCACTAAAAATTAAGCGCTATAAAAAGTACGTAAAATAAACGTGTTCCATGAATAAGGCACATTTCGTAGGAGTTTTAAAATGATGATTGTAATGTTCAGGTGCAATTTATTAGGGTGAACAACTTTTACTTGTTGGAACTGTAATTTGGTAGATTTTTCTTGCACGAACTTTTCTCTATTGTATTACTAATACAAGTATCTCCAAGTCACTATAATCTAAAGAATTTGCAAACTGCACAAAATAACCTTGAGCAAGAAATATTTCATTATTTACAACGTTTTTTAAAAGTTTACTTTTCAAAAATAATTCAGTATTAATTTTGAACTCTAATAGTTTTGGTAATTTTATGATATTACGTTGCAATATCAATTCGAAAGTGTTTATCTTATTATCTCATTCTCAAATAGCTTTTCTCATTTGAAGTAATTGAATTTTCTACTTCGTTATTAAAATATTTATCTTTAAGTGTAGGTAGTTATTAACTTTAATTAATGAACCTATTTGATGTTTTGGTACTAAAAAAATATGAACAATAGAACTACTTAAATATTTAAAACAGAAAGGTTTTCAAAAGTTTATTGTTGTAAATAAGAAAGCTATTATTTATAATGTTATTATTCACAATGTTCCCATTCAAATCATTAATGCTTTCGTATTAATTTTTATGCAGTAATACGAACAATAATTTAGCATATTTACATTACGGCACAATTCTGCCATAAACCAATCAGTAAATATTAGTCGATTCAGAAAATGTGCATTAAAAAAATAAAAGAAAACTGCATAATCATAATAATTTCGTGCTCGGAAAATACACGTCGTCAAACTGGTCATATACGACTGTCGAGGTTCTAATAAAAGTTTTAGGAGTAAGGAAAAGTCGTAAAACTTATTTCGTTCAGGAGAGTTTTTACTATCACTGCTTCTGCTGAAGTAAATTCTGTGATGATACTTTTACAGAAATAAGAAAAAACGGGCGCTTCAATTTAAACTTTTTACAAGTTTATATTTGTAAATAACATTAGAAAAAAATTTAAATACGCATTAAATGCGTTATCATCATCATCATCAGCTTGCGACAGTCCCCTGCTGGACATAGCTTCCCCTGATACACTCCTATCGATTAGGGGGTTTTGGACCGTACCCCACCACGCTGGTGACGTACTTACACGCCGACTTTTACATTCCCATCCCCATGGATAACCTTACTTTTCAGACAATTGGGTGATCGGTCCAAATTGTCCTAACCAACTAGGAAATAACAATGAAAATTCGTTGAGTCCCGCAGGATTTGAACCCACGACCTCCGGTTTCTAAAGCACACGCCCATACCACTAGGCGGAGGCAGTTCAGTAAATGCGTGTAACGTTTTATTATAATACTACAATCCAAACCAATCTACATAATATATATTTATTTTCAAAAGAAAAGTAAGTCTATGTACGTATCAGTTATCTGGTCTCCATAGTACAAATTGATATTATGTTAATCGTCATTATTACTTTGTTATAAGACAAAAAAAATATGATAACGTTTATGTCATTAACATTTAGTTAACATATTTGTGTAATTGTAAAGAATACTGTGTATTCCTAAGTAAGAGTAATTTATCTACAAAAATAGTCTTAATGTCGGGTTTCACATTTATAACTAAGTTATGTAGTCAAAGTTTTAACAAGACCATAACAGAGTTCTAAGTTTTGATCAAGCTAAGAATAAGCGTTTACTCAGGTCTCAACGCCTTATTCTCCAAGTCACTATAAATACTTAACAACCATGACAAAACACATTTTTATACTTCTCATGTAGATCCCATTAAAAATTGCGTTTTAACGAAGGACCCGACCGGGTAAGTACCTTATTTTCAGTTCTTATCGCAGGACGTTACTTTGATCAGGTTTGAAAGGCATTGTATTTCGTGTATCGTGTACTATTAATTAAAAGGGAAATAACACTTTTAATATGTAAGACAAGTTAGGTTTTCTAAATGTGAGACATTTTTAAACGTAAATTAGTCTTACGTTCAAAAATAGCGTATAACAAAGACGTAACAAGTCCCATTTTATTGTCCCAACATAAAATCTAAAATATGAGTTAAATACAATATGTAGTATGGCAAAACATTTAGAGCAGTGTTACCGCTATTGTACTATGTCTTGTACTATGATGAATAATAATAATGAAGTGGCTTGTAAGTTTTAATAATATAGTGTATCTGTGATATGATAGATACAATAGGCGCTCAGATTTCGATTTTAAAAGAAAATCACATTTAATAGTATTTTTGTTCAACTAAGTAACTATTAAGTCAGAAAAACTTAATTAAGATACTCAAACAATTTTATTTTTAATAAAGCCCATTCACATTATTCATAGTAGACTAAAGTCTATTATAAAAGGATTACGAAGAAAACAACGAGTCGCGCTTTGATTGGCCCGCGTAAAACAGGTTTTTTGCGACGTTTGGCCTTAAACAACTCTACTAAAATTCAAATTACGTTCGTTCTGTTTTTCTATAACAAAAAAATGCTACAGTTATTATATAAGATGACATCAGCTTTCTTTGTTCACAGAATAAAGTGACACAATTTCGTCACACAATGAAATTTTATCTTAAAATTTTAATTTTTAACTTTCTTTGTACCGTATAATTTTAAGTTAGGTTTAATTCTCTTAAAAACTGTATAGTTTTTTAATAATCAAAATAATCTACAAAGATATATTTTTAGATATAGATGCTTTCGTATTGATTTTCAATTAATCTAGCATTTATTTTAAAATGAAAACGAACTGGACCTGAGTCTTCTCAGAAGAACTAGCGTGCGGAACTCAGAGAGACCCTTTTTCAATCAATTCTTTTCAAAATTCATAATTTTATTAAATATTTAATGACTTAAAAGCGGATACAATATTTTATCCTTACCTTACAAACAAAAATTTGTGTATTTTCTGAGATTTTTTTAAACAAGAACTCAGAACAGTTGTTTATAAAACAATTTATTAATCAATGCATTTGGCCAGAAAAAGAAGTACGTAAAATACAACGTGTTCAATGAATAACACATATCTTAGAAGTTTCAAAATGATGTTCGTAATGTTTAAGTGCAATTTATTAGGGTTAGAAAACTTTTCTTGTTGAAACTGTAATTCGGTGAATTTTCTTGCTATAATTTTTCGTGTAACTTTATAACCCATTGGACGAATTTATATGTAATAATTTCTATAAAATTCTTTGTATTAAGTTAATAAAAACATAAGCTTATTATGTATAAAATATAATAGGTTTATGTTTTTTACATTAAAACAAATAAGGCATTAAAGTCTTAATTTATAATAAACAGCGAATTTAGAACTAATACATTTCTAAGTCTTCTCAGACACATGTTGACGGGCACCTGTTTTTAAAGATCAAGTCATCAACAAAAATGAAATATGAAAACATTTACGTACAAAAAAGTTCATTTCAACAAATTGTTCTCCTATACATACGTATATCCTCCTACGCTGTTTTAAGGTATATATTTACTTATGTTAAGCTAATACAAGAACTAATAAGTCATACAAATGTGTGTATGTGACCCTCTTTGTAGTACTTCTTAGTTCAATATGTTAATTTAATAAACATACTTCACTTTCTTATTTTTTCTTCCAAAAAATATTTAACGTTATAATAATCAATATCACAATTGCTTTTTTCGTCTAGATATAAAATTTAGATGAAAGCTTATAGTCATAAAACAAATAATTACTAATTACAGGTAACTAACAAAAACTTCGGGATCTGCTGCAGGTACTGATCTTAAATAATTATTAAATTAAATAACCTTGAGCTAGTAACATCTAAAAAATATATAATTGACTGCGAAATTAAGCAATGATACGTTAAAATTTGAATGAAGCAAGCGTAAGCAGCAACCTTATGTTGCTGCTTACGTCAAACCAATGGCTGGTTTGACGTGTTAATAACAATGTACTTTTTCCACAAAACCGCCCCGCAATTTCTCTTTCTTTTGAACATCAACATTTTTTTAGCTTTTCATTAAATAAAAATGCTATAATCGTAAAGCTGAACAATTCCTTGCTTTGTCTTATTTATTTATTTATTAAAGCTTTATGTACAAAGGCGAACTTAATGCTAAAAGGCATTATCTACCAGTCAACCTTTGAGTGGTACATAGAACATTCGGTAGGTGCGCAGATATATAACAAAACAAAGGAAAGATTTTTAATAAACATAAGACAAAGACATTGAAAAATATATATATATATCATTAATAAAATGACAACGGAATATTAATATATATTCTATACGTATCTTACTTTTTTTTTTTTTTTTATAGCATACGCAGGCAGACGAGCAGTCGGGCCACCTGATGGAAAGTGGTCACCGACGCCCATAGACATTGGCAATACCAGTGGTATCGCCAACGCGCTGCCTACCGTGAGACATAAGATGTTAAGTCTCGTTTACCCAGTAAATACGCTGGCTACGGTGCCCTTCAAACCGGAACACAGCAGTGTTTTCACACTACTGCTTCGCGGTAGAAATAGGCACCAGCGAGTGGTACCACCAGACGGTCTCCTGTAAACAGGGACCTACCACCGTAAACTTAACTTTTTAATTTACTTAACTAAGGTTACTTAAGTAAATACAAATACATAAACATAAATATATAGGCATATATAAATATATACATATTTTATAAAATTTAAGAAAAATACATTTTATCATACTAGGCTTTGAACTTTATCCCAAAAACAATGAAACAGATTTTAGACTTACATAGCTGACAGTTTTCTGAGCAAGTGTTCCCGAACTTGAGAGATAACGCATTCCACAGAAGAACAGATTGAAGAAAGAGGAGTGCATGACACCCGAGCGATGTGAAGGACAGGAAAGTAGACGTATTTGTAGAGCGAAGATTTTTGACGTTAAGCAAGCAAATATATTGAAAATTTAAATAAAAGGAGTAGTGGCAGAACTAAGGAAAGAAAACAAAGTCATCAACGCTCTCAATGACCACCTGTGGCGAATAGAGTAACCACCACAATTTGGAACGATATGACGAAACGAGGTCATATTTACGTAGATTAATCGAATGCAATCACTGATAAGTCAATCTAATTTATTGATCTGATCTGCATTCAGGTCGAAATAGTAAACGTCACTATAGTCGATTATAGGAAAAATTAGGGATTGTAAAAGCATTACCATGTTCTTAGTTGGCAAAAGTTTTTAAGTCGGCACAAAAGTCGCAAGGCACTCGTTACTTTTTGCCTTACTTTGACATTTGACCTTTCCAACTTAAGTTTTCATTAATTACAAGCCCAAATTTGTGATAGTTTCTTGATTAGTAGATTTTGTTTCCCCACCAATTTTATATAATAATTCCTATATAAATTGGTGGGAAAACAAAATCCACTATACTGACGTCCTGCCAATAATCTTGTGAAAGTGAATACACAACTTAATTGATAACAAACAGTCTACCAAAAACTGATGAAATAGTTGTCGGCACCTAGCTAAAAGGTTAAAATCATTTTGATCGTAACATCATATGATAGGCATAAAATTCCATACACGATACTTTATTGTTTGCCATGGGTTGTTTGGTCACTGGATTAATAATGGGAATTTCAAAGTGATACCCTTCTTGCTCTTTAGAATAAATTAATGGGTATTGCAGAGTATCATAAAGTCTGTATGTATCGGCTAACCGTTATGACCTGTCATCATGTGCTTGCAAGAGAATGTCCCGTGAAGAAAATTGTTCACCACTTACTACAGCTGCAATTTCATTAATAAAAGGTGGTACAATACCGCCTTCCATGCTCTCCTTAAGGAGTCCTGTGCATGTACGATACAATGTAATGCTAATGTTGCATACCTTATAATGCTGCTCCATTAAGTTCTCTAAAGCAGTTTTAAACATGTTTACCAAAATAATATTATCATGATCTTTGAATTTTGAGCACCGTATCTCTTTCTACTCCTAGGATAAATTGACAGCGCGGCCTCCACAACGTCTTTGTCTCCCATAAAGTAAACCTGCACAAATTTGTGTTGTTCGTTGTCAGTTGGAAAAAGTGCACCGATCCTGTGACAAATTTGTCCTTGCACCGTAAATGTTGGTGAAAATCCTGGCATTATTACCTCACCTCTCAGTCTATTCCAAAAGACGTCATTTGAAAGCATGAGTTATATTTCCCGATCTTATTTTAAAAGCGCCGTGACTCTTTAGCATCATATAAAAAGGGAGTTTTTATAGGTTTCTCTGGCACCCCGAGTAGAGGAAGAGAAACTCTGCCACTATTAGAGCACATGCCTGGGGTCTCATCTTTCCATTTTAAACCGCTTGACATGCCTTGCCTTGTCCGTCAGTCCTATAACAATCAACCTGTGATTTGTATAATTAAATAGTGGATCGCATATTAATGCAGCTTCATTAAATACCAACCAATTATTTCTTTCAAAATTACCGCCGACGTTCTGCTTGGAGCTGCGCATTTAAATTTCTGCGTCCCTGTGCTTATTCAAGTGTTTCAGTGGCTCTAAAAGCAGCATGAAGAACTGCATCGCCGAGCAACCTCTGCTGAGTTTGAGCAGGTGTTTCAGAGGCCCTCAAAGAAGCATGACGAACTGGATCGTCGAGCAACCTTTGCTGAGTTTGAGCTGGTGTTTTGGCAGCTCTTAAAGCAGCTTGACGCTTGCCAGTTCTTGCCTTCTAAATTCAGAATCTTCAAGAGATTCCTGGAACCGAGTTTATCTCTTCGCCTGAGCTTGAGAAGATACTTTTAAAAGGTTTTAATGAACAAAACCAAAACTAATTCACAAGGCAAAACTAAATTAAAAACCAAAGCGATTGATTTATTCCTTAAGAGTCTAGGAATAATTATAAATCTAAAACTATTACTAAGCTATTATTATAAAGCAAACGAATTAATCCAATCCGAAAAAACACAACGGTAAAACCGAATCCGAATATGTTTTCGGATATTAGAAAACCAAACCAAGATAACAATATATAACTTACGGAATAGCAAAAATCAAAAGTAATTAAATCAATAGTCAAATAAAGATGTTGACTAAAACCAAAGTGCAGTTTATTCATAATAAGTTTTTCCCTCATACTTTTACGTGTAGACAACCATAGCGCGTTTTAAAAACGAACACTGCCATCTGTTATTAATTTTTGAACTAAAAAATTAAACCTATCGTGAACATCGGAATCCGTGAGTTACACTTTTTTATGTTTATAATGGTTATTTTCTCAAAAGATCATTGATTTATGGTAAGATTTAATGTTTTAATATTGTTTTATTTAATTCGTTTTAATTAATTTATTATTCGTTTGTATTAAAGAACCTGTTCTAATTTTCAAGTCCACATTTCCATCCCTATTTTGGGGCTGAGGAAATTTTAAAAATGGAATATTTTCGCTAGTAACAAAGGATCTGTGTGCATTTAACGAAAACTGCAGAAAGTCTCATATAAAATTTCACCCCTTCTTTTAGGGTTGGGTGCCGTTAAGAAAAATGATGGGCGATTTTTAGATAGTCATAAATAGGAAATACCAATTTTAACTTCTACCTTAAATTGCGGATGCTCCATACAAACTCTTCTTCCACCCCATTTTGGAAGTGGGGTAAAGAACGAAAAAATAAGCTATTTTGCTCTCCATTCCTTCAACTATCTTCACTAAAAATCCGTAATTCGTAGCTCCATGAAAGAAAGGCAAACAGAGAGACACACTTTCCCATTCATAATAGTATGGATCACTAGACCTTTTATTTATTGTTTTTTTTCATAATTTATATTGATTTCAAAGAAATGCAAAGGGTTAAAGGGTAACAATTAAAACTTCAGGTTGGTTAGAAAATTTGGGCCCGATCCCAATTGTCAGAAAATAAATGGATGATCTTACTTTCTATGGCCAATTCTAGCAGTGAACAAATACAGGCTGATGAAGATGATTATCCTTGCAATCTATATTGACCAAAAAAAAGTTCCTGAGCAATAATACCGTCAATAGATTAACTTATACGATTAAAAGTTAGATTAAGTAAAGTCTTTTACAATCTTAGTAAGAAAACCGTAAACTTCGGATACAGTGTAATCTTACTGTTTACTTCGAAATAGTTTTTAATCAAACCAGAAAGCTAACCGCCTGAAGTTTAATTGAGTTAACAGAGAAAACACAATAAAGTTCAAGAAACAAAGAGCTTACAGTACAGTGTACTACTATACAACTGTAGTTAAAGAGTGAACAGAACATAAAAAGTTTCTGAGCTAAAAGAAAAATGTAGTTAGTCAATTACAAGATGCTGTACTCTTTTATTGTGAGTATGATAGTAAATTAATAAAGCCAAAACGTGTTCCTGATGAAGAAGACGAAACTAAATAAATTTTAAATAAAAATAAACCTACTTTTCAATTTATGTAAATTATTTTATTGCCGGCAGAAGATATTAAAATTATATTTACATAAATAAACTCAAGAGGTGAACCATAAATAATAAATACACGAATCTAGCTTAAAAATGAACAAGTCATGCGACGGCATTACTTGTTTCATAGTTGAAAGAGAATTTTAACTCGATACCTAAACTATGGTTAGGATAACTGGTTTTAAAGCTTGAACTTGGTAATTCTGTTAATGATCCAAATTTACGAAATTACTCCTGATGTTGCTTATTTTTCTAAATTGTTAAAAGATTTGTAACTTGTTTAAAATATTCAAGCTTTTATATATTATAAACCGGAAAATCATTTGAATATGATGTTTTTTTTGTATTGCGCTCCTTCCACTACGACCTTCCACGAATTTCACAATATAAGTATAATGATTTAAGTTTACGGTTTTCTTATTATGATTGTAATAGAGTTTACTTAATATTACTTTTTATTGTATAAATTAATCTGTTGACGGTATTATTGCTTACAGGGAGTAAAGTAAGGAATAAATTTTATTTGTCAATACAGATTGCAAGGATAATCATCATCATCAGCCTGTATTTGTTCACTACTGGAATAGAAAGTAAGATGATACATCTTACTTTCTTAGACATAGACTGATCGCCCAGAATTATTCTAACAATCAGAAAACAATATCAAAATTGTTTCCTAAGGATTCAGAACCTACGACCTTCGGTTTATAAAGCAAGGGCTAATACCGCTACATCACGGAGATGGCGGGAATAATATTTTTAGAAATAATTCCATATTATATGGCCATTAAGATTATCTATTTAATACATAGAAGCCACACTTGCAAAAGAAATTACCTACAAAAAAACGGAAAGTTTCATTTCTATGGATGCATTGAGATTTT
This sequence comes from Lamproptera curius, assembly GCA_029286875.1. NCBI lineage: Eukaryota > Metazoa > Arthropoda > Insecta > Lepidoptera > Papilionidae > Lamproptera > Lamproptera curius. Next base: position 459,542 of record JAGSMT010000195.1, read on the forward strand.
AAATTATTTTTTATGTGTGGCCATAATCAGGCATTACAAAACTTTTGACTAACTCGTTACCAAACGTGCATAGCTGTTGACTTCGTCCCCGTAGTAATATAGTAAATTTTTTCTATAAAAAAGAGTCTATGTTACTTCCAATTATATGAGCTGTCTTTAAGTGAAAATTCTGTCAAAAACGGCAACCAGCCATTCGAGATATTACTCAGAACAGATAAACAGAAAGATGAAAATTTTATAAAGTTGTTCTGTTATATGTATCGGTTATTTATAACAATTTAAACGGTTATGTTGAATATTTGTACGTAGAATGTGAAACAAGAATATGTTAAAAATTGCTTCCCTAAAGTTAACAGACATGTCATCTAAGTAGGTATAAAATTTAACCTCGCCTAAATTCGAATTTGTACGTATCCATTAATTCTATTTTAAGTCCGATTACAAACCGAATACCAATATGTATGCATGTATGTCAAACGATGCCATTTAAGAAGGTGAAGACAGAAATCAATTACAAAACTTTTTGAGTCTCTGTAACCAATTATGGGGGTAATCTGAAAAGCCTCCTTGCGTGAAAATAATACGATATTTTTTGCTATCTTAAAAGTTGTATATTAAAAACAAAAAATATACTTAACATTGTTGTAGAGTGTGAAAGCAAAACTTGCTATTTCATACTCATGATAAAGATCATCAAACTAAGCTTCAAAAACTGAAGCAATGACTCCATAATCACAAAAAAAATTGTTAACAACCTACGTGAGATTAGGAAAAGAGCAAGTTATAATCTTCTTTTCGACCTGCCCCACTATGTTGTGATGCATACAAATTCCCATGCCTTATTGATTAACAGTAATTTTCTTTCAGTAGGAGCAAGCTTGTTCTGCCCGTCACTATACAGGAAATTGAAAAATATATATATATTATAATTTGAACTTAGGTAGCTCACTTGGTTTTTTTTAATTAGTTAATCAAGAGTAAAACAACAATAACAAAAAATTACATCACTAACCTGTATTTAATAAAACACATGTCCGAGAAACGATGGCCGAACAAATTTTCTCTTTTGTACGTTAATTTTTGTTAGCTATATTTTCTACTGTCAGTTAAAGAATTAATTCAGGCGTACCATTTGGCCTTAATTACTTACGAAACTAACGAAATAAAAAAAGAAGATGGAATTAGTGAACAATTTTTAAGTAATAAACGCGGGAGAAGTAAACGTAGCATTAATCAACTTTTCATCAAATTTGTTGTCTTTGTGCTATAGAAAATGCAAAGTGCTAACGTTTACTATTAAAATAATTATTAAACAAATAATCTGTCCTTGAGTTATGACATACTTATGAGATTATTAAGTGTTTTTTATTGAAACGTTTTATCACTAACCCTTTTAAGTAATTTCATAGCAAATATATAATGTATGAGAATATGAACAACCATCTAAAAAGATTGAATTAATTTCCTGTGCATTATTTTTCAACGTTTGTTCGTAAGTTCTAAAATCTGAAGTTCCATTTGGCCCCAACCTTTAAAAAAAATCTACGGAAAGTCAACTACTTGCGTTACCCATGTAAACGCAAATCCTAACAGCTACTTCTGTGAATGAGTCACCTACAGAAACTGCTAACGTTAATTATTATTAAAATTGTATGATTTTTGCAAAATAGCTAGATGTATCCCATGTAAAATTTAAATTTAGGTACGATAAAGAAGCTCAATAGCATTATTTAATAAAATAGTTCGATTGTGTTGTAAGTTATCGCCCGTGTGACGCTAATTTTATGCCCTACTCTATCACGGCTTTGCATAAAATTGAGTATAGGATAAAATACCTACATATAATACAAATGATTATAGGTGTTACATAACTATACTTATCCCTTGAGTTGGTTTTAATTGAGATTTCCAATGAGTTTTAAGTAGCCTTTACATCTAGGAGATAATGTATCTTTATAATGATAAAAGATGTACTTTTTCAATTAATTCAATACACCAAAATATAAAAATTTTAAATTATCTTTTTTATTGAATTAATATCTATATGTTTGAATGTCTTATGTTGCTGCAACAAATTAATCGTTCATACAATTAAAATAACCTAAATCGTGCGTTAGTTGGATACAGTATCATCTGTATGAAATGAAACAGTGCTCTAGCGTGTTGCTGTAACGCGGACGCTGTACGTCCCGGAAATTATTAAAGACCATTAAAAAGTACAAAAAAGGCTGTCTAGGTCACAAACTCACTGTTATTTTTACTGCTTCAACTAAGATTAAATGACGTGGAAACAATTTGTGGCTGATATTAAGTCCCTTTTTACACCATCGTCTTTCTTGGGGTATAGCCGAAACAGGAAAAATAGAATATGCTGCTGTTTAAAAGATAATCAATACTATGTTGCATTTAACAATGTACTTCTAATCACATTAGGGTGTATCGTAGATAAGATCTCATGTGAATGAAGTAAAAATCCCAATCATCCTACCTTTAAAATAAAAACAAAGCCTCCATTGTACAAATGTTGAGCCAAGGCCAAGGCTGATAGCCACAATTCAGGGTTAAGTAGATACTTAGCATTTGAATAAATCATTTATTCGAGATTTCATAAGAACGTGGCTAAATATAATTTAAATGTTTTAATTTTTATATAAAAAAAGTATTTCTGGGCTTTCGAAATTTCTGTGGCTGAAATATTAGAAAGCGATAAATTAGGAACAGTTTTAAAAACAATGTGTTTTACTTTTAGATTAACAGTAAAATATTTAATTCCACATTTTTTATACATTTCATTCCATCTTTTGTTCTAGCCACATAAAAATAAATCCTTTGGCATAGAATTGGTAATATAAGAAAATGATAAGCTTATCATACCATGCCGCGAAATCTAACAGCTGACTTTTACATAACAAATATCTGTGACGTGCCCTCGAACGTTCGCTTCGTACGTGACGCAGATTATGAGAGTGTTATGAAAAATATTATTTTTTAAATTAGGAGAGAAGTAAAATGTTTCCGAGCAATTAAATATCATTAAAAATTTTCTATTGTGTCGTAAAGCATGAAAAGATTTAGAAAATGAAAAAAAAATGTAAAGCCCAAATTAAGAAAAAGATAAAATATGTTATCTAGTAGATAAAAAATTATTTAAAAAAACTATTGTGACAAAATTATTAGGGAATTACCTCAGAAGCAACTTATATATTGCATGCCATATTAGCATTGCTTTGAACTAATCGTAGCAGAGCAGGAATATTGTTTTCACTAATTTTATATTTTTAAGACAGAACTCCAATATTAACGCATAGCAAAATACTATAATCACAAAATTGTCAGCAAATTTCTGTTACTGCTTTTTTAATATATCTATAACTATGATATTGATATAAGCTTTATTAAAATATTTCCTCGTACACTCTTTACACAAATAATGTATTAAATTTATTAAAAAACCAAGTACTTACCCAAAAAGTACCATATGGCTTTATATAAACTTCTTTTCGTATTATTGAGCCAAGTTTACTTGAATTTAGTACTGATAGCTTTTCTAAACCTGCGCTAACTGAATGTTTTAATCAGTACTCAAGGAAAGTATTAAAAAATAATTCATAAACATATTTTTTAGGAATTTATATGAATATAATTCAGAAAATAGAAATAACAACAATGAAAGTTTGATTAACTCAATAGTAGAAATAATAATATTTGTAAACTGGAAAAACATTTACTATGGTTCCTAAGCTAATTGGGTTCTCTAACATGAACAGACAATCAGGACTGGTCATTTAAATATCAATTGTCCGATTAAATCATGATCACAAAGCATATTTTCAAGTTAGGCTACATACCAGAAACGTAGTAGGAAAAATCAAATATAGAGCTCAATAATTTTGATGTTTGCTTAGTTACTTTAATTGGTGAAAGTTGAAATGAGTCGCAGTCAGTTCTACAGAGTTGGGGTAGACAAATACCTGACTTCTATACTACCTTCAATTGAATTGAAAAGTTTAGTACATGCTTTCAAAACTGTGAACTTTGACTTTGTCACTTATATTTCTACCTAATTATTCAATATTTACAATTTTTCCACCAAATTATCCAATTAAAGTAGTAAATCAATCTATTACATGTTAAGATTTTAATTAATAGGAACTACCGAATCAATTATAACAATCATATCTTTTGTGAGCCAACTATTTCTGTTCAACATATTCTCAGTTAAATAAATAAATATAATTAAATCTTCAGAAAATAATATGACTGACTTCTAACAGCGTTAAACTATTTTACGCAATATGAGCAGGTAACAACGTGCTTTCCGTACGAAATTGCATCGTTTTTTCCTATCGCATTCAAATTCTCTTATAACTTTTAAGGTATTTAGTACATCGAAATGTCGTTTATGATACGTTTTATGAACATAGAATGAAGAGTTTTTAAATGCAATAACCTATGTGAACTGAAACTGTATTATCTCAAATTAGCTTTGAAAGTGCCTAAGTGCAATTTTTCAAAATGTTTCCATTAAATGCTTAGTGTGCGTGGTACTTAAAACATAAGAACATGCTAATGCGGACTTCATTATAGTCAAATTTAAGTAGTGCATTTATGTATAACGTACTTTGTGTCTGTCTTTTATGGTTTTAACAGCGTTTGTAATTTAATCGCAAGAGGTAGTAATTTTCAGTGAAGTGATTTTTTTTATTTCTCAAATATCTATGAAACTACATCTCACAAAATTATTAAAAAAATTAAAACCAATGGGATGCTAATATCTATAATTAAACAAAAGAATAAACAAAATCGGAGGTCTAGGAGTGGAGAAACGAGTAAACATATTTATAATAATAATATGCACCCCGAATTGAGCACCTCCTTCTTTTGAGAAGTTGGTTAAAAAATTGCACTTATCAAATTATTTTGTTTACAAGACTAGAATTTAAAGTTCTTATATTTTGTTTAAGAATAAATATATACAATAGTCAAATTTTCAAAAAAATTAAAAAATAAAATCTATACAATCGACGATATATCAAGAAAACTCTACACAAACTTGTGCTAATATAAAAATGCATTTTCACACTGAAATTGCAATTAAATATTGCGTTGCCGCCATTCATGTACAGATAAAAGCCTTTATTTGATAAATACAATATGTTTTTAAATAATTCAAACAGCTGTATAAAATTACTTCAACAATACATACAGACAGGTTTTAAAGTCATTTCAGTTATCAAAGTGCAAAACTGAAACGTTGTCTGCAGTTATCTGAAACTTTTTAATTTTGTATATTATGTCTCTAAGGTATAGAAAGTCCAACCTTTAAGTTACTTTTTCAAACACTACTCACTTTTTGTAAAGTAACTGTAAATTAAATTATCCTGACAGACAAATGAATTGAACTATCAACTTCAGGGGTACATTGTTCATGCTTCCTATATAATCAAGAGTCATATATATCATTATTTTGAACAAAACTGAGTTTTGGTCCTACATATAACTTATTACAATTTCATGCAGAATAATTTGATGTTATTTAGAAGTTGGGTGTTTATAATCAGAAATATTTCGTTTTGTTTTAGTTATTTTTAATTTTCTTGAAATTGACATTTATAATCCTAAGCAAAGAAATACAGTAAAAAATGGATATAAACTAAAAAATATCGCCGATTTTAAAAAGGTAAGATTAATTTAAGGGCAAGCATACTGACGGACGGACAAGAGAGTGAAGACTAAAAACTCAGTCATTTAATAATTTACTATTAAAATGTTTATAAAATAAAATACTTATAACTTTTGTAGATATTTTATATATTATAGATGTGATGTTACTTGTGAGAGGTACAGTTATTAATTTATTTTGCTATTTTAAGTTAAAAGAGTGTGTAATTTAAAAATGTTGTTTCTTGAAGAAATAATAATAGAAATATACTGTGGTAATCAAATTCGTGTCACGTTACGCATCTTCTGAAGTAAATGCCTAAAGCCTCAATCTAAAAATTCATTTGTTATTTTACGTCCCTCGGTGTAGGTTTTTTCATAAATTGAAAATCCGCAACAATATTTATCTTTATGTTTTTGTAAAAAAACCTAAATAAATTGACGTGACGTGAGATTGTGATATCGGTTCTATAAATTGCATTATGCTTAAAACACTGGCCGATAAAGAAAAACTCACTAATATGGGTTTTCTTTTTATAGTTACGCTTCGTTTGCTCGGACCCTTGGGTGTAGTGAATAAAATATAAGGAATGAAAGATTTATAAGCTTGAATAAAAAAGTTATACAGCATCCTTTGATAAAATGATAGACATTAAAAATTGCAACCGCAAAATGTACGACTGTAAAATTATCTTGGACTTATTTTTGCCCTATAGTGCTTTTAGCGCATATTCTAAGCGTCTCGTGCTTGTCGCGTGCAAGCAGCTCACCAGTGCCCTGCACTGCACAAGTGAGAACTAATGCTGAAACATACCAGGTTAGAACTTTATACCATAGAGACTGCAGACAAAATAATGTTGTAGCTAAAAATAGACCTGTTCCCCCTCTCCTTTCTTAAGAGCCAAGTTCTTTCGAGTTGCGAGGTTGTAACGACCCGGATAGATGCAATAAAACGAGTCATAAAAGCTATTAGTGTCCTACTCATACGCTGGGCCTACGCGTGAAATCTAACCGTCTAACAATTAAGGAGTGGAAATACCGCCAATAGAAGAGAGGTGGTATCATTCTCGAAGGTCCGACATTGCACCTTAATTTGAAGTTCTGGCTAGCTTAATATATCTAACCAAAATTTAGTTCACGCCATAGTGAACGAAGCACTGTCATTCAATGATGCAATAGCGGTTCCAGGACAGCGACTTGAGAAGGTACGTTAGTAAGCAAAGAACCAGTTTCAGAATTCACTACAATAACACTGGAGTGTAACAACTAAGAAAAAAATTTTTGTTTCCCTAAAATCTTAATAACATATATCTAATTTCAATTATTTGTTTTTGATTAAATCACCAGAAATCTCAAAGAATTATAACTATAATTCTGTATAAATATTATGTTAAATCTCTAATAATAAAAATAAATCCTATTTTACATCAAATTTATAATATGCAGTTATGACGTGGTAATAGTAACTTTATGGCTAAGTAGATATATTTCCTAATTCGCAAAGCAATAGAAATAAAAATTTCATTTGCTCAGAAAAACTTTTTGTTTAGAAAGAAGTTCTTGAGAAGTGACAAAATTTCAACTATCATACCGCTTACTATGGAAGTAACACCAATAAAAGTAGCATTAACGGTGAGTTACAATATACAGGCAGGCACAAACAAACGGCCCCGGAATGTAATGTCCATTTCGACCTTATCTTCAAATTTCTAAAAATATTATTTAAGAGAGCCGGTAATTCAATATAAGAATTTAAAAAGATATGTAAAGTTTCAAAAGCCTTATATTTATGTAATATTATTTCACTTTTACTTACCTTTTTATCTAACTTGACAAAAAAACGAAACCCCATTAAGGGTGTGTGTTTTTCGTAAATTGAAACTCGGCAACAATATCTATCTCTTGCCTTTGTAATACAATAAAAAAAGATAGACGTGGATGGTTACATCGGTTTCATAAATTGCAATACGCCTAAAACCTTTACCGATACAGACGAAATTGCTTAGTAATTATTTAGTATTTATGTATCGTTTTTACAATAATTTGTTTAAAATCATATTTTTATGTAAAAAATTCTTTATGCTAATTTATTATACCGATTTTTGATTTGGTAAATTCAATTAAATGACTACAAATAAATATTGACTACGTCATTTTGTCACCCCAGGATTGAAACTATCAAGTTAAAATATCCGATAATTCATAATATATTGACAATTTTCTAAATAAGTTCCTAAAATTAATACACTCTTAAGGATTCCGTTTTTTTTTTCAAAACAAGAATTTTTGTTATAATAAATAAAATTGAATTGCTATTATTTTGAGTTAAATATATGTTTAATATATGCTTTTTCAAAATAAATACAATATTACGACCTTTTTAGATAAAAATCGACAACAAACTAGTCACGTAATCAAATAATTAATATAGATATTCTATAAGAACATATTTGCATTAAGATAAAATATTGTGTTATTTAACATTGAAATAAGTTTTAATCTATTTTGCCGATAAGTACGCGTACTTATCGGCAAAATATAGTTTTTGTTAGTTATCTCAACATTAATTTATTTAATTGTAGTATTTATCCCACGACTAGTTATTGTTGAGACATGCAAGGCTTATAGTATATAATATAGCTATCACCAGCTTTGTACTGATTACAAAGCTAACTAACTTTAAAGCCTAAAGCTGTATGTCTCAAAAGCAGAGGTATGCTTCCTTATTTATTATGTAATTAGCAAATGCATAAACTTCCAGTCGGATGTATTTCCGGGAGAATATCGTATTATGTTTGATTCACATAAGTACTCTCGGAATAAACTCTGCTGTATATATATAATAATAAATTATTTGAATAATTTGATGACTACATGTTCCCCAATGTGTCCTGAGACAGGTGCTTCGTAAGTTTTTTCTTAAATATTGCTCTACTTACAGCCATCCTAATTTCGAGAGGTAGCGCGTTTCATAAAAGGATAGATTGAATAAAAAAAGACGAATGCGTGATGTCAGAACGGTGAATTGGGATTTGAAGGAGACGGTTATGTGTTGATCGAGGATTTTTGTTACTGACATCACATAGGCATTGAAAATTAGACGATATGTATAATGGAGACAATGGTGATCTAAGAAAAGAATACAGAGTGGTTGGGGCTCGTAGGGAGCGTCGCTGGCGTATATGTAACCACTGAAGTTGAATATGGTAATTTGAAACGTGATCATATTTACGAAGATTGAAAATGAATCGAATGCTGAATAACTATTCAGAAGACGGTCAAGTTTATTGTGGTGATCTGCATTCAGGTCGAAGTAGCACACGTCACCATAGTCGACAATATGAAAAATTAAGGCCTGCACGAGCTTTACTCTCGTTTTAGTAAGCAAAAACATTTTTAATCTATAAAGGGAACGTAGTACGCCGGTGGCTTTTTGGACTACACCTGATATTTGAGTTTTCCAAATCAGTGTTCTGTCGATTTGCAGATCCAGATTTTTCACACTGTTACTAATTGGTATTATATTTCCGTTATAGATTAAAGGTGGAAGTGCACTAAAATTGACCTTGCCAATAGTTTTTACACTACCAACCACTATAGCTTGGCACTTGGATGGGTTTACACGGTTAACCCGAATCTATCGCACAAATTTTAATTGACTCTAAATCATTGTTAATCGAGCCAATTACTTGTCTATCTATGTTTGTATGTCTATGTCTACTGGTCATCGGCATAAAGATGATACGCACAATGAAGATTGTAGGTAATAAGATTGATAAAAATAGAAAATAAAAGTGGGGAGAGAATACCTCCTTGAGTAACACCAGATTCAATATTTAGCCAGCTTGATGTTGACTCATCTAAAATAACTGACTGCTGGCGCCCTCGAAGATAAGAAGAAAACCATTTCAGTTCTTCATTGGAGTTCATTAGATGGGAGAGGATTGCCAGAAGGATATCGTAACTGACGGTATTAAAAGCATTTGTAAAGTCAATGAGAACTAATACCGTAACCTTGGATCTTTCGATGCCCGCTCTAATATCGCAAGTCACTTTAAGTAGAGCAGTGGTGGTACTATGCCCAGGCTGGAAAGGACTTATCAGTTTATTATTGATTACGAAACAGGAAAGTTGTTGATAAACACAAAGCTCGAGTACCTTGGAAAGGTAGGGCAAAATAGAAATAGATCTAAAATTTCTTAAAAGTGAGGTATTGGAACATTTAGGAAGAGGACGGATAAGTGTATTACGCCATAATGAAGGGAAAGTCCCGGAATCTAAGAAAAAGTTAATAATATGCGTAAGCACTGGGAGCAGGATATCTAGAATGGGAACAATCATCCGTCGACCGATTCTGTCACAACCGACTGCATTACACTTAATTGAGAGGATGGCTTTCTTAATCGCTTCCGAAGTAACTGAAGAAAATTTAAACGAATTTATACAAGGGCGCGTTAAACAATTTAAATACGAAATAGTTTCGGATTTAGCTTGAAGATCTAAAGAAGAAGTGGATGTGAAATTGCGATTTAAATCATCTAAACTTATATTGCTAGGAAGGTTTGATAACCGCGACTTGCCGATACCTAGAGTTCCAAGGAATTTCCAAATATCGGCAAGTAGATTGAGAAATTTTCTCATGAATATAACGGCGTTTAGCGTTGCGTATCATCTGATTACACCTATTTCGAGCCTGTTTATAGAGCGACCAATTATCCTCAGTACGGTCCTTTTTAAATTTTCGAAAAGTTCGATCTCTTCATCGCATTGCCATACGAATGCCTTCAGTAATGGAGTTGGTGGCCGATCAAATTTGACTTTTCTGATGGGAGCATGAATATTAAACAAGTCAGTGATTCATTTGTTAAGAGAATGAGTTTTATCATTTATGGACTCCCCCCTTCAAAAACTGACCGCCATTCCATTTTTGCAGCGTCATTGCGCAATTGATCGAGGTTTAATCTTGCGAAAGACCGCACATGCAGAACCTTAGGTTTGGACTTAGGAGGTTTCAGGATATAGGAAATGAAAATCAAATCGTAACGGGAAAAACTAGGAGTAGGGCGTTGCCCATGAAAGGACGCCAAGGAAGGGTTAGACAAAAGGATTAAGTAGAGCCAAGTATCTTCTCCGGAAAGATTTGTATGGGTTGCACGGAGTGGCAAAATGTGGAAAGAACTGAATGAATGTGACTCGACTATGTGTAAAAGCTTAAGAATTCGGGTTGAATTTGGTGAAAGGAGATTGGTGTTGAAGTCACCCATAATGGTGTGCATACTGTGAACCCAAAGATTCTAAAACCAACTCAAAGTCAGTGAAGTAGTCTACATTTGGGGGACAATAAACAACACCTAATACTAATTTAGCACTCCGAAGTGAAACCTCAAGAAAAAGGTACTCAGCAGTCGATAAATTATTCTGGCAAGAATTAGCTAAAATTTTATATGGCAAGTCAGATCTAAGGTATATTGCGACGCCCCCTCCCTTTACCCAGCCGATCATTTCGGATGAGAATATAGCCAGGAAGAGAGTACAGAAAAGAAGATAAATGGGGTTTAAGCTCAACTCTCAGAAATTAAGACAGCATGTACGTTAGAATTAGAGAATCCTTCACTTAACTCATCGAAGTGACTAGGGATACTCTGCGAGTTTATGTGACAAATATTTAAAGAGTCAAAATGACACGCATTAAATGTGTTCTGTAAAAAGGTCATTATCACATAACAATAACAATATTTTAAAAGACGTACTTTGAAAAGAAAAAACAAAGGAAACTACAATTAAAAGGTAAATTAAACTATAATCGACACCATATCCGTTATTGAGAATCTATTACAAAGCAATAAACAAAAGTTATATAAACATTTAATTAAAAGTTAATAAGATAATGTTTGACGACACACTTAGTTAATTGGTTGATTTCCGAACGAACGTTTGACAGTTGACATATGACCTTGACAGTTGACATAACACCGAGCGCTAAGAAGGCGGCCAGTGAGTTTCGGGTTGTCGAGAAGTGCGCACGCACCCACGTATTTTGGTGGGATGTTACAAATCGAATACATACTTATTTGTTACAAATCCGATTATATTAGTGTAATATTTGATTATTTCAATTGTAACTTGATGAAGATGAATTTAATTACACGTGAGAACTATTAACCACTATATTTTCTTATTTTTGAACATGTGTCTCCTCGCCCGACTACTCACGCATATAATGGTGCGTAAACCGAACGTTACCAGCAAGCTTTTTAATTCGGTGCCTTTATATTCAAAAAGTTTATTGTCAAACATAAATGTTTGTATCTATTTTACGTTTTTTGGGAGACTTTGTCGCGGCCTGTGGATATTTAGTAATTAGTGTGGCCAGCTCCTCCTCTGTGGTGATTTTGTTGATGTCGGAAGCAATTTTATTACTATAACACCATTTTGCGACCACACTGAGCGAATACCGAAATGGAGGCGTGCTTTATTAAAGACCGATTGCCTTACCCGCGTCAGGAACTCTTTTACAGAAATTGCAGTGCCTTTCAGTTTAGATTTGGCCTTCCAAATATCATTCTTCACATCTACACTGGAGAACCTGACCAACAGAGGCCGTTGCTGCTGCTTTCCAGGCGAACCAAGACGATGGCAAACCTTTATGTCAGTTTCAGTAATCTTACCCAAGCCTAGATGCTTATGAATTATGTTCAGAAACATTTTACCACAATCTTATTTATAATTTTCAGGGACCCCGGACACAATTAGGACCTTTCTACGGCTCCGAGTGTCAAAATCATCAACCTGTTTGGCACATTCCCCTATCTGCTGACGAAGCAAACTCAGAATGCCAAAAATAAGTTCCTGAAATTACGGAGCTGCTCACCGATTCTGGCCACGGTATCTTTGGAATTTCCGGCATTGGCAATTTGTGCCTGAAGGTCATCCTATCTTCTGGAAATGTTTTCTTCTAGGCGGCTTTGCGTAGTCATAATCTGCGACAAATTAGACGTTATGGTTAATAATTTTTTTTGTTTAGTTTTTACATAAAACTAGCTGCTTTTGTAAAATATAGACTAATATAACGAAGATCAAACTATCTGTGATTAGACAATTATTAAATATTAATATAAAGAGCCAAGTAAAAGAATGTGTATTTTATTCACCTACCCACGAAAAAAAAGTTAGCGTCAGTTGATACTGGTAATTGAAATATCATTACCGAAGAATGTGATTAATAAGCTAAATTATTAAATTTAATTATTTTGTGTGTATTTTAAGTAGTATTATGTAATTTTATGTTTTTCTATTTGAATTTAATATCCGTCACGTTAACGCTGAGGATAAAACTATTCATTATATATAAGATTCGCAATCTGAAAGTACAATGAACATATTAAGAAGAATTTAACCATGGTGAACAAAGTTCTATCAAAAGGAAGTTATAAGTATAATTTCCTTTAATACGAAATTTCATTTATTGTAGGTTTTTAAATATCACTCTTCATTTATCGTCCTTACTATCCAAAAACTGTTAAAAGCCTGACAGAAAATATAATGACAACTTATCTATGTACGATTCAGTGATAATAGTAATCGGATACGAAAATGCGCCGTAAGCGATCATATTTGAAAATATTTTCGCGTCGCATACAAAATTGTTACTTTTAATTTTTTTTTTAATTTGCCTACTGAACATGATTATGCAGAGTTAGAAATACTAGCTAATTGAAGCAAGATTATATTTATCTTTAAACTTTTATGCGATTTTAATTGCGTAATTCGTGACATCTTCATTGAAAATTGCACTCAATAATCTGATTTAAATAAGTGAAACTTCTTTTCCTAATTCTTCAGATTCATTCTCTTAAAACTTGATATAAAATTTATACCAATAAATTGACATTGAAAGTATTCCTACGTATTCAAATATTCGTTTGTTCTTATTAACATAAATTATAATAGATCTATCCTATTTCACGGTCTCAGTTGCAGTAAATTGAATAAATTATCACAAATAATCACATTGACTAAGCTGAATATAAATTAGATATTAGCATAAAGTTTCATCAACGTCAGTTCACATTTAGCTACTTTGTATATAAAGTTTAAACTAAAATATTTATAAAAACCAAAACTATGGTTAATGTGAAATAAAATGTATATACTTTTTCGTTGTTTTTAAGTTTCCAGTTAAGTAGCAGTAGTTAACTTTGAGCAAAATTTTAAAATAGTTTTACCCTATAATCTTATTGCTTAAAATTACATTTTATAATGTGGTTTACTTTTACGTGTGTCGTAACGAAACACTACAGTATATTTTTAGCATGGGATTTTGATAAAGTTCCACTTATATGTTTTTGCTATACTACATAGCTGATACAAATTTTTAAATAGTAATAGTGATTTTTAAATTACTGTTTGTAGGGATATAATGTTAGTGATTAAATAGAAAAAAAGCTGCAAAAACCTTAACATATTCTATGTGTAATCATCGTTATCACGGAAGTGAAACCACCGAGTGAAGCAAAATTTTGTTAAAACATAAATGTACACGCTCTGAATTAGGTCATCTACTTTTAGTACTGTCAAACGTATTGGAAAATACCGCAATGTACTACTAGATTTTAAAACCAAAAATAACACGTTAAGTAAAGGTTTAAATAGCTAACCCTTGTGCCATGTGTAACTTAGCTTTTGTACTTAGCACTTTAACGCATTTTTAAATATTACGTTCTTAAGCAATACTTGTTACGTTTATATATGTGCTAAAGTGCCATATCCTTTTTTTATTTATATTTTAGGATATATAAAATATTTTGAGCGTTTCTAAGAGAGAATTTACTTTAACCTATAGTTAAAATGTATGATTAGTTTCTTATTCGTATATATTTTAAGTTATGACTAAAATATATTTCACGTATGTGGAAATTAAATGCTTAACTTTAGGGCAACTGTAAATAGTGTTAGAGTTTAACTTTAAATCGAACCTTCTTTGTAGTAGCACTCTAGAAGGAATAATAAAGTTGTTAAGTAATTTAACTACACTTAAAAATTTTATACATGAAAAAACAGAATATTTAATTGATAATGAGTAATGTTAAATTTTCTTTATGCAGTTACTAGGTACTTTATTATTGCATTACAATAAAGACATATTATAGTTCGTAATATTGGTCTCTTGTCCGTCTATGTATTGCAAAAATACAACAGGTTAGACGTTATAGCGTTCTAGTTTAGTGAGCGCTGTAGCTATTATAATTACCTGATAAATTAAACGTAACGTTTTACAATTAAATTACTGCCAGGAAGTTTGTGCCGTCTTCAAAATGTACTTCTAATGGGCAGAGCGCATCGTTGCTAGAAAACTTAGGCAGCCTTACTAAAAGTTAAGAAACGTAATCCAAGTTGCAAAAAATGTACTAAAATAGCCTTCTTCGCATACCCTGCGGAAACTACTTATGATAGGACAAATGTGTCTTCTGCAATAATAAATAAAACATCAATGTCAACAAAAAACATTACGATACACTCACGACTTTGGACTATGACAGGCATAGTTGTCACGACAAACAGAGATCTCAACATCCGCAAGAAGCAAGTTAAATATGTGTAATAATTGAGTAAATACAAGCTACCAATATTAAAATAGTCTACGTTTTATAATTCGGTATTGTTTTCAAACTCTAATAGTTTTCTAAACTTATGATATTACGATAGAATAAATTCAAAAAGTGTCTTTCCAGCCAAACTTTTTATATAGCTTTCTTATTTGGAGAAATTGAATCTTCTACAACGTTATTAAAATGTCCATCACAAGTTTTATTATTGAATCTAATCAAATCAGATCTGATACTATAAGAATACAAAAAATAAAATAAATGATTTTATATGTAAAATGGCAAGTTTGTAAGTTTAATGTTGATAAAATGGAAGCAAGAAGGCAATTATTAATAATGCTATCATAGCTATTATGCACAATGTTTTTTTTCAAATTTGTTTAGTACCTATAATAATGTAAATTTTCACTTAATTATAGGAACAAGAGTAATTCTAATGATCATTTTATGAGTAGAGTCTAATGATCATAACGGTTTCGTATAATTTTTTCTGAAGCAGAGAAAAACTTTAATATATAAAAAAAATAACATTATTGAAAGACTAAAGATTAAAATCACCGATTTAGACAGCATCTGGATAGGTTCAATATTTTTACCTAACAAAGAATTAATTTTTGTGCGGTTTTTTTTTATGAAAGGTCAAAACTATCACAAGTTATGTTAGAACTTTTATTTAACATATTTACATTACGGCATAATTCTGCCTTAAACTAATCAATGATTCCAATCAAGTAATAAATAATAGTTGTATCAGAAAATAAATATAATCATAATAATATCGTGTTCGGAAAATACACGTTGTCGAACTGGTCATATACGACTGGCGAGGTTCTAATTAAAGTTTTAGAAGTAAGAAAAAAGTTGAATTACGTATTTCCTTGAGAAGAGTTTTCACTATCACAACTTTTCTTTGTAGTAAAAGTTCTTTTCTAGTAAATTCTGGGACGAAACTTTTACAAAAATAAGAAACGTAAGTAACATTAGAATTTTTTTTTGAAATACGAGTAAAATTCGTGTAACGTTTTATTTTAATTCTGCAATCCAAACCAATCTACATAATGTGCATTAATTTACAAAAGAAAATAAGTCTATGTATTTATTAGTTATCTAGTCTCCTTAGTACAAGCTGATAATATGTTCTAAGTTTTGATCAAGCTAAGAATAAGCGATCACTCAGGTCTCAACGCCTTATTTTCCAAGACAATTTGCATAACAAACATGACAAAACACATTTTTACAATATGCATACAAACCATTGCTCACATCTAGGGTTTACTCACTCTTGTCAAAGAATTATTTACGTTTGGATCTCATAAAAAATGCGTTTTAACGGAGAAACCGACCGGGTAAGTTTCTTATTTTCCGTTCTTATCGCAAGACATTACTTTGTTCAGGTTTGAAAAGCATTGTATTACGTCTAATGTGTACTACTTAAACGTAAGTTAGTCTTACGTTTAAAAATAGCGTATGATAAAGGCGTATCAACTACCTTTTTATTGTCACTACACAAAATAAAAAATATTAGTTTATTTCAAAATGTGGTATGGCAAAACGTTGAGAGTAATACTACCGCTATTGTTACATGTCTTGTACTATATGATAAATATTAATAATGAAGTGGCTTCTTAAGTTTTTAATAATATAGTATATATGTGATATCATCATCAGCCTGTAATATTCCACTGCTGGACATAGGCCTACATATATATATACATACACCCCTATCCATTAGGGGGTTTGGACTGTATATACCACCACGCTGGTCCAATGCGGGTTGGTGGGTGGACCCACTTTTTACATGCCCATCCGACGCATGGGTCATCTTACTTTTCAGACCATTGCACGCAGGATTCGGACCCATGACCTGCGGTTTCTAAAGCGCACGCCCATACCACTAGGCTACGGAGGCTGTTTGTATATGTGATATAATAGATAAAAAGACGATCAGATTTCGATACTTAAAAAAACTCAAATTTAATAGTATTTTCGTTCAACTAAGTAACTTTAAATAGAAAGAGAAAATCTTATTAGGATAGTCAAACAATTTTTATTTTTAAATAAGCCAATTCATATTATTCATAGCAGACTTTACAAACGTCAATTATAGAAGGAATATAAAGATAAAGCAACAAGTACGCGTTTTGATTGGCTCGCGTAAAACAGGTTTTTCTTGCGACGTTCAGGCCTTTACCTAAAATTCAAATTACGTTGTTTTTTTTCTTTATCAAAAGAAATTCTACGGTTGTTTTAGAAGATGGCATCAGCTTTCTTTGTTACAGACAGAGTTCGTTTTTCCACAATGAAATTTTATCTTAAACTTTTTAATTGTTTTGCTTTCTTTGTACAGTATAATTTCAAGTTACGTTTTATTCTCTTAAAAACTTAATAGTTTAAATAAAAAGATGCTATAAAATAATAGGAACAATTTAATATACATTTTAAATAAACTGCTAAACCTCGCATAGGGATTGCAATGTTGCGCCATAAATGTTTGCGATTTCTGTCTCATGCATTTTAAATCTCTAATATCTTTTAAGATATTCATTGAATTAAAATGCCAAGTATCACTATTGTTATGCTCACAGAATGAACAATTTTATTGATTCAATTTTTTTAAGTAAACTTAAACTGTATTATCTTAAATGAAATTTGAATGCTGATAGAAAATTGAAATGCCTGATTTCAATTCACAAAAAATTTAATAAATTGTGGGTTATTCTAAAAATATAAATATATGCTTTTGCAGACTTTATTGTAGGCCTACGTCTATGCTTTGTGGTTTCACCAGCAGTTTTCAATTTAATCGAACAAGGTTGCGATTTTTGACGCCGTAATTTTCTTCATTTCTTAAATATGTATAAAACGACTCATAACAAAATATTTAAAAAGTGGA
This sequence comes from Lamproptera curius, assembly GCA_029286875.1. NCBI lineage: Eukaryota > Metazoa > Arthropoda > Insecta > Lepidoptera > Papilionidae > Lamproptera > Lamproptera curius. The sequence continues at coordinate 477,701 of JAGSMT010000195.1, forward strand.
CCAAATGACAGCTACCATAAATACTTATCATAAAAAATCAGTGAGCAAAATTGGAGTGGAGCAATAAAGCAAAATGTATAAAATAAAAAATATACGCTCCGAATTGAGTACCTCCTTCTTTTCGGAAGTCAGTCAAAAATATGAAGTTATTTGTACATCTTTGGTAAAGCCGTGAGCTGCAGAGAGCGTGAGTCACGGCCGCTGGAAAGTGTTCGAAACGTTGGGAATTTAAAATGTAAAATAAACGCGATAAAATCCGTAAAGTAATTTTATTTAATAATATATAATATTCGCGCAAGCAATAGAAATAATTACTTTCGTATTTATTTCAATAATTCAAAATTAAAAAAAAGCATTCATTATAATAATAAAAACGCCTGATCTAAGTCTTCCTAGAAGAACCAGCGTAAGAAACTCAGAGGCACACTTTTTCAGTCAATTCTTTTAAAAATTTATAATTTTTTAATAAATTCTTAATAACGGATGCAATATTTTTTCCACCTCCTTGCTATAAAATAATTTCTGTATGTGCTGAGAGTTTTCTTTAAACTCAGCAACTGTTGTTAATTTAAACATTTTAATAACAAATGTATTTGAGTCAGCACTAAAATAAGGCGTGTAAAAAGTACTTAAAATACAACGTGTTTGATAAATAAGACACATTTCCTAAAAATTTTAAAATTATGTTCGTAATGTTTAGGTGCAATTTATTAGGGTTAGAAAACTTTTTCTTGTTGGAACTGTAATTCGGTTGAATTTACTTGCTATAATTTTTCGTGTAACTTTATAACCCTTTTAACGAATTTATATTTTATAATTTCTATAATATTCTTTGTATTAAGTTATTAAGAAGCATAAAATAATTATGCAGAAAATATGTGCATTAAAACAGCAATAGGCCATAAAAGCCTTAATTTATTACGAACAGCGGAATTTAGACCAAATACATTCCTAAGCCTTCTCAGACACGTGTTGACGGGAACGAGTTTTATACATAACGCCGTTATTTTATACCACGCCATTAAATTTAAAAAAAGTAATGAATAAAATAGCTTCCTAACATAGGTGTAAAATTGTATGATTTTTTCAGAACAGAATATTTAATTCTGTTCTGAAAAAATCTTCCTCTGTTCTGAAAAAGACGAAGGAGTAATAAGGAAATATTTTTATGACATATTCAACGGCGTATACGATTGAAGGTGCAGTAAATATTCGTAATTTATTATTTTATACGATAGTTGTTTTCTTACGCTTGCGAGGAATGTGATCAAATTTTTTTCTTCGTTTTTTTAATAACCCTGCAACTAAAACGTTACAATTAATTTTTTAGTGGAAGGGCTCTATATCCATACAAATTATACCATTTTTAATGGAAAAGTAAGAATTAAATTTTTAAGCTCTTTTGTATAGAATTTTGCACAATATCAACAGAAGGAGCATTTAAATTAATCGTCTTCAGTCTATCCACTTTATATACCCATCCAATAGTTTTTTATGCCAGTGTTATTTTTTCATTGTATTCAGGTGTCACGGTAGCATCATCGTGGTCACTGTTATTTAACAACAAACATTTATCTAATAAATCATGGCGGTCCTCATGACTGATATTCTTTTTCCGTTTATCTTAAGCCCTTAAATTGTTTATTACAATGTAAAATAAGTAAATCTTAGCCGCAGCAACGCGTGGCAGGCTCTGCTAGTATATAACATAATTCATGACAGCGTCAATTATACTTCATAACAGTTTTGGTAAACAAGATTATTTTATCCACTCCTTTGCTCACACAAGTACAGATAACTGACACGATCGAGGAAGGATCAGGCCCAGGACTGGCTTTTTACATTCCCATCAGACGCATGGATCATCTTACCTTACAGATAATCGGGTGAACTGCGCGCATTGCCCTAGTCAACTGGGAAAGAAAAATAAGAAGTGTTGTCTTACTAGTGGTAGGCCCTTTTTACAGGGGACCGTCTGGGTAGGTACCACCCCGGTGCCTATTTTTGCAGCATAGCAGTAGTGTGACAACACTGCTGTGGTCCGGTTTGAAGGGCACCGTAGCCAGCGTATTTACTAGGTAAACGAGGTTTAACACCTTATGCGCGTTGGTGATACCACTAGTATTGCCAATGTCTATAGGCGTCGGTAACGACTTCCCATCAGTTGGCCCGACTGCTCAGACGAGGAGTGGGCAAAAGACCTACGTGGGCAATAAAAAAAAAGTTGTTGAGTCCCTCAAGATTTGAACCCAAGACCCCCTTACCTAATTATTATAGATTAAATAGTGGTGATAAAGTGACTCAAGCCACTTGGTTTTGATCGTCGTAGTGTATCAAACATCGTAATATTTTTCGATAAACACTAAGCTCACGTAAGCCATTTCAATTTCAGTTTATGATCAAAGCTGTTGTATTTTTCTGATTAAATTCTGCTTGAGATTCTTAAAATAGAATATCGCTAATTGATCGAGTTATGCTACATTTATAAAACATTAGATTTACAATGTGGTTTGTCGGTTTGACATGGGTTGATACAAAAGTTATTTTAAAATTCGTTATATATTTAAAACCAATACTCTGAAATGTCGTTAATGCTATTCAATAGTTTTTTTTTTTTGTATTTTTGTTATATTTATATAATTTGATAATACTATTTAAGCTGTATTTCAGAAAAACTTTTATATGTATGAACAAACACCACAAAAGTACATGATTCCCGACCACGTCCTATTACACGTCTGTGAGTATCGATTTCAATTTTCCCAAGAGACCATTCCAAGACATGTCTCAATAAGCCTGTCAATCCATCTTTTTTCCACTTCTGTTTTACTGTGATAATGCAAATATTCTTTGTTAAAAGCTTTTAACATTTTATTACTTTGTCCGCTCAGAATATACAACATTTATGCTATATAAGTAGTAAGCAGACAATGTTAAGAACATATTTTTAACATTACGCTACAGATAATTGTCTCTAATTTCCCATTAATTATATATTTTTATTTTATGAACATTTTGCATGCATATTATAAAATACATAAAACTGTAATGTATCGAGAAACTGAATAGAGAAATTGTTGAAAACAAAAAATTAAAGCGAATATCAAATGTGTAATGTTTGTATGTGTATCAAATGTATTATTGACTTGGTAATTTTATTAATATATATATATATATATATATATATATATATACTATATTAATGCTTATTTGGTTTATTATTTTTATCGAGTATATATATCGGGGTGGTTAATTGGTGATTAATTTATGCCGTTTACGTAATAGTCCACATTGGTGCAAATAAAAACTAAAATTATGGTCTGCCTAAAAGGTCTATGAAATACGTACTATGACTTTATTGCAAAAGTAACACAACCCATTATTTAATTTTTATTACACTTGAAACGTAAATTTCAATAATAATTTATCTAAGATCATGGTAATTAATAAATATTAATTGCAACGCTTTTAGATAAGTTCTTGTATTTTTTAAGAATATTTCATTCGTCATTGACTGATATTAACAAAAATCAGTCACATGATAAGCTTACAGGAGTGGAAGCGACATTCAATATAACCCACGGACGTATCTCATTGATTTGTAGTATTGAATCGTGCTCTTATTACATAATCACTATTCAAAGACCTTTTTTTGTTTTTTTTTTTTTCGTATAAATTTATTTCAATATTTAAAAAGAAGGAAGATAGAAGAAAAAATAAGAACAAAGAAGAAATCAAATGTTAAAGTATAACGAAATTAAAAGTTTCCAATATGTTACATACTTAAATAACTATACTTATATCGTGAAAAGTTGATCGTGAAATTCGTGAAACTTCTCATCGAGAGAGCGCAATACAAAAAAACACATTATATATAAATAATTTTCCGGTTTATAATTTATAAAAGCTTGAATATTTTAAACAAATTACAATATTTTAAACAATTCAGATAAAAAAGGAACATCAGTAGCCATTTTGCGTGCCCTAAGAGGTAAATTTGGATCATTTATAGAATTACCAAGTTCGAGTTTTAAAACCAGTTACCCTAACCATAGTTTAGGTATCGAGTTAAAATTAAAATATAATTTTTAATATGTTCTCTGTCAGCTATGAAAAACGTTGACCTTCACATGACTCGTTGACTTTCAAGCTTGATACATGTAGTTAATGTTTAAAGTTCGCCTTTTGAGTTTATTTATATAAATATTTTTTGTATCTTCTACCTACAATAAAATAATTTACATAAACTGAATAGTAGCTTTATTTTTATTTTAAAAATATTTAGTTATCGTTCATTCTTCACCAGGAGCACCGTTTTGGTCTTTTAATAATTTCCTATCATGCTCACAATAAAAGAGTACAGCATCTTGTAGTATGACTAATCCTACATCTTTCTTTTAACTCAGAAGCTTAATATGTTCTGTTCACTCTTTAATTACAGTAGTATAGTAGTACACTGAACTGTAAGCTCTTTGTTTCTTGAATTTTATTGTATTTACTCTGTTAACTCAATTAAACTTCAGGCTGTTAGCTTTCTGGTTTGATTAAAAACTATTTCGAAGTAAACAGTAAGATTACACTGTATCCGAAGTTTACGGTTTTCTCACTAAGATTGTAATAGAGTTTACTTAATATTACTTTTTATCGTAAAAGTTAATCTATGGACAATACAGATTGCAAGACAATCAACATCATTATCAATAGCCTGTGTTTGTTCACTGCCGGACATAAGCCTTCCTAATTCACGCCGTCTTCATTAGGGGGTTTTGGCCCGTATCCCACCACGCTTGTCCAATGCGGGTTCGTGGGTGGACCGACTTCTTACATGGATTATTTTACTTTTTCAGGCAATTGGGCCATTGGCCCAAATTGTCCTAACCAACCAGAAAACAACGAAAACTCAAAGTTGTTTCCCTACGGGATTCGAACCTACGACCTTCGGTTTATTAAAGGAAGGGCTAATACCGCTGTACCACGAAGGCGGCGAGCATAATATTTTTTTAATTAATTCAGTTTTTTATGGCTATAAAGACTATCTATTTAATTCATTAAAGCCACACTTGCAAAAAGTATTAAGTAAAAAATATTTTTATTAGACTATTAGAAAATGGAATGTTTCATTTTTATGGTTGAATAGAGATTTGCAATTGCTTTTTATATGTGGACGTAATCGGGCATTATAAAACTTTTGACTAACTCATTAACAAACGTGCATAGCTGTTGACTTCGTCCCCGTAGTAATATAATAGAAAAAATCATTAACTTTTCTATAAAAAAGGTGTCTTTGTTACTTCCAATTACATGAGCTGTCTTTAAGTGAAAATCCTGTTAAAAACAGCAACCAGCCATTCCAGAGATTACTCATAACAGATAAACAAACAGACAGATGAAAATTTTTAAAAAAGTTATTTTGTTATATGGTTACATATAACAATTTAACCATTTAAATGGTTATATTGATTGTTTGTACGTAGAATGTGAAAGAAAAAGACAATTCACAAGAATATGTTAAAAATTGCTCCCTACAGTTAACCGACATGTCATTTTAGTAGGTATTAAATTTAACATCGCTAAATTCGAATTTGTACGTGTCCATTATTATATTCTACCCAAGTCCGATTACTAACCGAACAGCAATATCTAAGTATATCAATCGATGCCATCTACGAAGGTGACGTGAGAAATTAATTACCAAGTTAAGAAAAAAACTTCTTGAGTCGTATCTCTCTAACCAATTATGGGGGTAATCTGCAGAGCCTCCTTGCGTGAAAATATCGCGATATTATTTGCCATCTTAAAAGTTCTATATTTATAACTTTTAGTATTTATACTTAAGATTAACTTAGATTATGAAAGTGATAATCTTCCTTCCTACATACCCCAGTAAGCTGTGAAGCGTACAAATTCCCATGGCTTATAGATTGACACCAATTCTCTCTCAGTCGGAGCAGCTAGTTCTCGCGTCACTGAGCAGGAATGAGATAAAAAAAAATCTAAATAAAATATAAGTTTTGGGTTTAGATAGCTAGTGCGCAATTGCGAAAATTTGCTAATAAAGAGTAAAAACAAGAATAATAAAAGGGTAACAACGCTTACCTGACATAGTAGAAAATAGCTAAAGTCAATTGTCCCGAGAAACAATTGCCGAATAATTTTTTTCTTTTGTACGTTAATTTTCGTTAGCTGCATTTCCTACTATCAGTTAAAGAATTAATTCAGGCGTGCCATTTGGTCTTAATAAGTTACGAAAGTTAACAATTTTTCTTTCATCCAGCTACTTCGCATAAATAAGTTTCACAACAATACGGTTACGTACGTTTCTCAACTATACGGTTACATACGAAACGAAAATAACGGTTAGTGTTTGATGCCCAATAGCAAAATTAATATATTTACTTTTCTGCATACTTTACTCCGGTTTACAATTATAAAATGTTTTATTGATTGATTGGTGTTTACTACGAAACCATGATTTAAATAAAAATATTACTACTGGCGTATTTAAAATTAAATTTTATTGTTACAATGACGATGATTTATATTTACTGTTTATTTTCACTTTTGTTGTGTTTACACTTTTGAACGATTTCATTATAACTATTTTTCACTCTTATATACACCGTTCAGTTTATTGTTTGTTCAACTACTGAAATAAAAATCTTTATTTTGTTTTATTTTACTTTTGATTTTAATAACTGCTGGTTTCCGGAATCGCAAGACATTATTTGTCAACAGGGGCACTCGAATGTGGTATCTTTGTGTAGTAGTATACCTATGAAAATTAAATGCGTCACTCACAACGAGTGACGCATTTGAGTCGACTCTCGCTTATTCAGCAAGTCTCGATCTGTTCATCTCTCCGCACGGCCAGTCGGCAGGGCAGGTGCGGAGAAATATAGCGCTTTACGCTCACTCAACTGACGAACGAAGACGACGACGGCCGAGATCGCCCGAATAACGTGTTTTACAAAATAACTCTTTTAATTTGACACGAAACGGTTGTTGCGTTTCATATCGCGTAACCAGTTATTGTAACTGATGACGAAAATAAGCTCACGCCTACTACCTACATATATTAAAATTTATTAAAGATATTGTACAACTATATTTTATACTATGAGTTGGTTTTAATTGAGATTATAAAATGACGTTTAAATAGCCAATCTTACTTAGAGATAATGTATCTTTCTAACGATTAAATAAGTACTTTTTCAGTTTATTAGTTACACAAAAATATAAAATAAAAAAATCTTTTATATTAAATCGTATATGTTTAGATGTTTTGTTTTGCTGCAACACATTAATATTGTAGGCAGTTAAAATAACCCAAATCGTTCGTTATTTGGATACAGTAACATCTGTATAAAATGAAACAGTGCTCTAGCGTGTAATAACTGTAACGCGTGCGCTGTACGTCCCGGAAATTAATAAACACCGTCAAAAAGTACAAATAAGGCCTTATGCGTCACAAACTCATGTATATTATTTACTATTTCAAGTAATAAAAAATAACCTGAAAACAATTTGTGGCTGATGGTAAATCCCTTTTAACACCATCGTCTTTTTCAGGGTATAGCCAAAACGTGAAATAAGTAATATGATGCTGTTTAAAAGGTAATCAATACTATGTGTTGCATCTAACAATGTATTTTTTATTATATTAGGGCGTATCGTATATGACATCTCATGTAAATGATGTAAAAGTCCCAATCATCCCACCGTTTTAATAAAAAACTAATCCTCCATTGTACTAATTTACTCAGCTACTGAAAAGGATGATTTAAGGGTTGGCCAAGGCCAAAGCTGATGCTCACACTTCTCTTCTGCTTAAGTATTCTCAGTAATAGTCGAGAATTTGTTACAACCTGGCTAAATATAACTTAAATATTTTAAAATTAATTTATTACAGGGATTTTTTTATATAAAATACTACTGGGTAATCAGAATTTCTGAACCTGAAATATTAGGATACCATAAAGCAGGAAAAGTTTTAAAAACAATGTATTTTACCTTTATGAAAACGGTAAATAATTAAATTTTAACAAAAAAAATTACCGACTTCTAACAACGTATAACTAGTTTACGCAATATAAGCAGGTAACAACGTGCTCTCTATACGAAATCGCGTCGCGTTTTCTGCCACCGCATTTCAACAAAATGTTGTCTATGACAAGTTTTATGTAAATAGAAAGAAGATTTTTTTAATGTAAACCTAATATGTTAACTCAAACTATATTAAACAATCTTTGAATGTGCCCCGCAATTTTTAAAAAGGTTTACATTAAAAAGCTCATTGTGCGTTATTCTTAACATAGATATATGCTATCACGGACTTTACTGTAGACCAATTCAAGTAGTACATTTATGTATGTTTTATGTATGTCGTAACTTTTTGTCTTTTATTGGCAGTGCTTGCTATTTAATCTCGAAAGGTTGTGATTTTTGATGCCGTAATTTTTTTAATTTATCAAATATCTATTTTCACAAATTTATTTTAAAAAGAAAACAAAGCCCATGGGTAATTAAATATCTATAATTAAAAAAGAATGAACGAAATCGGTCTCGGGGAGCGGAGCATGGAGGTAACAAATATAAAAACAAACACGCGCTCCGAATTGAGCAGAAGGCAAATATTTAAAGTTTTTAAATTAAGTTTAAGTGTAATTACATTTAATAATCTTATTGTCTATATATAACGAAATATCCTTTTTTTAATAATGTTCTCATGAAAACTCTACACAAACATGTGCCAGCGAATTGTTTCCACAAAAATATAAAAATCTCAATGATGCATTGCATGTCAAATATTGCGTTGCTACCATTCGATATTTACAGATAAAAGTTTTCATTTACTAAACAAAATATGCTTACAATCTTCGTTTTGTTGAAATTGACATTTATAATCCTAAGCAATGAAATGCAGTAAAAAAGCCATGTAACCCAAAAAAATTGTCAAAGCAAATGTACGGACCGTCAAGACATTGTTCTTGTGATATTACAGTGAAGCTTAAAAACTAAATCATGTCATAATTTAGTAGTAAAATGTTTATAAAATAACATACCTATAACGCATATAGAGATGTGATATAACTTATAAGAAAGTTATTTATACATTTTGTTACTTAAAGTTAAAAAAGAGTTTAATTCACAAATGTAGCGGTATAAAATATTGAAATAAATAATACGTTAAGAAATCATATTTGAAATATATACAATGCCAATGAAATTCGTGTCACCCTACGCATTTTCTAAAGTAAATGCCTCAAGCCTCAATCTAAAAATTCATTTGTTATTTTACGTCCCTTGACGAGAAATAAAATTCCCCTCGGCTTAGGTTTTTTCATAAATTGAAACTCCGCTACAATATTAATCTTATGTCTTTGTAATAAAACCGACATAGATTGCCGTAGATTGCGATATCGGTTCGATCGGTTCTATAAATTGAATTATACCTAAAACGCTGGCCGATAAAAAAACTCACTAATATGGGCTTTCTTTTTATAGTTACATTTCATTTGCTCGGACCCCTCGGTGCTGTGAATAAACTATGAGGAATAAAAGATTTATAACCTAGAATATAAAAGTTTTACAGCATTCTTTGATAAAAAGATAGACATTGAAAAGTGCAACCGCAAAATGTACGATTGAGCATCTCGTTCTTGTCACGTACAAGCAGCTCACCAGTACCCTGCATTGCACCAGTGAGAACTAATACTAAAACATCTCAGTTTAGACTTTTAGACCATAAAGGCTATAGACAAATTATAACATTATAGCTAATAAAAGGACGTGCTCTCCTTTCGTAAGATGCAAGTTCTTTCGAGATGTGACTTATTATTTGCTAGTTTACCGCGAGGTTGTAACGACTATTATAAAAACTATTATTGTCCTATTTATACGCTTGTAAAGAACGAATGAAATCTTACCGTATAACAATTAAGGAGTGGAAACAAGTAGCCGGCCGTCCATACAAGAGAGGTGGTATCATTCTAGAAGGTCCGACATTGCACCTTGATATGAAGTTCTGGCTAGTTTAATATATGCGACTAAAGTCCAGAACACGCGTTGGTGAACGAAGCACTGTCATTCAATCTCTTCATGTCATTCTACCGTCTTAATATCTTCTTTCGCTGTCTTTGAACCTATAAAGGACAGCGACGTGAGAAGGTATATTAGCAAGCAAACAACCAGTATCAGAACTCACTATAATAATTCTGAATTATAATCACTAAGAGATACATTTTAGTTGCCATAAAAATGTTAATAATATATAACTAATTTCAATTATCTGTAATGAATTAAATCACCTGAATTCTCAAAAAATTGTAATTCTGTATAAATGTTATGTTAAATCAATAATAATTAAATATAATATTACATTAAATTTATAAGGTAAAGTTATGACGTGAAAATCGTAACTTTTTGGCTATGTCGATATAATTTCTAATTTCCACTTATATAACATTTTTTACAACATAATTGCCACTGCAGTACAGTAATTAAATGCCAAAAGTTGTGGATTTAGATGTTTATTCTGATAAATAGGTTGCCACTTTATGTTTGTCACGTTCTATGCGGTGTATCTAAAGTAGCTTTTTTATATCTGTATTATAATAAAAACTTTGACTTTATTTTTAAACTAAACAGTCCGAACCTTTATATTATATTATACCATAATTTTGAAATTGAAGTCTTTTTTCTTTTTAGTATAAATTTCAATTTGCTAGGCCCACTATGACCCTAAAAAAATTCGGTGGTGATATAATGACAGACGAACGGACTGACGGAAAATGAAATGATCATGTAAAGGTTCCTTTTTATTTTTTGAGGTTGAAAATGGGATCTCTACGTAAAAGTTTGCATAATATCTTAATGGTGGGGCTTAGTACATGCTGTGTGATATAAGATAGACGATTGAAACCTGACGACTTTAGAGGAAGACTGCTTCTGGTGCCTGCCCAAAACCGAATGTGGACGACAGCTTTTGATGCGCCTTGGAGGGTGCAAGGAAGGTGGTAGTTTTACCGTCCGTTGTGTCCGTCCTGTCCTCTCCAGGCAGTGTGCAGTGGCAGTGTAGTCGGAAGAATGATGAGAGTCAATATTGCGTATGCCGTACTCAAGCTTTTCATGAGTAGGCGGGGCCGCCCTCAGATAAGGGAAAGTGGGAGAGGGAACATCCAGTATAAAGTATTTTATTTCTTTATTGGGGCTGAATTGGGGTTTTCGATCGATGTGGATGATGGAGATGAAAGCGGCACCGCTGAAAGGTGGAAGAGGCCTCCTAGTTTCCATGGACTCTTAGTAAGAGATAAGGGGAAGTAATTCATGCTTAAAATCCAAGAAGTTTCGACATACGTATGGAAATTAATTATCAATAATTAGGAGCATGATTTATATAAAATAAGGCAGTCCTTAAAGTTGCAAAGAGCCCCAAACAGAGTTTTATAAAAGGAAAAAACAGCAAAATATAAAAAAAAATTGCTTAGAAAAACTTTTTTGTTTACAAATAGGTTCTTGGTAATAAATACATAAATTTCAACTATCATACTGCTTACTATGCAAGTAACACCAATAAAAGCAGCATTAACGGTGAGTTACATGCGTTATATGCAGGCAGGCACAAACAAACGGCCCCGGACGGAATGTAATGTCCAATTCAACTTAATTTTTAAATTTCTATAAAAGAGAGCCTGTAATTCAATATAAGAATTCAAAAATATATAAGGTTAAAAATAATGCAGAAATAGTAATATTATTTCACTGTTACTTACCTTTTTCTCGATCTCGACAAAAAACGAAACCCCATTAAGGGCGTGTGTGCTTCGTAAATTGAAACTCGGCAACAATATTCATCTCTCGCCTTTGTAATAAAATAAAAATACATAGACATGGATGGTTATATCACTTTTATAAATTGGATTACGCCTAAAACCTTTTCTGATACAGACGAAATTGCTTAGTGATTACTTAGTATTTATGTATTGTTTTTACAATAATATGTTTAAAATCATATTTTTATGTAATAAAAGTAGCTGATACTAATTTATTATATCTATTTTCGTTTGGTAAATTTTATGAAATTCATTAACAATAGACTTTTTAAATGTAAATATATATCTACGATTTCATCTTAAACTCATTAATTTAAATGACTGCTACCAGTCAATTTTTAAATAACCCCAGACTTGATACTATCGAGTTAAAATACCCCATAATTCTATAAATTGACAAATTTGTTATTTGTTATTGACACTTGCCTAATACAACCAAACGGGGACCATCATCTTTCTTGAAATCATTATTTGTTCTGAGCATTGTTTTTATTCAAAACCAGAACCTTACCAAATTTCTGAACGTCTATGGCATCAATTTTTAGTGCACGTAACAGTTAATTTTTTTTAACTTTGATGCGTTGCGCTTATCATCTTGAATATCACTGTACTTCCAACTTGAATGATAGAATATTGTTTTGTGGTTAACAACAAAAGCTGCTGTGAGTTTACCTGAAGATTAAGTATCCTGAACAACCACCTTTGACTCGTAATTGTTGACTAAAGCAATTTTCAAGTAAAAATTTCCTTTGCAATACCATGGAATATGACACATGTTTGGGCTGCGTTAATGCTAGACTGGTTCTTTTTACATACTTATGCGGATTTTCAAAGTCCCATCCTAATGCAAAATGTAATGTAGTTTCAAAGACAGTCAGAAATTTACTTTGTAATAATTATTTTATGTTTTTAAAACTTAATTTTTTCAGCTTAATATTTTTGGCCAATAAAAACGTTACCTAAAGAACGACAATCTGTTTCTTACATACAAAGAAAATCAATGAGTATTGGTTTTATAGTTTAAAATATTTGGTATTTCATGTACTTCACGTACATGACTTTGATATAAAAACGTCGAAGGACCGATAAAAAATGACTTTAACTGAAACTATATTTTTCTTCAACTGAATATAGGAATGAAACCGTTTTACGGCTATATTCCTATTTCGTAAATTGATACTCGTATGCAATAACAATATTTTGTCTTCGTCATAAAAGAAAATATAAGTGAACGTGGGTAATTGATTCGAAAAAGATTTCTCTTCAAGTTTTAGGAATTACGGAAACATTTTTACAGTCTAGAATTTATTCATTTGTAAATACACTTCATTCTCTGTAACTATGCACTTAGAGTCATAATTTTATAATTTAGCAGAAAATACTTTATCAAATATCGTTAATAATAGTTATTTTATAGGTAGTAGATTCCGTTTTTACAGGAGACCGTCTGGGTTGGTACCACTGCGGTATCTATTTCTGCTATAGGAGGTGGGTCCCCTTTTTACAGGGGACCGTCTGAGTTGTCACCACCACGGTGCCTATTTCTGCCAAAGAGCAGTAGTGTGTAAACGCTACTGCGTTGCAGTGAAAGAGCACCATAGCCAGCGTATTTACTGGGTAAACGTGACCTAACATCCTATGTTAGGTATCAACCAATGCGTTGCCTACCTCACGGTACGGAACGTGATATTGCTAATGTCCATGGGCGTCGGTGACCACTTTCAAAGTGGTTACCAGTCTGCCTGCGGTGCCAATGAAAAAAATATGTGCTGTTTATTTGATTTTAGTTTAAGTAATATTAAGCAGCTTGCTCACTTAAAAAAAGGCCCCTTTTTAATACAATGATATTAATTATGCATATTGAATTTACTAAACTTAATTTACTGAGGAGGGAAAGATTTACAGGTGACTTTTGTAAAGCTGGATTCAATTTATTAAATAAATAAAGCTATGTCATGAATATTAAATACTAATAGAGGCCCAAAATTTAATTTAGAACATCACCACACGCGCGTAATTTACTTCACCTTTTGTTTAAGTATTAGGAACATAAAATAAATAATAAAAGTGTACTAATTATAACAATGTTACGAATCATATCGAGTTAAATTACCTAGAAAGTATTTAAATGCGTTACATCTTATCGCTTATAGTTATAGGGCAGTCTAGAATTTTTATAAAACATTATTTTAACGATGAGTTTTAATTTTATTTTATAATTATTTCATTTAATACTATTTTGTATACAAACACTATAGCATTTATAACTTTATGACGTATTTTCAGTATTAAATCGTTTATAATATATAAATAGAAAGAAAACGTAGAAAAATACTCGTGGATATATCGCGGTGAATGTAGTGGATAAAATTTATGTTCCACTAGATAAAAAAGTACCGAAAAGATTTAGAATCTCTGTCACAGTCAGATTGCACGTGTAATTTATTCAACGCTCAAAAAGCCTGAATTTTATTACGTCGTATGACTTAATTTTATTACATTACATTTAGTTAGCATGAATGTCTTAAACAGTTGTTTTACTCAATAGTAAGTAATATAATTGTGATATAATAATTTATACATGCTTTGTAGAAATGTAAGTACTTAATAATTTTAACGTATAGTAACGGTTTGTAATAAATACTCATATTATGCGCTTCTGCGGTTACGAGTTGACCTACCAGCGTATACTTGGTTAACTACATTGATGTCAAAAGGAAATCAAGTTAAATATGAAAAATATATATAAAAAAAAACAAGTAAAAATCTGCAACTCATATTTTTCATCGTAAAAAAACCACTACAAAAGGCCTGTCGCACTCCACCGGGAGAAGCAAACAAAGGTTACCTGCGCTCTCAAAAACATCAACCATGTACCAATTAAGTACTGTTGCTAGGTAAGGCCAAGTCTATTTGGCTCATAAATGCATTGAAATAATGTGAAACAGTCAGCTTGACCACTATTATAGCTTGGTGATATTGAACCATGTTTTACAACGAATGCTGAGAAAAAAATAAGTTCTCTTTAATGATCTTTAATCCATTTTTTTTTATGGCATACGCAGGCAGATGAGCAGTCGGGCCACCTAATGGGAAGTGACATTAGCAATACCAGTGGTATTGCCAACGCGCTGCCTACCGTGAGACATAGGGTGTGAAGTCTCGTTTACCCAGTAAATACGCTGGCTACGGTGCCCTTCAAACCGGAACACAGTAGTGTTTTCACACTACTGCTTCGCGGCAGAAATAGGCACCAAGGTGGTACCCACCCAGACGGTCTCCTATAAACAGAGGACCTACCACCGGTTTTTTATTCTCATTTTTTACAAACATTTGCGATTTGGAAAACATCTATTATTTCATAATTCAGGGATATATTGTTTCCAAGCGCAGTATTGTTTTTTGTAAACAGCGTTTAAACATACAGTCTTCTTAATATTTTACGTCTATTGTTTTGACAATAATTACTGCCCATATCTATAGCAAGGTAATGAAGTTCATGTCACGTTACGCGTCATACCTCAAACTTATTATGATGTCTACGTGTTAATTTTCACTGCAAGGAAAAAAATCCTATTACTTATAGATTGGAGATCGGTCACACAGTCTAAATTGTTTGTTTGTATTAAAATAAAAACAGATTAAGAATAATAATAAGTTCAATATTTTAAATCGTCCTTAAAATGATAAAACTGTGTTATTTTATAGCAGTATATTGAATGGTGTTTATAGTATTACATTGCGAGTGCAAGTTGCATAAATAATAGAAAAAATAGACAATTTTAAATTATGCTGAAGTATCTTATTACTAAATAAGTAATGTTTAACCAACTCTTTTCTTAGTCTTGTCAAAGTAATGGTAGCTCACCGTATTCTTTTTGTACTGACGAGACCAGTAATTCGTTTACCTGATTCATTATCAGGTAAATGAATTACTGGTCTCGTTCACCTATAACAAATTGAGCTTATGACGTCATAAGTCAGCCGCCCTGAAAGTTAGGTTTTAAATCTCGTTACCAAGAATATAAATTCTATCTATGGTAAGGTTAAGGTAAAGGATGCCTTAGCTTTGCGGCAGAAAATAGGCACAATGTTAAATACACATCCTCACATTCCTCTGTTAATAAAGATCCCATCACCTTCTTAATATGTATGGCCCTCGTAAAGGTCAAATTTCACATGGATGTAAAAAAATGCTCTACGTTCTGGCAGACATTAGTAATTGTTTATATTAATTCCAAGTTATATTTGATCTGGTATAATTAACAATATAAGCCCCTTATATAAAACCTAAACGTAAAACATAAACATTCACGTTTTAGCTTTTATTATGAAAAAACAATGACCGGGTATTGCTCGTGTACTTTTTTCGTAATTGAAACTCGGCAACAATATCCATCTTTTGTGTTCCTAATAAAAAGAAAACAGATGAACGTCGAAGATTATATCGATCGCTTACATTGAATTTTAAAAACTAAACATTGAATTTGTTTTTATATTCCATTTTATCATAGATGCTATAAATAGAATGTTTTATATTTTTCTGGGTAGTTTACTACTACTATTTTTCAGGCATTTTAAACATTTACGAGTCTAAAATGTCAAGCATTTAAATGACATCAGGTGAAGCGGGAGTGCTAGATCTTGAGTTAAATCTTTAATTTTTTACTAGAAAATTCCTGAAATTTGTCTGATTTCAAATACAGTACAGTCTTACTATTAATAAAATTAAAAACAAGATAAATACCTACTTAGTAAGTCTTGTCAGTAGATTTTTATTTTTTTAAAATACACAAAATGAATATCACTCTGTGGTATTCTAGTCACTAAATAAGTAGGCATTATAACAAGATGTGATAATAACAACTCATCTTTAAAGATGACAATATAAATATTTCAATATATTCAAAAGTTAAAAACGTATTTCCTCTCACTAACTATTATTATATTTCTTTACATAAAACACACATATATATATATAAATTAGAAAAGAAAAGTAAATCAGTAATTAACGCAATTAAGGCTTCTTTTAAAATCGCGAATCTGAGTTCTAAGAAGATTTCTAGATCGGCTAAAATAATTATTTCTATTGATTAATTACGTCAAGATATAATCTAATGTAATACAATTTTTGCATAAACATTATTTGTTTGTTCTTTGCTAAGGCCCAGCGAGGTAACTGATCAAAGTCTTTTTTGTCATAAAAGTGAAATTCAAAGCAATTATGGAGATAAAATTATGGAAAAATGCAAAAGATAATAAAATAAATCAGTTAAGTGACATCTTTTAAGTGTGCTCTAATATTATGATCGTTGGAACTTTAAATAGTAGACATATGACCCAAACTTGCAATTGGATGATATCCAATAATTTTCTGACGTCGGATCTTAGTCAAAAAGTTAAAATTATCAATTAATATTATTATATGTAGGTAATGATTTGTACTAAGTACGCAGTACGCCTGTTTTGCTGTGAGACAGTAGCAGGCAAACACATCAGTTTTCGGATAATAACAGCGTTCTAAGTGGGTAAAGATAGTGACCGCCCATATCACAGGTATCTTACGCAGTGTTTTTATCTAATAAAATCTAATAAACTTACCAGCATGTAGGACATCTACATGATGGTAAGTATAATGCTACATGTTTTCATTTTAGTTAAAGAAACACGACCAGGGGCGTGGTGAAAGATTACAAAGGGTGCATTAACTTTAAGAGTTAACTAAATGCATTTATATATATTCTTAAAATATAATACTTCAACATTAACACATATATATTCATAAGAATATGTATATCATATTCGAATCGTCTTACCTCCTACTTTTACACTCTATGACTTGAATTTTACTTCATATATCTAACTGAACTTATTTCTATAGCCAACTGAAGGCTCAGTGTTAGCATTTAATATACTTTTAGAAAAGCTAAACTTTAGCACTAGGTAAATTTTTTTTTTTCTATTTGGATTTCCCTACTTTTATCTCATGCACCATCCAGAAAATGATTTGTACAAAGTTTAAATAAATAAATAATAAAATTTTCTCAATTTTTAATAATTCATGAAACATGCAACTTTAATAGTATAAGACTAAAAAAGTTAACGCTAGTGAAAATTTCAAGTAAGTTGAGTCCTTCGTTCGAGCATCTACTTTGTGCTAAATTTGCCCGCGCCAAAAGTAACTTAAATTTATAGGAAAAATTAATTTAAAAATTATGTTGTTTAATATATATTTGAAATTTTTATGCGATTATATTATTTTGGATGTTCAGGTTTATTTATAACTTTATTTAATGTGTGTTTCATTCCATAAATATTTTGTAAACAAAGTTACTTAATTAAATTTTTTAAAATGTTATATTTTGAAAAGTAGAATAAGTGTACTGCTAATATGCTAAGACCAGTATTTAATGTTTTTTATAACTTATTCTTGCAAACAAATTCTATTCCATACTATTCTACTCTCCATTTACCCGTTTTATCATCATCAGCCTGTAATAGTCCACTCCTGGACATAGGCCTTCCCTAATACACCCCTATCCATTAGATGGTTTCTGGACCGTATTCCACCACGCTGATCCCATGCGGGTTGGTGGGTGGACCGACTTTTTACATGCCCATCCGACGCATGGATCATCTTACTTTTCAGATAATTGGGTGATCGGCCCAAATTGCCCTAACCAACTAGGAAACTGCAATGAAAATTTGTTGAGTCCCCGCAGGATTCGAACCCACGACCTCCGGTTTCTAAAGCACACGCCTATACCACAAAACTACGGAGGCAGTTAACCGTACGCAGTGCACATATCGATACGTCCCGAGTAAGTCGTTGGTATTCATAATCAAACTCCTTAAATTTTGTGCAGGTTAATATTATTTTAAGCCATTATCATATCAAAAATACAACCTAATAAGTATATATGCATAAAATAACAAATAACTTACATTACCGGTGGTAGGTCCCCTTTTAACAGGAGACCATCTGGGTGGGTACCACCGCGGAGTCTATTTCTGCCGCGAAGCAGTAGTGTGAAAACGCTGCTGTGTTCCGGTTTGAAGGGCACCGTAGCCAGCGTATTTACTGGGTAAACGAGACTTAACACCCTATGTCTTACGGTAGGCAGCGCGTTGACGATACCACTGGCATTGTCAATGTCTATGGGCTTCGGCGACCACTTCCCATCAGTTGGCCCGACTGCTCGTCTGCCTGCGTATGCCATAAAAAATGTCATTTTATTGATTAAATTGTACATAAACAAGTGGATAACTTTTTCAAAAAATTGTTTGCCTGTAAAATCAGTATACGGGTGAAAGTTAAATGTACGTCTACGTCTTTTAGTGGTAGATGATTGTAAAGTGAATATTCATTCGTATAGTAGGAAGATGGATCAAATAATAATAACAATTCAAAATATTCAAATAACAACTCGATGCTTATGAACCGGTAACCATGCTCCTCTTTCCCCTTCTCTCAGTCTCTCTTTCACTTAATCAGGCCAAATGCACCCGAATAAGAGAGACGCATACCTCTCATTTTCTTTTACGACGGCTAATGGAAAACGTTATGTGAGTTTCGCTATGACACAGTTTTCGAGAGTGTCTCCGTATCTTGAACCAATTTACAGACGTTGTGACGTAAAAATATAACTTGAATTATGATGATTATAATAACTTACGTGGGATGTATCGATATATTATCTCTCGTGCACTTTTTTATTTTTATTATTAAATTTAGTCAATTCAAATTAAAAAAAAAATTCAATTCGAGATCTCCCTTAACTTTGAGCAATAGAAAAATTCGATTCGATATCGTATTGGCGAAATTCGAATCGGTTTATTCACGTCACGGCTAGAACATAATAATTCTTTGCGTTAAATCACGAACTCTTTTTACTTTCTTGTTTATATCGAAATGTCCTTAATAACTTTTAGTTACCTGATTTGAACAAAACTTTTTACACTTAGTCAAGTTACATTCTTTTTTCAAAATATCATTAAACAAACGAGAAATGGTATTGATTTTTTTTTATATTATACACTATTTTAATTTATATCAAAAGCAATAATTTAGATTTTTTAAATCTGGTTCTTTTTTCGTTATTTACCTAATGATATAAAACTTTTTTTAAACGAATTTGTGGCACATATCAAATCTTTTCTTAATACCGGGAAACTCAAAAGTAGTCAGGGTGATGTAAAATAAGGCTTATTATGTTTGTAAATAGTAATTTTTAACAAACATTATCACATATCAAATCCACTAATTTATATACCAACTTAGTCTGCCCGTGATCATGGATGCTGGAAAGAATCCGAAACGTCGGGAATAAATATATTTAAGTAACGCGAAAAATCCGTAAATTGGTGGATTTGATATATATAATAATCGCGTAAATAAAAGAAATAATTAACATTATCACAACTAAAAAGTGGGTTCATAACTAAATAATAAGAAATCGTTACAATTTGTAAGTGATTGAAAGGCGATCAAATAAAAATACGTGTTCACGTCTAAATTTCACTTTTGTTTTTTATTGGACCTATTGAAACCATAGATTTGTAACCAAAAAAACTGTAATTTTTAAATATGCTTATTTTAAATAAAATAATGTGATTAGAAATATTTAAACAGTTTGAAATAACCACGTTTAATACTGCCTAATCGCTTTAACTCTTTCGGAAGAGCCATCTTCTTCCGTCATCCGTCTTCCGTGAGCGTTATAAATTACGAACAAATGGTAAAACTGGATTAAAACTCAAGCCCACAGTGAAAAATTAACCGAGAGAAAATTACTTTAATAATTACTTCAATTACTACTAATCTTGCTCATTTAAATGATACTGTGGAAGTTTCTTCAATTTCACACTTTGCACAGTTAATTTTATTGTAACAGAATTTTTTACTGTCTTAATAATAAGACTTGTATTTCGTGTTTTAACCACTATTAACGGTGGTTGCTATTAGTTGAATTTTTAAAGGAAATGGTTTTATTTTACAGGAGTAATATTTTGTTTATATTTATACTAGTTATAAGAAAGTTTATTATAAACAAGTCAGAATTTTTAAGGTGACACAATTATAAATGGAATAATTACCGAAAGCCATATCACTTCCTTGCGTTTCTAGCGATAATTTGTGCATTTTACTTATAGAGACACCCCATAATAAACGTATTAACGTTTAAGACAGTTGAAAAAATCAATTTTGATTTATGTTTTTATACCTTTCAACTAGATTGAGAGAAATTTGTATTCGCCAGTATGTAATCCTAGAATTTATTACTGTAAAATGCTAATGGGCGCACTAAGAACGCGATAACAAGCAGCGCGATTCTTTTGCAGGAAACTCGCTCGTTTTAACTTTAAACTTTAGTGAAAACTAATATTTACTGAACAGGTCGATAGTTAAGAACTTTTAATGTTACAATTAGTTTTTAGCTGTGATAGTACATTAATGCCAATTTTTTAGAATGTTAATGATATACTCAAAATAAATGTGATACAAAATCTTATGATAGATAAATCAAAATATTATGTTGTTCGTTGTACCAACTTAGTTTGCCCGTGATCATGGATCCTGGAAAGAATCCGAAACGTCGGGAATAAATATATATATAACTAACGCGAAAAATCTGTAAATTAGTGGGTTTGATATGTATAATAATCAAGTAAATAACAGAAGTTTTGTTTCACTATAAAGTGTTGGATTTTAAAAATCTTGTAGCTTTGAGATAAATTCATCAGGCGCGAACAAATCTAAAATCGATATCAATATTAATGATTATCTGGCTCCAAGAAAAATAACAAAAAGGATTTAATCTTACTCTGTATTATACAAACAATTAAGTTAATTATAACAAGCTTTGAAATTTTTAATTTCACCGTAAAGATTCTACTTTTTACGGTGAAATTATAAACTTCAAAGCTTTAATGTATCTGTACTTGATGAGGTTGTAGACAATATGTTAAAACTTAAGTGGTCTAAAACTGTCTAGAGTATCGTGGACTAATTATTTAAAAAGAACTGAGAAACGTACCAATTGAAAGGAAACTTGATGATACAAATTAACTTGCATTTACTGTTGACATGAAAAATTGTATTTGCGATCGTATCTTCCGAATTACGCTTAAATTTTGGCGAAATTTACAAACTGAACCACAAACGCTAACTATTACGAGAAATATGTTTAGTTTTTTGTAATGAATGGGTTCAAATCTGAAAAGAAACAGGTATACTTTAACAGAAACAATTGATATATAATGGAAAATTACATAAATTAGGAAAGATTTTTTTGTAATATTGGGGAATTTAAATATTTTGAAATTGATTATCAATTTTCAATTTTATATACATGAAAACTACACGTAATATAATTCCAAGAAAACTGACACAGTTTTCAAGATATAATGAAGACTACTTTTTAATATCAGCCTTTATAATTTAATATATTAATACAAGAAATGAAACAGATACCGATATAAACTTAACGTTTCATAATTAAGAAAATATTTAGGTTCTTTTGCCTAAATATTCATATAGATTCAATTAAATTGGGTACATTCTTAAATGTAGAGCCATAACCAAAAAGTCAAGCTTTTAACTGATTTTTAATTTAAGTTACATAAATTTAAATGTGTGGGATGGTATGTGAAATTTATACATGATTCGAAAATCCACGAAATAGCGACCAACTAATATGATGCTAAACTGAATAAACCTTTGTTTTGTATAGGTGTTATAAGGCTTTGTATTTTTACTACACCAGTTTTAAATCGCGTTTATAAACTGATTATAAATACACCTTCATACACATCATCGGTCGTGCTACCCTACAGCCGGACAAAGGCGTCCCCTAATTGACACCTTCTCCATTTAAGGGATTGTTGGACCGTATTCCACCAAGCTGATCCAATGCGGGTTGGTGGGTGCTTTATGAGTGGTTACACTGCATAAAATATAAATTGTATAAGGCAAAGCCGAGGCATAATTAAACGTTGGTTAACTAGGCTCAGACATGGTTTTTTCGCTTTGTAGTTAAAAAGTAATGTTATACAATTTTATCACTATGCATTTTTTAATAAGACGACTAAAAAGACCTGCTCGCTTTCTATTTGATAACACGTAATGGACTTTCATCTAAAGAACGCAACGTAGAACGCTTACGAGTTTCGTCATTTTGCTTCTCTTACGAGTTATTGCGATGGCTAGATGCTTTTTAAATCGAAAACATTAGCGACGCTACAAAATAAAATAATTTTTTGTGACTCAATCATGTTCAAAAACTACACACAAAAGTTTTTATAAATGCATTGGGTACTTTCAAAATATGTAGAAAAATAAAATTAATTAGCCAAATTTGGTTGGAACTTGAAATGAAGCAGTGAGCAAAGTTAGTGTAGACAAATACCTAACTTCTGTTTGGATTGCTTTCAAAACTGTGAACTTTACTTTGTTACTTACATTTGTTATTCGTTCCACGAGAAATTATTCAATATTACAAAGCCAATCTATCACAGTTTATCAAAAACATCTCCAATGAAAGTAGTATATCAATATGTTACATTGCATTCTAACTATACGTTTAAATAATAACTTATATATCTATCATTTCATTTATAAACGCCAACTATTTATATTAAACATATATTTTTTAACAAGGTTCTTACGAAAACTCTACACAATCCAGTGCCAGCGTATTGAATTTGAATTGGTATAGTTACACGAAATAAAAATACATTTTCTCTCGAAATTAAATGTAATTAAACACAACAAAAAATTTTGCGTTACCGGAATACTTTATAGTACATCCCATGTACAGTTTTTAGTTAAGTAAATAAATTTTGTTTTAAAATAAATCAAACAGTGGTAAAAAATTACTTGAACAATATAAATGTCTAGTTTTTATTTGAAGGGCAAACTTTGTCTGTATTAATCTTTAAATTATTAATTTGTAATAACATGTTATTATTTTAAGATGCTTTTCATTAACGCTGCGCACGTTTTGTAAAGTTATTTTAAATAAATTTTATCCTGACAGACAATTGAACTGAATTGAACCATCAACTCCAGGTGTCTGTTAAACTGTTTACGCTTCCTATAAAAGTCAAGACTACTACATAAAAATGATAACTAATTTAAGCAGTAAATTCTAGTGTTATAAAAATAACTAGGATGCTAATAAGATTAAGTAATAGTGAGTAGTTCCTCTTTTTACAGGGGCTGTCTCGAGAAGGACCACCGCAATGCCTATTTCTGCCACAAAGTAGTAGTATGATAACACGAGGTGTTCCGGTTTGAACGGCAACCTAGCCAGTGGCATTTAGTGGGTAAACGAAACGAAACATCAAGGCCAGGTCTATTTGGCTCATAAATGCATTGAAATAATGTGAAACAGTCGAGCTTGACCACTGTCATAGCTCGGTGATATTGAACCATGTTTTACAACGAATGCTGAGAAAAAAATAACTTCTCTTTAATGATCTTTAATTCTCATTTTTTACAAACATTCGCGATTTGGAAAACACCTATTATTTCATAATTAAGGGATATATTGTTTCCAAGCGCAGTTTTGTTTTTTGTAAAGAGCGTTTAAACATACAGTCTTCTTAATATTTTATGTCTACTGTTTAGACAATAATTCCTTTTTATTTACATTACTTCCCATATCTATAGCAAGGTAATGAAGTTCATGTCACGTTACACGTCATACCTCAAACTTATTATGATATCTACGTGTTAATTTTCGCTGCAAGGAAAAAAATCCTATTACTGGTAGATTGGAGATCGGACACAGTCCAAATTGTTTATTTGTAATAAAATAGAAACATATTAAGAATAATAATAAGTTCAATATTTTACATCGTTCTTAAAATGATAAATCTGTAAACACGCTGGCTACGGTGGTGATAAAACTGCAATATTTTATAGCAGTATATTGAATGGTGTTTATAGTATTAGATTGCGAGTGCAGGTTGAATAAATAATAGAAAAAATAGGCAATTTTAAATTATGCTGAAGTATCTTATTACTAAATAAGTAATGTATAACCAACTCCTAAATAAAACTACAGTCTCCATTCATTTAGTTTAATAACGTATCTTAGTCTTGTCAAAGTAATGGTAGCACACCGTATTCTTTTTATGCTGACGAGACCAGTAATTCGTGTACCTGATAATGAATTACCAATAACAAATTGATTCTATGACGTCATAAGTTAGCCGCCCTGAAAGTTAGGTTTTAAATCTCGTTACCAAGAATATACTATCTATGGTAAGGTTAAGGTAAAGGATGCTTATAGCTTTGCGGCAGAAAACAGGCACAATGTTAAAAACACATCCTCATATTCCTCTGTTAATAAAGATCCCATCACCTTCTTAATATGTATGGCCCTCGTAAAGGTCAAATTTCACATGGATGTAAAAAAATGCTCTACGTTCTGGCAGACATTAGTTATTGCTTATATTAATTCCAAGTTAGATTTGATCTGGTATAACTAACAATAGAAGCGCCTTATATAAAACCTAAACGTAAAACATAAACATTCACGTTTTAGCTTTTATTATGAAAAACAATGACCAGGTATTGCTCGTGTACTTTTTTTGTCATTGAAACTCGGCAACAATATCCATCTTTTGTGTTCCTAATAAAAAGAAAACAGATGAACGTCGAAGATTATATCGATCGCTTACATTTAATTTTAAAAACTAAACATTGAATTTGTTTTTATATTCCATTTTATCATAGATGCTATAAATAGAATGTTTTATATTTTTCGCGAGTACTTTGCTACTACTTTTTAGGCGTTTTAAACATTTACGAGTCTAAAATGTCAAGCATTTAAATGACATCAGGTGAAGCGGGAGTGCTAGATCTTGAGTTAAATCTTTCATTTTTTACTAGAAAATTCCTGAAATTTGTCTGATTTCAAATACAGGACAGTCTTACTATTAATAAAATTAAAAACAAGATAAATACCTACTTAGTAAGTCTTGTCAGTAGATTTTTATTTTTTCAAAATAACCAAAACGAATATCACTCTGTGGTATTCTAGTCACTAAATAAGTAGGCTTGTGATTATAACAAGATGTGATAATAACAACTCATCTTTAAAGATGACAATATAAATATTTCTATATATTTAAAAGTTAAAAACGTATTTCCTCTCACTAACTATATATATATATAATATATAAATTAGAAAAAAAAAATAAATCAGTAATTAACGCAATTAAGGCTTCATTTAAAATCGCGAATCTGAGTTCTAAGAAGATTTCTAGATCGCTAAAATAATTATTTCTAATTATTAATTATGTCAAGATGATATCCAATAATTTTCTGACGTCGGATCTTAGTCAAAAAGTTAAAATTATCAATTAATATTGTTATATTAGTATTTACTAATGTAGGTAATGATATGTACTAAATACCACAGTACGCCTGTTTTGCTGTGAGACAGTAGCAGGCGAACACATCAGTTTTCGGATAATAACAGCGTTCTAAGTGGGTAAAAGATAAGTAACCGCCCATATCACAGGTATCTTACGCAGTGTTTCTTATGGGCAATCTAATAAACTTACCAGCATGTAGGACGTCTACATGATGGTAAGTATAATGGCTACATGCTGTTTTCATTTTAGTTAAAGAAACACGACCAGGGGCGTGGTGAAAGATTACAAAGGGTGCATTAACTTTAAGAGTTAACTAAATGCATTTATATATATTCTTAAAATATAATACTTCAACATTAACACATATATATTCATAAGAATATGTATATCATATTCGAATCGTCTTACCTCCTACTTTTACACTCTATGACTTGAATTTTACTTCATATATCTAACTGAACCTATTTCTATAGCCAACTGAAGGCTCAGTATGAGCATGTAATATACTTTTCGAAAGCTAAACTTTAGCACTATGTTAAATATTTTTTTTTTTCTATTTGGATTTCCCTACTTTTATCTCATGCACCATCCAGAAAATAATTTGTACAAAGTTTTAATAAATAAATAATAAAATTTTCTTAATTTTTTATAATTCATGAAACATGCAACTTTCATAGTATAAAACTAAAAAGTTAACGCTAGTAAAAATTTCAAGTAGGTTGAGTCTTTCGTTGAGCATATACTTTGTGCTAAATTTGCCCGCGCCAAAAGTAACTTAAATTTATAAGAAAAATAAATTTAAAAATTATGTTGTTTAATATATATTTGAAATTTTTATGCGATTATATTATTGTTGATGTTTAGGTTTATTTATAACTTTAATTTATGTGTTTCATTACATAAATATTTTGTAAACAAAGTTACTTAATAAACTTTTTTTAAATGTGATATTTTGAACAGTAGAATAAGTGTACTGCTAATATGCTAAGACCAGTATTTACTGTTTTCTATAACTTATTCTTGCAAATAAATTCTATTCCATACTATTCTACTCTACATTTACCGGTTTCATCATCATCAGCCTGTAATAGTCCACTCCTGGACATAGGCCTCCCCTAATACACCCCTATCCATTAGAGGATTTCTGGACCGTATTCCACCACGCTGGTCCAATGCTGGTTGGTGGGTGGACCGACTTTTTACATGCCCATCCGACGCATGGATCATCTTACTTTTCAGATAATTGGGTGATCGGCCCAAATTGCCCTAACCAACTAGGAAACTGCAATGAAAATTTGTTGAGTCCCCGCAGGATTCGAACCCACGACCTCCGGTTTCTAAAGCACACGCCTATACCACAAAACTACGGAGGCAGTTAACCGTACGCAGTGCACATATCGATACGTCCCGAGTAAGTCGTTGGTATTCATAATCAAACTCCTTAAATTTTGTGCAGGTTAATATTATTTTAAGCCATTATCATATCAAAAATACAACCTAATAAGTATATATGCATAAAATAACAAATAACTTACATTACCGGTGGTAGGTCCCCTTTTAACAGGAGACCATCTGGGTGGGTACCACCGCGGAGTCTATTTCTGCCGCGAAGCAGTAGTGTGAAAACGCTGCTGTGTTCCGGTTTGAAGGGCACCGTAGCCAGCGTATTTACTGGGTAAACGAGACTTAACACCCTATGTCTTACGGTAGGCAGCGCGTTGACGATACCACTGGCATTGTCAATGTCTATGGGCTTCGGCGACCACTTCCCATCAGTTGGCCCGACTGCTCGTCTGCCTGCGTATGCCATAAAAAATGTCATTTTATTGATTAAATTGTACATAAACAAGTGGATAACTTTTTCAAAAAATTGTTTGCCTGTAAAATCAGTATACGGGTGAAAGTTAAATGTACGTCTACGTCTTTTAGTGGTAGATGATTGTAAAGTGAATATTCATTCGTATAGTAGGAAGATGGATCAAATAATAATAACAATTCAAAATAATCAAATAACAACTCGATGCTTATGAACCGGTAACCATGCTCCTCTTTCCCCTTCTCTCAGTCTCTCTTTCACTTCACCAAATGCACACGAATAAGAGAGACGCATACCTCTCATTTTCTTTTACGACGGCTAATGGAAAACGTTATGTGAGTTTCGCTGTGACACAGTTTTTGAGAGTGTCTCCGTATCTTGAACCAATTTATAGACGTTGTCACGTAAAAATATAACTTGAATTATGATGATTATAATAACTTACGTGGGATGTATCGATATATTATCTCTCGTGCACTTTTTTTTATTATTTTATTATTAAATTTAGTCAATTCAAATTTAAAAAAAAAATTAAATTCGATCTCGAATCTCCCTTAACTTTGCGCGATAGAAAAATTCGATTCGATATCGTATTGGCGAAATTGAAATGATGAATCGGTTTATTCACGTCACGGCTAGAACATAATAATTCTTTGCGTTAAATCACGAACCCTTTTTACTTACTTGTTAATATCGAAATGTCCTTGATAACTTTTAGTTACCTGATTCGAACAGAACTTTTTACACTTAGTCAAGTTACATTCTTTTTTCAAAATATCATTAAACAAACGAGAAATGGTATTGATTTTTTTCTTTTATATTATACACTATTTTAATTTATATCAAAAGCAATAATTTAGATTTTTTAAATCTAGTTCTTTTTTCGTTATTTACCTTATGATATAAAGCTTTTTTTAAACGAATTTGTGGCACATATCGAATCTTGTGTAAATAGTAATTTTTTAACAAATATTATCACAGCTAAAAAGTGGGTTCATTACTAAATATTAATAAATCGTTACAATTTGTAAGTGATTGAAACGCGATCAACTAAAAATACGTGTTCACGTCTAAATTTCACTTTTGTTTATTATTGGACCTATTGAAACCATAGATTTGTAACCAAAAAAACTTTAATTTTTAAATATGCTTATTTTAAATAAAATAATGTGATTAGAAATATTTAAACAGTTTGAAATAACCACGTTTAATACTGCCTAATCGCTTTAACTCTTTCGGAAGAGCCATCTTCTACCGTCATCCGTCTTCCGTGAGCGTTACAAATTACGAACAAATGGTAAAACTGGATTAAAACTCAAGCCCACAGTGAAAAATTAACCGAGAGAAAATTACTTTAATAATTACTTCAATTACTACTAATCTTGCTCATTTAAATGCTACTGTGGAAGTTTTTTCAATTTCACATTTTGCACAGTTAACTCTATTGTAACAGAGATTTTTAATGTCTTAATAATTAGACTTGTTTTTCGTGTTTTATGTTAAAGGTGGTTGCTATTAGTTGAATTTTTAAAGGAAAAGGTTTTATTTTACAGGAATAATATTTTGTTAATATTTATACTAGTTATATGAAAGTTTATTATAAACATGTCAGAATTTTTAAGGTGACACAATTATAAATCGAATAATTACCGAAAGCCATATCACGTTCTTGCGTTTCTAGCGATAATTTGTGAATTTTACTTATAGAGACACCCGCATAATAAACGTATTAACGTTTAAGACAGTTGAAAAAAATCAATTTTGATTTATCTTTTTATACCTTTCAACTAGATTGAAAGACATTTGTACTCGCCAATATGTAATCCTAGAATTTATTACTGTAAAATGCTAATGGGCGCACTAAGAACGCGATAACAAGCAGCGCGATTCTTTTGCAGGAAACTCGCTCGTTTTAACTTTCAACTTTAGTGAAAACTAATATTTACTCAACATGAGGATAGTTAAGAACTTTTTAATGTTACAATTACATTATTTATCTATGATAGTACATTAATACACAATTTTTTTTAGAATGTTAATGATAAACTCAAAATAAATGTGATACAAAATCTTATGTACAGATAAATCAAAATTTAATGTTGTTCGTTGTACCAACTTAGTTTGCCCGTGATCATGGATGCTGGAAAGAATCTGAAACGTCGGGAATAAATATATATAACTAACGCGAAAAATCTGTAGACTAGTGGGTTTGATATGTATAATAATCAAGTAAATAACAGAAATTTTGTTTTACTATAAAGTGTTGAATTTTAACAATCTTGTAGCTTTGAGATAAATTCATCAGGCGCAAACAAATCTAAAATCGATATCAAAATTAATGATTATCTGGCTTCAAGAGAAATAATAAAAGGATTTTATCTTACACTGTATTATACAAACAATTAAGTTAATTATATAAAGATTTGAAATGTTTAATTTCACCGTCAAAAATACTACTTTTACAATGAAATTATAAACTTCAAAAGCTTTAATGTATCTGATACTTGATGAGGTTGTGTGACAATATGTTAAAACTTACGTGGGTCTAAAACTGTCTGGAGTATCGAGGACTAATTATTTAAAAAGAACTGAGAAACGTACCAATTGAAAGGACTGATGATACAAATTAACTTGCATTTACTGTTGACATGAAAAAATTGTATTTGTAATCGATATCTTCCGAAGTTCGCTTAAATTTTGACGAAATTTACAAACTGAACCACAAACGCTAACTATTACGAAAAATGTATTTAGTTGTTAGTAATGAATGGGTTTAAATCTGAAATGAAACAGGTATACTTTAACAAAAACAATTGATATATAATGGAAAATTACATAAATTAGGAAACATTTTTTGTAATATTGGGGAATTGAAATATTTTGAAATTGATTATCAATTTTCAATTTTATATACATGAAAACTACACGTAATATAATTCCAAGAAAAACTGAGACACTTTTCAAGATATAATGAAGAATACTTTTTAATATCAGCCTTTATAATTTTATATATTAATACAAGAAATGAAACAGATACCGATATAAACTTAACGTTTCATAATTAAGAAAATATTTAGGTTCTTTTGCCTAAATATTCATATAGATTCAATTAAATTAGGTACATTCTTAAATGCAGACCACAGCCAAAAAAGGCAAGCTTTTAACTGATTTTTAATTTAAGTAAAATGAAGTGAAATGAGAACCGAAAAGATTTTGAATAGACATTTAGAATCTCAGAGGATGGTATCTGAGAATTTATACATGATTCGAAAATCCACGAAATAGCGACCAACCGATATGATGCTAAACTGAAGAAACCTTTGTTTTGTATGGGTGTTATAAGGCTTTGGTATTTTTGCTACACCAGTTTGTAAAACGCGTTTATATACTGATTATAAATACACCTTCATACACATCATCGGTCTGTGTTAGTCCACTGCCGGACATGGGCCTCCTCTAATTGACACCTTCTCCATTTAAGGGATTGTTGGACCGTATTCCACCAAGCTTTTCAATGCGGGTCGGTGGGTGCTTTATTGAGGTTACACTGCATAAAATATAAAATGTATAAGGCAAACCCGACTCATAATTAAACGTTGGTTAATAGGCTCAGACATGGTTTTCTTTCGCTTCTGTACTTAAAAAGTAATGTAATACAATTTTATCAGTATACATTTTTTAATAAGACGACTAAAAAGTCCTGCTCGCCTTCTGTTTGATGACACGTAATAGGACTTTCATCTAAGGAACGCAACGTAGGACGCTTAAGAGTTTCGTCATTCTGCTTCTCTTACCGAGTTGTTGCAGTAGCTACGATGCTTTTTGCCGCTACAAAATTGCGTTTGCAATTTTTATTTTGCGTTAAAATTTATGTAAATAATTTTTTTGTGATTCAATCATGTTTAAAAACTACACATAAAAGTTTTTTTTAAATGCATTGGGTACTTTCAAAAGTATATAGAAAACAATAAATTAATTAGCCAAATTTCGTTGGTATTTGAAATGAAGAGTGGAGCTCTACAAAGCTGGGTAGACAAATACCTAACTTCTGTACTTTCTTACCTTCAATTGGATTGAAATTTTTTATGGATGCTTTGAAAACTGTAAACTTTACTTTGTTATTCGTTCCACAATAAATTATTCAATATTGCAACAGCCCAATCGATCACAATTTATCAACAAACATCTCCAATGAAAGTAGGTTTAATTACATACTAACTGTATGTTTAAATAATAACTTATATATCTATCATTTCATTTATAAACGCCAACTATTTATATTAAACATATATTTTTTAACAAGGTTCTTACGAAAACTCTACACAATCCAGTGCCAGCGTATTGAATTTGAATTGGTATAGTTTCCAAAGAAATAAAAAAATACATTTTCTCACTGAAATTACCGGAATACTTTATAGTACATCCCATGTACAGTTTTTAGTTAAGTAAATAAATTTTGTTTTAAAATAAATCAAACAGTGGTAAAAAATTACTTGAACAATATAAATGTCTAGTTTTTATTTGAAGGGCAAATTTTTTCTGTATTAATCTTAGAGTATTTAATTTTGTAATAACACGGTACTGTTTTAAGATGCTTTTCATTAACGCTTCGCACGTTTTGTAAAGTTATTTTAAATAAATTTTTATCCTGACAGACAATTGAACTGAATTGAACCATCAACTCCAGGTGTCAACTGTTTACGCTTCCTATAAAAGTCAAGACTACATTACATAAAAATGATAACTAATTTAAGCAGTAAATTCTAGTGTTATAAAGATAAGTAGGATGCTAATAGGATTAAGTAAGAGTGAGTAGTTCCTCTTTTTACAGGGGGCTGTCTCGAGAAGGAGCACCGCAGTGCCTATTTCTGCCACAAAGTAGTAGTATGATAACACGAGAGTGTTCCGGTTTGAAGGGCAACCTAGCCAGTGCATTTAGTGGGTAAATGAAACGAACCATCATATGCAAATAAAAAGAATATACTAGGAATATAATTGATTTTTTGTTTCAGGAGAGAGTACTACTAGAGTCAAATTATGTAAATATATTAATGGTTAGAATACCCTGAACTAGTAATTTTTTTTTAATTATAATCCAACAGAAAACAAAATAAGTAAAAAGTTAGTAGTAGTTTAATTAAAGGACACTCAGGAGACGGTATAACAAGAGACTGTTCTTATAAGATTAGAGTGAAGTCATGTTAATATTTGCGTTAAATCTGTGAAACAAATAAAATACTCATGTTACACATACTACTGCATGTTAACTCGAGTATAAATAATATTGATAAAATTAAAATAAATATGAACTATTCTTGTTGTATTCTATAT
The DNA here is from genome assembly GCA_029286875.1 of Lamproptera curius. Classification (NCBI taxonomy): domain Eukaryota; kingdom Metazoa; phylum Arthropoda; class Insecta; order Lepidoptera; family Papilionidae; genus Lamproptera; species Lamproptera curius. Next base: position 511,067 of record JAGSMT010000195.1, read on the forward strand.
TTATTTGCTTATTTAAAGCTAAGAAAAGTATATAATTTAAAATCTACTAGATAATATTTACGAGTCTGGAATTTTAAGAATGTAGTGTTTTAAAATATTGTTTCTCAGAGAAATATCATAAGAAATATACGATAGTAATCAAATTCATTTCACGTTAGGCGTCTTCCAAATTAAATGCCTCAAGCCTTAATCTAAAAATTCATTTGTAGTTTTATGTTCCTAGACAAAAAACAAAGTGCGTCTCTGCGTAGGTTTTTCAGAAATTGAAACTTCGCAACAATATCCATCTTTGTAATAAAATCAAAATAGATTGACACAAATTGTGATATCGGTTCTATAAATTGAATTATATCTAACATGCTGGCGGAATAAGAAAAACTTATTAAAGTGGGCTTTCTTTTTGTAGCTACCATTAAAAAGGTCGATATAGGAGATTAACAGTATTCTTCGATGAAATAATGGACATTGAAAAGTGCAACTGCAAAATGCCGGACCGTAAACAAATCTTGGCCTAGTCTTATAGTGTTGTGCTTGTCACGTGGAAGCTGTTCACCAATGTCATGTGAGAAGTAAGTAATATTCATAATGGAATTTGCAAAGAGATCGTCCGTGGATGTAATGAAAAAAAAATAATTTTGTTTTGTTTTAATTTTCGTTTGTAAAATTTCATTTCATATGGCCTAGTTTGAATGGTTTTTAATCTACAATTTTAATCATGGTTTAGCTATGTAAGTACAATAAACATACGTTTTTAAAGTACTGTGTGTACCAATATAGTGCAAAAATTCAATATATTTCTTCAAATCAATCATAATTTATAAAGAAAGCGTACATATTTTACAGAGATTTTACATTGAGATTATTGTTCTGTAGAGGCCGTTTAATATTACATGCTTCTTTGATTATAAATAAGTAAATCACTAGATTTACCTAAAAGTAAGCAAAACCTTACTCATAAGAAATTTGTTATATGCATTATCACCACCGAACATATTACACTATTAATTGAAGTGAGTCACAACCAAACATGGCTTGACAGTTGCATAGCACGAGATAACCATTCTGTTGTGACAACCTGCATTACTGGTAGACTAGAGACATCTAGGATCTCGTTGAACCAGAGCTACAGGTGAGCATGACAACTAATTCTTCGTTGAGAAAGCTTAGCGACATCGTTATTCGATTTCCGTTGAACTAGCGCATTTTACGCAAGTTTATCGGAAGTCGTAAACAAAGTCTCTAACACGTGTATGAAGTCCAAGTCACCGCAGACTAACCGCCAGACCCCAACCAGGATTTATGGTAAATGCGCCAGCAAGTTTAAAGAGAGAAGATATTTAGGTTTAAATTCAAGGAACGATCGCTCTCATAGCCAAAATTGAGCTAGTCTTCATTGCTGCAGCAAGAATAAGTTCGAGAACAAGCAATTTATTTCTATTTAATAGTGTGAACGAGTAACATAGATACATCCTGCATTGTATTCATGTTCATTTTCCACAGTCCGTTCCGAGCTTCCGCGCGGTACGGATCTCTCTCTCGTGCGCTCCGCATGACTCCGACAATATCGCATACGTGCTTCACTAGTTAGTTGGCGTGACAGTGTCGCCGCGTCAGTGTTTAATATGTGTAGTGTAGTGAGTGCTCGCAGGCAGGTTCCGGCTTTCTGTAGTAGATACATACACCACACAAAAGCCCACGTGGCATTTAGCTTGTTAAATTAACTGTGCTTGCAGGTGGCAGCTAGGTACACACCTAGCGCTCCTAAAGCACAATACACCTGTTGTTCTATTAGGCACACCTCCCACTCAGGTGGGAGGACTAGATCTACTAAACATCATGGAAAACTATGATCCCGCCCTATATCGTGACGACATCGACGCGTACTTCCGCGAGAACGATCCCGATGGTTGGGCAAGACTCCATGCCGGTTTTCGTCGACGCTTATTCGACGGCAAAGCCGCGTACGCCGGTTCGCCAGCCGGACCGAGAAAGTTGACCGCGTCGTCGCCCTCAGCGACACCTACCCGGGACCGTAGCCCGGTCGTAACGCCTGCCCCGTGCAATTACCTGTCAGCGCAGTCAGACGCTGAAGACGAACCAAAGCCCGCGGAAATGGAAGTCGAACCTGCGACCGCTCCCATGAGCGCCGCTATGGACGCTGAAAACGAGGCCGATAGGGACTCGGACGGTTTCACTACCGTCCGTTCTCGTAAGAAGGGCAAGAAACGCCCTGCAGTAGAGAGCGACCCCGCGAGTCGCGTAAATTCACCGCGCCCGTCCCCTACCGCGACACCGGCGAAAAAGCCAGCGGCCGAGCCGCAAGCCACCCCCGACACCTCCGAGGTTTTCATGGCTGAACGTAAGGCCAAGGCTCCACCCCCAGTCGTGATTCACGACAAGGGCACTGGAGCCGTGTTCTTCTGGCTATCGAAAGCCAAAATCACCAAATTTAGGTCGCTAATCCACGCATAGGCATCCGGGTCAACGTTGAGACCTCGGACGATTTTCGCGACCTTACTAAACACCTTCAGCGAAAACAAAATCGCCTTTCATACCTTCGCGTTGCCGGAGGACCGCCTCCTAGTAGTTGTTAGGGAGTTCCCAAAGAACTCGATTTAGACGAGGTCAACGCGGACCTCAAAAACAGGGTTACCCGTCCATAGGGTGCGCCGTATGCACCATCCTAGGTTTAAATTTGAAATGGACCTTCTTATGGTCGAGTTAGATCTTTCCCTGAGGGAAAATCCATTTTCAATATTAAATCAATTTGTAATTGACGGCCTGCGGGTCGAAACCCCTGCAAGACAGGACTAGTTGCGCAGTGTCATAACTGCCACATTTCGGGCACACTACGCGTAACTGCTATGCTCGCGCGCGTTGCGTAAGTGCGCCGGTCAGCACAGCACTCCGGAGTGCCCGACCAAAGGACTCTATCGAGCCGCCCGCGTGCGCAAATTGCGAAAACGTAGGTCATCCGGTAGTTATAGGGGTTGCGTTAGAGCACCCAAAAGCAATTTTATACCTTTCAACTAGATTGAGAGACATTTGTATTCGCCAATAGTAATCCTACAATTTATTACCGTAAAATGCTAATGGGCGCACCAAGAACGCGATAACAAGCAGCAGCGATTCTCTTGCAGGAAACTCTGCTCTGTTTTAACTTTAAACTTTAGTGAAAACTAATATTTATCTCAACAGGACGATAGTTAAGAACTTTTAATGTTACAATTACGTTATTTAGCTGTGATAGTACATTAATGCACAATTTTTTTTTAGAATGATATAGATAAATCAAAATTTAATGTCGTTTGTTGTACCAACTTAGTTTGCCCGTGATCATGGATGCTGGAAAGAATCGAAACGTCGGGAATAAATATATATCACTAACGTTAAAAATCTGTAAATTAGTGGGTTTGATATGTATAATAATCAAGTAAATAACAGAAATTTTGTTTTACTATAAAGTGTTGAATTTTAACAATCTTGTAGCTTTGAGATAAATTCATCAGGCGCGAACAAATCTAAAATCGATATCAAAATTAATGATTATCTGCTCCAAGAGAAATAATAAAAGGATTTAATCTTACCCTGTATTATACAAACAATTAAGTTAATTATATAAAGCTTTGAAATTTTTAATTTCACCGTAAAGATTCTACTTTTTACGGTGAAATTATAAACTTCAAAGCTTTAATGTATCTGTACTTGATGAGGTTGTATGACAATAGTTAAAACTTACGTGGGTCTAAAAACTGTCTGGAGTATCGAGAACTAATTATTTAAAAAGAACTGAGAAACGTACCAATTGAAAGGAAACTTGATGATACAAATTAACTTGCATTTACTGTTGACATGAAAAATTGTATTTGCGATCGTATCTTCCGAATTACGCTTAAATTTTGGCGAAATTTACAAACTGAACCACAAACGCTAACTATTACGAGAAATATGTTTAGTTTTTGTAATGAATGTGTTTCAATCTGAAATGAAACAGGTCACCAATTAAAATTATCAATACAATTATCAATTTAATTTATCAATACAAGAAATAAAACAGATACCGATATAAACTTAACGTTTTATAGTTAAGAAAATATTAAGGTTCTTTTGCCTAAATATTTAAAAGATTCAATTAAATTAGGTACATTCATTAATGAAGACCATAGCCAAAAAAGGCAAGCTTTTAACTAAATTTTAATTTAAGTTACATGAAGTGAAATGAGAACCGAAAAGATTTTGAATAGACATTTAGAATCTCAGGGGGATGGTATGTGAAATTTATTTATGATTCGAAAATCCACGAAATAGCGACCAACCGATATGATGCTAAACTGAAGAAACCTTTGTTTTGTATGGGTGTTATAAGGCTTTGGTATTTTTGCTACACCAGTTTGTAAAACGCGTTTATAAATTGATTATAAATACACCTTCATACACATCATCGGTCTGTGTTAGTCCACTGCCGGACATGGGCCTCCTCTAATTGACACCTTCTCCATTTAAGGGATTGTTGGACCGTATTCCACCAAGCTATTCCAATGCGGGTCGGTGGGTGCTTTATTGAGGTTACACTGCATAAAATATAAAATGTATAAGGCAAACCCGACTCATAATTAAACGTTGGTTAATAGGCTCAGACATGGTTTTCTTTCGCTTCTGTGGTTAAAAAGTAATGTCATACAATTTTATCAGTATACATTTTTTTTAATAAGACGACTAAAAAGTCCTGCTCGCCTTTTGTTTGATGACACATTATAGGACTTTCATCTAAGGAACGCAACGTAGGACGCTTAAGAGTTTCGTCATTTTGCTTCTCTTACCGAGTTATTGCGATAGCTTTGATGCTTTTTAAATCGAAACACATTAGCAAACGGTACAAAATCGTGTTTGAATTTTTTATTTTGCGTCAAAATATATAAATAAATTTGTTGTGACTCAATCATGTTCAAAAACTACACATAAAAGTTTTTTTTTAAATGCATTGGGTACTTTCAAAAGTATATAGAAAACATAAAATCAATTAGCCAAATTTGGTTGGAACTTGAAATGAAGCAGTGAACTCTACAAAGTTCGGGTAGACAAATACCTAACTTCTATACTACCTTCAATTGGATTGAAATTTTTTATAGGATGCTTTCAAAACTGTAAAATTTTACTTTGTTATTCGTTCCACAAGAAATTATTCAATATTACAACAGCCCAATCGATCACAATTTATCAACAAACATCTACAATGAAAGTAGTATATCAATATGTTACATTACATACTAACTATATGTTTAAATAATAACTTTTATATCTATCATTTCGTTTTTAAACGCCAACTATTTATATTAAACATATATTTTTTAACAAGGTTCTTACGAAAACTCTACAAATACAGTACCAAGCGTATTGAATTTGAATTGGTACAGTTTCCACAGAAATAAAAAATACATTTTCTCATTGAAATTGAATGTGTAATTAAACACTCAATAAACGAAATTTTGCGTTACGCAATGCTTTATAGTACATCCCATGTACAGTTTTTAGTTAAGTAAATAAATTTTGTTTTAAAATAAATCAAACAGTGGTAAAAAATTACTTGAACAATATAAATGTCTAGTTTTTATTTGAAGGGCAAATTTTTCCTGTATTAATCTTAGAGTATTTAATTTTGTAATAACACGGTACTGTTTTAAGATGCTTTTCATTAACTCTTCGCACGTTTTGTAAAGTTACTTTAAATACATTTATCCGGACAGACAATTGAACTGAATTGAACCATCAACTTTAGGTGTCAACTGTTTACGCTTCCTATAAAATTCAAGACTACATTACATTTTAGAATACATGTCCATCCATGAATGTTAGGTACAGACATTTTAAAACACGTTAATAAAGTTTTACAAACAAATGTCAGTTTTGTTATTACATTCCATAAAAATGACAACTAATTTAAGCAGTAAATTCTAGTGTTATAAAGATAAGTAGGATGCTAATAGGATTAAGTAAGAGTGAGTAGTTCCTCTTTTTACAGGGGGCTGTCTCGAGAAGGAGCACCGCAGTGCCTATTTCTGCCACAAAGTAGTAGTATGATAACACGAGAGTGTTCCGGTTTGAAGGTCAACCTAGCCAGTGCATTTAGTGGGTAAATGAAACGAAACACCATACCCCGGGTATTGTCAATGTCAATGCTTCGTATTTAAATAAAAAAGAATATACTAGGAATATAATTGATTTTTTGTTTTGAGAGAGTACTACTAGAGTCAAATTATATGAGTCAAATTATGTAAATATATAATAATTGGTTAGAATACCCTGAATTAGTAATTTTTTTGAAATTATATAATCCAAAGAAACGAAATAAGTAAAAAGTTAGTAGTAGTTTAATTAAAGGACACGCAGGAGACGGTATAACAAGAGACTGTTCTTATAAGATTAGAGTGAAGTCATGTTAATATTTGCGTTAAATCTGTGAAACAAATAAAATACTCATGTTACACATACTACTGCATGTTAACTCGAGTATAAATAATATTGATAAAATTAAAATAAATATGAACTATTATTGTTGTATTCTATATTTATTTGCTTATTTAAAGCTAAAAAAAGTATATAATTTAAAATCTACTAGATAATATTATGATAAGAGTCTGAAATTTTAGAAATGTAGTGTTTTAAAATATTGTTTCTCAGAGAAATATTAAAAAATATACGATAGTAATCAAATTCGTTTCACGTTACGCGTCTTCTAAATTAAATGACTCAAGCCTTAATCTAAAATTCATTTGTTGTTTTATGTTCCTAGACAAAAAAAAAGTGCGTTTCTGCGTAGGTTTTTCAGAAATTGAAACTCCGCAAATCAATATCCATCTTTGTAATATAATCAAAATGGATTGAAGCAGATTGTGATATCGGTTCTATAAATTGAATTATATTTAGCAGGCTGGCGGAATAAGAAAACTTATTAAAATGGGCTTCCTTTTGTAGTTACCATTAAAAAGGTCAATATAGGAGATTAACAGTATTCTTCGATGAAATAATGGACATTGAAAAGTGAACTGCAAAATGCAGGACCGTAAACAAATTTTGGCCTAGTCTTATAGTCTTGTGCTTGTCACGTGGAAGCAGTTTACCAATGTCATGTATTGCAAGTGGAGTAATACTCATAATGGAATTTGTACATAAGATCGTCCGTGGATGTAATGAAAAAATTAAATTTTGTTTTGTTTTAATTTTCGTTTGTAAAATTTCATTTCATATGGCCTAGTTTGAATGGTTTTTAATCTACAATTTTAATCATGGTTTAGCTATGTAAGTACAATAAACATACGTTTTTAAAGTACTGTGTGTACCAATATAGTGCAAAAATTCAATATATTTCTTCAAATCAATCATAATTTATAAAGAAAGCGTACATATTTTACAGAGATTTTACATTGAGATTATTGTTCTGTAGAGGCCGTTTAATATTACATGCTTCTTTGATTATAAATAAGTAAATCACTAGATTTACCTAAAAGTAAGCAAAACCTTACTCATAAGAAATTTGTTATATGCATTATCACCACCGAACATATTACACTATTAATTGAAGTGAGTCACAACCAAACATGGCTTGACAGTTGCATAGCACGAGATAACCATTCTGTCGTGACATCCTGTATTACTGGTAGACTAGAGACATCTAGGGTCCTCATTGAACCAGAGCTACAGGTGAGCATGACAACTAATTGAGAAAGCTTTGTGACATCGTTATTTGACTTCCGTAAAACTCATCGGAAGTCGTAAACAAAGTCTCTAACACGTGTATGAAGTCCAAGTCACCGCAGACTAACCGCCAGAATTTACCATAAATCTTGGTTGGGGCCAAGATTTATGGTAAATTCGCCAGCAAGTTCAAGAGAGAGAAGATATTTAGGTTTAAATTCCAGGGAACGATCGCTCTCATAGCCAAAATTGAGCTTGTCTTCATCGCTGCACCACAAATAAGGTAACGAATTCAAGAACAAGCAATTTATTTTTATTTAATAGTGTAAACGAGTAACATAGATACATCCTGCATTGAAGCAAACATTTGCTATTATAATATTTGTAAAATTTTCACATACACATACAGGAGGTATTAATTCATGTTCATTTTACAATATAGATGGAATTCCTAAGTAACATATAAGCTTGAACATAAGAAATTTGCCAGCAAGTAAAACAAAGTTAGATCATTTTCCCAAGTTTTACACAGTACTTGCCACGACGCATCTCCGGATTCAATTAAGTTTATCGAATTATCTGTGCGCGTCAAATATATTAATTTATTAATAGTCTCCCTGGTTATAATCTTATATTTGGTTCCAAAATATATTTTTTAAGAAAAAACGAATAAGGCAAATGAATCGCTACAAAGACTGTTTCTCCTAAGTATGTGATTTTTGTAACGCAGTCGGAAACAAATAAAGAGTTTAAAAATATTTATATTTTTTCCTTTTTATCGGTTTTTAGTAAGCTTTAAAAAGTAATAATATTATCTGACAAAACGAATTAAATGGTCACTGCAAATATGTTCCCCTTTTATGTACACCAAATTTGCAATTTAAGCGTACAATATTAAATATTTAAATAGTATAAAAAAATATGATTGTTGAACCTAGTGTTAGCGGCTGGCAGAAAGTAAAATAAACAATTGGTGAAATTTCGAATGTAAAAATTAAATAAATTGCTAATTTTGTAATTTTACGTGTCTTTAAAAATTTTATTTAAACTACCAAAACATAGATCAAAATTTTCTTGACACCTAGAGAATGTCAGGACGGCCCGTAATGCTCATTTATGTATGAATAGCAAATATTTTTATAAGGCGCACTATTAAACTAAAAAGGTTTTTACTTTACTCTGTATACAGGCCGGAAAAATTGTATTAAAAAAGTATTAACCGTCCTTTTAATCAACTATTTAAAGACTATCTGTTTAGACTATCTACTCATATTTTTGGTTGGACTTTTCTAGGTTTCAAAGTAGACTAAATTCCTTAAGGTAAATGTAGCTTTCTAAAAGTGAATGATTTTTTTTAATCAGCACAATAGTTTTTAAGTTTATTCTTTACAAAAAAACACACAAAAATGCAAATCACTCCTCTTTATATAATAATATTAGTAAAGAATAAAAAATTAAGATTTCTGGCATAATTGTTATAAATTAGGAAGTTATGAAACAGCTGTATTAAAATACCGAAATTGAAATATATATCGAGGGAAAATTACCTTATTAACGACTTCCATTACTAATTAACGCTAATTTGAAATTGCACCATATAAATTATGCTGGTTTTAGATTGTTTTTAATTTTATTAATTGGATACGGTCCAAAAAACCCTCTAATGGATAGGGATGTATTAGGGGAGGCCCATGGCCAGCAGTGGACTGTTACAGGCTGATGATGATGATGATGATGATGATGACAGTATTCAAAATTGTCATATAATATAATACACGTAATACACTTAATGCATATCAAAATGAATGCATAGAAACCTCCTATGATTCACGGTAGGCAACACATTGGTGATACCACTAGTATTGATAATCGGTGAACTTTCCATCAGGTGGTTCGACTGCTTGTCTGCATGCGTAGTCAATAAAAAAATATTTTCCATGCTTATTTGGTTAAATCTATCTGAATATAATACTAACATTATAATTTGTGGTGACTATAATAATAATTTATTAGATAATTCTACCACCAATGTTAAGTTCATATAACCTTTTTACTTGAACCTACTATAATCACTGAGACTTCTGCTACATGTATAGACAATATTTTTACAAACCGTCAACCAATAGATTAATCAAATATCCCAAAAATAAACTTCTAAAAATTGTGGACATCTTGCCTGTTGTAAATTAAATAATTAATATGTAATTAAACAATAGAAGCAAAGAAAATGTTTGTTCTAATCTATAAAATGCGTATTGAAAACTTTAGAAGTAACATATGACAAAAAACAGTTTATTTATATTATAATGACGACCTAAATGTACTATATAACTCTTTATTTACTTTAATCAGGAGAGAGCTTAGAACAATATTTACTTCTAAAACAGTCACATTTAAGGGTTCCGTGGCATTTGGTGAATGGGCAACAATTGGAATTTATAACAGTCAACGTAGATTATATGATCTATACAGTGAAAGGTCTTATAATCATAATAACTCTTTTGTAGCATATGTTAGGAATTATTCAAAAATATTTAAAAAGGTTTGTTATTTGGCTAAATCCCTGCAAATTTATCGGATAAAATAAAAATGGCTATATCAAATAATGAAGCCGGAAATGTCACAAAACGCAACAATAAAATAAATTTGAAAATTAAAGATCATCAAATTAAAGCAGATAGGTATGTTGCAACTTTCTTCGAACAGTTTTTCAGACCTTCCGTTTTCTACTACCAAATCCAGTGATATATTTTATCACTCGCCAACAGTTGCCGAGTCACTCTTAGAGGAAAATGTCAATAAATGCAGAGAACTTTTTGAATTTGTTCTTCTCTTCTTTTGACTTCAGTAAATTTAAAAAGTTCAGAGTTTACTACAACACCTTTTTAAACTTATCCTTTTATGTAATATCAATGACCTGTCCCGAAAGGTCTTTTTCCCTTTTATATTTTTGTGTTAATTCTACAGCTCTTTGTGCTGTAACTTTAATTCAAGCTTACAGCAATATTAAGGGTAGTCTAGAGTAAACTACCCGTGCCGCGTTGTTTTCTCCGGCACGGCATCTACAGCGACGGCCCGGGTGTCCAAACACACCCGAAGAGAACAGGCCCGAGAGGGTCACGTTGCGCCGGGATCGCCAAAGACTGTCATCAGCGCTTGCGGCCCCGGCTACAGCGACATGAGAAAGGAGCAACCGTGTGTTTTTAGTAGGTATACCGGCCGCTCCATCTCGGTCCGGGGAGCCCCACACATCCCTGCCCCCTCACTCTGGCGGCGGGGAATCCGTAAGCTGGATTTTTCCAATGGCAAAAAAAATGGTTAGGTTTTGGACCGATCACCTTATTGTCAGAAAGATAAGATGATCCATCTTACTTTATATAAAAATTCGGTCCACCCACCAAACCCGCATTGGACCAGCATGATGAGAAACGGTCCAAATACCCTCAAATTGAGAAGGTGTGCATTTGGGGAGGCATATGTCCATAACACAGCTGATGATGACGCTGATGACGCTTTAATTTTAATTATTCGAGACCACTCGTTACAAAATTGTTAATAATTTTATAGAGCCAAATAATTCTCAATTATTTTTGTCGACTTAGCAGTTGACATATAACGCACAGTTTTCAATCTCCAGCAGGCCTTAGAAACTTGCATATTAATTAGGTATACGTTAATTCTCATAAAATTTTAAAAATGCATTTTTTTTTTCAAAATAAATGTCATTATGGTTAGCAATGTATAAATCGAAGAAAAAATTGAGAATATAACATATTTTTAGGTTAACCTTTATATTACCTTTGCCTGACATCAGATTCTTCACATTGTACGATTGTTGGCATTGAGTTTTTGTCAGCATATCAGAAACAGCCTAATAATTTAATCAGAAAAAGATCGCACGGTATGTAAATATGTCAAAAATTGCGAGACTTAGGCGTGATACGTTTTTTTCTGGTTACATACATTTCTGTTAGAAGCAAATTTATATTTTGTTGATGATGACGTGATCGACGGTTACGACCACTCTATGCGCATCAGCACCCCCTTTATTTTTCTTGTTTTGTCTTTACGTCGAAGACAATTTTTCTTTTTGGTTATTCTTTTCTTATTTTACATATAAATTTGGAACTTTCCTCAGGTCTTAGGCTTCCGCACACATTAGGTGATCTTTTTTATGTTTGTTTATTGCAACAACTTGAATGTATCTCTTCTTCTTCTTTGAAATATAATGGCTCCACCAAGGATAACTTGGTGATTCTGCCAATGTCAAGGTTGGGTAAAACAAGAGCAGAATTATTAAAAAATTGTTCGGTATTATTGACAATTGTACAGTAGTGACTCAATAGCGAATGTATCTCTTATCATTGTTATCAGGTCTTAAGACACTTTCGTGCCACAAGGATGTTTTTTTGCTACAGTAGGCTTTTTTTGTGCAGAAATTCTCAGTATCAGTCCACATTTTATTGGTTTCAATTTGCATCTACGTGTAACGTGTAAACATGAGCAATTATAGAGCAGCATATTGTGGCACCCAATAAATTTTAATTCATCTATTTTTTGAAGATTTAAATTTAAAAATACAAGCCAAATAACCAGTACACAAATTTAAAGACATTTAAAAAATTTACCTAAAATAAAACAGTTGATTTAGACGATGTATACTTTTCGAACATTTCTTCTAGTGGCCTTCTATGGCATTTTATTTATATAAAATGGAGTATTTCAAAATGCGTTTACTCGCAAAAGGACTAACAGTGACTTTAATTTAAGAAAAGCATAGTCATGTATCAGAAATAATTATTTTTAAATAAATATTATTGGATTCTCGATATCGAGGTAGGATTCCGACCCTTATTTACAAAATTTTTATATCAAATTGTCACTACAGAACAAGTTAGTAGCATACAGTGCTTACGCTACGGCGTAGTATTTATTTTATGACTTCAATTTTAAAAAGAAAACATTTCAACGATAAGTCCGTCTCAGCTGCCGTTAAAAGCAACAAATACAAAGTTTGTTAGTTCTCAGAGCACTAAGCCCCTTCCTTTATACTACGGATGTAGTTCCTTAATAGCATTATTGTGTTTTCTGTTAAAAGTATTAGATATTTTCAGCTCCTAAATGAGTAAGAATATAATCCAGTTTACTTTCACCGTACAATCAAAATGCTTGTTCATATAGAAAAATATTTATTTTAACTATAGTAATCTTTTCAGACGGAATAAGTACTATAAATAAATTGATTTTCATAATTTCCACCAAGCCACTTATGATATAATATTATTAAGAAAAGTTATAACGTTTTGGTGGCTTATTTTTGCAAAAAAATTTCTAATGGCTTTGAATTATAAGAGACATTGTATTTTACGTTACCAAGACGTTTATGAAAAATCAATTACAGAAAAATGCTCTGATAATTTGAACTTTTTATTTAATGAGAAAAGTAACACTTGAGGAAGCAATATTTTATAAAATTGTGGTAATCTCTTTGTCATATTGTGAAAAACTGTATGTGTAACTGTTAAATCAACCTCTAATTTGCAAGTTGTTACTGAGTTTGGATTATTTCTGTATAAAAAACCAGATAAATTAGATCATGGACATCTTAGGTAGAAATAATCGACATCAAAGCGTTTTAACGTAATTTTTTTTTAGTCTCTATTTCACGAACCAGAAAAATATTTACATTATTTTTATACTATTTTGTATTATTACATTTGAACAAATCAGCCAATTACCTAAAGGTAAGATAATTCATATGTCAGATGGGCATATCAAAAATCGGTATAGGCGTGAACAGTATATTCTGAATTACTGACATATATTTTAATCTGATCTGGATAGATTAGAAACCATCGACGCCATCTTGGTTTATGGTAGTTGTAATGAATCAGTAAAGAATAAAAAAACATGTAAACATGGAAATGAAAAAAAATCCCTAAGCTCAATAGTCCATTTTTAGTTACAACAACCAAAAACATTAAATTTCTTTAATTTCTTTCATAAATATATAAAATTTTTGTATCTAGTAACCGTAAAGCATTTGAACAAAAGGAAAACTTAATTTGAATGTAAATTTTAAATTTTAGCATTACTGCCAATAAATATAAACTTATTTCATGGCGGCTTAGAAATTTGCACGACTTAAGGACAAACGGAGTGGAATAAGTTACATTTGAATTCAACGCGTAAAGAATTATTCGGAGAACATTGTTCATTCCCGTTCTGCCTACTAAAATAAAAGTTATTTAATTGTAACTATTTGAAATTCATCTTATTTCAGCTGAAATAAAATGTGTACACACGGAGATACAATTAGAAAATTTTTATATTCATCTGAGCATGGCTTCCGCTAAAATGTATCGGAGCGTTAAAAAATGTGGTATCTTATTTTTATTTGAAATGTTTTTTTTGTTTGTTTGCTTGTATTTTAGAGAAACTATAGTTAACAATTGCAAAATAAAGCTTATCAATAACACTTTAAACTAAAAGCAATATTATTCTAGTCGCCGAAACTGACATAAAATAATCTAATTCATACCATATTGCTATAAAATAATAAATTTTGTCTTGTTAGGTAGCCCTAATAGTTAATAATATATATATTTAACCTCTATTATATTTTTAATACATATGTAAATTTTGTCTCACTGCCTATTTGTCTCAAAGAAAAGACCAGATGGCGATAATTAGGGCCATGTGTTCGCTTAGTTCGGGTAAAGTAAATGTTATTAGCTAACATGAAAATCAAATTCTATTTAACTAAGCTATCAATGATATTGCTTAAAATAGAAAGATATCTATTAAATAAAAGTACAACATTTTTGAATTCTTCTATCATTGTATGCGTTAAAAAAAACCAAGATTGCTGACATTCAATTTGCCATATGGCTTTTGCTTGCATGAATTTGGTACGAACACCAACGATTTATAACGAAACAATAAAGATTCAAATGTTATATTTAATCATAATTAAATGTCATATAAAAGTATAAAATACAATTCTTTTTTTTTTCAACTATTGAGAATCGTGCTCGTACAGCCAGTTTAAAAAAATATACCTTACTTATAGTCCGACTATTCAGTACTTCGTAGGTCGTAATTCCTCTTTTTACCGGGTCGGTACCACCGCGGTGCCTATTTATGCCGTAAAGCAGTATAGTAAAAACACTACTGCGTTCCGATTGCACCTTAGCCAGCGTATTTACTGGGTAAACGAGTCTAACTATTCTATGTCTCACGGTAACAACGCGTTGATCATACCTCGGGCATTGCCAAAGTTTATGGGCGGCGGTGACCACTTTCTATCAGGTGGCCCGACTACCTGTCTGCCCTGTAGCTAATAATAAAAAAAAATCTAATACAAAACATAACAAATAGCCCTTCTAAAAATACTTTTATTAAAACTCAGATTGAAAATTCTTCGTTCAGTTCAAGTTTTCAACAGATAGCTTGCGATACTACTTATACGCAGAAGGAATTTTAAACAAAAAAAAAAGGCTTCATTACCGTAATTACTATTAGTTGTGCATCATAGACAAATAACAACATGCTCTTTCTACAAAACTGCCTTGCGGGTTTGAATAATAATTAACACAAAATTGCCCTGCGATATTAATAACAATTGTACGTACAGAGTCTACACCAAATGTACCAGTGTAACCAGTAGATCAAAGTAATTTTCTTCATAGACTATTAACACAGCTAAAAGCTTTATTTTTAAGGGTTGTACTAAAGTAACGAAAATCTTAAATAAAGATAAGACAAAACATCGTCTTTGGACTAAAATAGTAAATTACTATATGGTTTAAGTTTTAACCTATTTTCTAAGCTAATATAGATTCAGGAAATTGTTTGAAATAAGTTGAGTCTCATTCAATTGAAAGCCCTCTACTATAACGTTAATGCGCTTAAACATTAATTACATCTAAGGGGATCTTATCAGCAATCTTCTATGAACAAAGACAATCTTAGTTAATGCGCTTGACTGTCATCCTTATAAGAAACGCAATTTTATTTTTACTAATTAATCCAATGTCATTGTCTAATTAAGTATATTGTTTTAAGATACAAGACATTTGTATTAAAGTAAAAATAAGCATTTGAAACTTACTGGCCGTATAAGTTATTTAATTGAATCATCATCATCAGCCTGTGATAGTCCACTGCTGGACATAGGCCTCCCCTAATGCATGTCTCCTCCATTAGGGGGTTTGTACCGTATACCACCACGAATACCACCTGGTCCAATGCGAGTTGGTGGGTGGACCGACTTTTTACATGCACATCCGACGCAAGGATCATCTTACCTTTCAGACAGTTGAGTGATCGGTCCAAATTGCCCCAACCAACTAGGAAACAACATTGAAAATTTGTTGAGTCCTCGCAGGATTCGAACCCACGATCTCCGGGCTCTAAAGCACCTGTACTTACCACTAGGCTACGAGGCAGTTAAAAATACACCTAACGAGGAATTAAAGTAATCAAAATTTTAAAAGACGTTTAATCAGTAAAATATTGTATAGTCTCAGATTTCGTACTTACAAAATTTTAATTACTTGTAACTTTTACAAAACTTATACTAAATAGATGTTGTAAACTGCAGTTTTGATCTTCATGACATAGACTGTGTGTCAATGGAAGAGTTTTTATAACGATAAGCATTTATATTGTACCTACTTATTTAACTATCTTTTTACCGATACTTACAGATTTGTAATAAAAATTGCCATATTGGATTAATTTCTGTATACTATTTTAAAAAAATATTACCAATACATACCTATATTTTGGCAAACAACGTTTAGATCTGTATTGTTAGTTTGGAACACCATTAGCAATAAAAGCGGATAAAAAATTATTCTCGGGCCTCCGGATTTCCGCTGCTACGTTTTTAATTTCGACATGTTTTAAGATATAAATTTTATATTTGTATATTTCATGGTATATTTAGTGATTATAAATAATTTTTTTAATACATTTACTTGCATAGGAATCAACATTGCATGGATTTTAAATTTATTGTATTTTTAACTATGTTTTCTTCAAATGGGTTAATGTGAGTTTTTTAATGTATAGTGTATTTTTATAGCCTCCTGACTTTATATCAGACTTAAATAAAACGCACTATCAGATATAACATTTCTATAGGCAATTTCTTTAGATATAGCCAGCGTTTTCAATTTATCCACAAAAGGTTTTGCTTTAAATGGCGTATTTATTTTCAATTACTAAATCCGCTAGACCATAACTATTAGCTATTAATAAATAAAAAAAATAGTAGAGCAATCGGTATCTAGGAGTAGAGTAACGTATAATACATATTATATAAAATGCATATATATAAGTAAAAAACCAAGCGCTTCAAATTGAGAAACTCCTGCTTTTGGGTAGTCGGTCGTCTTCAAAATGTACCTCACTGAAGTATAAATAATTTGATAAACCTGCTGTACGAGTATAAATACAATTAAGTTAATATGAGTTGAAACTGTTAGTATGTTCACTCATTCACTCAAGTGTCTACTCGCTTTTTGTTACACATCACATCATCAGCCTGTTTTAGTCCACTGCTGGACATAGGCCTCCCCTAATCACCCCTATCCATTAGGGGTTTGGACCGTATCCCACCACGCTGGTCCAATGCGAGTTGGTGGGTGGACCGACTTTTACATGCCCATCCGACGCATGGATCATCTTACTTTTCAGACAATTGGGTGATCGGCCCAAATTGCCCTAACCAACTAGAAACAACAATGAAAATTTGTTGCGTCCCCGCAGGATTCGAACCACGACCTCCGGTTTCTAAAGACACGCCCATACCACTAGGCTACGGAGGCAGTTTTTGTTATATTTTGTTATATTCTCAAGCGCAACATGCTTTTAACAGCATTAAAACCTTAAACTTTAACTTCGTTTGAGAAAAATATGAGCTCATGTATAATATTAAACAATATTATTTTTGTTTTATTACGAAACAGTAGCTAATAGTGTGATAATGTGTTGGTATTGATAACCTACACACGAATATTACTTTTGTTATAAATTAACTTTTTTTAATATAAAGACCAAGGATCAGAAGCGTAAAGGCTTGACTCTAAATGAGGTCTCACTTAAAGGCTAATCAAATAACAACGTTAAAACTAGGAAAACGAGCATGTCGTAAAGCACTGACGATTCAAGGTTTGAATAAATCTGAGACCACCCTAATCAGCCATACAAGATTTCAAGTCCCATAAATCCTCGTAATAAAACATAATTTCTACCCACGAGGTTTGAGAGGCTATAGAAATAGAAAGACATACACAAGAATATACATGGAAAATTTAAGACACTGAAAATTATTAATAAAATAAAATTTATTGTGTGCATTCAGGCCTAGACTTCAATATTATAAAACATGATACGCATAAGTTAGACAAGTTACTGGAATTATAACAGTAATAACTGATGGCCAGCTGCATAAAACCTCGTTAGACGCTACAGAAGGGCTACAATTCGATAAATGTTAAGAATTTTAGTAACCTAGTATTTACGGCAGTTATACAGTTACGCATAAAACTAATATGGACAGCGTGAATCATATCAAATATTCGTTAATAGTCGTATCTAACGTTTGAAATGATGGTTTAAAGTTGCTTCTGCTGTTTAATAATAGTGTCATACAGTTTTATCTAACATAATTTTTCTGCATTGCACTGATTAAAAAGTGAGACCTTAAACCGAATACCATGTAAAAGTTTATAAAAACGGGATAGAATCCTCCATCCGCACACTCGGCAAGTGCACAACCCCTAGATAGACGGGGGTTGCGCTGTTCTTAGCGCCATATGCATTTCGCCCAAAGTGAATCGAACCATCTTTCGTCATGCTTTTTCAGACCTTCGTGAACTTACGTCCTTGCCTCTTATCTCCGTTTCCAGCCAGATCTCCCCTCTAACTGCTAGGGATGTTAAATTCTGCCATATGATGTTTTGCACTATCCTCGAAATGCAAAATAGGTCAGCCTAAGGTACATTTGCGACTTCTCCGAGCAGAATGTATGTCCTAGCCACCGCAGTCACATTTATTTTAGCGTGACAGTGGTGCTAGGCAGCTGGGCCGTGGTTTGTACAGCATCGATGTCACACGGTCCTTCAATGTAATTCCTTGGTTGCTTCGAAGACAGCGCGTATGGAATAAGTTGAGGGGATGAGGTTTTGCATACATTGTTCAAGATTTCGCTCCATATTGGCGAGTTGTATCCTGCTTTGTGCATGGTTTATAAACGAGCATTTTAGTTTTAATCATAGGGTAATTTTTATGTTTATTGTCCTAAGCTCTTGTACAAAACATCCAAAACGTTGTGGCTACTCGGCCAATGCGGGAATGAATCTCTACTTCTAGTGAGTGATTGCTCGACATTTGCGAACACAAATTCTCAAAATTTGTCTACCACCTTCCAGTCTTTTACCGCCTTAATCACTGGAGGTTCCGGAAACACTTAGGCGAGAATTACGGTCCACTTTACAATAAATGTGAAGAGGACCGTAATTCTCGCCAATTCTTACACATGAATACGACGTCGCATGCTAAGGAATATTTGTCCATGATTTCCTGCAGCTGAGCCTGATTGTGAGCGACAAAAGCCGCGTCGTCCGCAAATATAAGGCTGTCAACAAAGATATGCGATGCTTAGACTTGAGCAAGGAGATTTCATACAGGTTTCCGTTGGGTCGTGAGTTAGGGTGATTACCTTGTTATTCGTCACCAAAAGTAACCTTTAGAAGCGTACATAAAAATATACCGAAAACTGTTCGCGCCAGAACGCGTCCTTGGCGAACGACACTGACGGCATAGGCTGTGGAGTTGTCGCCGTTGTGCAAGACTGTGGCGTGAATATATTCGTAAAATTACTGCACTATCTTTAGGAGTCTTGGCTAGCATCAGATTTGGTCAAGAACCAAGTATATACCCGCCCTACTCTCAGAGTCATTGGCTTTCGCATTAGAATTCCTAATATTCCTAGTTTTAATAGCCAAATACAAAAACATTTATTACATTTAATTCATGTAAAGTTTCATAACAGCTTAAACATAGCTACAAAAAATATCATTCTAATTTAGGTTCTTTCAATAATTCAGAAACCAAAGCTAAACTACAATAGTAGAAATTTTGTGGGTCTTAAAAGTAGTTTCCAATCACTCATAGAACAAATTGTTGTCATCGTTTAAAATATTAAATACGTCAAATGACTTGTCACTTTCAACTGTCATATAAATATTTTACATTTATTGTTAACTTTTTTCAGTGTATTTATAGAATTCTTATTTAGTTCCTCCGGAAAAAAAATAATACATAAAATTTGTTTAGTTGACACATTACATCAAGTGAGTAACGTTAAGCGAGTAGTAACTTTATTTTTATATAACATTTCATTAGTTATTATTTTTTCTTCATCAGAAATAACGTTTCATATCTTTTATTATTTTTTGTCAGCCTTACAATAAAAGAGTACCTCATAATTATTAACTTAGTACCAAACGTACATAGCTGTTGCCCGCGACTTCGTCCGCATGGTAATATAATAAAAAAACCTTCGATATTTTGCTAAAGCTTAAGTAACTTTCAGTTACTTACAAGAGCTATATTGTTGTGAAAGTCCTGTCAAAATCAGGCCAACCATTCCAGAGATTACCCATAACAGATAGACAAACAGACTGACAACATTTTTAAAAATAATGTTTTGTTATGTTGCATAATATTATTGAAATCAAGAATATTAGCATAAAATCTATAACTGTTTGATATTTAACAAGAATTTCTTAAAATTGTTTCCTTAAGGTAACAGGCATCTCACATTAGCAGGCATTAAATTTAACCTCGTCTAAATTCGATTTTCCACGTATCCATCAATTCTGTCTTAAGTCCGATTACAAGCCGAGTACCGACATGTATTTATGTATGTTACGAATGTGAAGCCAGAAATCAATTACCGAGCACAGGAAAAAACTTCTTGAGTCGTATCTCCCTAACCAATTATGTGGGTAATCTGAAAAGCCTTCTTGCGTAAAAAATGTTGAGATATTTTCTGACTTACTTATAAAATGTATATATACAGCTATTAAATATTAACACAATGAAATAATACTTAACTTTATTTAAGATTGATCAAACGAAATAAAATGTAACTTTCAAAGTGATACTAATGTATAGTGATACTTATGAGTAAATGTAGAAGCAACAATGCTATTTCTTATTCTGGATAAAGATCCTCCATAACCACATAGAAATTAATAAACCAAGAAAAGAGCAAATGCTAACTACATCTATAATTTTCCTTTCTATATACCCCACTAAGTTGTGAACCACAAATTCCCTTGACTTATAGATTAACAGCAATTCTCTTTGTAATAGGAGCAAGCTTTTTCTGCATGTCACTACACAGGAAACAGATAAAAAACTAAATAAAACATGATCAATTTTGAACTAAAATAGCTAATACACATTTTTATAAAAATTTGTTACTAAAGAGTAAAAACAATAGTAGTAAAAAAGTAACAACGCTTACCTGTATCTAATAGAAAACATTAGCTTGAGTTAATTATAACTTAAGTTAATTATTACTTAACTTAAGTCATTTATACGTTAATTTTCGTTAGTTACATTTTCTACTGTGAGTTAAAGAATTAATTCAGGCATACCATTTGTTATGTATTAGTATAAAATAAAAAGATAAAAGAAGAAAGAAGTATTAGTGAACAACTTTTAAGCAATAGACGCGGGAGAGGTAAGAGTAACAATAACCAATAATTCATAATATTTTTGTTATCTTCATCCTATGGAAAATCTAAAGTGCTACTGTATAGTATTTAAATAATTCTAAATATTACAGTCCTAAGATCCGATGTTCCGTCTAACCTCTACGTTTGAATAAAAGTCTACGGAAAAGTTGCCACTTAGGTGACCCATGTAAACGCAAATCTTAACTGTAGTTTCTGTAAATGATTTGCCTACAGAAACTGCTAACGTCAATTATTATTACAATTGTATAATTTTATAAAAATAGCTAGATTTATCCCATGTAATATTAGTATGTAGGTACGACAACGAAGCTCAATAGTATTGATTAACAAAATAGTTCTATGTTGTCGTAAGTTAACGTCCGAGTGACCCTAATTTCCTATCACGGCTTTGCATGAGATTGAGTATAGGATAAATTATACAACCTACGTATAATTAAAATGATAAAAGATATTCTAAAACTATATTTATACCTTGATTTATTTTTAATTGAGATGTCCGTTGAGTTTTCATTAGCTTAGAGATATACATCATCTTTTTATAATGAAAAAAGAAGTACTTTTTTAGTTTATTTGTTACAGTAAAATATAAAAATGAAAAATTTATATGCATATGTTATGTTGCTGCAACACATTAATTGTTTAGGCAATTAAAATAACCCAAATCGTGCGTTAGTTGGATACAGTATCACCTGTATGAAATGAAACAGTGCTTAAGCGTGTTGCTGTAACGCATACGCTGCACGTTCCAGAAATTAATAAACACCATCAAAGAGTACAAATAATGCTATCTAGATCACAAATTAACTTATAATATTTACTGCTTCAAGTAAAATAAAATAACGTAGAAACAATTTGTGGCTGATGGTAACTCCCCGTTAACTCCATCGTCTTTCTCGGCGTATAGCCGAAGCGGAAAAAAAGAGTATGCTGCATTTTAAAAAGGTAATTAATGCTATTTGTTCCATCTAACAACGTATTTCTCATTATATTAAAACGTACCGCATAGGAGATCTCATATAAATGAGGTAAAAGTCTCAAACATCCCACCGTTTTAATAAAAAAACTAAACCTTTGAATATACAACTATACTCAGCTACTGATAAGGATGACTTAAGGGTTGGCTAAGGTCAAAGCTGATTCCCCCCAAACCGGTTCTCGTTTTGTCGTAGCGATGGGGCTCAGTACCTGCGGCCTGCCTAGCCGCGGGGAAGCTAAGAGGAACCTGGCCGGCATGTAGTGCAAGGCCGGCCGTGGAGGAGGCTGCACCAAGCAGGCTGAACAAGCCCGCTTTGGATACACCTTTGGAGGGTGCGAGGGACGGGTTGCAGGAGGTAGGTGTGCCGCCCTTCCTGTCCTTCGCAACCAAGGAGGAGTCGCGGGGGAAGAGGAGTGTTGGTAGTTCGTAGAGGCCGCTCTCCCTATCCTCTGCGACTCGGCGGGGCCGAACCGCCGATGTGTTGTGAAGGGGATATTCGGCATGGTGTTTTCGATCTCTCTTCCTTCTGCGGCCGAAATGGAGCTAGTGGTGGGGCTTAGCATCGGGGCCGCCGCTAAGAGCTGGGAGTCTTGTTTAGGCGTGGACTGGGAACTCCTAGCTCCCATGGCCCCTGAGTAACAGACTCGGAAGATGTTACCTAACTACAGGGGCCGAGACAAAGGGCGCGTTAGTTCCGACGCGCCCAGAGGGAGGGAGATGTCCGTAGGGCCGAGATGGGGCTACTTCGGCGGCCAGCGCTGGTGGGGTCGCAGAAGACTGAGTTCCTGTGACCCCATCTCTAAGGCGCCAAGAAGGAACAACGTTGTGATTTTAGTCGGTGCGAGTCCGACATAAGCCGTCTTTGCCCCCGCAAGGGCGTGTATGCTTAGGCATTTCCCCACGGTAAAAAAAAGGCCAATGCTGATTTCCGAACTTCAGAGTTAAGTACTTAAGAGTACATAAAATAAATCATTTAGTCGAGAATTCATTACAACCTATTTTTTATTTATTCCAAAGGGATTTATTTTTTTAAATACTTCTGGGTTATAAGAATTTCTTAACTGAAATATTAGGATACCGTAAAGCAGCAATAGTTTTAAATACAATGTACAGTAAAATATTATTAATGCTTCTCTCATACCTTTTATTTGATCTTATTGTTCAAGCTACATAAAAATAAATCCTTCAGTATGAAATTGGTAATAAAAGACAATGATAAGATTATCATACCATGCCGCGAAATCTAACATCTGACTTTTACGTAACAAATATCTGAGACGTGCTCTCTCACGTTCGCTTTGTACGTGACGCATATTATAAGAGTGTAATGCAAAATTTAACTTTTTCAATTTAAGAGTAAATTTAAATTTAAAATGTTTCGGAGAAAATATTTAAAAAATGGAAAAAAAAAACTTTAAAGCACAAAATGAAAAAAAGACAAAATATTATATTGTGGATGATTTAAAAAAAACTATCAATTAACGTTGTTGGCGCATGCAACTCTTTTAAACCATTATTTACAATACTTTTAACTATTCGTAGCAGTCAGGAACACTTCAACAAAATATTATTTTTACTTATTTTATGCTAGAACTCCAAAAATTGTCAGCAAAATTGTCAGCAAATTTCTGTTACTTCTTTTTTTAATGTATCTATAATAAGATATTAGCTTTATTAAAATATATTCTCGTAAACTCTTAACATATGTAATTTAATAAATTTAAAAAAAAATCATGTACATTACCCAAAAAGTACCGTATGGCGTTAAATCAAAATTCGAATATTTACAGTACCTACAATCGTATACGCCATTGAATATGTCGTCAAAATATTTCCTTTATATGGAATAGAACATCACTTTTATTTAGATAAATACAATATATTTAAGATAATTCAAACTGTTGTAAATAATTACCTCAACAATACAGACATAGGGTTTAAAAGTCATTTCAGTCTGTAGTAATCTGAAACTTTTTAATTTTGTATATTATGCCTTTAAGATATAGAAAGTCCAACCTTTCAGTTCCTTTTTCAAACACTACTCACGTTTTGTAAAGTAACTGAAAATTAAATTATCCTGGCAGAGAAATGAATTGAACCATCAACTTCAGGAGTACATTGTTCATGGTTCCTATATAGTCAAGAGTAATGACATTTTAAGGTTAATTTGCGGTACAGTACCTTTTTTAAATACGTAAATGAATTTTCGCCAATAACAAATAAAATAAATGGAAACTAAAGCTAGGTATCATTATTTTGAACAAAACTGAATTTTGTTCTTAAATATAATTTATAACTATTTCAAGCAGAATATTTTAATGTTATTTAGAAGTAGGGTATGTGAATATTACACATTATTAAATAAAATGACTTTTCGGATTTTATCGCGTTTATTTTACATTTTCAAATTCCCGACGTTTTGGACACTTTCCAGCGGCCGTGGTCACGGGGTAGACAAAATAAACGCGATAAAATCCGTAAAGTCATTTTATTTAATAATGTGTAATATTCACATACATTTAAAAGAGTGTGTAAAAATATTGGATATGGCGTTTATAATTACAATTAAATCTAACTAAAAATATATTGGATGGCGTTTTTAAAATATTGTTTCTTGATGAAATTATATTCGAAATATACTACGGTAATCTAATTCGTAAAAAATCAATTCAAAGCAGCGGATGTCAATAAATATAAGACTAAAGATAGGCAAATACGTAAAAAGGTAAAAGAAGCTAAAGATGTGTGGATAGGAGAACAAGGTCATGAATTAGAACAATCTGCAGGAAAACATGGTTGGTTTAATATGCACAAGAAAATTAAGGGATTCATCGGTGATGGGTAAACTCTTAATGTTCATGTCTTGATCGACGATAATGGTCAATTTACGATGTCAATACAGGAGAAACTGAAATTTGGCATGGCTATGTAAGCAAACTATTTTCAGACGTTTTATTTTATCACATTTTTTTATTTTATTATATTATCACATAATACACACACGGACTTTACAAGACCTGCTATTACCCCTAGTGAAATATCATATGCCATCAAGATGTCCAAACCAGGCAAATCTGTGGGACCCAATGAAGTCCCTGTAGAGCTTCTTAAGATTCTAGAGTACGACAATCTTAGAATACTTGTGAACCTTTTTAACACCATATATGACACCGGCCATATTCCATCCGATTGGCTTAAGTCTATATTTGTTATTCTGCCAAAGATATAGAACCATTTCATTAATGAGCCATGTTCTGAAAATATTTCTTAAAGTTATTCATAGACGGATTTATGACAAATGTGAAAACATTATATCAACTTATCAGTTTGGCTTTAGGAATGGATTTGGAACTAGAGATGCTTTTTCATGTGCTTTTACAGAGATGCTGGGATGTAAACAAAGATGTTTGTGTATGTTTCATTAATTACGAAAAGGCTTTCGACACAGTTACACACAATAGATTAATAAGCATACTGCAGACAATTGATTTGGATTCTGAGAATATGAGATTTATTCAAAATTTATATTGGAATCAAAGGGCTAGTGTGTGCGTCGAAGGCAAACTCACTGACGAGATATCTAACTCAAGAGGCGTTCGGCAAGGTTGCATTTTATCACCATTCTTGTTCAATATTTACTCGGAAACCATTTTTGAAGAAACACTAAGCGATCTTGAATAAATGTAATGGACAAGCGATCAATAACATCCGATATGCAGATGATACGATACTTATAGCACCAAGTGCAGAAGATTTACAAATATTAATTAATAGAGTACAGACATCTAGCTTAATGTACGGCCTTAATATCAACATTAAAAAGACAAAGTATATGGTTGTATCGAAATTCCCAACACCGACTATTAACCATCGTTCACTTCAAAGAGTACAAAGATACAAATATTTAGGATGTTTTGTTGATGATCCAGCTGATCATCGATTGGAAATTCGATGTAGCACTAAACAGGCGCGGAGTGCTTTCAACAAAATGAGAAAACTTATATGCGATAGAAACCTAAACATTAAACTTCGGACCCGTCTTGCGCGATGCTACATCTTCTCCATCCTTCTGTATGGTGTTGAAGCTTGGACCTTAACAGACGCCATGTGCAAAAATATCGAAGCTTTTGAAATGTGGATCTACAGGAGGATGCTTACAATATCTTGGAGGGACAAAGTGCGTAATTATGTAGTTTTGGAACAAATGGTGTAAGACCTGGAAGTGTTAAAAACAAAAGGAGAAAGTTAGAGTATCTTGATCATATAATGCGAGGCAAAAAATACGAACTATTACAGTTAATTTTACAGGGAAAGATACACGGAAAAAGAAATCCAGGAAGAAGACGAACATCTTGGCTTAAAAATCTGCGCCAATGGTACAACAAGAGCACACGTTCTTTATTAAGAGCAGCGGTGTTAAAGGTTCAAGTTGCCATGATGGTTGCCAACCTCCGATAGGAGACGGCACTCGAAGAAGAAAAATTAAATTCGTGTCACGTTACGCATCTTCTAAAGTAAATGCCTCAAGCCCCTATCTAAAAATTCATTTGTTATTTTTCGTCCCTTGTCGAAAAATAAAGTTCCCTCGGCTTAGGTTTTTTAATAAATTGAAACACCGCAGCAATATTCACCTTATGTCTTTATAATAATTACGAAATGGATTGTCGTACATGGTGATATCGGTTCTATAAATTGAATTATACTTATAACGTTGGCCGATAAAGGAAAACTCACTACTATGGGCTTTCTTTTATAGTTACGCTTCGTTTGCTTGGACCCTTGGAGTGTTGTGAATAAACTATAAGGAATAAAATATTTATAAGCTTGAACATTGTTTTACAGCATCATTTGACAAATAGGTAGACATTGAAAATTGCAACCGCAAAATGTACTGACTGTAAAATTATCTTGGACTTATTGTCTGCCTTATAGTGCCTTTAGCGCATATTTTAAGCATCTCGTGCTTGTCACGTGCAAACAGCTCACCAGTGCCCTGCATTGCATAATTGAGAACTAATGCTGAAACATCGCAGTTTAGACCTTTATTATAGAGGCTGCAGACAAAATATAATTTTACAGCCAAAAATAGATGCCTTTCCCCTCTCCTTTTGTGAGATGCAATTTCTTTGGAAATGTGACTTGTTCTTTGCTAGTTTCCTGCGAGGTCGTAACGAACCAGATACATATAATGAAACGAGTCATAAAAGCTATTAGTGTCCTACTCATACGCTGGGCCTAAATTTCATACATCATACTGCTTACATTGCAAGTATTGCAAGTAACTCCCATAAAAGTAGCATTAACGGTGACAATATGCGAGCAGGCATAAACAAACGGCCCCGGAATGTAATGTCCATTTCGACTTAATCTTATATATATATATATAAATTTCTTAAAATATTATTAAAGAGACCCTGTAATTCAATATAAGAATATAAAAATATATGTTAAGGTTTAAAAAATGCCTTAGATGTATGTAATATTATTTCACTTTTACTTACCTTTCATCGACCTTGACAAAAAACGAAACCCCATTAAGAGCGTGTGTTTTTCGTAAATTGAAACTCGGCAACAATATCTATCTCTTGCCTTTGTAATAAAATAAAAAAGATAGACGTGGATGGTTATATCGCTTTTATAAATTGGATTACGCCTTTACCGATACAGACGAAATTGCTTAGTGATTACTCAGTATTTAATCGTTATATTATGTATCGTTTTTACTATAATATTTTAAAAATCATATTTTATGTAATAAAAATACTTAATACTAATATATTATACCGATTTTTGTTTTGATAAAATTTTGAATTTGACAAACAATGAACTTTTTTACGTAAATTAATATCTTCGTTTTCATATTTAACGTATTTTTTTAAATGGCTGCAAATGAAACTTGGGCTTAAAACTATTGATTTAAAATACCCGATAATTCTTTACATTGACAATTTTGTAAATTAGTTCCTAAAATGAATACACTCTTAAGGATTTCGTTTTTTTTCAAACCTTGAGTTACTGTTATAATAAAATTTAATTATTACTATTTTGAGTTAAAACATTGTTTAATACATGACTTTTCCAAATAAATATAAAATTTCGACCTGTTTAGATGAGGCAACCCGAAGTGTCAAGGAACGCACACGTTTTGATTTGTATAATATTAAATTAAATAATTTTCTACATATTAAACTGAAGATAAAATTTGGTATTTACTTGCAATATCAAGTCTATTGTAAGCTATTTACAAAATGTATTAAAGAATGGTGCAAAAATCAACTTAAGCATAACCTCTACAAGTGTCTTGACTACGTGTATTACCTCAAACATCGTACTGTTCAATACGACCGGGCGAGTATCGTTGTATTTGTTACATACAAATCTATAAAATAATCGTAGATATTAACATTTATTGTCATATATATTACACTTCTCACATATGTGAGTTACGTCTATCCACAAACTTGGCTTGTTTGGTCTTGCTTTGCTTGACAATCAGTGGAGGTGAAGTTAATGCAACCATTTGCCGCAGACACGCTTCTCTCACGTTACACTCTATATAAAGTGATCTTTTCTTAACACAAATAAGCTTAGCCATTGCTATCTTAGTGCTCAGGTGTTTTTCATATTGCTTTCAGTAAATAATACTCATTGTCCCCAAAGATAATGACCCGCCTCTGCACGCGATCAAGAGGCTGAACTGAAAACAGCACTGAAAGAACTAGAGGCATCAAAAAGGCTATACTCCCAGTTGCTACAGGAGAGAGGGGAGAGTGAAGAAGAAATCCAACTTATAATAAGAAAAATAATGAGCTAAAATCAGAATTAGCAAACCTACACAACCAATGTAGTGTAGTCCATACTCAGGCATTAGATAGAATAACTCAATTAGAACAAGAGCTTAGGGCTTCTTAAACAGTTAGGCCATAATAATAAAGATGTCACAATAAAAAAACAAAGCCTACATGATGAGCTATTGGGCACTAGCTTCAGTAATAGTTGCGTGGGTTTGGCTCACACAATAGATGTTGATGATTCAGTATGTAGTATTCATAAAAATAGCCAATCAAAACTGAGTCAAAATAATATGAAAAGGTACAAAAAAGTTTGTAAATTTATTAGAAAAATTCATGCACACAAAAAACAAAACATAAATGCTATTATCAAACAAAAAAAAAGCCTGGATCTAAATTAACTTGCAAAAACATAAATTTAATAACATAGTAGAAAACACTAAATTCAGGAAAATATAAATTACAAAGACAATATTAATAATAATTTAGAACAGTCATTGCAGAATTTATTAATGTGCTCAGAAAGAAATACAAGAGCATATTATTGCATTAAAAACTTAGTAGATTGTAGTAATTTAATGCAGAAAGATTTGACAATGGAGTCAAATCTTTCTGCAATGAGTCATTTAATTCAAATTGCATTTGTAATTCAGGAAACTCAATAGAAACTGAGTATAGTCACTGAATAGTGATCCAGTAAAACACAGCACAAAGTTGTTCAGACAGGAAAATAGTGTCCCATCAACATAAAACATATACATTAGGTGTTTAGTGATAGCATTGGTAAAGGTATTGGTGAAAACTTAAATAAGCTCCTTACTAGTAATAGTACTGTTATAAATCACGACTGCCGGGGAACCCACAATACATAAAATAATTGACACAGTATTAAAACTAAAATGAACAGTGACACAACTCTTATTATAATGATAGGTAATAGCACTCAAATTGAAAACATTATTTGATTTACAGTTTTACCCATTTGTCAACCTTAAGGTTAAAAAGATTATATGGTGTGCGTTCCCTACACAGTGTCCATTAATGAAAAAGTCAACAATTAAAAATATATAAAATTAATTATAAATATTTACATCACTTGACATGTAGATCAAATAACATTTTTCAATTGTTTGACATTAATAAATTCATAAGTAATCTTATTTTGAATCGGGATACTATCTATCTGCCAAAGAAAATTAAGCCTCAAAATTGCAAAGGCAACACATTGTTGGCATATAACATTAATAATGACAATGCAGTTTTTAATAGATTTCTGTTAATACTGAGGATAATACTTTTTAGTAATGTAAGGTTGACAACAGAGAACACAATATCTTATTGAATATTGTGTCAAACTGGTTTGCGTCCAATAACTTGGTACTTAACGCGTACAAAACCAAATGCTTACGTTTACTCTTTGTAAGTTGCCGTTATCAAAATATTAAAATTGACGATAAGGTTATTCCTTACGAAAGCTCTACTACATTTTTGGACTTTTATTGATTCCAAGATGCAGTGGGGAGCCATATTGACAAACTCTCTAAGAAGCATACAGCAATCTTTGCCATATGCAAGATTAGGCAGCTGGCTGACGAAGCAACTGCAAAACTAGTTTATTACGCTTACTTTCACATCCTTATGTCCTATAGATTATATGTAGGGATCTTCAGCCGGTTTGAACACAATATTTATACTACAAAACAGGCTAATTAGGGCAATCTACAATCAGGATTCACAGGAATCATTACGTAATGTTTTTAATTAAACTGAAATTTTACTCTTTACTCCTATACATTTTGAAAATATTATGTACGCGCGTCAAAATTCAAATGTTTGCTAAAAAGATATTAGGCCGCGAGGTCCAGAATTTAGCCTCTAGAGTACCAGATTTAGACCACCAGAACCAAAAAATCTTTCATGTATACATAGTTTAAGAATGTGTAATAAATTAAATGCCTGCCAAACGCAACTAAATGATTCTAGTTCTGTAAAGTTGTTAAAACAACGCTTATAGAAAAACCTACTATTCTGTTATAAATTATATTGAGGGACCGAGATGTGTGAAATTAGTTTATATTCTGCGCTATGAATCCTTACTAATAATACATCTGAAAATGATTATTCAGATTTTTAAACATTATTAACATATTTAAAAAAAAAAAAAAAAGACGTTCTTGCTGGTTCTTTCTGGACGGTCTGAGTTTATTAACCGGTGGAAATTGGATAATTTTAACGTTCATAAGTCACGCTCACTAGAGCCTAAATTGAATAAATGATTTTGACATTGACTTTGACTTTGACTAAGAATCAACAACAAACTAGTCGCATAATCAATTATTTAATATAGATATTCTATAAGAACATTTGCATTAAGATAATTTTTTTTGTTATTTTCCATTGAATAAAGTTTTAATCTAACGCGTACTTATCGGAAAAATATAGATTTTACTACCTATCTCAACATTAATTTACTTAAATTAAAATAATGATCCCACAACTCGTTCTTGTGGAGACATGCGACGCTTATAGTATACTCTCCAATTAATCTATCACCATCTTAACGCTTATTACTCCTGCTTACAAAATCAACAAACCTTAAACCCTAAAGCTGTATGTCTCAAAGGCAGAGGTTTGCTTCCTTATTTATTATGTATACATATTAATTGCATAAACTTCCATTCTGTTTCAATTCTGTCAGAATATGTCAGGTATGCCTGTATCAAATGAGTGCTCTTGAAATAAACCCTACTGCAAACATTAAAGTTTAATACGTGTAAAAAAATTAATGCTATCTTGTATCTAACGCTTTTTTTTTTAATTTAACTAGCTATTTTCAATTAAAAAAATAACGTGGTGTCTAAGATTGTCATGTCTTTATATTTACTTTGTATTCGCCTGAAAAATAAGTACTCACTTTGTTATTAAATAACGACCACAATATTAACTATTTCTTTCAAAGAAGTGTAATAATATAAGACCAGACTCAATAATGATATTTTGGATCCTGGAAGGATTTAAATACGTGTAGTGTATGTCATTTTTATATTTTAATATCATTTTATAACGCTCCCGTAATTTGTAACTAATATTTGGTAATTTAATTAAAATAGCCCCTTGAAAATGTTTGAATTATTTAATAATTATCTTATGTTATTGTTATTTTTGTTTTCTGGTTAGTTACATCCATATGGGCTGATCACCCAATTGTCTGAAAAGTAAGATGATTCATGCGTCGGACGGGTATGTAAAAAGTTGGTCCCGGTCGTCAAGACCATCTTTGGCAGTCGTTATAGGAAGTTGTGCCTTGAAATTTACTGACAAATAATTCATCCTTAGAATTTAGTTTACCCTTTGAGTTGTAAAGGTCGGATGCTAGTCACAAAAACTGTTATTCAAGTAAATCTGGATGGATCAGAAGCCGACCGCAAGATAAACTGGTAAAATGGCTAGATGAAAGAAAGAAATAATTAAATTAGTCCCGTTAAAAATAGCTAGAATTAGTTATATTGCATAAATAAACTTAGAGTAATTATGAAAATTATAAGCTGATTAAATTAATTCTGTGGATAAAAAGAAAAAAAACTTACGTATTTCTTGGATTTTAGTTCTTCTATTTAAATACATGATATTTATATAAAGGCTATTTAGCTTTGGGCTACTTTTTCAATTAAAAGATAAAACGGAGATGTTATTCTTTCCCTTAAATTACGATTAATTATTATTTGGTGTATAAGTCCAATATAAATAGATTTATTTTCAATCACCATCTATTATTTAAAATTTGTATATGTTTCCAACAGTAATGTTAAATGTCTCAGTAACCATTCTTAATCTAAATTTAAAGCTTTTGCAAAATATATATAAGGATCAAAGGTTATCCCCACCGATTGTCAAAGCGAATATTAGCATATCTTAATAACCAACGTGAACAATGGCTACCCTTTGGCAAAACAAACAGATGCACACATCATGGTAATGTATTATCTCTACAAGCTTTAGCTATATAAGTATAATAAACATCAAATTTTGAAAGTTCTGTAAGCACCAATATAGTTGAAAACTTATTTTCTTTTGTTAAAATCAACGATAATAAAAAAGTAAGGTTACATAAAATTTTACGGGGAAATTACATTGAGCTTATTAGTCTATAGAGGCAGTTCAATATTATATGTTTATTTGTTTGTATCATACATACATACATACATCATTAGCCTTTGTTAGTCCACTGCTGGACATAGGCCTCCCTAATACACCCTATCCATTAGGGGTTTGGACCTATCCCACCACGCTGGTCCAATGCGGGTTGGTGGGTGGACCGACTTTTACATGCCCATCCGACGCATGGATCATCTTACTTTTCAGACAGTTGGGTGATCGGCCCGGATGCCCTAACCAACTAGGAAAGAACAATGAAAATTTGTTGCGTCCCGCAGGAATCGAACCCACGACCTACGGTTTCTAAAGCACATGCCTATACCACTAGGCTACGGAGGCAGTTTGTTTGTATTAAATAAGGTAATCAGTAGGTTTACTTATAGTAAGCAATAGGCTTTACACTTAAAAAATTGCTATAAGCGCTATCACCACCCGCAAACTAAGATATTACAGCATACATTGAAGTGAATCACAACCAACCTTGACTTGACACATAAATATCACTTGATATTTAGCCCGTAGTGATTACCTGGATTACTGGTAAACTAGTAACTATGATCGACATCTGGGATCGCGATGAGCCAGAGCTACATCTTATTCCTCTTTCAGACAGCTTGGTAAAATCTTCATTCGACATTTGTTAACTTTGCACATCTCAAATACGTGCAAGAAGTTCAAGTCACCGCAAATTAGCCGCCATAACCCAACCAGAATTTATAGGAGACAGTCCGATTCACCAGTAAGTACAAGAGATATTGTCATATTAAATATATACGAGTCAGCAGAAAGGTCTAATTCGTTTAAATTCCAGGGAACGATTGATCTCATAGCCAAAATTGAGCTTGTCTTCACCGCTGCTGCAAAAATAAGGCCTCGTTACCTTATTTTTGCAGCAGGACAAGCAACTTGTTACTATTTCATAGTTGTCTGTGTACTTATAATTAATAAATATATATTAATATATATTTATATTTCGTTTGAGTCGTAAATAATAATCATTTTTATGCAATCAAATTCTCTCCTAGCACTCTTGCTGAAAAATCTCCTGTAATCGTTATAAATTTTATTCCAAATTTGTGATACAGCTGTAAAATATGGACATTGAAAAATATACAGAAGCTAAATTACTTTAATAACGACTTAGGACTATTTTGAAATTTACCGTATAAATTATGTTGGTTCTAGATAGTTTTTAATCTTATTAAGTGACAGTATCGAACTTAACTTTAAAGAACAAGCATACCATGTGATATAATATTTAGGCTTAATGTTAGGTAGTTTGTTTAACAAATTTAAAATGTTGTAGGCCAACTGACATACACCATTCTTAGAGTTTTCTATATATATGCCTCTAAATACAAGAAATAGTAAAAAAACTGTTTCACAATTTCAAACAAAAAAAATAGCGATAGTTAAGTACATATTCAATAACTATAGTGCTTGATTGTGGAACCTTAAGCGACCAATTGACAAAATTGGCAACAGTTCGTTCCTTCATTTGTAAAGTTTTCTCTGTAAACATTAGTGATGATACGCCTTGTTGTGCAACTCGTTAATGCTACGACTGGTTCATGTTCCGTAATTATGTGGATTTCAAAGTACCAACATAATGCAAAATATAATTTAAATTCAAAAACATTCAGACATTTACTTTGTAAAAATTATTTTATGTTTTTATTACCAAATTAATTTCAGATTAATATTTATGGCCAATAAAATTGTTCTTGTTTGAATTGACTGTGGCTGTCCAAGGTACGCGTATTACGAGTATTATTCTTCGCGTAACATTATAGTCACAGCACAGGCTAAAATGCTCATAAAATTATTATTTACAATGAGTAATTTAAATCCACTTTTATTATTATTTCACTACACATACAATGGTCTATGGTATTTTCTGTAATAAATCGTTTATCAAAATATAAATAAAAAGAAATCGTAAATGACTCGTTGACATTTCGTGGTGATAGTGGATGGATAAATTATTCTACTAGATAAAAAGTACTGAAAAATTTGAATCTCTTTCAGAGTAGATTAGCAGTTAATTTATTCAACCTAAAAGCCTGAATATTAATTACTCTATCGGACTTAATTTTATTAAATTAGAATATCTAAAACTTGCTTTACATGATAAGTAGTATAATTGTAATATAACAAATTATACATGCTATATTGCAATAAAGAATGTAATTTTTCAATCATAATTGTATTATACATACGATTATTATTGATTATGCAATTCTGCAATTACGAGTATATTTGATTAACTACATGTGTCATAAGAATAATCATTAAATAAATAATAAAAAAATTAACTATCACATACACACTTACACACTTCGTTAGCTACAATGTGGTCAAGAGGAAATCAAATTTAAAAAAAGTAAAAAAAAAATTTAACTGATAATTTTTCACGCCGAAAAAACACTACAAAAAGCCTGTCGCACTCCACTGGGAGAAGCAAAGGTTACCTGCGCTCCTAAAGGTATCAACCATGTATTAATTAAGTATTGTTGCTTTGCTAAGCGAGTTCTACTTGCTTTACTTATAATTTGTGCAAGTAATTAAGAAGAGGAACAACAACAAGTGCTCGCTTACATAACAAGAGTTTCGAGTTATCCTTTTAAACAACATTAACAGAATTTATTTTTTTTCTATTGCATACGCAGGCAGACGGGCAGTCGGGGCCACCTGATGAAAAGTGGTCACCGACGTCCATAGACATTGGCCATACAGGTATCACCAACACGCTGCCTACCGTGGGACATAGGATGTTAAGTCTCGTTTACCCAGTAATTACGCTGGCTACGGTCCCCTTCAAACCGGAACACAGTAGTGTTTTCACCACTGATTTGCGGTAGAAATAGGCACCGTGGTGGTACCCACCTAGACGGTCTCTTGTAAAAAGGGGACCTACCACCGGTAAAATTTGTTTGAGTTTTGATGTTTTAAGAAAATGGTAAATTGGAACTCAAACATTGTCCATAATTTTTCCGTTTGTAAGAAAGTTCAACAATCTCTTGATTTTATTCGAAAGAAGAAAAATAACTAATATTGAAAATAATAAAGTCTAATCCTTATTAGAAACATGCGATTTCAATATTAAATGATAAAAAGTGAGACATTTAAATATACTGTTAATGAGAAAAAATAGGTCCACAATTCACCAGCCTGACAATTGTTGTCGTGCATCCATCAACAAAAGTGCACTATGCTAAAAAGAGATAAACTCTACTTTAGCGATTTTACATATTTTTACCCAAAAATCTACTTTAACAGTTAAATAAGAATGCTTATTGCTTTGCCGCAGGAAACGTGGTAAATTCAATTTCCTGTTGTTAAAAAGATCCCACACCTTCTTTATGTGTATGACTATCGTATTGATCAAATATTGCATGGATATAAAAAAAAAACATTAAAAAAGACATTAGGTAATGTTTATATTAATAAAAAGTTATATTTGATCTGGTATAACATTTTATTACTCAAATACATAGTTTAATGTATATCGTAAAAATATTCAAATGCAATCATAACATACGAGTCCCGTGCTTGAAATATAAACGATCAAAATAAAAAAAATTCGTTTATCGTAAAGAATATTCGAATGTTATTTAAAATAACTTCTGATTTAAGCTCATATTAAAACATAAACCACTAAGAAAAGCACTATTTAATATTTTAAATGAAAGTTTCTTTAAGTTCTATAAGTTGGTACGTTTTAACTTTTATTATAAAAACAATGGCAGGGTATTAAGAGTGTATTTTTTTCAATATTGAAACTCGCCAACAATATTTATCTTGTATTGGTAAAAAATGAAAAGTGAGACAGAAGAAGCAAACACACAAAAGAGAAGTAACATCCCATATCTGGGTGCCTTATGCTGTGTTCCATCACGAGACTTCATGCTGTTTTTATTAACTTAAAAAAATATTGCGTCCTCTACTTATAAAAATCGCGTAAAAACTAAAAAGGCAAATAAGCCCGTATCAGAAAAACTGTTGTTTTTTTTAGAGTGTGTATTATACCATCTTACTCCTAGTATTTCTCTAACTATTCAGTAATGGCTGTCTTATATTTAATATAGTACGAGCAAATATGGAATTAAAAGTAAAAAATATGTATGCTCAGCTATTAGTGATACTAGTTACATAATATCAGTAGTAGTTATAAAGACTTTCTGTTAATTTCGTATTTATAAATAACTTAAGTATTAATTAGACGAAAAGAAATGTTTATGTTCAAAAATAACTACTAAACAAGATTAACACACATGGTGAGACATTGGATTCGTTTGCAAAATTTAAGTGTTTATATTTATTACAAATAAATATGTACAAAAATGCCGAAAAAATATATTGTGAACTGAAAACTTTCTTACACCTAGTGTTTTGTTTTAATGCACGTACAAAAATATTTTCTATTTTTCCAATATCAATTTGCAATAAATATATGAAGAAACCGCCAGCGGCTTACTTTCCGAATCTCAATTTCGTTTCTTGTTACCGTTCCTTCCCTTTTTGGCACCCAATATCTATAGTAATTAAGAAACGATGCAAGGAAAGAAAAATGTTGAGTCTCGGATTATATAAGCATATATATTTCTTATTACTTCATTTGCAGAATCATACAATATTGTTTGTGATATTATTTTTGATTAAATATAAACGCATACCTCTTTACATATTAAATGAATGTATTTCATTTTACGACAAGTTAAATGATTTAAACAAGCCCAAACAAGTAATTTGCTGTTTTAAATCTAATGTAATATGGTATCTACACTAGAGTAATGACTATAAATATGATGACTATATAATGAGCAATTCACATTTTAATTATTACCGTACTATTAAATGTTGTAAATGTGCTACAAAATTAAACAAAAACTTGAATTCCCATAAAGACAAAACCTCTATCCTGTCATTCCTCTCTAAAGTTCTTGATTCCTGTGTCTATAAAATAAATTCCTGTTTTGTTTTAAAAAAATAATAACAAGTCGACTTCAATCGGGCTTCAGACCTGGCTATAGTACAACCACTGCCCTCTTAAAAGTGACTGGCGATATTAGAAAAGGCATGGAGAACACTATAGCTTCCGTACTAGTGTTAATTGATTTTTCTAATGCCTTTAATTCTGTCAGTCACGAGATTCTTCTCACTCTCCTATCACATTTTAAGGTTTCTGATGAAGCACTAGATTAGTTCTCTTGTTATCTTCACGGGCGCCAGCAATATGTAGTTGTGGATGAGTCTTCCTCAAGCTGGCTGCATGTAAAAAGTGTTGT
Source organism: Lamproptera curius (assembly GCA_029286875.1). NCBI lineage: Eukaryota > Metazoa > Arthropoda > Insecta > Lepidoptera > Papilionidae > Lamproptera > Lamproptera curius. Next base: position 549,750 of record JAGSMT010000195.1, read on the forward strand.
CCCTCAAGGCGGCATTCTTTCTCTATTTATATACATTTTTATTAACCTCTTTACTAACGATATTCATAGTGCATATCATCTGTACTTTGACGATCTGCAACTGTATGCCCTAAGCGGAAGCTGGCAGTTTAGTGGATGCAATTAATAAAATTAACAAAGATTTGGCTGCCATTAAAAATTAGTCTGATCGGTTTGGCGTGGCTGTCAATCCATCGAAATGTCAGGCAATCGTGCTGGACAGTTTTAAATTTATATCACAAATTAAATTAACGCGTCTGCCAGACATTGTGTATGACAGTCGTCGAATACCGATTAGCCAAAGTATTAAAAATCTTGACTTCATTGACAAATCATTAAGACACAAATTGTTTGTGTTAGTCAGAAAGTTACTGGTGTCATGCGGTGTCTATAGAGACTTAAAAACTATTTGCCCCCGCCAACTAAGACAATGTTTGTGCAGTCTTTGATTTTCCCTCTGATCAACTATGGTGACGTGTTTAACTTTTACCTGAATGCAGATCACCTTAATAAACTTGACCGACTTCTTAATAACTGCATTCGATTCGTTTTCAATCTCCGTAAATTTGACTACGTGTCAGCCTATCGTGCTCAATTGCGGCTGCTTCACATTCGTCAAAGACGCTCTTTACAGGCGATTACCAGTCTTTACTCTTAAATTTATTGACTTTTTACTCTGACGTCCATATCGTCACATTTACAGTATCAAAGTTAGGTCAGTAACACAAACCTTCGCTTAACGTATAATCGTCGGCTCTAATATCCTATTCACCGTCCTGACTTTATACACTTGTCATTATCTGTACATTCGGATAAGATGTGGAATGAGTTACCTCAATAATAGGAAATCAGGATAGCCAAAAATCGCAGTGTTTAAGGGCAAATTCCGTTAACAGCTTTTAAGGCAGATACAACAGTAAGAAGCAGAATATGAATAATATGCATTTATTTTAGTATATTAATGTTATATTTAAACGTTAAAATTTATTTTAATTTTTATTGACTACACCTACTCAACATTCTCTCAACCATCCATTGAGCTCACGGTTAAAACTTTTTTTAGTACTTTACATTAATATTCATCATTCGTTATATTGTATTAAACGTGAAAATATTCATATGATGAAAACGGTTAAAATAAGAGCCTACAAAATAATACCCTTTTAAACGTAATGCCTTTTCAAAGATATCCTTTTATATAATAACAATGACCTGTCCCGAAAGGTCTTTTCCCTTTTATAAGTTTGTGTTAATTCAACAGCTCTTTGTGCTGTAACTTTAATACAAGCTTACAGCAACGTGAAGGGTAGTATAGAGTAAACTATTATGAAATTTCATGAATGAATTCAACGTATTTTACCAATTAGCAAAGTGAATTTATACAATTAAATGGTATAAGGCATATAAATTCTAGATCAATATAAAACCAACTTTAACTTAACTGCTAACATTTTCTGGGAATTTCTACAATTTTTCAATATTATGGCCAACAATCTTAAATCGCCTTTACTTACTTTTAGCGCCCTCTTATAGATAATGTTTTGGCAACATTGAGCCCAGTACTCCATAGGGTTTGACAGTACAAATGAGACTCACTCATCACCTGCGTTGCTACGAAAATGTGCAAATTGCTTAAGAGCCTTAAAGGTCTGCTCCGTGGAGAATATATCACAGCAAAAGGGCTGAACCCAATCCAAAATCGTGCATTCCCAATAAAGTGGACATTATGTTATTACCCTTTACATTTACTGCTCTCTAATATACAGAAAGATCTTAAATAGTTTATCCACTCTTCTCCCAACTACAGTCTATACTTTCCCACAGCCATCAATTTCTACTTTATTTACTTTCTCAAGGAATAAAGCCCACTTTATAAGTAAGCTACAGTAAATATCAATCTCTTCAGGCACCATTATTTTCCATTTTTATTTTAACAATTTGAAGTTTTATTTTATTTAATTTTGACAGTTCGAGAGAACTCATAACAACGTTGTTAATAATTCTCATAGGGCAAATTTATTCTAAAGTATTATTGTCGACTTCCATTTGATATATGACACGCGGTTTTCAATCTCCAGCGGCCTTCAGAAACTTGCAATATATTAAGTGTACCTTACTTTTGAATAAGTTTTCAAAAATACCATTTATTAAATTATATGTCATTATGGTTAGCTAGTTAGATATGTACATTATATCGAAGAAAATTTTAAGATTATAATATATTTTTAGGTTAACCTTTTTATTAAATAAATATCAGAATAACCTTTGTATCAAATTTATATCAAACAAAGGTCTGAAATGAGATTATTCACATTGTACGATTGTTAGCATCGAGTTTTTGTCAGCATACCAAAAATAGCCAAATAATTTAACCAAAAAAGGATCGCACGGTACGTAAATATGTCGGAAAATACGAGACTGAGGCGTAATACGTTTTTCCTGGCTACATACATTTCTGTTGAATTTACAGCGAAGCAAATTTATATTCTGTTGGTGATCAGGTGATTGACGGTTACGACCACTTTATCCACAGGCGCATAAGCACCCCTTTTCTTTTTCTTGTTTTTGTCATTACGTCAAAGTCATTAATTCGATTCAACTATTGTTCACGACAATTTCTCTTTCTCATATTTTTTTATTTTTAAAAAATTATGAAAAAGAAAATCTTAACTGCCTCCGTAGCCTAGTGGTATAGGCGTGAGCTTTACAAACCGGAGGTCGTGGGTTCGAATCCTGCGGGGACTCAACAAATTTTCATTGTAGTTTGGTAGTTGGTTAAAGCAATTCGGGGTGATCACCCAATGGTCTGAAAAGTAAGATTATCCATGCGTCTGATGGACATGTAAAAAATCGCTCCACCCACCAACCCACATTGAACCAGCGTGGTGGATACGGTCCAAAGCCCCCTAGTGGAAAGGTGTGTATTAGGGGAGGCCTAAGTGCAGTAGTGGACTATCAAAGGCTGATGATGATGATAATTTTTTGAATTTTACGTACAAACTTTACAACTTTCCTAAGGCCTTTACATATTTACAGATCTTTTTCATGTTTGTTTATTGCTTGAATCTCTTTTTGCTGCTATCGGATCTTAAGACACTTTTGTACCACTAGGACGTTTTTTTTGCTCAAGTAGGCTTTTTTTATACAGAGACTCTCAATATTGGTCCACATTTTATTGGCTTCATTGTGCACCTGCGTGTAACGTGATAACATCAGCTATTTTGTGAAGATCTACTTCTTCGGTGTTTTGAATTCAGTTGAACCACTATCTTTTGTTATATTTTTTTCAACAATTAACTTTTCAACTCCCTTTTCTTATCTTTATGTCGTCATTCTTCAATAATTTAAAAGCATAATGTAAGCCGTCAAAAAATTTCCTAACTGATCCGTAGGTTTTGACGGCATTCAAGGCAAATTTTTATCCATCTATTTTTTTCTCTTAAATATTTAAATTCAACAGTACAAGTTAAATAACCATGACACAAATTTAAAGACAATTCAAAAATAATTAGACAACTGTTTCGCAAAAAAAACGTTTCAGATGTTTGTTTTAAAATATGTGTACTAATGTACATTTTGTTCAGATACCTTCTACGGAATTTTATATATATAAAATGAAGTATTTTAAAACGCGTTTACTTGCAAAAGGACTAACATGACTTTAATTTAAGTCTAGTGTAGTCATGTATCAAAAATAATTATTTTTTAGTAAATATTATTGGATTCTCGTTATATAGCTAGGATTCTAAACCCTTATTTACAATTTTTTTATATTAAATTATCACTTCGGAACAAATCAGTATATACAGTGCACAGCTTAGTACTTATTTTATGTATTCAATTTTAATAAAGAAAACATTTCTACGAGAAATCCTTTTCAGCTTTCGTTAAAAGCAACCTCAACAAAGTTTGTTAGTTCTCCGAGCACTAAGCCCCTTCCTTTTTACTGCGGATTTAGTTCCTCAATAACATTATTGAGTTTTCTGGTAAAAGTATTAGATAGTTTAACCTCCTCAATGAGCAAGAATATATTCCTGTTTACTTGGTGGAGGCTATGTCCAGCAGTGGACTAACACAGGCTGATGATGATGATATTTAATGAGAATAATAACATCTGTAAAACATTGCTTTCTTTTATAAAATTTTATTAACCTCTTTATCATATTGTTAAAAACTATCCCTTAAAGGACCTATCACTAAATTAACCTATAATTTACAAGTTCTCACTGAGTTTGGATTATTTCTGTATTAAAACTATATAAAATTAGATTATGAACTTCTAAGGTAGATATAATCGATAACAAAGCGTTTTAACGTATAATTTGTTTCAAATAAGTTTTGCAATATTACATTATTTTTGATTTTAATCAAGTCAGCTAAGTAAGTTTAAACAAGTCAGCCACTTGCCTAAAAAGTAAAGTATCAGACGGGCGTGTAAAAAGTCGGTACAGGGCGTAAAAAGTGTATTTTAATTTACTGAGATCTATTTTGTTTTTTAGGTAGATCTGGATAGATTACAAACCGACCTCACGATAACCTGAAAAAGCTAGGTGGAAAATTAAATTACACAACACTTTACCAGTGACGCAAGCCAACGACACCCATGCGTTGTCACAGTAGTTGCAATGAATCAGTAAAGAACAAAAAAGTATGAAAACACAGTAATAAAAAAAAATCCATGAGGTTATTAGTCCATTTTTACTTTTATAAACCAAAAACATTAAACATTTTATGTAAATATTCTTATAACTGGTAAGCGTAAAGCAACAACAGAGAAACATGGAATTACCAAAGGAAAGATATTTTAAAAGACGCAAAGTCATATTACTAGGAAATGTACAAATAATGTGTGTTTCGAGGTGATACCTCGAAATAAATTTAGCAGAAAACTCAAACATCCCAAAAATCCTTAACGTAGAAGTGGAAAATGCAATAGATAACCTACAGAAAGACAAATCACCAGGACCAGATGGTATGAACAACGAAGTACTGATAGAAATTAAGATGACTATCACACCGACTTTTACGGAAATATTTAACGAAATCGTAGATACAGAAACTATTCTATACCAATGGACTGAATCTCACATTATCCTGTTATAAAAAAGAGAGTTAAACACGTTATAGGACACTATCGTCTAATAAGTCTCATGCCCAACATATGTAAGATATTTTCTAAGATAATGCGGATATATAATAAGATAATAAAACGGATAGAAAGAAAATTAGATGAGCACCAACCTATTGAACAAGCTGGTTTTCGGGTTTAAGGGGACTCGGTAATCGACTACATCCATGTTGTTCGCCGAGTTTTAGACAAGTATAACGCCTACCAGAAAGAATACTACATCGCTTTCATCGACTACACTAAAGCATTCTACTCCTTATACCACGAGAAGATATGGAAGTCTATGATGGAGCAAAGAATCGAACATAAAAACATCCGCTTAATAAAGAGTGTATATAGTCGTAGTACTGCGAAAATCAAACGATAAAAGTAAGGAAAACCATTTAGAGTGGGAGGGGTGTTAGACAAGGAGACCCCCTTTCTCCAAAACTTTCTCAGCGGTTCTCGAAATAATCAATATTAAGAAACCTTCCTTACACATTTGAGGTTCACTGATGACATAGTGTTATTTGCTGAAACACCTGAAAATATACAACAAATGATGAATGAACTTGCGGATGAAAACGAAAAAATAGTTTTAAGTTGAACCTCGCAAAAACAAGATTATGACAAACGGAACGAAAACTGCAATCTATCTGAGAAATAATCATATTGACTAAGATGTCGAATACATTTATTTGGGACAGTAAATAAAAAAATTTGATCATATACGCAAAGAAGTTGAGAGAAGAGAAACAAATGGATGGAAGAGATACTGGAGTCGAAGTGAGGTCATGAAAGACAAAATTCTTTTTTTCTTCATATAATCTAAATAAAAACTTTTTAATACCTGCGTACTACCGGTATAATCATAAGGCGGTCAAATATGGGACCCAAAATACAACTAAAAAACTGGAAACCTGCCTTCATGCAATGGAAAGAAGTATAGTTAATGTAAAACGGTCATTTCGAATTTGGTATTTATTAAATAACTAGGTATTGAGAAAAAAGACGAAGTTGATTAACATAATTGCTACAATAAGAAAGTTAAAATGGCAATGGGCTGGGCACTTGATGAGAGGCCAAGGGAAATGGAGTAAAATTGTAACACTGTGGTACCCAAGAGATGGGAAAAGAAAGAGGGGCAGACCACAAAAGGTGGGATGATGATATCAGGCAAGTATCAGAAGTAACCTGGAAAAGAGTGGCCCAAGACGGACGTAAATGGAAAAAGTTGGAGGAGGCCTTTGCTGATTGGCAAACAGATCTGCAAGGTATAATAAAACTTTGGATAAGAATGGATTGAGATTAGATACTTCATAATTTGTTATCCATATTATAATGTAATTTGTTTTGTAACTCGTTACTAACTTGGTCTAAATAAATGGCTTTATTATTATTATTAACCGTAAAGCTCTTGAACAAAAGAAGTAATTTGCATGTAAATATTAACTTTTAGCATTACGAATTCCATTACTGTCAATAAATATAAACCGCACGAGTACTTCATGGCGGCTTAGAAATTTGCACGACTTAAGAACAAACGGAGCGGAATAATTTACATTTGAATTCAGCGCGTAAAGAATTATTTGGAGAATAATGTTCATTCCCGTTCTGCCTAATAAAACAAAAGTTACACAATTGTAACTATTTAAATTCTTCTTATTTCATCTAAGATACAATGTGTAAGCATAGAAGTACAATTTGTAAAAGTGTATAAGTTTGTTTTACGCTAAAATATTTCGAAACGTTAAAAAAAATAATAAACTCACATTTTTACTATTGTTTTTTTTATTTGTTTTCCTATATTTTCAAGAAAAAACAATATTTAATTGCTAAACGAAGCTTGGCAATTACTCGTTAAATATAAATCAGTATTTTACTATTTCTCAGTAAATTGTGTTAAGGATTTTTGTTTTCAAATGAATGCAGAGCAGTACGGGTTAATTATTGTTACACTATAAAGATAACGAATTTTATGCATATTACCAAGATCGCTTGAAGAAATTTTTATAAATACTAGTTAGTAGCAAACATATGAGAAACTGACATAAAATAATCTAATTAATACCATATTGATATTAAATGAGAAATTTTATCTCGTTAGTTAGTCCTAAAAGTTAACAATGATTGAATTTATCCTGTTTTATAATTTTAATACATACAAGGCACAAGTTATAGTAAAACCGAGGCATAAATTATGTCCTATTGTCTATTTATCTGAAAGAAAAGACCAGATGGCGATAATTAGGGCCATGTGTTCGCTTAGTTTGGATAAAGCAAATCTTATTAGCTAATATGAAATTAAAATCTATTTAACTAAGCTTAAACTTTCAATAATATTGCTTAAAATATTAAGTCATCTATCATATCAAAATATGAGATTTTCATATTCATTGCAGTATGGTTTGTGCGTGAATGAATTGGCTATAAAAACCAACAATTATTGACGAAACAATATGGAATCAGATATTATATATCATAAATGAATATAATATAAGAGGATTAAATATTATTGTTTCTTTTTATTTATTATTTTAAGCGTCGCACTCATACAGCTAGTTTAAAATAAAATACTATCAGTACGACTATTCAGTACTTTGTATATCTAAATTCCCCTTTTTACAAGGGACTGTCTGGGGCGGTACCACCACGGTGTTTATTTTAGCCGCACAGCAGTTATGTGTAGCGGTTGCACCATAGCCAGCGTGTTTACTAGGTGAACAAGACTAACCATTCTGTCTCACGGTGGGACGCTGTTAATACCACTGGTATTCCCAATGTTCATGTGTGTCGGTGACCACTTTCTAACAGGTGGTCAGACTGTTTGTCTGCCTGCGTAGCTAATAATAATTTAAAAATAAAATGTGTCCGTTAACTAGAGTACACTCGTAAGAAGTGAAACTTCTTTATGACGTTATTTTTCAAAAAATAATTTACTATATGCAACTTTACAAAAATTGGTTAAATAAAGTTAAATTGGATAAAGTTTATTAAAGGCTTTTATTATCATGGACATAAATACAAATTCTACAGTTATTTCATTTTAGCTTTTTACTACAAAGATTATTATTGAATTTCATTAATTGTAATAGAATTATTACTATCATTGATGTCGTAATAATAATAAATACATTAAGTTTCTTAACAATGCTAACATTTCGTAGAAATCATTTTTACGTTTACTGTAATTTGATGACGCATGAAGTTAATGCATTAATTATGAAAAATTAAGTATTTCGCTATAATTTCCATATTTCTAATTTTAAAAAGTAGTTACAAAATGTAACAACAATATGAACCATACACTTAAGTATTTAAAACGTAACTACACAATATACATAGATGGCGTTAAATCTTAATTTTATACAAAAAAGATGGCGCGTAACGAAAAAATGTTACACGAAATTTTTTCAACCCCGATAAAGAAGTTTCACTTCAAAAACTAATACAACACTTAACAAATAGCCCTTCTAACAATACTTGAATTCTAACTCAGATAAAAAATTCTTAATTCAGTTTCAGTTTTCAATAGATCGATAGTTACGACTTATTCGGAGAAGGACGTTCAACAAAACAGTGGTTACCTATTTATTAGGCAATCATCATCATCATTATCATGACTAGCAGCCTTTATCCATCCATCTCTGGACATAGGCCTTTTTAATTAATGCCAAGACGGCCAAATTGAACCGGCTACTGAGCAATACGACACAAAACAACATGCTCTGTGCATAAAACTGCTTTGCGTTTTTTAATAACAATCGTGATCAATCGACCAAATCCAGCGTGGATTACAGATACAGGATTTAGGGTACAGTCCAAAACCCCCAAATAGAGAAGGCGTGCATTAGGGGAGGCCTATGTCCAGCAGTGAACTAAAATAGGCTGATGATGATGAATACGGTCGTACGTGCAGAGGGTAAGACTCTGATAAAAATATACTTGGCGTGTTTTTATCTACAACCAGAAATTCAACGAAGAATGTTCTTTTTTAGACTATTATAAAAGCTTAATTTTGAGGGTTGTTGATCTAACTACAGATGGAATCATAATGAAACTAATATAACGATAAGTTTAAAACGTGTTTATTGGACTAAAATTGTAAGTAGTACTATTTTCTTAATTATTATAGATTTAAAAATTTATTTAAAATAAGTTCACTTCATCTCATTTAAAGCCCTCTAGAATAGCGTTAATGCGCTCAAACATTGATCAGATTAAAGGGGATCTTATCAGCCATCTTCTATAAACAAGGACGATCCTAGTTAATGCGCTTTACTGTCATCTTTATAAGTAACGCTATTTTATTTTAGCCAATTATATTTGTATATTCCATTCATTGTATATATATGTTTTTTATAAAATTAATCTGTGGTTATTCAAATTACATAGTTTATTTAATCGTTGAGTAAATTCTTGTTCAAAATTAATATTCAGTTGTTACAACACACACACATTTCACAAGAAGACTTAAAAGTAGCAAGAGAGAAACGAAGTATCAAATGATTTAAAAAAATCTTTGCTCTTAACTGGATACTTACTCCTTTTGGGATCTCAATTAGAATGAAAAGTTTATGTTATTTATTCAAGATCTACAAATGCTTTTAATTATCTTCTATTTGTACAATATTATATTTTTTAGTTCTATATAATGGCTAGAAAATAACCTATAACTATATAACCAATAACTGCAATAACTTTTGGAGGTAACTAAATGCATATATATGTATTTAAATATATATTCTTAAAATATTACACTTTTACAGAAATACAAATATATTTATATGAATATTTATATATACATATTCATATAAATAAACAATCGAAGCGTCGTACTCCTGCTTTTACTCGCCATGACATAAATTTTACTACATATATCTTACTGAACTTATTTCTATAGGCAACTGAAGACTTATATTAGCATGGATCATACTTTTCCAAAAGCTAAACTTAAGCACTATTTTTAAATGTTTTCTTTTTGTGTCGATTTCCCTACTTTTATCTCATTCACCATCCAGAAAATAATTGGTAGGAAATACGGAAACATTAAGCCGCCTCCGTTCTATATGTATATACAGTTTAAATTAATAATAAAATTTTCTCAAATATTTTATAAAGCATATAACATGCCACTTCAAATGAATGAAACTAAAAAAGTTAACGCTAGTTAAAATTTCCAGTAATCCTAACTTTTGACTCCTTCGTTCGAGCATCTACTTACTGTGTGCAAAGTTTGCCCGCGCCAAAAGAAACGTAAATTTATAAGAAAAACAAGTTTAAAATTTATGTTGCTCAAAAAAAACACGTACGTATATATGTACCAAGCATATCGATACGACCAAAGTAAGTCGTTAGTATCCATAATCAAACTCAGTCTACTTAAATTTTGTGCAGGTTGATATTGTTGATATTTTGATTATTTCTTTGATTAATATTTTATTAAGCATGCAAATTGTACGTAACCAAGCGACGAAAATCAAACAACAAAAATGTGAGTTATTAACTTAATAATAATAAATCTTTTTAGGTAATGATAAAAACCACGTTTAATACTGCCTAATCGCTTTAACTCTTTTAAAGGAGGCATCTTCTACCATCATCCATCTTCCGTGATCGTTACAAATTACGAACAAATGGTAAAACTGGATTAAAACCCCAGCCCGCAGTGGAAAGTGAAGCGAGAGAAAATTACTTTAATAATGACTTTAATTACTGCTTATCTGGCTCATTTAAATGCTACTGTGGAAGTTTGGTCAATTCCACATTTTGCACAGTTGACTTTATTGTGATAGAGATTTTTACTGTATTAAATTATATTATCATTGGTAGATATTTACCAATGATTAATAAGACTTTATTTTCGTGCTTTATGTTTATTAAAATTTATATGTTCCTTTTTACTATTCTATTTATATATTTTACGTGCTAATGTTCACAAGTTTGTGCACGCATGAATATAAAATTTGGCTTTATTGATCTATGCGAAATTATGTTTATAATCAGTACAAAGTACTTTGTTTGTCCAATTCGTTAAAAAAAGTTAAGCATTGGCATTAGAGGAAGCATTAGCCTTAAGTTGTATAGACGTTACTTAACTAAGTGGAAACTATGTGTAAAGGTAGATGAACAAAAGAGTATCTTCAATGTTGTGTCTTTTGTATTTTAAAAATTTCCGTCTATTTCCTATTCTATTTTAAAAATTTCTAATACTGCCTATGCAAAATGCTAATATCTTTTGCTATGCAGATGACACAGCAAAAGTTTTTAATGGGCAGTCTTGGCAATAGCTTATAAAAACGCGAATGATTGAATGCTAAAAATTTCAAACTGGCCTAGTAAAAACTTCTAAACATTAAACATCCTAAAAATTCATAAAACTAAAGCTTCTGCTCCGGGATTACTAAGCTCTGTTAAAATTCACGCCATAAATTGTAGTTTAAAAAAACAGTGTTCTTGTGCTGAAATATACAGAACCGATTAAATATTATATCTTAGCATAGTTCAAGACAAAAAGCTTTCTTTTCGACAATACACAATAAGCCTGTCAAAACGAGTCCGCAAACTTATATCCGTGTTAAGAAATTTACAAAATGTAAATTGCAATTTAACTTTGATGAAAATAGTATATTTATCTCTGTGTGCTTTTAATTATTGTATTCTTGCATGAAGTGGTTCAGCGTTATAAATTCTATTGCCTTTAGAAAGATCTCGAAGCTGTTTTAATAGTAGCATTGGAAAAAAATCTTCGGTCCCCTACTAGCAAATTTTACAAGGAAGCAATGATTTTGAGTGTGAGAAAGCTATTTATTCTAAAAGTGGTTTTTACATGTTCATTAATCGTTGCATCTCGCTGACAACTATAGCATGCATCGTCAGCCTTTGATAGTCCACTGCTGGACATAGGGCTCCCCTAATAAACCCTTTTCTATTGGGGGGTTTGGACCTTATCCACAATTCAAGCATGTAAATACATGCTTGAATTAATCTTCCAACTAACTGTTAAACGGAGACTTTTATATAAGTAATAAATTAAATCTACGCATCGGACATCAAACATACACACACTAACACACACGCACACATTAGCACGAGCGCACAAACACACAAACAATTATTTAGGCACATTTTTAAGAGCTTGAAGAGCTTGAAACAAAAAGAACTTGAAGTTTTGTCACCAATTCTGAAACTATTATAGTATTAAGTAGCTTAATTCATTCTTAATGAGAGCTCATGACAAAAATATTTCTTAAAATCTGGTATGACATCTAACTCACAACTAAGCTATAAAGTTCTGGTTCCTGTTGTTTACATTTTTATACGAAAAGTTATAATGTAACAAGAATATTTTTTAAATATATATTTTTTAATAAACACTTCAAACATTTTTTAGGATGACACAATTACGAAATCACGTTCTTGTGTTACAAGTGACAATTTATGCTTTTTACTCAGAGAGATACCTGAGGCCTGAGATGATAAAGGTATGAACGTTTAAAACCGTTGTAACAAGTCAATTTTAATCAAATTTTTTATACCTGTCAGCTAGAATAAGACAAATTTACGTTCGCCAGAATTTATTCCTTGAATTTATTACTACAAAATGTTAATGGGCGAACCGAGAACTCGCGATAACAAGCAGCGCGTTCTTCTGCAGGAGCTCGTTCGTTTTAACTTTCAACTTTACTGAAAAATAACATATACGTAACAAGACTACAGTTTACAACTTTTTATGCTACCAATATTTTATATACGCTGTTAAAAATAAAAAAAGCCTTATGTTCCTGACTAAAAAATAAAAACAAAAGACATAACAATTATAAAACAACTAAGCGTGATAACTATACACTATTAGCTATTAAATGCTGTATATTATTTTATTTGTTCGGTCTAGACTACTAAGAACCCCTCGTTATCCGAAATCCAAGGCCTCCTCTTGTGATTTCCAATCGCCCTTTTTCGTACCTAGTGTCATCCACTGTTTGCCAGCCATTTGAGTTATATCGTCTTACCAGCGAGTGGTTGGTCTTCCGATATTGCCAACAGGCACTAGAAAAAGGGAGAAAAAGAATAAAAGGGAAGGGAGAGAAATTGCAATTTGGAAATTCCATGTTTGACTGGCGTAACTTAGAGATGGAAGTTTGCAATCAATGAATTTTGACTACACCTGATGTACAGATACATCAGATGCAGTTATTAATGCTTTTGTGTGTATCAAAAAACTTTAGTGTCAATATCGTAATTAATTTAAAATTTTTATTTACCGTTGACATGGTAAAATTTAATTTGCAATCGTAACTTCAAAAAACACTTTCCAACTTAAATTTTGACGAAATTTACAAACTGAACTACAAACGCTAACTTTGTTAGCATGAAATATATTTAGTTTGTTGCAATGAATAGTTTTAAATCAGTAATAGAACAGGTTCGCTATAAAATTGTTTATATTTTACAATTTCACAAATGTCAAGTCTTGAATAGACTGACCAAAATCCGCTCTTGCTTGATGGTTGGGCTTTATCACCTGTTTGGGATCCTATTACCAATAAACTGAAACCCACGCACACCGCAAGACTACCGGACTTATTTTTTTTTTTGCCTTTTTGGTTTATCTACCTATTTACTTATTAGTTTATTTGGCTTAGCTACTGCATAACATGTAGAAGAAAATTTCAACTTATGTGACCTGGCCTGTGACCGTGGTCGCTGTCAAGAGTTTTAATGTCATAGTTTAAACTGTATTCACTATTAAGCATATATAACTAACATACATAAATTTTTTTAACCGCGAGTTAACTATTTAGAATTTTATATTCTTTCAATGAAAGCCGTTTAGCGCGCATCTTATTAACATATTATCGTATCGGAATTATATGCTTTTTTACTAATACTAAATATCTGTAACGCAGTTAATTAAGAAGCAAGAGTTTTGTAAATCCATTAGCTAGCGACTTGTGTAAAAAAATAACTTCTTTTTTTGATGCATCGTGTCAATTATGTATTGTTATTTTTTGGTTTTAGAAAAAATTTATGGTATGAAAAAAAAATATGTATATTAAAAATGCAAATAAAATTAAATATTAAAAAGGTAAATAAACTTGACGTTATATCATATCGTTTATGTTTCTATTTACATATTTGAATTAATATAGAAGAATTAACGATATGATATTCATTTGGATTATTCATTGTGCAACAACTTTTTTCTTTCAATCTTTTTTACATTCAATGAAAAAATTTAATTATGTATATGGTTTTTATGAGCAGACCACAGCAAAAAGGCTAACTAATAATCCTTGTTAAATTTAAGTTACATGAGGTGAAATGAGAATCGAAAAGAATTTGAATAGAGATTTAGAATCTCGGTCGCAGTGAGATTGTATGTGAAATTTATTCAAGATTCGAAATTGTACAATATAACGACGAAACTATTTAGGGCTAAAGAAAGAAAGAAGAACAACTTTTGTTGTATATCTTAAGGCTTAGGTTTTTTAACACCATTTTATAAAACATCTTAATAAATTCATTATTAATACACTAAATTTGGACCAAATATTGTCAAAATTTTATAAAGAACTTAAAATATTAACAAACATTTAAATAGTCTTAGATTTCTTTTTTATATAATTTAAATGACTTCTAACTTCTAAGCTATTCATATTAAATTGATTCTGTAAATAGCAGATTAGATCTACATGAATAAGACAATGTGTCTAATAAATATTTTTAACATATATTTTAGTTTAAAAGTATTTTTATCATGGTTAAACTTATAATGTAATTATCAAATTACCTATTTACCAGCTGTTGAAATTTTTGTAATAAAAGTTGCGATATTGGATTGATTACTACGTAAACTATTTTTTTTTTTAATATATAAAAACATTGTTTAAATCTATATATTAGTCACCACCGTTAGCAATAAAAGCGGGTAACAAAAATTTCGCGGGTGCATCACGATACTGCCTCATTTCCACCGTTACGGTCTTTAATTATGATATGTTCTGAGATACACAAAGTGTAAGTCTTAATGCATAGGGGCAAAAATTATATGGCTTTTAAATTTATTGTATTTTTAACTATGTTTTTTTTTTTAATTGAAATATCCAATTAATGATGATTAATGATTTTTGATGTATTTATTATATGTGCTCACTGACTTTATATTAGACTATTTAAACCATACTATCATGTATTACATTGTTACTGTATTTTTCTCTTTAAGAATAGCCAGCATTTTCAATTTAATCTCGGAAGGTTTCGCTTTTAACTTTTTTTGACTTCGCAAAAGAAGGGGGTATTCAATTCGGAGTGTATGATTTTTTTATGTATGTTACCTCGTTGCTCCGCTCCTAGTGCTCCGAATTTGTTATTTTTTTTTAATTATAGATATAAGCTTCCCATTGGCCTTATTTGATATTTCAGAAAAAGAACAAATAGTCACCAAAAATCACAACCTCGTGGATTAAAGTACAAACGCAGACAAAACCGTTAAAGGTAGACATAAATTATGTTCTACCTAATTGTACTTCTTGATCTGGTTTGTAATATAGTCCGCAAGCGTATATTTGCTATGTTTTAATGATGGCAATCACGGGGCAATTTTTCTTTCTATCCCGCTTAAATTGCGTAAAATGGTTCTGGACTGTATGTCGTTAAATATAAAAATGTTTTAAACCTTAACTATTCACTGTAACTAAATAAAAAACAATTGTATATAAAAAAACGTATATAAATACAATAATCATGCGTTCCAAATTGGAGAATTCCTGCTTTTAGAAAGTCTGTTGAAATTAAAATAAAAATGTTTTCACAAAAGTACAAAAAATTTTATAAAGCTGCTGTACGAGTATAAATACAATAAAGTTAATATCAGTAGAAACTGTTAGTATGCTGACTCATTCACTCAAGTGTCTACTTGCTTTGAGGAAATTTTAGCTGTGCCGAAAATCTGTTATACTCCGAAGAGTAACATGCTTTGAGCAGCAATAAAACCTTAAACTTTAACTTCGTTTGAGAAATATGTGAACTCGTTAAAATATCATAGCGTATTTTACTATTTTTCTGTTGCCTAAGAAGCAAACAATAGTAAATAGAGTGATCTTTCTTATGGGTATAACCTACACGCAAATATTGGAAATATTATATTAAAATATTCTTCAAATCATAACAATATAGATTGAAGAAGATATGCCAATTCAGTTCAGATTTTTGCTTAGAAGTGTAGTATTACTAAGCAAAAATCTTGAACTTGAAAGAGGTATCTTTATAGGTTAAGAAAAAACGTTAAAACAAGGAAAAGGAACACGTAGCTGAAGTAAACTGACGATTAAAAATTTAAAAGACATCGGCAAAAACTAATAAATCTGAGGCTAGCCTAGTCAACTTAACAATATTTCATGAATGTTAAAAAAGACGGAGTGGCTATATAAATAACATTTTCTCTCCGAAACTGTCTCGTGATTTTTGCCACCGTATTCTAAATCTCTAATATTTCTATCTATTTTGTGTATGATACGTTTTATGTACATAATTATCAAAAAAAATGGGACCACTTGACTGTTACTATATATCGTTTAAATAAATGATGATTAAAATCGGAGCACTTGGAGCGGAGCAACGAGGTAACAAACATAAATATTAGAACATACGCTTCGTATTGAGTGCCTCCTTATTTGTAAAGTCGGCCAAAAGACACTTTTTATATCAATTAAATTAAATTTGTTTGTCCGAAATAAATATGAACTCGCAATATGTTGTGAGCGTAAACTCAAGCAACGCCTGAACCAATTCGATCGATTCATAATGTAAAATGTTTTGTTGGAATCCAAGGATGGTTTTTACAGCTAGAAACCCTAAATACAGACCTTTTTTATCATACAAACGTTTTCTAATTAGTGTGTCAATTTTAATTTTATTTCTATTCAATACAGAGCAAATTAAATTACAAGGAATTTGCCGCGACTTTATAATTAATAGGAACAAAGCACTACCACATTTCAAATGTATTTGACAGAGCGAAGTCTGTCGGGTCCGCTAGTTATTAATAAAATAAGAACATTATTTATAACGTAAGCGCAAACATGGAAAGCTAACTAGATTTGACAGCGGACCACGTAAAACTTTGCTGATGATGAACAATACTTGATGACAATGAATGAAGGTAATGTAACTATGGACGCTACAGAATTCAATTTATATTGAGAACTCTGATTTACTATTGTTATCTAGCAGTTATAATGCATAAAATATTGCGTTTATATCGTATGCCCTAATCACGATTAAAAGTCGGCTAAAAGACTCAGCCAAGTTTTGAAACAATGGCTTAAATTCATCGGTCATACAGTTTTATCCATAAAACCCCAATTTATGGGCATATACATATATACCCACCTAATCGCTTTGAACTAGCGTGTTGGAATACGGTCCAAACCCTCTAATAGAAAAGGCGTGATTTGGGGAGGCCTATGTCCAGCAGTGGACTAGCACAGGCTGATGATGATGATGATGACAGTGTAGTCAGTGTACAGTTTTTTCATGAGACGTGATATGCTAAATACGCCGACATTATAAACGCTACAAGTCTTGTACGCCGCTTTTAACGAGTAATTACGATGGCTATAATGCTAATAGTCTGTTCCGTCGATGTATACAGGTGACGTAGGATACTCCTTGACGGCCCATGGGTGAGGCAATTGTCAAGCAGTGGACTTTTCTAGACTGATATGATGTTGATGAAGTAGTAGCGTTCAACTAAATTTATTTCGCTATAGAAATAAGATCTCGATAGTAATTCCTCAGCTACTCCCGTGTTAAAACGCTACCTTACATAATCTTTCTATATCACAGGAATGTGGCAGTAAGAGTATTGAATAAAATGTGGGAGTTCACTAAAAATGTTACGTAAAAAGAATATTGAATGCCCGTGAGAGTAAAATATACCTAAACAAACAAATATAGAATCATAAGGAAATATTAGAATTAAAACATTTACTTTTAAATTACATTAGGTTCCCGTAGCAAAGAAGGCATGGTGATTATATCACTTTCCCAAGAGTACCGTGATTATGTTTCCACGATAACAGGATATTTGTAATATGAATGTTGAATTTGTGCTGGGTATTAGGAATGAGAGAACATTTTATATAACAAACTATATTCTTTTCTGATTCGGGATCTTTTCTGATACATTTAGATTAATTTATTGACTAACAATAAAGAAGAACGGTCACGGAACGTTAAGACTAAATTTTGCTTTATTATTACCACCCAAATTCAAATACCAGCTGATAATTATGATAGGAGGGACTCAATTTAGAATTTATTAGTTATATACTAAAACTATGATTTTGATGATTAATTTATTAATTTAGTATATTGTATGATTATTAGATTCATAGACATTAAGTAATAAAAACAAATTGTCGAAAATCAAAACCTGTGTTTTTACAGGTGTGTGCGATTAGTTCGAATTTAGGAATTATTCGGTCAGAACTGAATCGGATAATTAGAAGTTTCAAAAGTTCTCGAAAAATTCGAAATTCTAGAATAATCCGAAAACATTCCAACAATTTTTTTTCAATATTTTGTTAATCTCGTTTAGAAACAATATAACGAGAAGAACTATTGCGGTCATTTTTCATAACCTCTTCAGAATTGTCATCACTGTCGTCAATATTGATCTTCATTAATTTGACATGTTTACAATATGAATTACTTTATCAATGTTGGATAAATTTGAATTCTTTAGAGTTGGCTTTCGGACTTTGGTACCACTAAAATTATGGATTTATTTTTTTTGGAGAGTAAACATGAGTAATTGTTGTGCTTTTATGTTCAATTAAAATAAAAATAACGTTAGATTAATGCACGCAGTAGTGAGTAATACTTAGTACTACTTACAAATAGTAGCTATGTCGTTACTTCGCACGTAGGTTGTAGCCAAACGTCGCCAAACTCAAACTCGCAGTCTGATATCTTGTACATGTTGGTATAATATTAAAAACCACTTTCATAAAAAAAAAACTTCTTAATAACTTAAATAAATTACTATTTACATTTCTCGTTCAATGGGCATTGTATGAAGATTGTGCAAAAACAAAAGGTATAGTTGCAAAAAGTAAAATTTGAAATTTGATGGATTCAACAACTTATTGGGTTGTGTCCTTATTTAATAACTCACCATACCTTCCAAGGTATGATACTTGAGGGTTTTTTTTTTTTATATCAATTAAATTAATTCAAATTAAATACTTAAAAGTGTGATGTAACTTTACCAAGTAACTAAGTTGCACATTTATTTTTAGATTTTGTGATATAAAAATAAAGAACTAACGTGTAATTTTAATTGCATCAGTAGCTTGAGGACCTACTTCCCGAAAGAATTAGGAACTCAATTCGGAACGTATTTTTTAATTATATGTTACCTTGTTGCTCCTTATTTGAAATGATATGTATTAGCTGTCATTTGGTCCCATTTGAATAATTATGTCATAAGCAGTGAAATGAATATTAAAGAAATAAAGAAACTTTCAGCGTCAAAACTCATGACTTCGAGCGAATAAATTAACAACTGAAACTGTAAAAGATAGACTCAAAGTACGTTTACGTAATTGTATTTCTTTAAATGGTCTCTAGGATCTAAAGTCTGCGATAGCATATATCTATGCTTATATCCATCGTATAAAAAAAGAATGAATACAATCAAATCAATGGGGGCGGAGCAACGATGTAACATATATAAAAAAAGAAAAAACATATGCTCCAAATTGAGTACCTCCTTCTTTCGGAAAGTTAATCAAAAACTTGTTCGTTTAAACTTTTAACTAAGAGCTTGTAACACGAATAATAAAAAACGCCTAGCGCCTAAGTTTACAACGTTGTATTACATTATTATCAAAGACTTATAAGAACTTTATTACATTTTGTTTTATTTTATAAGCATGTTACATTAGAAACATTAACATGTAATCTAATAATTATTTTCACTGTTGAAGAAAATGCCCAGCAAACATCTTTAATGTAAAAAGTGTAACGATAGAGAACTTCTTCGTTCTATTAGACATGTTTAATAAGTGGCATACGCAAACTTTATTGTAGCTTTTGATTAAATAACATATGTTTTAGAAGGAGATCTTAATGTGTGTAAAACCTCTTACTCAAATTTCACTGAGTTGAATTTATTGATGTTATTATATAATATAATACACTCAACTACGAGGTGGTATGTCCTTTTTATTGGTTTTATTTCGTGGTGGTATCGTCTGCCGCATAGCGTTAGTGTGAAAACACTACCGTGTTCCGGATTGAAAGGTGCGGTAGCTAGCATATTTACTGGTTAAACAACATTTAACATTCTATGTCTCATGCTACGCAGCATGTCGTTGACAAAGATCAGACGCGGGAGCACACGGTTCATCTTACTTAACAGGCAATCGGATTATCAGCCCGTATTGCCCTAACCAAGTAGGAAACATTAACAAAAAGTTGTCATGTGGCAGGATTAGAATCCATGACATCTGGTTTCAAAAGCGCAAATCTTTACGTTTTGAACGCGTAAAGCTATATAAGTAAATGATATTATATTATTACAAATTATTTCATTTAATCTAAACAGATTCCGTTTGTTTAAAAAGTTATTTTGCCAACTATATATATATAAATATTGTTTGGGTTTTTGGTGTATTTTGTTGATTTTGTGTTGAAATGGTCACATTCCATGGAAAGATTTCAGATCTTTTATCGGTCAGGTATTGATTACTAAACTGCCAAATATTTGATGAAAAAATCACGTTAAAATTTTAATAATTATAATATTTCTGAACAGAATGACTAGAATAAGTCCCCTTTATTTCGGATGTTTTCTTTATATTCTATTCCCAACGCTTCATTGATTAGAAAGATGTTTCAATTCCTAAGTCTAAGCCTGACGGTCATTCCAAACTGACTGAGGTACACACATATTCCATTCTATTCTGTACCTAATCATAGACGCTGAAAAGAGACCGAAGTGCCTGGAATTAAATATAAGAAGTAAATGCAAAAAATACTTTAAAAAAAATGGATCGGATGTATATAGTAATAGCGTAAATAAAATAAATGATTGACTTTGGTCAATTTTATGTCAAAATAGTTAAGATTTATCAAAGGAAATCTAAAGAAGGGCGAAAAATAAAGCATAAAGGAAAATTTTTAAATAGCATATAATAAAGCAAATATTTTTAATCGTTTTTTTTATAAATAAAGATCTGTGATCTTATCTGATCTGATCTGTATCTCTTTTTATTATTACACACTTACTAGAGTGGATAATCAGCGGAAATTAGGCAAGAAGAGTATACAATTCACTCCCTAACGAGTGTTATAAAACTTTTAAGTGATCGTTAACAACACCGTACCGACTGCACATGCAGCAGATTACAATTTAAAAGTACCACTACTACACGAGTTAGAAATAAATTGGGCAATGAAACTTTCTGTCGCACTCTGGTAAAAACTTTATAAAACGAATTGGCGATTTTTTATTGGTAATTTTACGGAAAAATAAGATTTAAGTGATTTTTTAACCGGGATTGTAATATAATTTGTATAGGCGCTTTTAAGCTATTGAGTACTAAGCTTCATATTCTTCAATGGATTTTATTATATTCAAGTCCTGCAAAACAGATTCATGCGCAGGCACTGGTGCGCACGTACGTGGTAGGTCCCGTTTACAGGAGACCGTTGAATCTACGCGAGTCTATTTTTGCCGGAAGCAGTAGGGAAAACACTACGCAGTTCCAGGATTTTAGCACCGGCCATCTGTATTTACTGGTAAAGCGACTTATACACCCTATGTCTCACGGTCAGCGGCGTCGGCGATACCACTGGTATTGTCACGTATGTGAGCGTACTTCATCAGGTGGCCTGAACAGTCAGTGCGCGCGTATGCGCATAAAATAAAACCTGAATTGACCTGCATCTGGATCTAAAATTGCCTACCATTCAACAGTACTTAAAACAAGCATCTATCTGATATTTCGACTCGGCTTCGCAACACTGAAACGAACTAGTTCGGAGCGCCGCCGCTTACGAACCAACAATTTCACTCGCTAAAAACGACATCCACCGAAGAACGCGAAACGCGATTACAGATCCACGAAGATGAGATGACTATCGTGCAAGCACGTTTTACCTCGCAGAGACGCAACATATCTTGTCCTCGCCGTTGAGGGCAAACAAATACATCGTACAATCTATTGTAATCTAGAATCGGCACGTACCTGGCCGATTCTCACCGGCCAGATAGGGCAGTTATTAACTTTTTACTAATAAGTCTTACAGCAACCTATCGAGCCGAGGTTCGGCCCACCGGGGCGCCCTCGATAAGTGTTGCTAACGGGTATAGGCGTAGACCTGATCAGCGGCTGATCAAGCCGAGGCTGGGCCCTCTTGGGCACCCTCGATCAAGCCTGCTCACGGGATAAAGAAGTGGCAGCCCGAACCGAGATCCCCCTTCAGGGGTCCCTCGGAGCTAAGCCACAGAATAGAGGTGAATCCACCAACGTGAGTCATCCGTAAAAAAATATTATATTGTAATAGTTATTTAAACTCGTTGACACTTTCAGCGATTCGTGGTATCGATAACTAATTACTTGCGTATCAATGTTTTGGTAAACTAAGCTGTGGATATTAAAAATATCTTCTGGAATCATTATTTTTGACACGCTTACTTATAAACGGTAAAAAATCTTGTGCATAACAGTTATCGTAGAGTTATAGTTTCATATACTTATATAAGCTATTCTAAGTAGAACAGTGTAAATTCAGACTTACAAATTAGGCTTATAAATTGGGCGAAGGCGGCGAGCTTACGCTCGCCTAATGCCACCCCTATGAGTGTAGCCGCGGGTGTGGATGATGGGGAGTCCAACATCCGTTAACATCATGGCTCAGAGTGCGAGCAGTGCTAAGAGCACGCTCTAGAGTAGAGGAAATGGCTGGCCCACAGCCTACAAGATGGAGTCCTAGAGACTAGGCGCGGGTGGCATAGCGATCGCATGACTTAGTTGATCTCGCTTTGCCGCCAGAAACGCGCGGAGAAGGAACTTTGAGGGGTTTTAGTGGGTGGAAATCCCACATAACCCGGTTGCTGCTCCCCACGGTATCGGGTATCTTTAAAAGATTTCCCCTCATAAAAAAAAAAAAAAAAAAAAAAAGACTTACAAATTAACAAAAACGTACCATCGCCTAAAATCACATTTTAACAAAACAAAGGTTAAGGTCGTCAGGTTTATAACGTAATATATGAATATCTATAATTGAGACAAGGGACACTATACCTTTTTAATCTGGAGTTAAGTACTATGGGGACAATATAAACGGCTGATCGCAAGTACAAGGATATCTATTAGTTTTATAGGACTACACCCATTGACCAATCAAAGTAGTATACCAGTTAAACATGTTCTGTAAATTAAGTAAAAATAATTAAAAAAGTCAGTCATATATACATGTATAAGTATATAAATTTTACGTAAGATAAAAAACTCATGAACCTTTCATGAATATTTTCTTGTTCAAAGAAATTCTCTCTAGTTTAGCTGAAAATTGTTTTCCTTGGCGGAGGACAAAAAAGCAGATGCCTACTATTTATAATGTGTATCTTCTATTATAACTTGAATCCCTCCGAATTAAATTACGCCTAAAATGTTAACCGCTTTTAAAATAACTCCACACAGTTCTACTATATTTTTACAGCTGGCACTATTTCTTATTGAAAATACAATTCAGCGACGAAATTGGCTTTGACGCTACGTGAGTTCTATTCACAGCCATAGTTTTAAACGTACATTCTTTCCATTTATTTTGTTATATTTTATGTTGCAAATTCTTTAGCTCTTTTCTTGTGGTTCAGCAAATTTTCTGTTTCAATTATCATCTTACTATTAGGTAACGAAAACATCACGTTTTATTAATTAAAAAAAAATACAATATTAAAATAATACTTAAGTTAAACAAGTAACACGTTTTTAGACGGACAATAACTTTAAATTTATTTCTAAACCAACATTTACGCACATGTGTTTTATTACATCTAATTTTATCTATTACATCGGACGTTTTGCGTTTTTTCGTTATATATTATTCCCAAAATTGGTCTCCATAGAAAGTGTATATTATATGTATAGTTGTCACATAAATAAGATAAATAATCACGTATGTTTTCTTTAATACCATATAACACAAAAGATTAAAGAAGAGATTACGTAAATTGTCTTATATAATGATCACCCTATAAAATTATTGGCATTATGGATTACGGTTCACGAATTATTTGTTCGTTAATGACTATTTCAAACACAATTAATTTTTTTAATATTACTTCACAGTACAATAATTAAAATTAATTGTAGCACGAAAAGTAGTCACATAGTACGTAGTAATTTTTTTTATGATTAATAAACCTACAAAAATTATTTATATTATCGGATATTAAATGAGATTTCGGATTTTCTTTAAGTTACTGAAGAGCTTTAGAAAAATATATCGATGCGAGTTAACATTTTTTTAAACGAAATTTCGATTATTTATTTTAAAATTTATTTAACATGGTACCACAGTTCCTTTCATCTGCAGCCATCCTTCAGAATTAGAATTCTCACTGGCGAGATCTCAAGCGACGTTCGGTTTTGGAGTCAGTCGGACGGCAAAGTCAAATTGTTTTTTAAAAAACTGGAGGAACTGAACGAGCTGCGACACTTCACGTCAAACCAAAAAGCTTTTGCTTTAAAAAAAATATTTTCTATATTTCAAAAGTACAGTGAATTAAAAGTACATACTAAAATACATACCTACCCGTTTCGACCTACGGTGCCGAGACTTGGACACTTACGGTTCGACTGGTCCACAAATTTAAAGTCGCTCAGCGAGCTATGGAGAGGGCTATGCTCGGAGTATCTCTGAAGGACCGCATCAGAAATGATGTGATCCGACAGAGAACCAAAATCACCGACATAGCCCACCGGATTAGTAAGCTGAAGTGGCAAGTGGGCCGGTCATATAAGCCGCAGAACTGACGACCGCTGGAGTCGAAAAGTTCTAGAGTGGAGACCGAGGCTCGGCACACGTAGTGTAGGACGCCCTGCGGCAAGATGGAGTGACGACATTCGCAAAGTGGCCGGTGTGGGCTGGATGAGAATAGCCGAAGATCGGAAGCGGTGGCGTGCATTAGGGGAGGCCTATGTCCAGCAGTGGACTAACACAGGCTGATGATGATGATGATGATGACTACAATAATAATAATTCAAAACTTGAGCAGATTTATATTTTGAGTCCAAAAATTCTTTCAAAAATTAATTTCTTCCTTTCTTATTATATACACTTATTCCTTAAATAAATAAATAAACTCAATAAAGCGTCGACCTGCTTAAAATAATATTTGGTTGCAGCAAAAATTTTAAGACAATTTCTTAGAAATATTTTTTCACACCACTATATATTAATAATAACTTATTTATGAATTTTACTAAACTTTAACACAGTATTAAGCATTGCTGTGTCAAAATACCGATTTTTATTAATATAAAAATTGTATTTGTAAAAGTATTTAGTGTATATCTCGATTCGAAAATAAAGTTTTTTTTTTTCTATAAAACAAAGATTGTATATATTATGTTTCATTAAAATAACAAAATATGATATATATTTTTAATAAAAATAAAGCAAAATATGCGAGGCAAAGCAAAAAACAGTTATGTAAGAAAAAATCTATAAAAATATTTATACAATATTCTAAGTACTGGGAACTTTCGTTCTGAATGTATACAATATAACCTTTGTTCAAAGGATACTGGAATCGGCCCTATAAAAATAATCACAAAAGATTTCTTTATTGACCATCGAGTTTCAAAAATATATCTTTTTAAAACACTTTCCCAAAATTCACTTTCATTAAGTCTATTGAAAAAAAAATCTTCAACTTAGCGTTGTAGGAAACCTAAAGCACGTTTAACTTAAATACTTTTGTAATATTCTTGTGTCAAAGATATCTATGACATTGCTGACACATATTTTATTTATTCTAATAAATGTATTTTAATATTTAGTTACATTTTAAACAGTTATAATATTATTGACACAGTAATAATATTTTTCAAGTGTCAAAGATAAAGTAGAACATAGAAATTAACATACTATGATGCTAATCATTAATACAATAAGCAGGATAAAACTACGGAAGTCAAATATAATTTAAAAGTGACAAGATTGGGAAGAAGTTTTCAGGTTTTTAGAGCTGAGCGATATTCTCCCATATAATTTACTACTCAATTTATTAGTCAGATTTTTGGGCCATATTTCTTGTCAAAAATTATTTATAATCTATTGAGCCGAGTAGTATCTAACGAAATTTAAATTAACTTATAAGAAATAAATGAAAAAATATTAATTCTACACACTACATCAAGGTTTTATTTAAACTATTCCTAATAAAACCTTTGCTGGTTAAGTCGGTTACGTTTTAAAGTTACACACGACTATGAATACACAAAAAATATTTTCACATATCGTAATGAAATGTACAAAAAATCTTAACAGAAAAATATGAAATTGAATTTTTTATTTATATTAGCGTAGAGCTTTATTTGAATTCATGATTAAAGCTGTGGAATTAAGAATCGTAGATATTTATCTATTGTGCCTATATTTAAAAAGTTTTTAAAGTGCAGACACGTGTACTTAAATAAATGAAATAATCGCATTTAATTAATTAGCCAAAGTTTATTTTAATGTAATTAGTTTACTCTCGCGTGAAAATCAATTGACACGTGTAAACAAATAACTTTTGTAATCCCAACACGCTTTCTAATTACTTTAATGGAAATCACTGTATAGGTACGTGTCAAGCATTAACATACTAACG
This sequence comes from Lamproptera curius, assembly GCA_029286875.1. Lineage (NCBI taxonomy): Eukaryota > Metazoa > Arthropoda > Insecta > Lepidoptera > Papilionidae > Lamproptera > Lamproptera curius. The sequence continues at coordinate 576,776 of JAGSMT010000195.1, forward strand.
ATGTTTTTGGAATACATTAATAATAATACTTTTATTAGGGGATGAAATAACTTTTCGAATAAAAATAAAGGTTGGCTTAATTTATAATATATTTTTAATACATATGATCTATAGTCTAGGTCAATAGTATTAGAATAGCCATAAAAATACATTGTATTGTCATTTATGTTATTTATATAATAGTATTGACCTAGACTAGACTATAGATCATTGAAGACAGAAAGGGTCAGAAACTCGGGAGGTCAGAAGCTTCACATATAATTCAAAAAGATAATTTAATAAATGCGATAAAAAACGTAAATTTGTGCTGTTTATGATATTCAATGGAACATAATTTCTGTCAAAAATGCAAGAAGTCCCTGTTTATAAAATATTGTTGTTAATTTTTGACAAATGTTCATACTTTAATTTATTAATTTGTATATTATTCTGTACGCCTGTTGAAATCAGGTACGCAATAATTTACTTTCATTTCTTGCAATAACGCTCCTTTTCCTGCACTAATTTTTCCTCATATTTGTCTTTCTCGCCTTATTACTTTAATAAAAACATACCCAATGTTTAATACACCGTCACGCTGTAGGCGGCCCTCGCCGCCACAGTCGCTACTTATTCAGCGCTTCATAATATAGTGACACACAAATTAGATGTTATTTTCTTTTGAGAAAACTTGGATCTTTATCGGTAATAAGTAGTGTCCGACCGAACTTTCGGTTTCGGTTTCGGTTTCGGCCGAGTTTCGGCCAAAAATCAAGTTTCGGTCGAGTTTCGGTTTCGGCCAAATTTGGCGAAACTTTTGCGAAACCGAAACTGGTTTCAGAAGTGTTTTCAATTCCAAAATAGTAGCGAAAGTAAATGTATCATTGCTACAATCGAGCTCAGATCAGTCGATTTTAGTTCAGACAAACATTTCAAGGTTGACAAAAGAAATTGAGGAGGGAACAAATAGTAGTGCGAGCAAAATATACATTCAAATTCAAATATCTTTATTCAATATTGAAGTTTACACTTGCTTATTGATATGAACACACAACCACCGGTTCGGAAAAGGACCCCTCAGACCTGAGAAGAACCGGCGAAAGAAACTCAGGGCTATTTTTTATGTCATCTTTTTAAAAATAACAAATAATTTGATAATTTGGCATTACATATTATGTAATTTTGAAACAAGACCTGGAGCGAGATTCCATTACCAGGCTGTGTTATCATTTAAAATTCATTAAAATCGTAATAACCTTTAACATATAGCGTTCCTTGACTACCTTTTTAAATTTATTGATGGTTAAATTCTGAACGTTTACTGCGATTTTTTGTAAAAACGTATACATTGTCCCATAAAGACTTACCTATTCTTCGCAGTCTAGTTGCTGGAAGAATTAAATTATGTTATACTCTCTTGAGTAACAAAAAATAAATACAAATAAAACTGAAACTGTAGTTCAGATATTTGTTGTGTTAATAAAAAATCTTCTAGTCTCTTTAATTTTTTCTGAATGTGTCATTTGTTTGCTATGTTGGCGAAATGTTCTCGAAAAGAGAAAACCAAGTGCGACCTTGTCATTAAAAACCACTGTTATAAAAAGTTAACAACGCAAGAGATTTATTGCGGCTCAAAGGCAACATGAGAAGAGACTGCTCTGTCATAATCAATTGTCGCAAAGTGGGCTTCTTAATTTCGAGTAGGTTAAACGTACACGGAAGACGAACATGGTTGCAGACGTCCATGGAAGCCAGTAATCAACAAGAAACAATAAGAATATGCTGCCAAATTCGAAAAAACTGTTTTTAGCGATTAAAGAATTATCATCTGATACCTAATCCAAGAAACGAGCATTTCATATAGAGGTACTCAACGCATATTGACACAAATTTTGAATATGAGAAAAATCTTCGCAAGATGGGTGCCGAGAATCAGAAACAAAATCGACTTCGAAGATATCGTTGGACAAGTTTTAAGAAGATTCTAAAAACTTTAAATCTAGTTTTGTGGCAGTGGACGAAACACGGGTTTATCCCGAAGGATCTTCATGCCGTGGCCGTGATATATGGCCTGGCCGGGGTATGGCCTCAATATTTTGGGACTCAGAAGTGATATTGTTGTTTGATTACCTGGAGCAAGGAACCATCATTACAGATTATGCAGCTTTAATACCGAGGTTAAGAAATGCCGTCAATGATAAAAAAGAGGCAAAATTTGAACGGGCGAGCTGTTTCATCTTAACAACGTACCGGCATATAGGTTGGCATTAGCGATGGCCAGCGTTCAGCATGCTAGCGTACAATTGGTTGAGCATCACCCTCTTCACCAGATCTGGCGCCTAGCTACTTTTCATCTTCTCTCCAAATTGATACAATACTTAAGAGGAAACATGTGTTAAAACTGTAAATAACAAGTAAACGATGGCGTGGTGACCTTTTTGCAGGACCAAGGCAATCCTTTTTTTAAAGCAATTGAAGCATTGGAAACTTGGAACGCTGGACTTGGCGTGTAGGTGGACGCGGAGATTATGTGGATAGAAAAATAAATAATTAAGCTATGATAGTCATTATATTCTATCTCATTTTTACTTTTTGATCCCCCCTCGGAACTACAAATACAAACCGAAGTATTAATTAGTAAGATTTTAAAATACCAATACTTAGTCTTTAATGCAACAGTCACAATTATTAATTTATTTATTAATAACTCATATTGCTATAAGAAATTTATTTAAAAAGAAATTAATATATTTTTAATATTTTGTTACATAAAAATATTATTAGCAACTGAAAAAAAACGATTACCACACGTTTAATATACTGTCTCCATTCCATGACTAAAATAAAGCAAAATAATAGGCATAAAAGCTCCATATTTTAGTTTTAAGAATTTTATACTTGATCACGTGAGTTTCGGTTTCGGTTTCGTTTCGGCCGAAACTGAAGCCACACCGAACTTTCGGTTTCGGTTTCGGTTTCGGCCGGAAAACAGTTTCGGTCGGACTCTAGTAATAAATTAACACGATGACATCTTAGCTGTCAATAAAAGATCTTATTAAATGAATGTATTTTCATATCCATTAATATGGACATTTATTATTTGGTGTCAAATTTCAAAATGTAATGTTAACAGACAATTTTTTAAAGTAAAGACTGCATCGCAGGTGTAATAAACTTCCTTGCAGAACTCAACAAGTTGCATATTTTGGAGAGAAAAAATTTGACAGTTGAGGAATATGTGCCTGGCTCATAAAGGTGATAATATTAAATAACAGATGACAATAGTGTTAAGGAGAAACTTTTTAAAAAAACTTATCAAATAGCCCTTGCAGCTTATTGCACCTATCACATTAAAAATTTTCGCTTTGCTTTGCAATTTCAGTACAGGTATATTTTATTAGTAATTAGTGTACGTATAGTCATTTTATGGACTGCTATGTGGTTATTTACAGTCGGTTTCTATAAAATAATTTAATGAAAAAATATTTTTATGTCTGCAGCACTCTACAATCTGGGTCAGCGATAATCTTTTTATCGTGTTTTCGATAAGACTGTATTTACTTATCAACCTCTGAAATAATTTTATGAATATTATGATGCAAATAAAATAAAATATGTGTTAGAACTCATAGTTTCAGTCTTGAATTTGAATTTTTTGTATTTTTATGTCTTTATGGAATTTATGGATGATGAAATAAAATAACTTTATATATAATGATGAATCTCTGTAGTAAATTGCCCTACCTTTTACATTAAACTTTGTTTCATGCGTAAAGTGTAACCCTAAGACTTTATTATATTTTTTATTTTACCTTACACAAACAAACGAACTATACAAAAGAATTTTGCATTATTTAAGTTTTTATTGATATGCCAAAATTTATTAATAGAATATCGAACATTTTAGTGTTACACTGATGTACTGTAATTGTCTGTATGATGTACTGTAACTGTGTACACGTCTATTTGTATATAATAATCTATATAACAATATTATGTCCACAGAGGTATTTTTCTTAGTTTTGGGAATGTTTACATGGAAATCAATAAAAGTTATAATGATTTTATTTGTTACACATACTAACAACACGATTAACATTAATCAGAAACACAACATTTTATGCAAAGTAAAGATTTGGTACGAAAAACAAATTTTCAACGAGCAACATAAATCCTTTTAAATTATTCAAGATACTTAAAGCAGATATAATAATTAGTACCTCATAATTATTATTTTTTTTTTAACGCGACTATACATTTCAAATCCTCTAATTTAAGAACTTTTCGCGTTAGTTACATAAATTTATTCCCGACGTTTTGGACTTTTTCCAGCATCCGTGATCGCGGGCAGACTAAGATATATTGTCTGACTTAATGTTTTTGGAGCAACTGTCAGGGTTTGTTATTAAAAATGTCACATTACGCCGTAACGTAAATAATTATTATTTTCCTTAAGTTATTCAGTTCATTCTGCGTATTACAAAATTTATGAAATGTTAACAATATTTATTCTATCATCAAAAAAACAAAACATGTCATTCGTGTAAGTAATGAAACCCTGTCATACGTTTCTTTAACGCGGTACATCAATAGATAAATCTGCAATAATATAAGCCACAGCAGTCCAGAATGCAGTACATAAATCTAGCTCAATTGGTTTTTCGATTTTCATCGTGTCTCCCTCTGTGTGGTGGAACCAGTAGTATTTATCATTGGCATTATGAAGACTAGCGCCAGGAACACCTTTTTTTATAAACACACGTATATCGGAGCCTGGGCTGTCGTCTTCTACTAACTCAGAAGCATTCATAAATTTAAATAAGTTTAAAATTTCACTGACAATGCATCGAGCCTCTTGTGTTCCGGCAACAGCTAAACCAAGCGGGGCAAAAGTTCCTAAATCTGACTCCATAATAAAATTAATGTTAGCACTGTCATTTCTAAATTTCTGTTCATACGCATTTGCACCGACCAATCCAAATTCCTCTGCTGTCCAGAAAATTGACCTAACAGTGCGCCTAGGCTTTAAACTTAAACGTTCTAAGATTACGGGTACTGCCCAAGTAATAAATAAACCACCACCATCATCCATGGCTCCCTGACCTACGTCCCAACTATCAATGTGTCCGGAAACAATGACAAGTTTTTCCGGTTTCTCTACACCCTTTAAGTCGATTATTGTATTACGTGAAATTTTAGTGTCAAATGTTGAAAACATTTTTAAATGTAATAGTATTGATTCGCCACGATCATATAATTTTCTTATCAAATCAGCATCTTCAATTGTAATCGCAGCTGCGGGTATTTGAGTTACATTTGCCTCATATGTTTGAGATCCAGTATGCGGTAAGTGGATTGAAAACGGCGCTATTGACCGTACCAGACATGCTATCGCTCCTTTTTTAGCGGCTTTTACTGCGCCGTGTTTTCTAAAATCTACAGTTTCACCATACTTCGTGAAATGAGAATCAAAAAGTACGATTTTACCTTTAATTTCTTCATGTGAAGTGGCTTCTAACTTATCAAAATCCGATATAACCACAACTTCGGCGGTTATGCCTTCCTCAGCAGTACTAACGCTTTTTCCAAGGCCTAATAAAGCAATATTTTTTACTCTAGGCTTAAGCATAGTGAGAATTTCATCACCTCGTATCCAGTGTGGTACCTACAATGAAATAAAATAAAATTTTATATAAAATAAAGCTAAAATTTTATTTCAAACTTAAAGTGTTAAAAAACTTTACCTTTGTCTAAGAATATTTTATATATTTTAATTTAAAAATCAAATAATTTAATATTTTGTTTATTTTACCTCTACATCTTGAGTTCTTATATCGTCAATACCTTCTTCTCTTGTTAATTGAATCATATAATCAATTGAGTTTTCCAGGTCTTCAGAGCCAGAGGGACGAGCTCCAAATCTATTCGCAAAACTCGCTAATCTGATCAAATATTTTACATAATAAAATATAGAAATAACGTAATAAACTGTGAGTAAACATATATAATCAAAAGTAAAACACAGCTTTTTAAGTATCATCCAAAGTATCAATAATTTTGCAATCAGTATAAATGAATTACTACTTTATTTAAAAGGCACAGTATTTATTTTGTAAAAATAATAAAATGATACCTATATGTGTAATCAAAATTTGACTTACGTATTTTAAATTAAGCAAAGTACTAAAGTATTTTAAAATAAACATCTGAAAGCTCTCAAAAATTGTAGTGTTTAAAAATTGTTATGTTCTGGTTTCAAGGGTTCCCGGCAGGAAAGCGTAATTACTGGGTAGATCAGACATACATAGCCTTTTTAGGCAATTATGTTGTGTGTTGTGGCGTCTTACGGCGCGTTTCTTATAGCAGTTTATTTTAAGGTAAACGTCCAACTCGTAATAATAAAAAAACATAAAGTAAAAAATAAGGTTCTTTAAAAACCTTATAAACGAACCTTTTTATATATCAGATAAATAACTTTAAGTTTTACTTTGAGTAAACCTATATCAATATTGTCAAACAAGTCTTTGTAATCTTTAAATAATTTTGGGTACTCACTCAGCGTACGTCTTTCCCTTGAAGGGCCCATGACGTATTCGACAATATCTTTGACAACTGTTTCATAAGAAGCGATCTCATCTGCCACATATTTAATATCACAATTCCGCAATGTAGTATTTGGTTTCCTTTCAACATCTGCGCTATGTGAACACGGTAAAAGAAATAGTAATAAGAATGCCTCTTTAGTTAGGACGTGCATTTTCATTGGATGCACATTTGTGAATAGTTTAGGAGCTAATGTTTATTTAACTTCCAGTGTACGTAATGTTTATGGGTGTGTGTGCAATGACCACGTTCTTTGCTTGTATTTAAGTGAAGTAGGTAATAAAACTTTATATGAAAAGAACACAAGAAGTGAATTGTGTGTTAATATTTTGTATGTTTTCTTACAAATTTAATTTCATTTTACATAAATTATTCTAGTGATATTGCACGGGATTAGAAAGGCTGCTTAATTTATTCCTTTTGTTAAACAATAATATTAAATAAAATAAAACTTAAAAGTAATATAAATAATTGCCAATAGGGCATTATTTGCTTGTGCTAATTTTTTGCACGCTCTTTAAAAAAACATGCTTTCGCCAGTTACGTCTTTTATTACGTAATAGTAATAAGTATTAATTATGGGACAAACTTTGCATGCATTATGTGTTTAAATATTCTTTTTTTATTTGTTCATCTACGTCTAAAATTTAATTTCAACAAATATGTATTTTTGATATCAAAGCGTACTTTAATGTAATATTATGTTTTTTGTTTGTTACCATTAACACATTTGGTGAACTAAATAGGCCAAGTTCAATGAAAATTTACTTCTGATGTTTATTTTTAACAATGTAAGATACATTATTCAAACCTAAAATGATATTGCTTATTTGCAATAGAATGTATATTAAATGTAAAGTCAGACTTGACTTTGATTAATTATAGTTAAAACTGTAGTTTTTGGGTGTATTCGGTAGTAAGTAAATTAGATCATTAAAAAAGTAAACCGTGCAGGGTCACTTTTATTGTCGTAATCAAGCATGTAGAAAACTCAAATAATTATAACAAAAATTAGAATCTATAAACTTTTTTTGTAATGACAATAAAATACTTATGCTACGAAATTAGCAAATCAAAAGTAAAATATATGGGGCATTTTACGTCAAGCCCACAAAGTATAAAGCAGACGTAGATGTGTATATTGATTTTTATGTCCTATGGTTTGTTGCTGAGTTATTAGCTTTTAAAAATTAACTAAAATCTGAAATATAAATTTTTGGATGCATGTTATATTTATCATGTAATCTTTAAAAAAAAATAAAAACTATTGATTTTTATAGTAAAAAAGTTAAATTTCAAATTAAATTTTTCTTACGTTTCGTAAACCGGAAGTGAAAATTTCAAATCGGTATTTAAGAAACTTCAACACTTTATAAAATATTTTTGGTTGAATTGAAGCTTCAAATGTATTTATTCTTCACATAAAAATTAAAAGCAATAGTTGAAGACTTAGAACACATAGCTTACATACACATAGTGAACAGCACTTTCAAAGCAGCCGAATTTATGAGAATACGGGCTGAAAAACTACGCTATTAATATTTTATTTTTGCATGCAAAAAAATTGAGTTTATAAAGTTTTCTTTCATAAATAATATTTTACCTGTTCTACACAAATATCTTAAAAGTGATCACCGTCAAAGAAAAATGAAGAAAGAATAATAAGTGACATTTTGTTAAAATTTTATACCTACTATATTATTCTTAAATCACATACCAAAGTAGTATACTCTGATCAAGTTTAGTATTATTAATATCAGGACATTGTGCGTAACATAAATGACAAAATAAGAATATAAAGCCAAGTTTGAAAATAAATTTCCATTATTATTTTGATCAATATCCCGCAACACATCCCGTTTGAATATGTATGAATTTGGTCAAACAAGTTTCATGCATTGAATATATAATTTTGCTTCAATATATAAAAGGTTTATACCAAATTAACCTAAAAGATTATTGAACTGAATTTTAAAAATATTATTTCATCTTTTCTATCGCCAGGCAGTTAGTATTAAATGCCTTTAATAAAAAAAAATAAAAAGTGTATATTTGTATTTTTAACGGTCCATAGACTGCAAATATTGTAAATATAATATAATTGCTATATATTTAACATCGGACCGATGAAATCTTAATAGAAATATGTAATCATATACATCTAAACAAATAAAAACGAGTATGTTTGTAACATTAAATGATATCATTGTAATATATAACCGGTACATACAAGAAAAAAAACAATTTAAAATGTTTTGTCTGTTTGTTCTATATAATCCCAGTAATGGCTGGTTCAATTTTGACAGAACATTGGCTGAAAGATAAGCTTATGTAATTTAGACCACATCAAAGCATTCGAGACGTTGTGTATTAAATTATAATTTAATATGCAAATAAAAGTGACATAAATTTGCTTAAAACGCTTTATTTAAATCAATCGTGCCAATATTTGTCGTGACTTCAAAATTACCGTAGTAATTATATGAAAATTAAGATCAGTTGGCGTTGAACGGGTGCTGAAACTACACCTTGTTTGTGTTTGAAAATTAATATTCATATTCATGTATACTATTTGATTCTATCCGTTTTGGCATATAAGTACTGAAATAGTAGTTGTCGTGTTGATTTAATTGTTAAACGTCTAAAAAGTAATTTAATCTAGATGATCTAAAGTGTTAATTTTATTTGCGATTCTAAGCTATATTAATAGAAAGCCGGAGCATCTTTTTCTTATAATATCTAAATGAATCTACCATTTAAATCACCGAATCACGTTACAATCACAAAGATTAAATGCTTGTGCCAAAAGGAATACTTTTAATATTTTATCCATTATTATGAATGAAAACATTTTGTCGTAAAATGTGTGGTTCTGAACACTTTAGCGGGTCCCCAACGGGTCATAAATTTCAAAACCCGCATGAATTAAAAACCTTCATTATTCTGAAGTATTAATTATCTGGCATTAATTTAGAGAAATTTAACTAATTGGATATCCAATTTTGATAAATTGTAGCGTATTAATTCCCAAATATGTTTTTTTAAGTGTTTAAAACATGTCTCTGTAAACAAATAAATATGATTAAAAAAAATATGCCCAAATAATGAAAGGTGCAAAGATAAAACGTAGGTACGCAAGGCAATTACGACGGCAAATTACGACTAGATACAATAGATTATCTGCTTTGGCATCTATTCGGTAGATTCCTTTAAATACTTTCTCCTGGGACATATGTACTCTATAGCGCTAGAGCAGCGCAAAACACTATGGACGTCGATGGTGATGAACCACATTTTACAAACAAACTTTATAAACTGGCCATACAGAAGGCATAAAAGTACTTTTTATTATGAGTTATTTAGTAAGTAAATAGTTAAAAAAATAAAAGGAATATAGAAACGCTTACCTTCCTAGTTTTAATCAAATATTGTTATGTTTTATTATTTATTCTCTGATATAATGTACTTATTGGTACAAACACAGACTCTTGTTTTATTTATTTGTACAGATTATAGAATTTGCTTTTCTTAAATTGTTTTAATTTTTTTAACTTTTAAAGTTTTTAAGATATGTTTCAAAACTAAATAGTATTAATTGTAATTATAATATAGTACATAAAATTTCACTTGACCTATGCTAAAATATTATGTGTCGTCGTCCCACAAAAACTTAATTGCAAAATGAGGAAAATTTCTTGGTTGTATAAAATAAACGTGACGAGATTAATCTTTGTTGATACTGTTAAGGATTAAAAGGGTTTTGTAATCACAATCCTCCAAAATTGTTATCGTTAAACTGGACGACGAATTACCTTATTCGAGGGGGCTTTTCCTTTAATTTACGAGCACCTGCTATGGTCTTAAGAGCGACTTATGTACATTAATCTAAGAATATCTAGTTAGTTGAAATATCACCATTACGCAAAACGTAACAGGAGTTGAAATAGGACCTAAGTAAACTTGTATGAGGAACCTTAAAGCAAATTAATATTACAAATAGTGTCTACATAAATAAATGTAGTGTACGCCAAGGTCATATTCTTTTATGTTTTATTTTTTCTATTGAACTGATGCAAATCTACATACTTCAGGCGATAATTCTCAATTATAACGACATTAAGCTGCGATGTGCGAACGCGTCGCTAATTCTAAATTAAATGAGGCTTATATGGTTTATCGGGCTTATTGAATAAGCCGAAACGATTTTGTAATCAACACATTATCCTCATAAAAGCTTACAATGATGCAATTCTATGTAAGGTGTATAGCGACAGTCTCATATGAAAATCATTTGCATTAGGACGGCTGTATACTTCACTAAAATTTCCCATTTTATTTTTTTACGGCTATAGCGTTCTGCAAAATTTGACGAAATTATACTTAATCTTAAACATGCGACAGAGAACGAAAGTTATGGACATAGCTCAAAGGATTAGCTCGTTGAAGTGGCAGTGAGTCGGTCACGTGGTCCAAAGAACGGATGGCCGATGGGCCCATAAGGTTCTAGAGTGGAGACCATGTTTAGGAAAACGGAGTGTTGGTCGATCACCGACAAGGTGGGATGGCGATCTCCGGTTCAAGTTGCCACCGAGTGGCAGGGGGTCTTGGCGTTCATTGAAAAAGGCCTATGTCCAGAAGTGGACTGATAGAGGTTGATTATGATGATGATCATGCTTAAACCGCAAATCACAAAAAATCGTAGGTACTATAATTCAACCCATCAACCCGCATTGGACCAGCGTGGTGGGATACGGTTCAAAACCCCCGAAAGGATAGAGGTACATTAAGGGAGGCCTATGTCCAGCAATGGACTATCACAGGCTGATGATGATGTCTATAATTCAAAGTAAAAGGTTGGTACTTCTTACCCGATGCCATACTAAAAAACTGAAGATTAAGCATAAATAACCTGAACTTTTTTCCGGAAAATAACCGTAATATACGGTGGCACTACAACCGCGAAGCCTTGTTCGGCCACAAAGCAGTTGTGTATAAACATTTATGCTTTCAGGTTTGAAGGGCACCGAAGTCTGCTAATTTCTAGGCGAACAAAACGTTACATTTCAAGTTTTGCGATCGGATTTTTTGGGTTGTAAGTTGCAACTGTTATTGATAAACGAATAACACTCAATTAAAACTAATAATTAGCTATTTCATTTAAATATTAAATAGATATAAATAATACTTTAATGTAAAATATCATAACCTACGCCTAATAACACGGAGAACTTATATAAAAATGTAACCATTATCAATGAAGTGTTGCTATGCGTGTACAGTTTGCTTTTTGCGGATCTTCTACAATAGTCCAATCCGTCGAAAATAAAGACGATGAGTACATTAATACCGAAACAATGTGTCAATTAACTTTACGAATGAATTAACAGATTTATTATAAAATTGACAGTTTTATAATAAATCACTAAATAAATGCTATGTAATGGATATTGCAGGGTAATATCGGATTTTAACTCATGCGGGCTTTGAAATTTATGACCCAATGGGGACCCGCAAAGCGGATATTAAAGGACTTTGAACAACGCGTTTTACGATAATGGTATATTTTCGATGCCTAACTAGAAAGATAAGATGTGTTGTGAACAGTATTCAATAAGAGGTTAATATTAACTGGAACAAACATTTAGTTTTGCGATTTAAACTGTGTTAATTATTTTTATGATCATTATTTATAATGTCCTAAACAAATAAAGATATAGTTTTTCTAAATATTAACAAAAATTTCTTACATTAAGGACAAATACATGAAAAGACTTAGAGATGATTAAATTGACTGACTTACTTTTAAAAAATATATCTATCTTTTTAATAAAATTTGCACGATTACTTAAACAACAACATTTTTTTATAAAAGCTATATCACTCATAAATTTAAACTTTCTTGTCTGTATAAAAACATATATTTCTTAGCGTGGTGGCCAAAGTATAATTTTATAAAAGGAATTATTATTACTATTATTGAATACTGACTGTATGCTGACAAATACGCAGATTTATTGTAATTATATTTGTCTCGTGTGAATGACTGGTCCTATACATTCGATGGCCCACCTATTCAGGGCGTTATAAGGAGGTTAAATTCCCCTTTGTGACTGATTTCCAATATATGATGGAGAGGATATCATCTTTTGATCATAGGGACTATAAAGGTTCTCCGAATTTGCTGATCTTTGTTTGAAATACTAACATATCGGTAAAATTATAATGTATGAATAGCAGAACGTTGCAAAATAATATTTATATAAAATAATTATAGGTTTTTTTCAAAATATTGTTATTTATCAAGAATAATTTAAAACAACAATATAAATGTATATTATATATTACAAAAAAGGTAACGAGTCTCACACAAATTGACACAATAATACTTGACCATTTTATGTAAATTAAAACTAAATATATAGTCCTTAATTGTAATGAACATAAATCAAGTTACAAGTTTTTCAGACAGAAAACTAAGCTAGGCTTATGTCGGCAAGTCGCCAAAACAGTTATAATACACTGCTTATAAGGACAACCATATTTTTGTTCAAATTATAAGATTGTAAACTGTTTCAGCCGTTTTTGTGTTCGACTGCATACCTTGGAGTTACTGTGTAATATTAATATATTTTTAATGACATAAATCTAGGAACATGATTTTTTTATGAGGTTATGCTTTCCCCGAAAATGATTAGCGATTCATTATGGGCTGTTATAATTATCACCTCGATATTAAAATAGCAAAGCTTCATAATAGTGACCAAAACTATGATGACATTAACAATTTGTATGAAATTAAAATTTGCTTGATGTATTGAAGAAGTTTACTAAAGTTTTTACCAATTGAGTTAAATTTAGCGATAATCGAAGGTGACAATTGGTTTTTTATAATTATGATATATGAATCTATTAATTATTTTTAATCAGCAATAAATAGTATTTTTATATTGATCGCATTTGTACTACAGCCATTTTCCACAATAAACAAAATTGATTGATAAATTTCATCGTTTTCTACGTCATAAGAAACACAGCGTCTTTGCATTAGTTAGTTAAAGTTTATTTTCGTATAAACTGTGTAAATTCTTATCATGAATATACAAAAACGAATTTCTGCTCAATAAGCTAATGCTTCAATTATATAAAAATGGTAGGCAATTATTTAACATTAGAAATTTGCTGGTATACCTTTGAAGATAAATGGAAATCTGTACTACAAAATTATAGGCACTTGCGGGCAACTACACTACTACAATTATTTGTAGCTTATTTTTTGATGAGGTTAAAATAAATCCATGTTTTATAAAAATATCTTAGTTATAAAATACTTGAGCCAATCCTCGAAAACAAATCACGGGAAACTATTACTACAGTGATTATTACTGTTTTTTTTCTTTTCTTGGTACATTTTCGTATTTATATAACATGTATTTATTTTCAAAGTTAAAGTAAGTCTACGTATTTATTAGTACGTATTCAGTCATCTAGGTTCCATAATACGAACTTTTATTAGTTTGGTGATAGATGTTGTGTTGTTCCGTGTTCGTCCGAGCAGTAATTTTATAACAAACAAATATGATTGACTTTAAACAACTTATAACTATTCTACGCGATATACGCAGGTAACAACGTGCTCTCTTGACGAAATTGCCTTTCGATATCTGCCACCGCATTTTAAATGTTTTAAGATATTCATTTGATCAAAGTCTCGTCTTTGACCCATTTTATAAACATATAATAACAAAAAATATCTAAATTTAAACTGTATTTTTTTAAATGAGCTTTGAATACGCCTGATTGATTTTTTTAAATGTTTACATTGAAATGCTTATTGGGGGTTATTCTTAACACAAACATATGCTCTCGCGGATTTTAATGTAGGCTAATTCAAACAGTACAACTATATAACACGTAGTGTAGTAGTCTATCTGTAATTTAATTGTACGAGGTTGTTATTTCGGACGCCGTAATTTTCTTAATTTCTCAAGTACATATTAAAGACCAAATAGCAGCTAATAACTGCCATTTAAAAAAGAATGAACAAAACCGCAGCTCCGAATTGAAAACCCCATTCTTTTGGGAAGTCAGTAAAAATACTATTATTGTATTATTAATTTCAGGAAAGGAATTTGTTTGTACCGAAATGTTTGTATCCAATTAGATATAACATTTTTTTCTGTATCCTAGCAATACAATTAAATTTATTTAATACATTAAAATTATGCGGTAAAATAGATTTTACCTGATGTATTTGGATACTGAGGAATGCTAGATTTTAAATATATGACCCGTTGGAAACTTGCAATGCAGATATTAAAGATACTTTGAGTAAAGCGCTATATATAATATTTAAAAAATGAGTACGTTCACAGACGATGCCAATCATGAGGCCGGCCGCCAAGGTCGCTTTAAGATAACTAAAAAGCCTGCTTTGGATGCACCCTGGAAAGTATTGGAGATGGGTATATAGAGAAGGTGGTAGGCGTACCGGCCTCCGGGCCTGCTAAGTCAGGTGGAGTCGCAAAGAGGAAAGAGGAGTTTCAGTAGTTTATAAGCCGCTCTCCATATGCTCCGTGACTCGGCGGTGCCACATCGCAGTAGAGGAGGGAGGGGAAGGGGGTGTAAAGGAACTGTAGGTGGATAGAATATTTGGTTAGAATTATTCCATTTTTCCTTTTTTCGTAGTCGAAATTTACGGTGGAATTTACGTGGCTGCCGCTGGGGGCTGGGAATCTTGTTCCTATAATAATATAGATCTCCTAGCTCCCGGTGGATTTTTAGATTATGTATAGGGGCTCAGATGGTGGGCACGTTTGTTTCGACGCGTCCGGAGGCGCAGGGGTCAAAGGTTTAAGACTAGTCAGCTTCGGCGGCTAGCGCTAGCATGGTCGCAAAAGAGTGCAAAATTTTCCTGTGATCCCACCTTTTATCGGCAAGGGAGGAACAACATGGTAATCTTAGTCGTTTCTAGACCGTTCCTACCCTGCGAGAGTCAGTATGCGTAGGCTTTTCCCCACGTAAAAAATGTAATCTGTAAGGTTGAGCCTACGTTTGTAACATATTAGCGACCCGCCTCGGCTCCAGTGCAATACTGATATATATAAAATATTATGTATGAATCTATCTATTTAAAAAAAACGCTTATAAATTTGATGCGCATTTTTAAAGATTCAAGCATACATAAGGGACAGAGAAAGCGATTTTTTTTGTACTATATATAGTGAAGCTGAATTATGCTTTTTTAATTATGTCACAACAATTATTCGCTTTACTTTGTTGAATATTGAAGTTTGTCTACAAGGAAAATATATTTAATATTTCTACTTGTACGAATAAACATAATATGTTTCTTTTGTTATCTTCAAAATACCTTATAGTAAAATTAATATTTTTACTTTAATCCTTTTTTAAAAAATACTTTTGTATTTTGTTTCATTTTATCATTCTATTTTATTCTAATTTTATTTATTCTTACATCCGAGTCAATATGAATTAAATTATATATATTCATAGGCATTAACCAAAACAAATATTTTTTTTATAACAGAATTATCAACCTTATACATACATTGTTAGATAATTGGTATAATTATTTCCTAATTCGAATAACATCGACACCCATCTGAATAAATTAAGTTCTGGATAAAGTGACATGTTTATATATCTTTCAACATGAAGTTTTTTTTTAATTTATACAACATTATTTTTAACACAGTTATCTTGTTATTATTATCATCAACTATTTACAGCCAGTTAGCTTAGGGATAATTAGATGTTGAAAAAGTTTCAATTTTCTACTAAAATGATATCATCGGTTCTAATTAAAATTTAAATATTTAATTATTTTTGATTAAAGTCTTGCTAATAAAACTATATGTAAATTATTGTAATCACTTGATACCACAAAGTATCCACATACTTCCTTCTTTCACCAAGTATTTTCCTAATAATTCATGGAGTCAGGTTCGAATCCATCAAGATTAACCTGAGTAATAAGTTTTCACGCAGAGCTACTGTCATCAAACCTTCGCAACCAAATGGTAAACAGTATTCTAAGGGGGATTTAGTTGTCAGTAAATTTGAAGGCTCTATAACGACTGCAAAAGATGGTCTTGACAACTGGGACCGACTTTTTACATGCCCAACCGACGTATGGATCATCTCTCGTCAGAGGTGATCGGGCCTCGGTGGTATTGTCGTAACTAACCAGAAACAACGTTAGCACGAATTTGTTTCCCTGCGGGTTTCAAACCCACGACCTCCGGTTACGTTACATATGAATTTCGTATAATATGTTCTCTTCGCCGTTTCTTTTAGAACTATTTAGCTAGCATAGTTAACTTTAGTTAACTAACTTTGATGGTTAATATAACATTGGCCGTGAAACTAAATTCCTAACGCAAAAACTTAATAATTGTTCAATAATGAAAATGTAAAGGAAATGAAAGTTACTCGTTATTTGCATAAAAAAATGTTATCTGTTTCTAAACATAGAATAATAATGCAACAAATGTAAAGATATTTTTTATTTCTTATTACCATCACCAATAGTAAACAGCATATAATCTTAAACATACACTTGAGATATTTTTTAATGTTTCAAAAGTACTGAATGTAATAACATAACAACATTTATAATCGTGGAATATCAACGGATAAGTCCGAAATAACAAATGACAATGCGGCCCAGAAAGCGGCACATTCTATCACATCATTCATATTTTGTACGTTCATGGTGTCAGCGCTTGAATGATGATACCAAAAGTATCGTTCATTTTGATTAAGAAGAGCTGCCCCAGGTACACCTTTTCGATTAAAGATTGATATGTCTGAACCAACAGCATCACTCACTTTCAGTTTATCAATAGGAGAAAACAATTTTAATATCTCAGCAATAATGCAAACGGCGTTCTTTGATCCAGATATATCTAAACCTAATGGCTTAAATGTGCCTTCATCAGATTCCATCATAAAATTTATATCGGAAAGGTTTTGTGTGTGCCTCTTCAAATAGTCAAAAGCTCCAACAAGACCTGGTTCTTCTGATGTCCACAAAATAGCTCTGAGTGTTCGCCTCGGTTTCAAATTCATCTTGTTTAGGATTACTGGTGCATACCAACTAATGAACATACCACCTCCATCGTCCATAGCTCCTTGACCTACGTCCCAACTATCTATGTGCCCTGATACAATTACATACTTATCACTGTTCTCCCGTCCTTCAAGATCTACCAAGGTATTTCTAGACGTTTTCGTTGTTGACGTACTAAACATTTTAATATTTAAAACGATAGTTTCTTTAAGATCCTGTAATCTCTTCAACAAATCGGCATCTTCGTGAGTTATTGCTGCAGTAGGTATTTTTTTTACTCCTTCCGCGTATCTTTGAAAACCAGTATGAAGAGTATATAAAGAAAATGGGGTGACACTTCTGACAAGCGATGCAACAGCTCCCTTTTGTGAGGCCTTAGATGCACCTTGTAACCTATAAGCTACAGTCGTACCATACGTAGTATAAGGAACGTCGTATACAACTATCTTTCCATTTACTTCCTCGTTCTGTTTGTTTTCTAACTCTTCAAAACTGTTTACTACGATGACTTCGGCAGTAATTCCTTCTTCGGGGGTACTAACGCTCGGTCCAAATCCAAGAATAGCAATTGGTTTAAAACGAGGTTGTATCATCGTAGCGCATTCTGAACCACGGATCCAATACGGTACCTTTTAAAGAAATAAATTTTACTCAGATTACATATAACAAATTTTGTACCTAACAAACTTATGATTATATAAGTAAATAAAAAATATGTATGTTATTTAAAAAAAAGACAAAAACCTTTTTAGCTAATATACGACTTATCTTTGTTTAAGAGCTTATGAACGTGATGCGTTTGAATATTAATTTATGTAAGGAATTGTCCAAATAAGCCTGCCACGAGTGGCTCAATAAAAAATAAGATTTCTATAAAATAACTCATAGGCAAATCACCGACCGTTAAAATAGTCAAAAATTTATCATCATATTACTGATAAACCACTACATGGGATTCCATAAACCGCAAGTTCTCGCAAAAGGTCATAAATTGGAACCAAGAATAATTCGCCAAGTTATTACATACAGAGACATCCCAATTTCAATTAAAGACATCCCTGGATAGCAAATACTTTGGAAACATCGAAAAAATCCTGAGCATGGTAATACTGCCAGACCTCAATACTGTTATCTCTGTATGCACAAAATGGATTAAAGAATTTAATATTTAAATTGACGGTAGCAGGGTTTTATTTTGTAATTAACAAAAAAATGCACAATGACAAATCTTTAATAGACAAAATTTTAGTGGAATTACTTAACACCGAATAAAAATAGCACGCGTAAAAGTTTCATGTCTACATACATTTTTAATTAATTTATATATTTAATTTAAAAATTACCTGTACGTCTTCAGTTGTGACACTTTCGAGGCCATTAATGTTTGTAAGATTAATCATATAATCAATAGCTTCTTCGAGCACTTCCGACCCAGCAGGCCGCGCACCAAACTCATCAATAAACTTTGAATAACTAAAAGAAATGTAAAATAATTATTTAACTTTATGTTTGTTTATTTTATTGTCTGCAGTTTTTGTTAAAACTTCTACGAAATAGACTATGAATTTAATCGCTAAATAATGATGTTATTTATATAGCAGGGCAATGTTATATTTTTATACAAAAACTATTAATTACTTACTCACTGTACATTGTTTTGCCCAATGTGTTGTTTATTTCATTCATAATTTTGTCAGTAATATTCTTATATGACGCTATTTCGTAAAGTAACTGCGGGCTCAGGTTACATTCTTCATCGTAGCTGTTTATTGTAACATAAGAATATACGTTGCAAATAAGTAATATTAAAAAATAAAACAAAACACGAGTCATTTTTACGAACTCACACTCCGATAATCGTTACGCTACTAAAATTGATACTTCGACGTTTGATAACTAGAAACAGTTGCTTCAATTAGGGCATAGGTCAATGAATAACAAACAGCAGATCGAACGAAATGCTATATAAAATTTCTTTATCTAAACAAATAAAATAGGGGTGTCTGTTCGTAACATGAACACATTTTTGTAAATGATTGTATTGTAAAATATAACCGATACATTTAACATTTTTTTAATTATTGTCTGTCTGTTGGTGTATCCGTTGTGGAATCACTAGAATTGGGAATATATATATATATATATATATATATATATATATATATATATATATATATTCCCAATTCTAATTATAATATACTGGGAGATAGCTGATGTAACTGTTACTCCCAGTTGCATCATCAAGCTCATCTACTTTTTTTTAGCTAGCAAAAAAAAAAAGTAATCTAATTCAACCATTTTACTTGCTTTTTATTAAAATAGATATTTAAAATTTGTCTCTATCACTGTCTAGGTGCTATTTTGTATTTTGAACTATATGGTTTAGTGGAAATATGCCTTCAGTGTGCATATTTAAACAATTAGTACCATTATAAACTGCACATTTGTGTATGGATAATATGGGGCTGTAACCATAACAACAAATATCACTAGACTAATAATTCTACGATTTCTACGTTATAAGTTAAGTTAGAACATATCATGCACATCTATTTTATAGATGTACTTGATATGTTTTGTTATTAAAATACTTTTTGCTAAAATCAACTCACGGTGACTATTCTAAAAGATATAGTATAATAGAATATATAATAGAATATATAGAATATAGTAAGTAATTGACTCCGTAGCCTAGTGGTATAGGCGTGTGCTTCAGAAACCGGAGGTCGTGGGTTCGAATCCTGCGGGGACACAACAATTTTCATTGTTGTTTCCTAGTTGGTTAGGGCAATTTGGGCCGATCACCCAATTGTCTGAAAAGTAAGATGATCCATGCGTCGGATGGGCATGTAAAAAGTCGGTCCACCCACCAACCCGCATTGGACCAGCGTGGTGGGGTACGGTCCAAAGCCCCCTAATAAATAGGGGTGTGTTAGGGGAGGCCTATGTCCAGCAGTGGACTATCAAAGGCTGATGATGCTGATGCTGATGCCATGAAAAATGGCCAAGTCCCCGCCGGGTTCTAACCTCCGACCATTGGTTTCTAAAGCGCAAGCTCATACCTCTAGGCTACAGGGGCAATTTATACTAAAGTCTAAATCTACTGAATAACAAGTCGGTAACTAATGAACAGCCAATTTATCATCCAATTAAGTACACCGCGTAGTTTTAAATCAGTCAAATACATCAAAACATTAAAACAGCCGTTAATTATTTGTTTAACATACGCACTAAATACACATCGAAGGTTCAAATTTATTTTAATAGTTACGACGTTTGGACGATGTAAGCCTCGTCTGCCAGAGCAATTTAAATAACTTGTTACTTAAGATGTCCATATCTCTTTATTTCCGAACCGGTGGCAGTTTTTTTGACGACCAATAAGGAACTGTAATGCTTCCATATTATATAAAATATTGGACTTTGACTTTGACTATAATATGCTGTAAATTGTAGTTTACATCTAAATTAAGCGAGCAGCGTGAATATGTAATGTATTATATAATGTAATTTATTTAATTACTTACGCAAGCGAGTCTTATGACATACCCAAAAATGGCGTTTTTATTTTTTGTACATATAATCAACTGTTTTTATTTAGCTTTGAAAATGGTTCATTGAATATTTCTTCTTCGTTAATGTAAAATTGTTACTAGCACTTTACCAGTTTTTAGTGGATCATTTTACATTCTAGTTTTTTATATTAGCTGGCGATTTCAGTTTAAAATGAAAAACTTCATTTTGTCTTTCACAAACCTCAGATGTTATAAAAAAAATTAACAAAATATAATAAGCTATATTTTAGAACAAAGAAGTATTGATAATATTATTATGAATAGAATCGGTACGATAGGAGCGTAGCAACGAGGTATGATTATTATTATTTTTTTTAATAAAAACAAGCACAAGACATCTGAAAAATATTTTTTAGGTGGTAGGTCCCTGTTTACAGGAGACCGTCTGGGTGGAGTACCACCACGGTGCCTATTTCTGCTGCGAAGCAGTGTAAAACACTGCTGTGTTCCGGTTTGAAGGGCGCCGTAGCCAGCGTATTTACTGGGTAAACGAGACTTAACAGCCTATGTCTCACGGTAAGCAGCGCGTTGGCGATACCACTGGTATTGCCAATGTCTATGGGTGTCGTGACCACTTTCCATCAGGTGGCCCGACTGCTCGTCTGCCTGCGTAAGCCATAAAAAAAAAAAATATATTACTGTATACAGATACTTGTTGTGTGAATGTCTCAAACTTACGTATGATAAGCAAGAAGGATAACTGTCAATCATGTTATGTGCTATCTTATCGTAGTGTCTTGTATTGTGAACACGAGTATCCACGCAACCGATAAAAAAACGACGCTCCCTATCTTGTGCGAATGTACATATAAGTATCTTATTTTTTAGTCGCCTTTCCAATTTTATGCATACCAATATTATACGGCAAAGTAATTGATATCACTACTTGTGTATAGCCACATACTAATGAAACAAAGCAAAAAAAACATACATACAATAATTTTATATTACTGTACTTATATCAAATTTATTTTTATATTGTTTGTTATATTCTTGAATTATTTCTTTACGATAGGAATAAAAGAAATAATATAGTAGTTTAAAATTTGTTGAATTGTATTGACCATAACACGAGAATGTATCTAGTAGTACTATTAGTGTGTCTCTGTCCAAAGAAACAACAATGAACTGGATTTAAATGTAATATAATGATAACGGATGTTACCATTATAGTACATGTGATGTTGGACAATCGTGACACATAGAATGACAATATTTTTTTACTATCTGTATACTAGATATTCACATTAAGTGTTTTTGAAGATGATTATACATTTTTTAATAAAATTTTATTGAAATTAACATGTAATTTATAATGTATTCAACGGAGTAAAATAACAATTCATAAAAAAATTAAGTTATAAAAAACTTTTTATTCGACTTTGATTTTACTTTAACAAGCAAATGGTGACATTTTATATAGAGTCGTTTTACGTAAAAAGTATGCATGAAAATAAATAACGTCAAATCAACACCTTATTTGTTTGTGTTTGTCTTAAGTTTCCGATGTTGATTTTTCTAAAAATTGATATGTTAAGCAGTTTTTTAACGTATTTGACGAATTTGTGTTAAGTAAAGTAACAAATGTCAACACTAGTCGGTTCTTGCATCCTATTCATTATACAATTTATAACGTCCCTCAGAAGAGGAAAAACAAAGAATATGGTCACTGGCCACATCCGCGAATGTGCCGTACAATGGCAGTTAACTAAATAACGGTCCTTTACCATTTGACTATTCATACATGTGCATCGAGTAAATATGGACGTCGTATCGAAAGAAACGTTCATTATTCTCATTATTCTACTCTTATCGTGTGTATATTGCGCAAAAGGTAAAAGAAAACATTATACTGAATTGCGTAATTGTGATATTAAGCCCGTTGCAGATGAGATCGCTTCTTATGATAAAGTTGTCAGAGATATTGTGGAATACGTCACAGGCCCCTTCAAGGGGAAGACATACGATGAGTGAGTATCCTAAACTATTTAACGACTGCCAAGTATTATGATAAAGGTCTGATGGAAGGTCTTTTTTATTTCAATTTTTATGTTATCTAACGGCTATTTAGGCGAAATAATGCTACAATGCACTATATCTTTACAATTAAAAGTTTTTAGGATTACACAAAACTAAAAATTAAATTATTAATATTGATATTTAATATAGATATGTATTTTGTTTATAAATTTCAATACATAAATAAAAAAGAATTTTAGTATTTTTTTATGTCTCATATTAGGCTTACAGTTTCAAAATAGAGCTTTCAGTATAAAATAATGTCGCAATGTTAAAAGTGGATAATTTTGAGTACGTATCCATAATATCTCATTGGCGGATCGATAGCTTATCGATATATACAAATAAGTCCATAGATCTTTTAAAAATCTCGTTAGTTTTCTCGTCAACATGATTCTTGCTGCACGTATTTTAGTATTCTTCTTGATTTGTTCATTGAGTTACGCTAAATACTTACCTAAAAGTACAAATAAGTGCCATAGAATATTAAGTAAAGAGTTAATCAAAGAGATTGCCTCTTACAATGATATTAAGGAAACAATTTTCGAATATGTAACAGAAGGAGATTTTAAAACTAAAACTTATGATGAGTGAGTTCGTTAGTTTTGTAATAGCTTTTCACGTACTATTTTTATTGTTTAACTTAAAATTACTTAGATCTATTGTTGTTGAATATGGGTTAAGATATAGCAAAATAAGCTGATTGATCCGCCATAAAAAATAATTTTTTCAAATTGTGTATAACTTACAAGTTTTTACAGCTCATGCAATACTTATATACAAGAATTACGTTTGTGTTAAAATGTGTACCTATGCTGCTAATAATATTTTTTTTCCAGATTGGCAAAATTTGTGGACAAATTTGGAGCTAGGCCTTCTGGCTCTGAAGAACTTGAAAATTCTATCGATTATATGATTCAATTAACAAAAGATGAAGGCATTAATGATATAATAACTCAAGATGTTGAAGTAAGTGATCCAAATTTAGTTAATAATCTTGTCTTGTATTGTGAACGAGAGTATCCATGCATACGATAAAAAAACATCATGAAATAACTATTTGGATAACTACAAAAATACTAAAAGAAAATAATATTCCTTAAAGATGTGACCATATTTTTTTTCAATTGCCTTTTTTTTTAAGGTGCCACATTGGGTTCGAGGAGACGAAATCATAACAATGCTTAAGCCTAGAGTAAAAAATGTTGCTTTACTAGGACTTGGAAGGAGCGTCAGTACACCTGAAGACGGAGTGACCGCCGAAGTTGTAGTCATATCGGATTTTGATAAGTTAGAAGCCACTTCATATGACGACATAAAAGGTAAAATCGTACTTTTTGATCCTCATTTCACGAATTATGGTGAAACTGTAGTGTATAGGTCGCAAGGAGCTACCAAAGCCGCTAAAAAGGGGGCAATAGCGTGTCTGGTACGATCAATAGCACCATTTTCAATCAACTCACCACATACTGGATCTCAAACGTATGAGGCAAACGTTACTCAAATACCAACTGCTGCAATTACAATTGAAGATGCTGATTTGATGAGAAGATTATACGACCGTGGCGAACAAATAGTATTACATATTAAAATGTCTTCCACGTATGATACTAAAATTTCACGCAATACAATAATCGACTTAAAGGGTGTAGAGAAACCAGAAAAACTTGTTATCGTTTCCGGTCATATTGATAGTTGGGACGTAGGTCAGGGAGCCATGGATGATGGTGGTGGCCTTTTTATTAGTTGGGCAGCTCCTGTTATTCTGAAACGTTTAAATTTGAAGCCCAGGCGTACCGTTAGATCAATTTTCTGGACAGCAGAGGAATTGGGGTTGGTAGGTGCATACGCGTATGAAGAAGAGTATAGAAATGATAGTGCTAACATTAATTTTATCATGGAGTCAGATGAAGGAACTTTTGCCCCACTTGGTTTAGCTGTTGCAGGAACTCAAGAGGCACGGTGCATTGTTGGTGAAGTGTTAAAATTATTTCAATCTATGAATGCATCTGAATTAGTAGAAGACGACAACCCTGGCTCAGATATAGGTGTTATTATAAACAAAGGTGTACCCGGTGCTAGTCTCCATAATGCCAATGAAAGGTACTTTTGGTTCCATCACACAGAAGGAGACATGATGAACGTTGAAGATCCGAATGAGCTAGACTTGTGCACTGCATTTTGGACTGCCGTTGCATACATTATTGCTGATTTATCTATTGATATACCGCGGTAAAGATCACAGGTATTGGTTTATATTAAAGGCACCGGTGGTAGGTCCCTGTTTACAGGAGACCGTCTGGTGATACCACCGCGGTGCCTATTTCTGCCGCGAAGCAGTAGTGTGAAAACACTGCTGTGTTCCGGTTTGAAGGGCACCGTAGCCAGCGTATTGCCTGGGTAAACGAGACTTAACACCCTATGTGTGCGCGTTGGCGATACCACTGGTATTGCCAATGTCTATGGATGTCGGGGACCACTTTCCATCAGGTGGCCCGACTGCTCGTCTGCCTGCATAAGCCATAAAAAAGGCACATCTTTTCACTTTAAGCTTTAATAATACAATTACACTTTATTATCTAGAATTGCTCCCAGGAAAATATGCATTATTTATTTTTTTAACTACAAATCATAGATGTACAATCAAATCATAGGTGCCTGTTTAGACATAATTTTGTAGTACGTAAATTATATTGTGTTCCAGCGTTAAGGGAAATAACAGATGTTATAATAATTTGAACACATTCACAGTTTAGACTATGTATTGATATATTGTTTAAATAAGTATGCCTTTTACAAACATATGGGCCGTTTTATTTTTTTTTATTTTGTACATGACTTTTCTTGGTCTTGAATTAATAAAATCATGTAAACATTCTTGGTTTTCATTCAGATGGCTAAAAATTTAATAACTATTGCAGATTTAGGATTGGTTAATTACATCTCATCATTTATGTTATTAAGAATTCTATATCAGTTTTTCATGTAATGCATAATGCATGCAGAAAATATGAATTAGGTCATAGAAATAATAACTAGAAATGCCAATTTGCATTTTTAATATCATATTGATTATTTTTGCAGTAAACATTGAATCAAGATTGTTTGAACATTGAAAACTGCGTAGAACTTTCACTTTTAATCAATTTCTTTCGGTTCACCCAGACAAAAATATCGAAAAGTTTTACTCTTGCCTTAGCCAAATATCAGTTTTTTAGTAAATAAAAATGTGAAAGTTATGATTGTTCCGCTAATCTTTAAAAACCTTTCTGGATGCCGTAAAATTAAAAATCAGAAGTTTGTTTCTCTGCACTTAGCACAGACTAATTTTATGGGTCCAATCTACATTTAGCTATATTTAGGAATTTACAATCGCTTATGCCTTTTCTAAAAATCTGTTTTATTACGAATAGCTGAGCTGACCTATTATTTTTACAATGTTAATTTATTTGAATAGACAAACAAATTTTAAGAAACATGTCAGCAATATTTGAAAATAAATATAACATAAAATGGTAATTACATAATATTTCGATATAAACAATCATAGCCTTTTTCGCAAGTTATAAAGTAGTCGGTTTCTAATTAATGGTTATTATCAAACCATCGTTTTGCTAATAATCAATCTAATAATGACTAGTTGACCCGGCAGACTTCGTATCACCTCAATGGATAAACAAACATCTAGGTTATATATATATTATATTACATTTATCAATCAACTTAGAAGTAAATCTGATAGATGATTAACAACTGCAGTAAATGTACTAACTGCAGTTAGGTAAAATAAAATTATTTTTTCACCCCTTGGTAGAGGGTACATATATTTAGAATGTTATTTTTTTTATTCGAAGAATTTTTATATTTTTTCACCTTTTAAACCTTCCCTGGACTTCCATAAATAATTCAAGACCAAAATTAGCCATATCGGTTCACCCATTCTCGAGTTTTAGTGAAACTAACGAACAGAAATTAAATTTTATATATATATATATATATAACATAATTGACGAGTAGAAATAACCTGTTTTTTATAGATTACTGAGCAAGTAGATTCATTAACTTAGAACCCCAGAAGGTATTGTTTGTACAATATTTACCTCTTACTAGATATAGTGAATAAAATATTTATTATTTATAATATATAAAATATTTTGTACATATATTTATGTAACGCGGCAAAAAAGGACACAAGGTTAAAAGTCATTTAGTATTCGCTTTTGTGGGTCCGTCAGGTCATAAATTTCAATGCCCGGATGATTTAAAATATGATATTATCCTGCAGTATCCATTACACGTCATTGGTAATAGCAATTTATTATAAAATTACCAATTATCCAAAATTTTGGTGTAATGGTATGTTTATAATTAATGTTTCTTGTCTAAATTCAAAGCCTTTATAGGACTCAGGATTTGTACTCTCTGGTAATGATATTAAAATATGATTTGAAAATAAACAATGACTTAAATATTACTACCACATTAACTTACGAAAATATTTCTTATTTTATGTAACCAAATCTAACGATGTTTTAATTACTAATTAATTGGTCAGAAAGTTTGGAACGATAGATTTTTTAACTATATATTTGCAATTGACTTTTCAATGGAATTTTAGGTTGCTAAGTTGTTATTATATAGTAGATATATTTTATGTATTTAAGCATAAAGTTTAATATTGTTATATAGCTTATTTTGGTGTTTTTAGTAATTAAATACACATTAACTCGTATTTTAACTCCTGAGGTTTAAACTCCTTCAGTCATGGATTGAAGTTTCAGAAGTGTTGTTGTCATTTATGAAGCAGTATTGCAAGGTCCTAACTATATTTTTTTTACCCTAAAAGTAAGACGATCCATGTAAAAAATCGGTAACCGCATTGGACCAGCATGGTGGGACATACTTCAATTCAAATTCAAATATCTTTATTCAATATAGAAGTTTACACTTGCTTATTGATTGTCAAACACACTACTACCAGTTCGGAAAAGGTCGCCTCAGATCTAGAAGAACGGCAAAGAAACTCAGCTGGCTATTCTTTATGTCATCTTCTAAAATAACAAACAATTCGAAGGCTTAACATATTATGCAATTTTGAAACAAGGCCTGGAGCGAGCATTCTATTACCAGGCTGTGATATCATTTAAAAATTCATTAATATCGTAATAACCTATAACACATAAACGTTCCTTGACTACCTAAAGAAGGTAAGAAAGAAAGGTAAAAAACCACCTAACGGAGAACGCTTGCATTAGGGGAGGCCTATGTCCAGCAGTGGACTAACGCTGGCTGATGATGATGACGATGATAATAAATATTTTTTTCGCTTTTGTTTTTTTTTTCGACCTTTGTTTATGCTATCCTGATTTGATAATTACTGTAGCAATGATATTATGCTTGTAGGGCAAGCATAACATCATTGCTTGCTGTGTTGAAGTCCTGTAAGTGCTTAAGCCTTGTTTTTTTTTATTTGGATGTTTTCTAATCTCAATAATATTAAAAATTTGCCTTTATAGGAAAAGCGACGATTTGAAGAAGATCGAAGAAATCCGATGAAATATTTAGTGTAATTTAATGTTAAATCATACACTGTCGATTTGTTGAGTCTTGTGTGTTTTATTTAAGACATAAATACGTAAGTTCTTTTTCTCTTCTCTTTCACACAGGTTCTTATTGCTCGCTTTGTTGGTTGTGAATGTTAAAAAGGACTTTTAAAGGATTGCTAATGTGTACTGTTCACGTTAATAAAATAATTAATCGTTACTTTTAATGGTCACAGCGATGACACGAATAGGACGTTACATGGTGGTAAATGAAATCTGACCTCCCCTTAAGAAAAGCACAGTACGCAAAAAACCGCCGTGAGACATTGGGACGTTATATCTCATTTACCCAGTATTTGCCAGTAACCTGCCAATAAAACCAATTCAAATCTATAGTAAGTAAGTGACTTATGGTAACTTTATAGATAGTTTTCAGAATAGTCTCTCTCAAAACTTTAAGGTATAAGGCATGATTAGAATTTATTGTTTTCTATAATTGGTATTACCTCAGGTTATCCTATTTTGATATAAAAATATATGAAATGAAAAAAACCTTATAAAGGTATAATATAATTATTATATTTTTATTTTTTAAATTTAATAGTATATTATAAAAATTATTTATCTATTGACGACCTGCTTGACTTAGTGGTTAATTATTCTGACTGTCGAAGGAACTCTTAGATTACAACCACTGGAAAAAAAATTAACAATGAACATAGCATTTTTCTCGTGTTGGGGCGTTTTATTTGACCTACTTAGAGGAGGTACTCAACTCGGAGCGTATGTTTTTTTATTATTTTTTTATATTTTTAAAACTTAGATTTTAGCTTTCTGTAGGTCCTTCCTATTGTTCGTCTAATTTTATGATAAGTAGTTTTATAACATTTTGAGAAAATGAATACCTTAAAAATTATCATAGATTTAAAATTCGGGGGCAAAAAACGCAACACAATTACATACAGAGAGCACGTTG
This sequence comes from Lamproptera curius, assembly GCA_029286875.1. Lineage (NCBI taxonomy): Eukaryota > Metazoa > Arthropoda > Insecta > Lepidoptera > Papilionidae > Lamproptera > Lamproptera curius. The sequence continues at coordinate 606,563 of JAGSMT010000195.1, forward strand.
TTACCTGCTTAAATTGCATAAAACAGATGTACGCTGTTAGAAGTCGTTCTTATTTTTAGTTATTTTTTTTACATGATATGTATTTATATTGAAAATTTAATTTTACGTAAATATCAGTCTTTTAGTTTCCATAATACAAGCTTTACTTAGTTTGGAGCTAGATAATGTTGTGTATTCTTCGAGAAAAAATATAAAAATAAGTTAAGAGTAATAAATAAGCATAGGCAAGTGGTGTTATAGGACAGCATTGACATGCTTTTAACCTCCCCTGTAAGACCTTTTGTCTTTTAGAACCCATATTCATTTCTGACAGAAAGACAAATGATGGCCGATTATCCCACTCCCTGGTGAATGCATAATAAATGAAGAAACATACCTCATCCCGGTTTCGAGGCAAACACAAATGAATATAAGTCTAGTTGAGTCATGGTTATAAATTAAATGTAAATTATTGCCGGATAATTTAACATTTAGGATGAAAGCAATTAAATATTATAGACATAATTAATATTATTGTAATGTATACATATATATTTATTTATATCATTAACGGTTTAATAGTATTAACTAGAAATTGTGAAATTCACTTAAACATAAGTATTGTAATTTGTATATTACAATAGTCAATGTATGTTATTTTTCATTTTTACCCACGATGTGAAATTGCTGAAAATCGCACAAAGTTGTAATTTTAAATGACGATTTTTACATTCTCAAATTATTTTATTCTTATGACAAATTTATTAAAATGACGCATTATCTATTAACATAAAAAAGCACTAAAAAAGGTCCATCAAGAGCATACAAAAATCTCCAAATCAAGTACTTCCTTCTTTTGGAAAATGTTGTATGTTAAAAACTACTTCAATAACTTTAATTAATATATATTAAACTTTTTGCATATTAGCACTATTTTAATATATTAGCCTCAATCATGGCATTACACAAAAACAAAAAGAATAACATTACCAACCCAGAATTGGTACACGCAGAAAAGATTCGCAATTTTCAAAAAATAAAACCACGGTTTTATGATTGGAACGAATGCCGCAGGCGCTACCCAATATACCACAAACCGTTGCCATATATTCGATGCGAGTTTATTCTTTACGTTTCGAAAATAGAAGCTTAAAAATATTCAGCATATGCTTATTAAAGTTTATTTTCGAAAGTTTATAACGAAAAAATTATAAAGGTTGTGTTTTGATGCGTTCTGCGAGTTTTTCTTTAAGTATTTAATACATTAAGTTTCAAAATTAGTTAAAAAATTAATTTGTAACGTCTTATGGCAAAAATATAAATAAAATAGGTTTTTAATACCATAAATAAAAAAGTTCGTTATTTTGTTTTAATTTTTTTACTAAACATACACCAAAACATTTATCGGTGGTAGGTCCCTTTTTTACAAGGGATCGTCTGGGTGGGTATTACCGCGGTGCCTATTTCTACCGTAATGCAGTAGTGTGAAAACACTACCGTGTTCCGGTTCGAAGAGCACCACAGCTAGCGTTTTTACTGGGTAAACCAGACTTAACATCTTTCACGGTAGGCAGCGCGTTGGTGATTCCAGTATTGCCAATGTCTATGGGCGTCGGTGACCACTTTCCATCAGGTGGCCCGACTGCTCGTAAAAAAAGAAATACATCTTCATGGGACGATTTTCACTGTATTTTTGTTTGGCAAGGTTTGTCTTGATTTTTTATTTGTTTAACTTGTTCTTATGAGTAGTCAGTTCTATTTTATTACTAAAAAGGTTTTTATCGGAAACTTCTAAAAGTGGACTATTTTGTTATAAACGTCAATGATAAACACAAAACAGATATTAGTAAACATAGCAAACTGTAAAGTCAGTTTTGGTGTTCACAATGTTAACAACTAGCTAACTGAGGAGTTAAAACGATGTAATTAAGTCCAGTTGTTATAATTTTGTGATGGAGTCGTCTTCTAATCAACCCAAATTTACCTGAAAATTGTTTTCACTCAGAACGATTAATATTATAACTTATATATAAAACAACGATGCTTATACGACTAAAGTCGTGAAAACCGGGTCAACTTGTCTGTCTAAAGAAGCCAGGTCCCTTTTTACAAGATATCGTTTAGGATAGTGACTCCATGGTGCCTATTTCTGCCGTAAATCACTAGTGTGTAAACACTAATTGTCTTTTTGTTTAAAGTACGCCGTAGCCAGTGTTATTATTGGGTAAACGAGACATAACAATTCATATCATGGTGGAGCGGACTCGATGCGGCTTACTCTGCTCTTGTTATGTACAGGGCATATCACTTACCATTAGCTAAACGACCTGCTCGTATCATCTTTTTAACCAATAAAAATGCCTATTTCATCCACAGAACATCTTATGTTTTAAGAAAATGTGTGATCATTCCATATTGCCCCAACTAGCCTTTTATTTTTTTAATTTGTATGGCAGGGACCCAGTACTACGCCACAGGGTATAAATTTTATAAAAACATAGAGTTTTGGCTATAGAGTTAAAAATAAATAATAACATAGTTTCATTTACAAAAAAGTGTTCTACAAAAAAAAAGTATAATTATTCGCGAATCCAATAAAATTAAAAATTATCATCGGAAATAAAATAATAAAATTAAAAATTATCATCGGAAATAAAATAATATTCTTAGCGGAAAAAATAAACAATTATATCGCAGAACTTTATAAGAGAATAAAAAAATACTAAATTTAAACCTTTAATATCTATGCAATATAATAATTGTTTTCATAGTGAACATTTTGTCTAAATAATTATTTTTAATACTATGGTAACAGCTTCCTTATCATAGACGTAGAATTTGTTCCTTCTAAATGTGGAATCTCCTATATCTTAACGTGATTGTCAAACGACCCTTATTTGTTATAAAGGTTAAAATAAATCTTGACGCAGGTATGGCGTCATATTTATATAACCAAAATCATTATATTATGTACACTAAAATATCATTTCAGTTTATTCGATAAGCTGAACATCCTTTGAGCCTGATTTTATTTAAAATTGAGAACGCGTTCGAATATCACGTTCTATATTGGATTTGATATTGAATTATCGCCGAACGTATTGCAATATGCTAGTACTCGAAAAAGCTTTAAGTACAGTCATCAAATAGTTTTGCAACCTCGTAATCAGTTTGGACTCAAATTTTCCTTCTGGAATGCAAAGTAGTACGAAACGTTATTTTAAGTTAATTTACAATTTAAGTAAACTAGACGGTTTAAGAGGACCCTCGATAATATTTAAATGTTTTTCAAAAAGCATCTAAACCGTCATGGCATACCAAAAATAATTTCTGTTTAATTGATTAAAATAATCAATAGATATACATATGCTTCTGCAACATTCATTAATTTTGTCTAATATTCACATACTTCCTAATTCAAATAAATATTTCTACAAATTGAAGTTATATTTAAATTGATTTTTTCGACTACAGGTTATATATCTCTGGTACCAGCGATAGAAAAGGGTGAACGGTATTCAGGATTTATGACAGGCCCTCGTGGCATTAAGTTATTCCGATTACAAGCTGTAAATTTCCGATGTTATTTATTTGAAGAAAAATAAAAAAACCACTTCAAGTATAATGTTATCGTGTTTTTCAGGTATCTTATGTTTTCACTTTACGTTCGTGTCTACGGGAATATGCTTTACTAGTGTTCCTTCCCGGCTTTACGCCTCTTGCCTAATGTTTATATATATATATAAAGATATTTAATATGATTGTAAAATGTACTAGCTCTCTTGTTACACCTTTAGTTGGTTTTCTTAGGGGTTTCTGGGGATGTTAGTAGTTTTTAGTAATAAACGTAGGCCACGTTACTCAGGGTAGTGTAGCCTTGTATTTGTAAATTATTCAAAAAACTGCTCGACTAATTTTTAAGTTTATTTGTTACATTGAATAATAATGTTTTCTGTTTTTAATGTCGGTGTAGTTTACTAGAAGGAGCTAAGTATACATATTACATATTATTTAATTATTATGTTAAAAATTTTTAAATAAATTGTTTTTTTAGAAAAAACTACCTAAATTTAACCCAAACGTTAATAAACAGTAAAATTTTGTTAATAACAAAAAATAGATTGTTTTAAAAATATTTAGAAAAAAATAAAAAAAAATTATTATTATAACAAATATTGAATTATCGTCGGTCCTTAATAAGTATTACAAATTACAAGTTGATGCAACGTTTTGAAGGGGGTAAAAAACGTGTTTAAAGATTCGTATGTAGCTTCATACGAAGGATAGTGTGTAAGGGAATCTTAAACAAAAGCGTATCGAAAAGTAAACTAAATTCTACAGTACATACTGTGCTAATCGTATTACTGATCGGAATTATTCTTGACATTTTTGTAAATGCTAGTAATTTAGTTTTACAATAATCAGTACATTTAATGAACTATATCATGACAATAAGTAATAAAGAATCGAATCGATTTTTTTACTACTTTCCTATTTCAGTTTTAAAAATCATATTCATTTGTGACATAATTGCGTACTTTCTTATATTTGAACTATCACGGGGTAAATTTAGTCTTGACATTGACATAACGAACTGATTAGAAAAAACGAATATGTGATTCGTATTATACTATACATAAAACATAAATTATAATACACATAAAAGTTATAATATATATGTAAATAATATAAATATATACAAATATAAGTTACCTTTTGTGATCTTTAATAAATTACAACAGGTTACTTATTTTCCTTTTTATGTCAATAAAATCTATTAAATAATGCCGTAAAGAAGCAAATTTGCAAAAGACTTTTCGAAAAGCAGGCAAACTTTATTTATTAATCAGGCTATACATGAGTTTCACATTCATTCCTTTTTCATAAGATTGCTTTATTATCAATCAGTTTTAGTCGTGACTGTGAATGCTTGTACATTATAATGACTGCCAACTTAAGGCAGTAACTAAGAATAAACCAATAATTTTTCACAAACACATCTTGATTCAATTGATATTACAATAGAAACTAAACCCCCATAATACTGTTACATGTAACTCCTGATATTTATCACACCTTTGACAAAATAAAATAATAGCACTGCTCTCGCGAACAAATTGCCACTATTATTATTATTTATGGTACTTTTTTGGTCACGAGTGCCTTTGGAACATACATTGTTTTGGCCAGAATGGCCAGTAAGCATTATTAACTTCTTCCATCTTAATGGAATAAAATACTTGTACTCAATCATCTTCATCATTTTGTTATAAAATGTATTATTTCATGTTCGTCTACAAATTTTAGAATGTAATAGGGTTGCTGAAACAATTAATGGTACCTAAATTTATCTTTAATCTCTTAACAATGGGCGTTTACAATCAAAAAAAGGACAACGGCGTTTCATTGATGGAATTATCATATTAATTTATAAAATCAATATTTAAGCAAATATTTTAATGATTTTTTTTTCCGAAAAATAATTTTACAGCAAAAATATAACTATAATATTAGCTAAAAATAGTCGCATTAATAGTCTTAATGCAGATTTATAATGGCTAATATTTTAACTAAGACAAACAACAACAGGCTTACAACCAAGTCTCTTGCTCGCAAATTATCAACGGCTACTCCCCTAAATTATAGTTAAGCCCTCAATAATAAGATCAATCTTCCATAGGCGCAACCGTGGTCTAAATAGCTTTTGAATCATTGTCAAAGTTTAGCAAAGTTAATAAAACTGAAAAAACAACTACCTTAGTCTTACAACAATAATCTTTTACAAAAACACCGGTGGTACAATTAATGTTATATATCAATTTTACCATTCGTTATTTATGTGAAACCAACTTTTCCAGTAAAACGTAGTTATTATTATCTTCTAAACGTAAACTATCTATACCAAACTAACGTAGAATTTCATTGCGAGTCTATACATATAAAAGGTTTTCGGTTTACCCTCAAAGAAACAAAAGCAATGTTTGTGATTGGAACGAACGCCACGGGCGTTACCTGAGATACGACTGCCTTACTTTTGTACGCCCGAGATCACTTTGTTCTGTATTCTTTGAACAGAAAGGTCTTGTAAAACAGTATATATTTTTCCGTTTTCATTTGTGACTAGTAAAGAGACAAAATCGAAATTTATATAATGTTGTTTAGTCTTTTCAGTCGTGAAATATATCTATGAATAATTATTATCATCATCAACGCCTTATGTTAGTCCACTGCTGGACATATGCCTTCCTAATGCAGGCATTCTCCGTTAGGGGGTTTTGAACCGTATCCCATCACGCAGTTCCAATGGTGGGTAGACAGACTTTATACATGCCCAACCGACGCATGAATCATATATATAAAATATTTCTTGATCATTCAAAGATATGCCACAAATATTTTAAAATGTATCACCATTCCAATTACTCAGCTGGTTTTTTATTTACACTTACTCAAAGAATTTTGTAAAAATAAATGAAGTTATTTTAACGCTCAAGGAACACAGGTTTATTTATACTTTACTTGTATTAAGCTCGTTTTCGTAGTTTGAGCTAAAAATAACTGTTCATCTAATAAACTGAGAAAGAATACTTTAGCAAATGACGTTATGACGCCATAAGATCTATTTATTACAATTGTTTAAAAAAAATGTCAATTTTATATCATTAAGAGAGTAACAATAGTTTTAAAGGGTAAACAAGGATTTACCGCTATAATTTTGATTTATATTCCACTTTGGGCCGTATCCTTTTTGCGTACATTTATTAACCCTGCGAAAAAAAACATTCTAGAAAAAAATAGCCTGAGTTACCATCAGTTAAATCTTTATTAAAAGTCCTGTCAAAATCGGACCGGCGATTCCAGAGATAAGCCAGAACAAACGGACAGACAGATATACAAAATTTTTAAAAAATATTGTTCAGGTATATGTACCAGTTATATATTATAATTAACTTATTTAAAAACAGTTATTTAATTGTTTCAAACAGACACTCCGTTTTATTATTAGTACAGATCTAGACGAATTTACTTTAAGCCTATGTAAGATCTTTTACAGAATAGCTAGAAACTTTACAAGCAAATGTATAATAGATCTTTAACAAGGCACACATGAGTTATAAAGGTTCTGCAAAACCTTTATTTATTAAGATTTAAATTTTTGTTGTTTCATCACCATTCTGTTTTCTTAATGATTTTATTAATGATAAAACTACGAATATCTACAACTAAAATTGTATTTATAATATTTTGTTCAAGTGTGTTTTAATAAGTAATAAAACAAAATTTAGTTTTAAGAAGTTCTAACAAATGATTTCTATATATGCGACCACCATCAAAGAGCTTTCTTGATATAACATCCATTGATATTTATGACAGAAAATGATATATTGGTTATCGGTAGAACAAAAACGGCTTATAAGAAAAGGGTCTACAGTTATCAAGATTCATATCGAACCCCTGTAGTAAAAAAGGTACATTGAAAATACTTTGTAAAGTTCCAATAATAACTTTTTTATTAAAGAGGCTACGAGTCGAAATTGGCGTTTATCTAATAAATGATACGTCGTTGTGTTGTGTTTATGAAGTACAGTGAAAAAAGTAGTAATTCTGCTCATATTATGACGTTTTACACTTTATTTCCCTCATTTCACTCTCTTCTCTATTTCTACACTCGGTATTACGTCTTATTTACCTAGTAATAGTGTCCTGTAAACCAGAACATGGTAGTGTCTTGCATTATACTTGCGACATTGTACTTCTCTAGTTAGTCCTATGTATTGAAAGAACCTGCCAGAGTCTTATTCTGTTTGTTATCTGTTCAGAGGCTTGAAAGCAGGAAAACTATTACTTTAACAACGACAATAGAACTTAGTAAGCATGAATCAAAAATGTATGTGAATCAAAGGTACATGTTTTAATAACAAACTGATTGAATAACATTCCACCTTAAGAGTATAGTTCTCTTTATCTACCCTTTAGCTTCTATATGCTACTGTCTATTATATGCCTTCAATTGCTAGAGAAAAGTTATTTATCCGGTTAGTAGATGCCACATTTCAAACTTAATTCGTAGCTACATGGTCTTATATTACCAACCCGATATATCTTTTAAAACTGTTTATGGTTTCTGTCGAATCAGAGGACAGTAAATATAATATTCCCTTACTTTTCCCTGGTTGTCAATTTCATCCTTTCCATTTATTCAGGATCGCAACGATCAGCAGTATTATATTCAGTACGATCAAAGAAAGGCTGATGATATAGATACCGCCATAAAATCTTGACAATAAGTTACAAAGGGGAGCTTAACCTCTTTGTCACGGGCGGATTGTTTGAAAGAATAGGTTTCCCTGCCCAATAATGTATTATTTGATGTTATTCATTCACAAGCGACATGTTTATATTATTTGCGTACGTGGGTTTAGATCCTAATACGTATATCAAACTCTTTATAAAAAATATGTTTACGTAAGTTTTATGGATACTTTTTATAGATATTTTTGTACCCGTAAAACTACTTCAATTTCATACTGATCTTTTTTTTTCTTTTCTATTTCTAGTATTAATTAAAACTTTTATATAAATTAACAAAATCTAAATATCAATTAAATAGGCAACGTAATTCAAAACTGGTGTACCTATGAAACAATTATGCAATTTTTCTTTATTTACGCGATAACTACACATGATGACCAACAATGCATCAAGTACGAAACGTCTGTAGAAAAATATATACAAAAAATCAATTTCATAGATATACACAAATCTTTAATCTCAATAATGTCAAAGTAAATAACGCGCGAACACTATTTATTGTCAGCCATCGACGAAATAAAATATTGTACCGAACTCGACAACAAATTGCCACTATTATTTTGACTAATATCCCGCTTTAGCCCTACGTCTGTTTTGTACACACATAAATCTGGTCGGAAAAACTTTAAGCATGATGGAATGAGGTACCGTGTTGTAACGAACTAAGCAAACAAAAGTAAATTAAAATAAATTGGCTGTTCATTAGTTACCGACTTATTATTCAGCAGATTTAGACTTTAGTATAAATTGCCTCCGTAGCCCAGAGGTACGAGCTTGCGCTTTAGAAACCAATGGTCGGAGGTTAGAACCCGGCGGGGACTTGGCCATTTTTCATGGACTTTTCCTAATCGGTTAGTTCAACGCCATCTAATTAACCACATTACCCGTTAAGTTGATCCATGAGTCAGATGGGCATGTAACTAGTTTGTGCCTTATCTCTTTCCGATCTTGTTAGTTTTTTGTCCCATTATATTGAAAGAGTGAAACGAATAAGGGTTCAACTGTGTTTTTTGTAGCTAATAATATCGCATCCGTACACGAACCCCAAAGACATTATATTATTAATCTAAAAAAATACTATTCACTCTAAATCATCAGCGGCTAAAATAATCAAAAAAAAGTTATAGATTGTCTCGTCTTTTAATTTAAATATAAAAATGCACGAAGCCTTCAATTAGATTTGTTAATATTAAATAAGTTTTAGCTCAATCGCAAAGCCAAATTAGCCTTATTTGTTTAAAAATGAGCAGAGCGTTCAAATATCACATTTTAATGCTTCTCTGACTACAAAACATAGCCTGTTATATAAGATATGTCAACTGTTATTTGTTTGCTATCAATTAAAAACCAAATATGCAGTATTTTTAAATAAAATATCTTTACTTCAGAGTTATATTATTAGTCCAAAGTTAGTATTTAAGTATAACGTATATCTTGTATTCAAAATGGAGATAATTTAACCAACTGAATAGTCTGGAATTTACGTCGACACATCTCTCCTTAAAGCATCGCAGGTGGTCGTAAATTAAAGAAAAAGCCCGTAGGAGTAAGCCCCACTACGTATGCCGACGCGATTCGCTGACAATTAAAAGTTTTTTAAGTCATTTCTGGAGATTCAATTTATACCAAATAAAAGTAACTTACATATTATGCGTATAGATGTGATTAAAATATGTGTTATACATAATAAATTATTAATATTTATAACTCTCCAGCTGGATATATTTGTATTGTTGGCCAATAAAGGTATAAGTAATAATTTAGTATTTTTGTTTTAGGCAATTATTGTAAAGAGTTTATTAAAAAAAATATATTCTTTACTTTTTCCTTGACGAAGTCTAAATTTTTATAAGGTAAGACTTCCTTCTGCAAACTTTAAAATGGCGTTTTTCTTGTTAATACTTAAGAATATAAACTTCCTTTTTATTAGCGTTCTCCGTCATTATTGATCTTAGCTATAATTTATTGTATTCTTATTAAAATAAGTCTTTATTATTATGTGAATTTATAGGTGATAGTGAAGTTTTTTCACAGTATGTACTTCTAAAAACGCAATTTTTTTTTTTTTCAGACGTTATACAGAATATATTCTTACTTCCGAGATATTCTAACTACTTTAATACAAAAGCATAACCTTAGTATACGTTCAATAAGATAACCGCCTCCGTAGCCAAGCGGTATTGGCCCTTGCTTTATAAACCGGAGGTCGTGGGATCAAATCTCGCGGGCACAACTTAGTATTATCGTTGCTTTCTGGTTGGCTAGTACAAATTGGGCCGATCACCCAATTGTCTGAACAGCAAGATGATGATGAGCATGAAAAAATTCGGAGCATCCACCAACCCGCATTTGACCAGCATGGTGGGATACGGTCCAAAACCCCCTAATAAAGAGGGGAGGCATAAGGGCCAGACCTACATTAGGGGAAGCCTGTGTCCAGCAGTGGACTATTACAGGCTAATGACGAATCTTAGTATATAAAAGGTGGCCTACGTTACTCCCAAATACCTCAGCAATCTAATCAAAATATTACAAGCCATTATAGAAATAAGCTAGAACAAAAAGACAGATAGACAAACGAGCGAAAATTAAAAAAATATGTTTTTAGACATTGGCACACATTTAAAATGAATATAATTAAACAATCTGAATATCCTTAGATTTACGTCTACGCTTTACCCAGTGCACCACAGCTCCTCGTAAATTAAAGGAGGCGGCCGCACGAATAAGCTCTTCACGTATGCAGAGAATCGTCGACAAATTAACATTGTCTAAGGAATGTTCAAGGATTTTTATTATACAGCCTGGGGTAAAATTTGTTGTCAGTATAAATATATCATATAATGTTGATTGTTGAACTAGACTTTTTAATATATACTTCGACTTCACTTACATATGTCTGTGTCTTACAAATTTTCCCGCCAAATAATTGTACAACGCATTCATAGTTGCTTTCAATAAGTGACTAATTTATAAAGAGTAAAATCATGTATGCAAAGTTGTAATATGATAATTGTAATTGTCAAATAATCGATCATCTTTACACTCTTTAGCTTATTTTAAGAAGACTTATTAATTACCTTAACCTTATAACCTGGTCCTTTTTGCTATTAATACTACTAAACGTTTTAATAATACTAAGACTTAATAAGCCGTGGTCTGAAACGATAATTACTCTTTTTGAAATATATGAAATTAAGACCGGAATATAATAAACTATTGAACTGAAAATAATTACTAGATACGTTTGTCTTAAAATTTCTACTAGTCTGTAAATAATCAACCGGGCAAAAATTAATTATGACAAACTAATTAAGTGATATACTAAACCTTTTGCTATGTTCTAAAGTTGTAATTACTTACGTTAAAGACGGTTCTTTAAACTGATTAAAGTTAGTGATTACGTTTACAGATTTTATCTTAAAATAATTCTTATATGTTGTTAAAATAAATCAACTGTGCATAAATGAATTCGATGATGAACATTTTATAAGTTATATACTTTGTACAATATTATATATTAGTATACATATAAATATATATAGTAATTATAGTATTATATAAATATCAGACTCCAATAATATGAACATAAATTATGTCAATCTTACAAGTAGTAAACCTAATTACTTTACGGTAAAACTGTAACGAATAATTATGACTCAGTCGTGAAATCGCGCTACTGATTTTTAAAGTTAGTGACTTGTTTTTTTGATGAATTTTACATTTAAATATAACTTAGCGTTTATGATGACTTTCCGTGCTCCATATTAGCGTAAAACAAGTTAGATATAAATGACAAATGCTTTTATGATTTCACATCTCTTCCAAATGGAAAAGATGAATAACATTGAGATTAGACTGCTTATATTCTAAAGTGATCGATTGACGATGTTTATATTCTCAGAGACTCAACAAATTTTCATTGTTGTTTCCTAGTTGGTTACGGCAATTTGGACGATCCCCAATTGTCTGAAAAGTAAGAGATCCATGGTCGGATGGGCATGTAAAAGTCGGTCCTCGCCTTACCCTCCGGTCTTGTCGGTGATCCATCGATCAACCTCTGAGGTATAGTTTGTATATGGGATCTCCTCGTAGTTGGCTGATTCAAATAGTTAGATGAGGCGCGTACTGTGGTAATTCGACTGGGAAAATATTTATACGTTAATTTAACATTTTTATATAATAATTATATATTAATGATAATATATATGCTAAGAACATCGAATAATCTGAAAATAACATATTACATACACAATTTAATAAGTAAACCTACACTATACCGATTAGGTAAACACTTAAGCGAATAACTTTATGATCATTATAATCTAGATATTGTTAACTATCAACAAAATAAAGGTTCGCCAGCCTCGGCAACAAATTGCTGCTGTTATTTTGATTAATCCCCTTTCATTGCAATCTCTTTTGCGAATATGTATTAATTTGGTCAGGCGGACTTGTAGCCTGATGCTAAACCTTTTCCGGAATGGCCTCAGTAATTGCTTAAACGAATATACTGAGTTAATAAATGGACTACAATAAAGCATAATATATTATATATGTCCGAAAGGTTTAAGATGTATTAGTTAATGTTATAAGGTAATGTCTGTGTTGGGATAATATTTATATTTACCTATAAGATGTTTATGTAGATAACTTATTTTTCAACTCAAAAAAGATTAGTCAAAGAAAAATGATTGTTGTAATTATCTCGATAACATTTCTTAAAAGCATATTAAACACAACAATTTAATAAGTGTACACTGTAGTACACTTCGACTAATCGCTAATAATGGATCATTTAAAATGTATTTTCATTATTAAATACGTAACTGCGTTAATGATAACAGTTTTCCTGCACGTGGCGATATGGTAATACGTAACTAAGATTATTCAATTACCAGAGTATCCTTTCGTTTACGCCCATGAGTCATTTCTGAGAGCACCGCAGTTCCTCGAAAAATTAAATGAATAAGTTTTCCAAGGCTTTTTAAGATTATGGGTAAAGTAACAAAGTCAACATTTTTTATTGAATTTAAGCTCTACTGAGCACTTATGAACTTTAAAAATTTACCACTGTATTATTATATTATTGTTACAAAGATTGTTACCAAAAAGTTGTCATTCATAATTATAAACTGAAAACATTATTAATCCGCGTTGCACACTTTTTCAATAGGAAAAGTATTATCGTTTCACGTCACACACACACACCTACGGGCATGCATCTGACGCTTTAAGTATGGGCAAAATGTTGTGCACTCCTGTAAATCCATAAGTTTTTTTATTTTTTTTCACCTATCCACTTTCCCAAGTTATCGATAGAGTACGTTAAAAGGTATTTCTAATCAATCCAGATTTACCTGAATGACTGTTTTCACGCGGAGCGACTGGCATCTGACCTCCACAACCCTAAAAGTAAACTGCATTCTGTATATGGAATAGTTGTCAGTTGATTTTAAGTTGTCACTGATATCCTGTCTGACAAAACTACCCGTCTTGACAGCCGGGACGGACTCTTTCCATGCCCAATCGGCGTGTGGACCATCTAACTTTTCAGAGAATTGAGTGATCGTCTAAATTTTCCTAACCAATCAGAAAACAACGATAACACAAAGTTGTTTTCCAGCGGAATTGAACCCACGACCTCCATTTTGTAAAGCAAGGCCAATACCGCTAGGCCACGTAGGTGATATCAAATTTTTTTGTTAATTAAAATTTTTATCTGTGTAATTTTAGTGTTTTGCTCCAACCTCTACTTTTTGAACTCAATATTAACAATATTAACCGATTTTATTTAATTTTTTTTTGGAAAAAATATTTAATATTCATTATATATTAAGATTCAGTAATTTTGTTTTGGAAATACTATCAAATAAATTTTGAATAATTTTGTGTCCATTGTCTTACTGTAAATGTTATAATTGTACTATTATCTCTGTGGATATTAATACTCAGACTTGACATAACGCGACTAAAGAACAAATAGTTCAAGAGTTCAAAGGAAAACATAAACATATCACCGATCCGTACATAAAATATTGGCAATCTACCCTCAAAGAATCAAAGCAAAGTTTTACGATTGAAATAAATGCCACAGGCGTTGCCCAAGATAGGATGAACTTAATTTGCTTTTATACATCCAAAACACCTTTTTTGTGTTACTTGTGTAAAAAGGAATACAAAAATAAATATATAATACTGTACTTTTGGTTGATTCCATTAAAAATTATACAATTAAATATCTTAAGTCTCCAAAATGGACATAGCTTATTTCAAATTTGTAAATATCTACTTAGTTGTTCTTTTGTCTGTCTATTCGGTAAGATTAGTTGGAAATTCTTTAAACTTGTTTTCATTAAACTTGTCGACACGTAAAAATTATCGTTTCGCAATATACTCAGCGACATCAATTAGGCAACCACAACGTTAACAACGCGTTGAGACAGTGGCGAGTGCGAGCCGAATGGCTCTAAGCTGACATTTAATTTGATCTCATTCATAACTTTTTCTGTTCGATTAGTCGAAAGGCCCAATTCACCTATATTTAATTTAAAATTATCAATGCGGTAAAATAAACCACTTTAAACTCTCCATGTTTTAGATTTATACGCCTGCGTAGAAATATTTTGAATCGTTTTCGTCAACTGTTAGTTTTATATGATCGAAGCATTTGTATGGAAACATTCATAAAGAAATATTTTTTATTTTTAAAATTAAAATACTTCAGAGAAAAATGTATTACTACATATTTCTAATGTTAAATTGAAATATGTAAGTATTTAAGATTTACCAGCAAGGAATAAGTTATCGGAAGTACCACAGTTGCTCGTAAATTAGAGGAAAAGTGCACACGAATACGTTTTCTAGAGCATACTTAGTTAATTTGTTGTTAAGCTAACCAGTAACCATTTAGAAATTTCTAAGGATTAAATTTATACCATCATATTATTTATAAAATGTATTAGGATTCCAGACAAAAAAATTACAATTACATATACAATGTGTATATAATAATTTTTGGTTAAGTTCTAAGCTTATACACGCTATCAAGACTTTAACTTCAAAATATGAGTGTCGAA